>JANRMT010062813.1:107208736-107243283 GCA_026402145.1 Polypterus bichir lapradei | reverse complement strand
CTCATGAATATGGTTGTATATGTCACTCGCTCGCTTCTTATTGTTTCGCTGCCTTCTCAATTATATAATGCATGTTTTCTTCAGCACTTTTTGGAGGTCTTCCTGGTTTTCTATGTACTGCGTGACTACGTGGGAGGCGTGATGATGTCACACGAAACTCCGCCCCCACGGCGTTCAAGCTCATCTCCATTACAGTAAATGGAGAAAAAGAGCTTCCAGTTATGACCATTACGCGTAGAATTTCGAAATGAAACCTGCCCAACTTTTGTAAGGAAGCTGTAAGGAATGAACCTGCCAAATTTCAGCCTTCCACCCACACGGGAAGTTGGAGAATTAGTGATGAGTCAGTGAGTGAGTGAGTGAGTGAGTGAGTGAGTGAGTGAGTGAGTGAGTGAATGAGTGAGTGAGTGAGTGAGTCAGTGAGGGCTTTGCCTTTTATTAGTATAGATAATAACATTCTTTCAATTTGTCTGTTATTTGGGTTCAGGATTAGCTTGGAAGAGAACCCTTACTGTATATTATATATTGTCATGTATGTTTATGAGAAAACATTTAAATGGGACATGGGAAGTGTTGTAGAAATTTGACATCTTTTTAATGAATGAAACATCCCCTAACAGGACAAGTCAGTTATCAGGCAGAAGAAAAGCTGTTCATTGTATCTTTTAATTATTCCTCGGCAAAATGCCTTAGAGGGAGCATTCTTCAAAAACAGTCTGTTACAGCATTTTATAAACTATTGAATTTACATATAGTGTCAATCAATACATGCATTTTCTTTGGTTATTTCGTTGGTTTACACCCAAGTGACTTATATAAAATAAAAGTCAATCATATTACATTCTAGTTCTTCTTATACCTTTGAGTTGAGCCACCAGCCATGATATTTCTGTGCATATACTGTAACAACTGTCCAATCTGGTTGCTTTATAGGACATCTGCTGATTTCTTAATCATCTTTCAGTACATTTTATTGTTCACTTGTCCTTTATCTGGTTTTCTGAAATGTCTGGAAATGTTTCTGACATTTATTAACCCTTTATGCTATTTCTTTAAGATGAAAGCTATGTTGTCCTAAAATTTTCCATCCACAGAAGTTATGACAAAAACAGAAGATCTCATGTATTTGTCTATCTCCTCCACAGCCCAGACCTTTCTGACCCCAACGACTAGTGACCACCTATCTGACGCTGCCCATTGGTGCAGACTTTATTATGGCTGAAGTGACTAAAACCTCTCTTGACTTCATCTCTCACTAACAACAGAGTGATAGTCACTGCGGGCACTCGGCCAGGATCAATAAACAGGAAGCATTCTATTTGGGATCCTGGCCCTCAATAATTTTTCCTGTCTATTCTTTTACAATATGCCCACATGTTTTATCTAATAGTGTTTGAAGTGTTATTTAATGCACTAGAATAGAGGTGTGTGCTGAATAGATAGTTTTGAATTGTTTTGTAATTAATTTAGTTAGTTTTCTTTGGCATTACCACAATACTGTTTTGTTTTTCCTTTGTGTATGTGCTTTTATTTTGTTTTTATAAATATAAATGGAGATTGTCTTTTGGTGTGTGTTATTTGTCTCCCTCGTTCTTCTCCATCTTTTGGTATACTCCTAACCCTATAGTAGTTTTGCAGTGTTGTTAGAATGAAGAAATCTGACTGTTCTCATCACACCTCAATGACTGACATAGTATTTTTGCCCATAACTGATTTTTTTTAATCTCAAAACCCTCCAGAGACTGAAACAGTTTCTGAGATATCCGGCAACAGCAATTTTAACACTGTCAAGATTGCTTACATCATATGTCTTACCCATTGTGATGTTTAGTCAGTCAACATCTAAACTTGTTGATCATGTGTGCTTTATAAGTAGTTTGTGGCCAGTTTTTTAGATATACCCACTTGATATCACAATCAGTCAGTCTTCCATACCAACTGTAAACTGGATGCATTTGTTGGGAGTCTAGGGTGTCCATACTTTCAACCTTTGAGTGATAGCTGGTGCATAGGTTTATGTACTGTGAAATAAACAGCCGAACACACAACAAAAGGTTTGGGGCAGCTACCCGTATAATTTCCCTGGCTGCAAAAGTTTTTAAAGCACAGGTTAGAGTCCAAAACAGAACTGTTTAAGTATGAAGGATGAGGGGTTTTTGTAGGTGGTTTATAGGACGTGAAGTCCTTGGGGCCGGGACAGAAAGTGATGTCTTTGGGGCTGGGACAGGAAGGATTTCTCTTGTTTGGTCTGCAGAGAGAAAAGAGAGAGGTTTAGTGCACCCTGCCGCCCCCTGGCCTGGCGTGGAATTGGTGTTTCCTGGTCCCTTAGGTTGACTCTCAAGCACACGTGCGTGACATGGAAAGCCCCCCCCCAGCCCAGACCCATCGGGTCGGGCATACCTGGCTGAGAGATCGTAACACCTTGAAAGGGCATTAGCATTGGCCTGTAGGTTACCCCGGCGGTGAAGGACCGAAAACTTGGTCTGTCACCAGGGTGAAGTCACGGCCTAAGAGGTAGTACCTCAGCTGTGACCGAAGCATCCATCTGGAGGATAAAAAGTAAAGAAAAGTCAGGGGTTTTCAATACTGGAGTTGACGTAAGGGCCCTTTCAAGTAACTCAATGCAGCTTCTGATTTAGCATCCCATACCACATGATTTGGGCACCTCTTCTTTGTGAGGTTCATCAAGGGCACCGCTCTCTTTGTGTACTTCTGTGTGCTCTATGTGTGTGAATCAGTATATGCTTCTTAAATGGGCTCTCTATTACACTGACAGGGCAGGACATTAAATCATGTATTACACTGCACAGTGGCGCAGTGGTAGCAATGAGCTGGCTCCCCTTCCAGAGATTGTTCCTGCCTCCTGCAAGATGGTTCTTGTTCTGTGCGTGTTCCTTGATAAAATAATATAATAATAAATGTACTAACCCCAATTCCTGTCCTTCCTTTTCTTTCTCCAAGTAACCAATCACCACACAATCAGCTCTTTAATAAATATCAAGCCATCTGTAAGCTTAGAATGCCAATTCTTCAAAAGTTTTAAGGAACATTGAAATATCTTTGTGTTTAATTATTCCATCCATCTATCCATCCAGAGTTGCACCAGTCCCAGCAAGCATACAGTACGAGGCAGGAACAATCCCTGAACAGGGTGCCAATTCATCGCTACCACTGCCCACCAAGTCCTTGCATATTTAACCATTAACAATATACATTATTTAAATGTTCAAAATGTATCTGTATAATGTAATATATATACTTTACTGCATTTCATCTTAAAAATGATATCAAGAGCTTGAAGAAGACAGCACCTGGAAATCTAATTGACTTAGAAGACAGTTGTCATCATCTGTAAATATGTGCTCTCTTCTATTGAAGTGAACTGAATTCCTTATTGTTATTGTATGGTACAGTGAGATTCCACATGCAAATCCTCCATAAACTTATGTTCCTATAAAATGGTAAAATGATAACCACGACAAATAACAGTAATAATAATAATAATAATATGATAAAAAACAATGAAAAATATATAATATGAAAGCATAAGTGGCTCAGGTTGTGCAATATTACAACTGTAATGCAAGTTTACAGCAAGGTACTCGTATTTATAAGTACAAACAGTTCTACCGAGAGCAATTGATGGACTGATTGAGTGTCTTTATAGCTCTTGGGATGAAACCGTTTCTGAACTGCGAGGTCTGTACAGGAAAGGCTCTGAAGCATTTGCCGAATGGCAAATAGACTGTGTGAATGGCTGAGGCAGCGTGTGCTCAAAGCTGTATTCCGATAATTCTCTCCACTCTTGACACAATCTACCATAGAGCTTTTCCATCAGCAGCTATAGAGCTGTGATTCCATATTCTGATACAGTGGGTTAAAATACCCTGAGTGGTGCACTGAGAGTAACAACTCTAAAGCACCTATGGTATTTGGAATAGCTTGGCCATTCCGTGCACCATTATATGGTTACAGGTTGATTATGATGCCTTAAACTAAAAAATTATATGCTGTTAATTTCAGTGTATTTGGGTTAGGGTTACACATCAGGGATGTGAAACTAAAAATTAAAGGGAAGCCACACAGGAACAGTAGCACTTCTTTGATGCTGGGTGCCACCAGTTTGCAAAACCACAATGGTTTGAGCTTGGCTTTATGCCAAGTTTAGTTTTTATACATCGCTATGTGAGCGTGGAAACAGGCGTAGGCAACATTTTTGCATGTACGCACCATTTATACACAAGGCCTCTAGACTTTGTTGATGATCTGGCTTTTCTATCACATACCCATCAGCATATGCAGGAGAAGGCTGATCATCTGTGTACCTGGCACAGCAAGTTGGACTGAAAATCAGCTAAATCAAAACTGAGGTCACGATCCTCAATGTGGATAACACAATACCAATCAGGCTAGGTGGAGATATCCTTCTCATTTCTGACAGCTCACCTATCTCTGTAGTATTGTTAGACAAGACGAAGGATCTAGGACATTCCAAACAGCCAGAAAAAGCCAAAAAACATTTTTTGATCACTAAATAACATCTGGAAGTCATCACAGCACAGCACCCACAGTAAGTTTTATCAGCCCCGTTGACTTTCTTGTACATGTCAGAATGCCAAAAAATGACAGAAAGTGACACAAACTGTCCACATTTCACATCAATGGTTTGAGATGAATCTTGCACATCTGGCCTAAAACTATTCCAAACGATGAGCTGCTCGCCCGTTACCAACAAGAGAGCATATATACTATTCTGATGAGAAAGCGTTTGAGTTAGGTTGGACATGTCATCAAGATTGCACTTCACTGGATCCCTGAAGAGAAATACAAGTGAGGAAGACCCAGAAACATATGGTACAGAACTGCCGAGGCACACCTGAGGACCCCAAACTACAGCTGGAGAAACAAAGGGAAGCTAGTTCAAGACAGACAGGATTGAAGGATCTTTGTTGCTGACCTACATGGCAGCTGGCATTACAGGCAATAAGAAGAAGTACGTGATTTTAATAAAGTTTGATTAAATTATAATAGAGAGTGTTGTCTCTTATGAATAATAAATGTATGAACACAGAGTTATGATTAAAAGAGTCTCCAGTAGACTTCAGTGCTTTGCTGTAATATCTGCCCATTGGTAATGGATGTACTAATAAATGTTCTTTAATATTCAAATGACTTCCAGAGTTGTAAATTAATAACTTGGACAGTGCAAAGGGAAGGACAAACATTGCGTAGTGCACGCATTTCAAGCCAGCTCTTACAGAGATTTGGGCCTGAAAACTAATTATTTTAGTAGTCATTGATTACTTCAACAATAAATAAAATATTTATATTTACATTTCTTGAATAAATAAACTCTTAAAAATACATTCTGTTGTTTGTGCTACTTTTATTTCAACTAATAACTTGAGTGTTTATTATTGAGTTCATAGTGATCAAAGGCTGTTAAAATCTATCATTAATAAGATGACTTACATAACTTCTAGCACTTTGTGCATAGCTACCTATCATAGAATAATAGAATCGTATCTTCATTTAGCACAAACTTTTGCCCTGAAAAGCAGTTGCATAGTCTTTAACAGAAAGCAATGTAATCCCTTTTCCCAGGAAAAAACCTGAAAGAAAAACCAAATATTATTGGCTGACAATAGGACTGGTGTTTGATCCCTAGAATAAATCATTACAGTCTTTTTAAACAATAAAATGAGATGTAGTGTGTTCAGTTCAAGCTCTTGTAACTGTAAAGTGGCTCAGGAATGTTTCATGAGTGTGGTGTAAGGCACCACATTTGTCAGTACTGTTGTCGGGAACGTGTAAATAATTTTTAATTTTTCTTTTTCTTATCATTCCTTTATCATTTTATTTTTATAATGATATCATTATCAGCACAGATTATTTTTTTTCCTTTTGTGCATTTGTTTTAATGATGTCATTACTGTGTGTCTGATCACTATGATGCACAAGTATGTGGTTATGGGGTATGTGCTGCACATACCACGTGACCTGTAACTATGTGGCAGTATAGCTTAGTGGCTTAAGTAATGTATGAAACATTTAGGCAGTATGTAGCTATGTAAAATCGTGAAGTGATTAATTAATATGAGCTCTGTTATACCTATACAGTGTACTGTTAAGTTACATGATAAAAAGAGACATTTATATATATATATATCTATCTAGTTATATATGACTATATATCTATATATATATATTGTAAGACACTGAGACTCTGTGATTTAAAGTTTTAAATTTAAATGGATGCAAGTTTAAGAACCATCGGGTGACCCATGGATTCAACTCTTTATGCAAAGCCATCCACTGGAGAGGGGTATAATCTGAACCAAAAGCGAATTGAGAGGATAGTACTTCAGGTGATGCAGAGCCCACAGTTCAACTGTTGCACACCTTGTCTCCAGTAGTTTCCAGCCCAGGTACATCATAGTTTGATCAGCACCATCAATCCTTTGGTACAGCATGGCACCCAAACCTGTGACTGAAACATCAGTCTTGAAGATGAAAGGCAAAGAGAAATCAGGGAATATCAAAACAGGTGCCAATGTAAAGGCCTGCTTAAAGCCACAGAAGGCAGCCTCCACACTATCATTCCATACCACTGTATTGGGAGCATAGTTTTCGGTAAGAATAATGAAGGCCATGGCTCTTTCAGAGATGTGAGGCACAATCTGGTGGTAATACCCTGTTAACCCCAAGAAAGCTTAATTTGGCACTTGGTTCACTGTTGGGGTTAGTTCAAAATAGAATCAACTGTGAAGCACTGTGGTAAAAAGAAATAATGTGGGTGGACTATGTACAATGTTCACCTGGTCTATGTTCGGTCCATGGGGACTCCTTTACTGAGCTGCACAAGCATTTAAATTTACTAAGACATGTTCCCAGCTCATGTTTTATTCAGAGCTTGAAGTGGGCCAGTACACTGTACCAGCACTTCCCTGTTTCTGCTTTGTGAACAGGAGCATGGTGACACATTAATTCTCTGCAATTTTGCATGTATTTCCCCACCAAGGGCAGCTCATCCCTTACCTCATTCTTAGAAGTATATATTATAACCAGTAGGGGGGTGTGCTACAGAGCACCAAGCCCCAGACACAACCACACCAAACACACACACTGGTTCAAATTTTGACCCTTTTATTAATAAGGTTACATTAATAACAGGTAAGCACAATCATACTATAAGCTATACAGAAGTATAATCCTCTTCCTTCACTCTCCTTCTGTCATTCCTTGTCCACTTCCTCTCAGTTCTGACTGATTGGTCAAGTTGACCCAGGAGTACATCTAGAGTTTGGTTCATCAGAAGCACTTTCAGGCCAGATGTGAGTTCCACAAATAAGGAACCATATCCTCATGTAGTGCTCCCTGGAGGCACTCACAGAACCTAACAAGGAAGTACTCCGGGACTCCAATAAAAATGATGTCATGTGAGTATCTTAAGGGGACCCGAATCTCAGGGATTCTACCCCCTAGCGTAATGGGGGATACAGTACTCACACTTCCTGCTGTTACTCCTCTCCTTCCAACATACTGGCCTAGATAGGACTTCTTGCATTATCAGACGGTATGGGTTCAACAAGCTCCCAAAATGGTTCCCAGGAATTTGGGGCAAACCCACACCGCAACAACCATAGACTGCATTTTTTCTGCAAGTATTGCTCAGATGAGCTATGATGAACTGTAATTGAACTCTGGAACTTTACTCACTGATGTTTGAAACAGAGCAACACTGTTTTTTTATATCTAAGTTTTTAGGTTAAAATAACCACTGTTACATCACATCCAGGCTTTACTCCCTGCCATTTATTTATTTTATGATTTTTGTGGTTTTCTTTAACTTTAAACCATTACTTTCCATGTTTCTTTTTTATTTCTACTGGATTTGTTATTTATTTATTATTGCAGGTGCCATCCAGTTAAATATGTTTATTTATAATCCGTGTGTACTGAATTATTCCATATTCCTTGTACTTCATGGGTGGAATCCCAAGAGACAGGGGCACCCTGAAATGACTGCTGAAGGGCCACCGTGGCTTTTATATTCCAAAGGTGAGATTGGATCCTTCAGTGGTTTATTGGCATTGCTTGAGTGCATATACAGTATATCTGTAAGAACTGGGTTTTCTGATCTATTGGAAATATTTGTTTCTGTTCTAGGTTTTTGATCTTTGTATTGCATATTGGAATTTGTTCACTTTGGATTGCATTTTTAAACAAATCCTTTTTGCTAATTTTGTTCTTTTTTTGCAATACCTTATGGACGATTGGGGGCACTGTTGCCCCTTGAAACCCAACACACAGATGCTCTGGAGAAAACTGTAAAAGCACTAAGAAATTTTTTTTTATATTCTTTCATCAAAACTGCCCTCACAACACCACATCCACCAAATACACAATAAACAATACTATAAATACAACAATTCTCTCCTCCCAGCAGCTCTGTCACACTCCCTCCCAACTCCGGCACCCTTGCTGGGTCTCCACTAGTCCTTTATATAGTCCTTGACCCGGAAGTGCTTCTGTCCTTCCGTCCATGTGGTTCACCAGCACTTCCGAGTTAGATGGAGACTTGTATTTTCTTCAGCCCGGAAGTATTTCTGTCCTTCCGTCCCCATGACTTGGGAGTATTTCTGGGCTATATGGGAAATAAAAATCCCCGTGTCTCCCAGCAGAGTCATCCACAATACCCAGCACGGCTGTGAAGGCAAACTCCATCTCCCATAGTGCCCTGCGGGAATCTGGGGCACCGCTAAGCTGCAGGGAAGTCGCCATCTAACTATCCATAGTTAGAAGACTATCCACCTGAAAGATAACCTTTCTTCCTTCTTTGTTTCTCACGCTTTTCTTTTGGTCCTACTCTTAAGCTTTTAAGTTTTTTTTTTTACTTTAGAACCAGGATGTATTTAGGGCTTTAACTTGTCATTTATTTCATTTGTATTTTTTGCTACTAATGTTCATTTTTTGCTGCTATCATTCTGCTTTAATAAATATTACTTGTTTAAATTTCTATACTTTGCAGATCTTGGGTAACTGTTATAAATACAGGGCACTTAGTATTTGCAGATAGAGTCATGCATTCACATCCAAGAATCACCATCCAAGCTCTTCCCAGGTATTTAATACCACCGTGGGCTGAGAGGGGAGCCACCACTAACAGACTTGTCATGTTCTTCCTCTACAGTCTGGGGAAAACACCCAGTGAGGGTAATTGACCCCACCCCTTTCTGTTAAAATGGAAGACAGTCCGAATTGGGATGTCTTTTTACCAGGGAGAAGACTGGTAGAGAAAACCTACTTATTCTGAGTTTGTCACTGACAAGCTACTGTGCTATATGTCAATGATTCTATTATGTTTTCATGCCATTGTGCATTTGTTTGCTTATAAAAGACCTGGTACTAAACTGGGAGAGCATCCCAAACTGCTTTTTGGCTTATCTACTCTTCCTCCCTCAACCACATCAGACATTTCTTTCCCACAAGGTTAGAAGCAGCATGGTAAGGAGCAATGCGTTTTTGGTATGTGGCAATAATCAAGGTGTATCAGCCTCCAGGTTCCATGGGACAACTGGGAACACCCTTGTACATCACTGAAACCAAAGCTAGTAAGTTCCTATGTGGAGTACTTAGTAGTGACAGGCTGTGCCGCCATCACCCAAATAAGATGAAATTTTATTTGCCACATACAATTTATACATACAGCACAATGTTCAGTGAAATGCTTAGTTGCTCCACTCCAATGACTATGCCTTGAGGTAAATATAAAGGGACAATAACAATATATAACTTTATATATTCAAAATCATTAATAGCATTATAAATATATAATAAATAATTAATAAATAATACTAATAACTACTCTAAATAGATAGCTTAAAAAACTTAATATGAGAGTGTTAACAATAGGGCATCCTATATTTCTCAACACTTTCTTTATTTGCGAATGGACTGTAGGCAGAAGCTCCTCCTCAGTCTCTCTGAACTGGACTTTAGGCAGCAGTAGTGTTTACTTGAATGCAGCACAAAAATGAGGCCATTGTTGGGATGGCTGGTATCTCTGATAATTGTCTTTACCCGGTTTGATATCACTTGGTGTAGATTTCTTGAAGTTAAGGGAATGCATACCCAGTGAGGTGTTCAACTGATCATACCACTCTTTGCAGAGCTTTAAAGTCCAGTTGTGTGCTGTTTCCAAACCAGATGGTGATATTTTCCTTCAGAATACTTTAAATGGTGGATGTTGTGGATGCTTGGTGACACTGTTGCCCCCTTTAAACCCAACAGACAAAAGCACCAAGAAGATATTTATTCAGCTCTTCTTCTTACAAGGTGCCCTAAGCACCAAAACCACCAATAAACAATCAAATGAACACAATAATTACTATTCTCTTCTTCTCCACACCTCCCAACAAGTTTTGTCCACCAACTACCTGACTCTGGCTCACTTGTTGGGTTCATAGCAGTCCTTTATATAGTCCTTGATCCGGAAGTGCTTCTGTCCTTTCGTCCATATGACTTGCAAGCACTTCTGGATTAGTTGGAGAACTTGGCTTTTCCTCAGCCTGGAAGTACTTCGGGGCTTCTGTCCTCATGACTTGGGAGTACTTCCGGGCTATAGATTAGACAGGACTCCTCCAGTTCTTTTGCAGCATCCCCTGGTGGCACCCACAGTACCCAGCAGAGCTGTGTTGCCGAACTTCATGTCCCATAGTGCCCTGCGGGAATCTGGGGGCACTGCTACAGTCCAGGGGAGCTGCCATCTAGCGTTTTGGGGGAGGCAGTGTCCTTGAAAAGCTGCCTTCCCCCATCCTTCCATCTCAGAGGCGTTCCAGCCGGATTGAGTTGCCAGCCGTCTCTTACAATGTATAGAAGTTCTTTAGTATCTGGGAGATCAGCCTGAAATCCCTGAGGTGTCTGAGGTGGTTCAGATTTTGCCATGCCCTCTTCTACAAGGTGTTGATGTGCTTGGACCAGGTCAGATTCTCCATAATGTGGACACTAGGGAATCCATTCCCGGGAATTCGGGAATCCAGGGCTCCCGGGAATGGCACAGTGCACGGGCATCTCACATGTGAACGGTTTTAGAATGACCGACACTTATTTTTAATAAAACTACTGCAATATGTTAACACCAATAAATGACTAACCTTATCTACAAGCAGTTCATGCTGTCATATAAGTACATGTATCTAGTTAGTTGTGGTAATAAGAGCGTAGAAAGCACAACATGTCCAGCGTGCGGTCATCCAGGAGAGAGCGCACTTCGTGCAGAGTATTACCAGATGCTGAGAAAGCACATTCTGCCTCCACTGAAGTAGGCGGCACAGTCATCAGACACTGATACACTTGTTCTAAACAATGCCCACGCTTGCCGTTGCTCTGAAACACTGCCATTTCAGCTTTTACTCATGCATCCAGTTTCTTGTCATCATTCTGTGATGGCAAGTTTCTTGGCACAGATAATGCGGATGCAACAGACTGGTGCATTGCAATTTCAAGTTGCTGTTCAAAGCCGTTGTCTGACAGATGTCAATGAAGTCTGCCATGCCCGGCATTCGTGAGCTGCAGAGTGCAGACTCCTCCCAGTCCACTGTGCTCAGTCTTAGTCAGAGCTGGGAGACTGACTGCTGCTGGTCTGTTGTTGACTGAATTAATCGGCAACACACTACACCGTGGGCCAAAAAAATGTACCACTTAATTATTTTCAACTATAACTCTGTTATTTCTTGATCGATTTTTACACTTTTACACGATATATATGCAAGCTTGGCCCGGGAATTACAGCAGTTTCATACTCAGGAATGTGGGAATGAAAAATGTCAGTGAATCCCGGGCTCCCAGTAATCGGGAGCCTGGGAATGGATTCCCTAGTGGAAACACTGAAACAGTCCACCCTCTGAGTGCTGTTAATACTGCTGGGTGGTAGTTCTTCTGCTGTTTCCTCCCTAAGTCCTAATCAGCTCGTTTTTTTCTCGCTGACATTCAGCAGAAGATGGCTGGTCTGACACCAGTGTCACAGAGTCTCCAGCTAATCCATGTAATTGTTGTTAAATGTCAGGCTTACCACAGCTGCGTCATCAGCAAACTTGACAATGCTGTTAGAGTCATGTACAGCTGTGCAGTCATACATGTAGAGGGAGTACAGAAGTGCACTCAGGACACTGTTCTGCGGAGCACCTGTGTTAACAGCGTGGGATGATGAGGTGTGGCCACCATCTCAGACCACTGAGTGTCTGCCTGTGAAGAGGTTAAAAATCCAGCTGCACAATGAAGTTCTCAGCCTTGGGTCCCTGAGCTTGGTAAGTGGTTTATTGAGTTAAAGGCAGAGCTGTAGTCTATAAATAGCCTTCACAGATAGCTTCCTCTCTTGCTGTTCAACTGGGCCATTGCTGTATGTAGGATCAAGGTGATGACATCCTCTGTGGATCTACTAGACGGATATTGAAACTGTAATGGATCCAGTTCTTTCGACAGAGAAGAGCATGTGTGATTTTTGACTAGCTTCTCAAAGCACTTCATTGTTATAGGTGATAGTGAGGCAGGACGATAGTTATTCAGGCACGCTGGAAGTGATTCCTTAGATACATGGACAATGGTGGACCTTTAAAAGCACATTGGTATGGCAGACTAGGTTAAGAAAAGATGAAATATTACTGTAAACACTGGAGCAAGCTGATCAAAGATGTGTGAGATGTGTGAGAGTAGGTCAGTCCATAGTAATCTTGGTAAATCCCACTCACCCCATGATAATACAGGTCTGGTTGAGCATGATGTAAAACAAAGGCATAGAGAGCTTAGCTAGCTCATAAAATTGAACTAACCTAGATGGAGTATTTTTTACACGTAAACTACAAATTCTAAAGTAATGCAATGGAGCTTTCTGATTGATTATTTCTCCCCATAGTTCAGTGGAAGTATGCTGCTGGACCTGCATGTATAAAAAACAAGTTGAAAACAGTCCAGGCTGGAACAAAATGGTAAAGAGGGAAGTTAGAAAACTCACAGAAACTCAGATTAAGTCAAGCATTTTCTTGCTGTCTGTAACCAGATTTAATAAATGCATTTCTAAGTTGCTCTTGTTAATAGCCTCAGAATAACTTTATTTCATCCTTTTATCAGTCAAAAAAGTAGAGCAGATGATGCTATAATCTGCAAATTCAAATGATCGTTACTGCTTTCCCAGCGTGTGACACCGGTTCTCTCAGCTCCTCAGGCTGTTGGGCTACAATAAAAGCTGTAATGTTGTGAAAAATTTGATGTGTAAAATTGATCTGTGAAAGGAGGCTTGGAAAATCCCCCTCGGGGGCATAGCTTCACTCACATCCAGCCCTTGTTAAATTTTTTTGCCTCTGGTTTTACCTGACTATAAATGAAAGCAGTGGCATTCCATCTTGTTGTTGGTTAACATAAATATGTGACTAGGAATACAAGAGTGCTATAACAATTTTTTTTAAGCCTTGAATCTTTTAATAATTTAAAATGCATGCCAATGGACAATTAGGTGTCTTCACCTTTTTTGTTATAATACATTATGGTTAAAGTAAGTTGTGATTTTTTAAAAGACTATCCAGCCATCCATTATTTAAACTCACTTACCAAGAGCAGGTTTAAAGTGAAGCTGGAGCCTAATTGAGCAAGCATCAGGCAAAATGGTGGAATGACCCCTGAACATGGTACCAAGTCATTACATACACCCACATCAGGGCCAATTTGGGACTTTGGGATGAAACCGGAGCAACCAGAAGAAATCCAGAAAGACAAGCGGAGAACATGCAAGCTCTGTGTAGGGAGCAACAATAAATTGGATACCAGGTTCCTTATTATGGTTGCTCCTTGGCTAGCAGCCACACCACATGCCCTTAAGAACATTAGAACATTAGAACAATCTAGATGAGAGCAGGTCATTCAGCCCAACAAAGCTCCCCAGTGCTATCCACATATTTCTTCTAAAATAACATCAGGACTATTTTTGAAAGACCCTAAAGTCTTACTGTCTACCACACTACTTGGTAGCTTATTCCAAGTGTCTGTGGTTCTCTGTGTAAAGAAAAGCATCCTAATGTTTGTGCGCGATTTACCCTTAACAAGTTTCCAAATGTGTCCCCTTGTTCTTGACAAACTCATTTTAAAATAACAGTCTTGATCTACTGTACTAATCCCCTTCATAATTTTAAACACTTCAATCATGTCACCTCTTAGTCTTCCTTTTCTTAAACTGAAAAGGCTCAGCTCTTTTAATCTTTCTTCATAAGTCAACCTCTTTAGCCCAGGAATCAGCCTAGTCTTTAACCTTTACTAGTGCTGCTATGTACTTATTGTAGTTTGGAGACCAAAACTGTACACAGTACTCCAGATGAGGCCTCACCAGTGTGTTATAAAGCTTGAGCATAACCTCCTTGGACTTGTACTCCACACATTGTGCTCTATAACCTAACATTCTGTCAGCCTTCTTAATAGCACTGGCAGTTGATAGAGTCAAGTCCACTATGACTAATAAATCCTTCTCATAACGTGTACTTTCAATTTTCAGACCTCCCATTGTGTATTCAAACCTAACATTTTTATTTCCTATGTGTAAAGAACAGGTAATCCTCATAAACCTAAGCACGTTCAAGCCCAGCCAGTACTTGGATGGGAGACAATTTAGATAAAGCTTGGGTTGCTGTTGATGAAGCCAGCAGGAGGTGTTAACTCTGATGTCTGGGTGTAAATCCCAATGGCCCTGTACAGTGACACTGTGCTGTAAAAATGGCTCCTCACGGTTGAGACGTAAACCCAAGTTCTTCACACTTTGTGATCATAAAAGATCCCTGGCATTTTTCAAAAAGAGTATGTTTATCTCAATGTCCTAACTCCCATCAGAATCTTGACCATTCTGGCCCTCTAGTCATCCCCTGTCCCGTATTGGCTAACTATCTCTCTAACCTCTTCATCTCATAATAAGTAATGGTGAGCATACTGGCGCAAAAATGTCTGCCGTCGCATCATCCTGGTGGATGCTGCACATTGGTGGTGGTTGAAGTGATTACCCACTGTAAATGTAAAGCACATGGAGTATCTTGAAAAGTGCTACATAAGGGAAATGTCTTCTTCTTGCTGCAAGTCAGCAACGCTACCACTGTGCTACCTTCTTTAAAGAATATTCTTTTGTTAATCTATGCCAACACTATTAACTGAACATCATTATACAAAAAGAGAAAAACATATTTAAAGCACATGGAAGTTGACCGCCTTCCTTCATTACCTTTTAATATAATTCTTTTATCAGTGGTCTTGCCACACTAAGTGATGACAGACTGCATCAGCTTAAAAGTGCTGTCACTGAAGCCCTAACTGAGACCAATTGCAGTAGCATCACTATGATGCCAGACATAAATTAAAAACCATAAAGTAAAAATGCATAAGATACTGGATTTGTATAGGGCACAAAAATTGTTTTGCTGTGTTTGTGTCTGGAATCAGAATATTTTTAAGCAGATTATGATAGCTGAGAAGCAAAGCAACTGCCATGACTTTGTTTTATCAGCTCAGTGTTAAATTCTTTCCTAAAGGTTTATTCTTAGCTGCCAAATTAGTTTATTAAATTTCATACGGATTTTGCCTTTTTCTTATTTTGCTCTTTTCCCCTTAAAGGAATACTCCAACAAAAATGCTCATTTTTTATCTGATACTTATTAATTAATTTTTTAAAAAAATGGCCTGTATACATGCCCTTTTCCATTGTGACCATGATAAAAATGGCAAAATGAACACAATTGCCTGGAATTCATAAACTATCAAAACAGAATATTTTGTTTTTATTAAAAATTTAGCCAACACAAAATGGTTTACATGGTCAGGATACACTAATATTTCACATTTTAAATGTTTCATTATGCTGCAGTTTGCAATAATTTTTTTCTCATTAAGCAATGCTCAATACCCCAGAACAACAAAGTGAAAACAGCATTTTAGAAAGTTTTGCAATTTTTTTCAAAATAAAAACCTGAAACATCACATTGACCTCTAATCAGTACTTAACTGAAGTCCATTTGGCAGTGATTACAGCCAGGAGTATTCTTGGATATGATATGTCAGTCTTCACAACTGAAGATTTTCTGCCATTCTCATGTGCAGATTCTCTCAACTTCAGCTATTTCCATGTCTCTCCAAAGATAATCATTTGGGTTCAAGTCTGGACTCTAGCTAGAGAACTGTAAGAAAATTTGCCTAAGCCACTTCATTGTTGTTTTTGCTTTGTGTTTAGGGTCAATCTCTTGTTGGTAGGTGAACCATTGGCTCAGTTGGCACTCCAGATTACTTTGGAGAAGATTTTCATTAAGGATATCTCTGTACTTTCCTTTGTTCAGGCTTCCCTCAACTGTCTGTACCATTAAAAAACAACTCTGAAGAATGATGTTGCCACCAAAATGCTTCACCGTTAGAATGGCATTGGACAGGTTATGAGCGGCACCTGGTTTCTAAACAGACTTCATCAGACCACAGAATTTTGTTTAGTCTGAGACTCAATTAAGTTCTTTTTTGCAAACTACAAGTGGGCTTTCATGTGTCATCTGGCCATTGTTCCAAAAAGCAGAGATTAGTGGAATGCAGCAGTGGTAGTTTCTTCCATCTCCACTTGGGTTCTGTGGAACTCAGCCAGAGTGACCACTGGGTTCTTCGTCACCTCTCTTAACAAGGCCCTTCTCCCTTCTCCCACAATTGCCAAGATTGTCAGGGTAGCTAGTTCTAGGAAAAATCATGTTTTTTTTTTCTTTTTTTATTGAATTTATTAAAAACAAGTAACATTCTATAAAATCAAGACAAACTTAACAAAAATAAATTCAATTCAACCCCCACCCATGAAAAAGAAAAGAAGGCCAACAGCCAGAGTAAAACTTTAAGAGTAGAAAAGAGGGAAGAGAATCCTTTTCCCTAATATACTGTAAATGCTTATTCTAAAATGTTGTTAATTAGATCCTGCAAGGATTTTTAAAAGTTTTGAAAAGATCCTGTAAGTGAGAATTTGATTTTTCCAATTTCAAATAGTATATAACATTGTGACACCAAGGCTGTCTGTGAGGCATTCAAAGAGTTTGGTCCAGAATGATGTTAATTTGGTGCAGGCCCAAAACGTGGTCCAATGAGGCTGGAGCTTGACTGCAAAGTTCACAGGTTGGATCTTGCCCTGGAAACATTTTGGACAATTTTAAATGAGACAGATGTGCTTGATAAAAGATTTTAAATTGAATAATTTTATGCTTTGCGCATATAGAGCTAGAGTGAATTCTGTGTATGGCTGCCTTCTACTCCTTTTCTGAAATGTGGAGTACGAGATTCTTTTTTTCACTGTACTCTGAGATCTTTGAAAGGAAGGGACTTTAAATTGTTTTTATATGATGTATATTATAGAAATGCTGTCTGAGTCCTCAAGAGTGATCAATATTTCTTCCAGAATAGAAGTAGGTGGAAGGTGAAGAAAATTGGGCTGCTTTTGTTTAGCAGTTTGGAAATAGAGGAAAAATTGTGTTGATGGGAAGTTAAATTTGGAGTTTAATTCTTTGTAGGATGCAAAGACATTATCTATGTACAAATCTCATACATTTTCTATGCTTTAAAAACTGTGTTAGTTTGAGAGGGCAGAAAGAGGTGTGAATGAAGCACAATTGGGTTGTTCGTATATTGATGATAACTTGTATTTACTGGGGCACAAAGCAAGGAATATACAGAAGTACTGCAGGATTTTATCGCCATTGCGGACCAAGACTGTGTTTGTTCATCTATTTGTATCATGTTTGCCCCAGACTTGCTCCATTTAAGAATTATGGAAGCCAGTATACTCTAGAGAACCTTCAATGTTGTAGATTGTTTTTGCAGCCTTCTTCAAATTTTTGCCTTGACATTATTCTGTGTCTGAGCTCTTCGAGTAATTCCTTCAAACGCATGGTTTGGTTTTTGCACATATACACATTGTTGACACACTGGGACCTTAGAGAGATAAGTGTGTACATTTTCTAATCATGTCCAATCTATTGAATTAAATACAGGTGAACTCTAAGCAAGGTCTGGAAACATCTTAATGATGATCAACACAATGGAATGGACCTGAGACAAATTTAAAGAGTCACAGCAAAACACCTGAATACTTGTGTAAATATGATCTTTAATTTTTTTTTTATTCCTAACAGCCTACTTTCTTTTTGTTAATCTGGGTTTTCAGTGTTATTTGATGATGGAAAAAATAATTTAAATTATTTTAGTATAAGGCTGCAGCATATTAAAATGTGAAAAAAGTGAAGGGGTCTGAATACTTTATGAAAATACTGTACATAACTAGCTAACATACTGTTAGAGGTGAGAAGTAAGGCACCATTTCATAG
Organism: Polypterus bichir lapradei; assembly: GCA_026402145.1. Taxonomy (NCBI): domain Eukaryota; kingdom Metazoa; phylum Chordata; class Cladistia; order Polypteriformes; family Polypteridae; genus Polypterus; species Polypterus bichir. The sequence goes on along the minus strand of JANRMT010062813.1, from coordinate 107,224,915 downwards.
TGCAACCTCATATGCAGTCTTATATTAATAGTCCATTGTTTACCATTAGAAGAAAAACTAAAATATTTGTAAAAAGCTAAACCCGTATGCCTAAATGTGATGTTATGGCTCCTGGAAGGGTTCATATTTATAATGGTCCATGGATGATGTCTTGATGCTCCTTCTGTTTCTAGGACATCTTGTATGCAAAGATGATTTACTAAAAAATGAAAGCATTTTAAATGCTGGTGCTTGTCAAATCATATGAAAACACAGTCAACAAAACCAGGTTGAATATAATTCATAGTTGCATCTGATTGGTTTACTTTTCTAAGGTTCAAATTTAAAAATGAATGAATCTGAAGCAGAAACATTGACAACTCTCAGAAACTCCACACAGAGCCATAGCAAGGTTTGGGGCAGCCACCCGTATAACTGGTGTGGCAGTAGGGGGCGCTAGTGCTCCCTTGAACCCTCAGGAATGACTCCAAACAGCAGGTAAAAGTCCAATACCTTTTATTTTCTTTTAACACAAATGTGCACCAAGCACCCTCCACACTACTCATACAATAAACTCTTTTTAAACAATCCACTACTAACAAACTCTCCTCCTCGCCCAGACACTTTGCTCCTCCACCTCCCAGCACAGCTCAGTGTCTGGACTGAGGCATCGTCCTTTTATAGCCCCTGACCCGGAGGTGTTCCTGTCCCAGCAGTCCACAGTTCCCTATTCCTTCTGGGTCAGGGCAATCAGTTCTTTACTTTAACCCGGGAGCACGACATTTCTTCCCGTCACGTGACCGTGACGCACGCCCGGGTCGTACGGCACCACAGAGCCCATAAGCCCCCCCACAGCGACTCCTGGTGGTCCCCAAGGTATCCAGCAGGGCTGTGTATAAACACTACAAAGTCCATAAGTCCCTGCTGGACCTCGGGGCACGATCCTGGTGTCGGGAGAGCTCCTCCTGGCGGCCTGGTTGGTGAGGACCGGCATGGGAAGCCGGCAGTCCTCCACACTGGTATCCTGGCTGCAAAGTCGTGAATATGTTACGCAGCACTGATGTGCACAAAACCGTGTCCAAAACAGAACTGAGGGAATAGGGAAAAGGTGGAGGCTTTTAAAGGGGAAGACAGGAAGTGAGGTCAAAGGGGTCGGGCTCATAAAGGTCTTCAGTCATAGGCTCAAGCCCGGAGGTTACATCATAGGGGCCGGAGCCGGAAAGGTCTTCTTCCATAGGCTTGGACCCGGAAGTGATGTCAAAAGGGCCAGGTGGAATCTCCCGTGAATGGTCTGCAGGAAAGGGAGAAAAAGAGTCAGTGCACTCTGCCACATCCCGGTCTGATTCGGAATTGCCCTTACTCAAGCCCTTTAGCTGCCTCTCATGCGCACCTGTGTGACACAAGCTTTATGAAATATATGGATGAGGTATTGGGACAGCTTAGCTATTAGCTAAACAAACAGGCTTGATGGACTGAATGGTCTACTCTCGTTTGTCAAATGTCTTATGTCCTTATGAATGTACTTGGCATAGGTGAAAAAAAGATTTACAAAGGTTACCTGGTTCAAAGCAGGCTGTGGAGTGTGTCATAGTAGCCAATACCACTGGAGCTGTGATAGACAAATAATCAGGTCAGTCCACAGATATAACATTTTATTAGAACAGTGACAAGAAGTATCAAAATTATTGAATTCTGTGATTATACTTTTCTCTATTTATATCATATTATTAATAGCATTGGGCTTTTGTTGATAGAATTCTTAGTTAAAAATGGATTTTTACCAGGAATCTCCAAGTTCACAACTTATCCTGAAGACATAAAATGTTGGTTGGAGTTGGGCAACTTTTCACAAATAAAGTTTACTGTACTCCAATAAACCAGAATGAACTGAATTTACATGACTTTAATTACAGGCATTGCAAAGCATCCTTTCATATTCCACTAGTAATTTCTGCATTTGTTCCAGTCAGTTTCTTTTACAGATAATTTATGACCTGGGACTGGGAAATAAGTATGGATGCCACAGAATCTGCTTTAATCAATTTATGACCTGGGAAAGAATGGACGACGCAAGAGTAGGAATTACAGAATTAGTTTACAGCATGAGAAAGGAAGGAGTGTGGAAGTATATAAAGATCAAACACTTTGATCAGAGTCATTCAACATCCGGACAAGACAGCCAATGAAATGTGTGCAATATCACATGTCCCGAAACGCAACCTGTTCATTTTAATGTAAATATGTCTCATCTGATGGACCAAAGAGGAGAAAAGAAAAGAATGACAGAAGGGCAACGTCAGATACCAAGAGACGTGAGACCATCTGATCTAGAGATCAGAAAATGTAACTATGAACAATGTCAATCACTAAACTAAAAGCCATCCAGGACATTAACCCTTTGACACTTCTGATTTTCAGTAGGCTTTTCTAGGACTGTTTATATTCAGACTTTGATATCTATTTTGTATTTTCTTCTATTTGGTATTGTTATACATTATACATTGATAAATACAACATTGCTTTTATATTTTCTATACTTCGTCTTTTATCTAGAGTAATTGATATAATAAGATGGTACTAAATATGAGTTAGATGGCTACTGTCTCATTCACAGAGTTTATCAAGGCTAACGAGGTTGCTCCAATAATTAGTACAAATTCAACAAAGCATGAAATAGTTAGTAAGTAGCATGTGAGCAACTGTAGTCCCTATATAGAGAATCTTATGCAGAATATTGTGGAGTGACTGGCAACTGGCACCACTCAAGACTTTTTCTGGCTAGGATCTCTATGTGTATGTGTGTGTGTGTTAATCTTCAAGGGTGAGAGTATCTGAACCCAATAAATGTTCCTGGTAAATCTCACACATTTCATGATAATACACACCCTGTATTATTCCCTATCAATGAAATCACATGAAAAATATTTTTTCCACGTTTATAACATATTACATGTTCATGCATTCCTGTCTTTTTCTAACAATTTGTTCTCCTGCAAAATGCAGAGTTCAGGAATTCCTGAAAAGCTGGTGTTCTACCTGTTCTATCACCAATGCACCAAAACCAAGCAACTCTTAAATTTCATACTCCAGAGGTTATCACCATCATTTTGGATTGTACAAGAGGGAGTCCTTCTAAGTTGATATCATGTCACGGAGTACTTTTTCACCACTATGTATAGTCCAGTATGTGATGTCTTACACAGAATGTTGGTACAATTCAGCTCAAGCCATCCATAACCAAAATTGCATTATATTGGCTTTAAACAGGAGGAGAATATCTTAAAAAGTCAGGATGAATGGAAAAATGTTGGCTAGAAAATGGAAAACTAGAACAACTTGCGCAGCTTGGTGCTACTGTTACCCAGGCTAGGACAAAAGTATTTGAAAATAGAAATAATAATATTGAAAAATAGTCCAGGTCTATGACACATAGCAGAGTGCAACAGCTTGTTTTGTTTCAATTTTCTTTGGTGAGAATAAAATGTAGGTTGGCTATGTTCATGCCACCACATGTACACTAATGGTCAATAGCTTTAGAACATCTCACTTTTTCCAGTTTTTCTTCAAATTTAATCAGTCAAAATGCAACAAATGACCTAAACAGTAAAAAGGTAAGCAGTAATTGTCAGAGGTTAAAATTTAAAAATTAGGTTTGCAAAAGCTGAAAAAAAAGAAAATTTCAAAATTTTACAAATGGTCCTTCTTCAGGGAACAACTAATAGTTACAATCTATAGATGTTCTGCAGCAATTAAAGTAAGTTAAGTCTTGCAAGTTGAAACAAACAATTTGCACAAGTGCACCAAGTTCTGTTGTTACTGAAAAACCCTCTGTTTGTCTTAAAGCAGAGTTGGAACAATCTGTGTTACTACACCTTCTACACCCTAGAACATTGTAAATTCCAGTGATAATGGCAAGAAAACAGCAATTAAGAAATGAAATGAGACAGTATTGTTACCCTTAGAAGTGTCAGACTTTCATTTAGAGAAGCTGCAAAAAATCTAAGAGCAAGTGAGTACAATCTTCTAACAATCCAAAGACAATTAAAAACTGGAAGAACTCTTATAGGAAGAGATCTGGAAGATCCAAAGTCACAACCCAATCAGAAGACAAGTTTCTTGATAGGCGCCTCACAGCACAAAAACTTCAAGCACAATCAAAAAAAAAAGAGCTTTGACAGGTTTGACAGGGTGAGTGGCAGTAAGAAAGCCATCCCTTAAAGCAGTGTTTCCCAACCTCGGTCCTGGGGGCACACTGTGGCTGCAGGTTTTTGTTCCAACCAGCTTCTGTTTTTAATTGGATTCCTGGTCTAATCAAGTGATGTGTTATTTCCCAAGTTCTGTGTTTTGGGAACAATATAAAAATTAGAAAACTAAGTTTGATAAAAAAAATATATATATTAAAATATTAAACTGTACCAATCAGTTATATGGGAATAATGTATTTTTTCTTTTTAACAATATTTTAATCTTGATTTTCATTCTACTTTTCTAGGTGTTCTAATTGTTTAATTAAGCTATTATTTACTAATTAGTGGGTCTGATGCTAAAGTAGTTGCAGCCTTTGATTATTCAGTGTTTGCCAGCATGTCTGCTCTGCTCATTTTTAATTGTCATTAATAAGATACAACAAAGGGGAAAAAATGCACCAAGGGAAAAATATAATGAAATCAACAAAAGAGAGTTAAGTATTTAAATCTATAGCAAAAGCAAAACTATTTCTAAAAGTCTTATAAATGTAAAAACATGCTGCTGTGCTTTTCTGAATGTAAAATAAAAGAAAAAAAAATACCAGCTAATTAAATGAGCTCAGTGCTATCAGGTGTTGTCACCGATTAGGAATCTGGTTGGAACAAAAACCTGCAGCCACAGTGTGCCCTTAGGACTGAGGTTGGGAAACACTGCCTTAAAGGACAAAATATGGCTTTGTAGTACCACCAATGGACTACTGCAGACTGGAAGAAAGTCTTATGGACCAATGAATCAAAATCTGAAGGAACAGGAAGTGTGATGGTGTGGAGTTTTTTTGTTGGAATCAGAGTTGGTGACTTACAAAGTGACTGGCATTCTGAATCAAAAGGGTTACAACAGTTTGGCTGTTATATAAGGAAAAGGTGGCTACTTTGATGACTGAAACATTTAAATACATTTTGTACACTTAATTATTCCTTGACTTATTTTTGAATTTCAATTTTTTCTCTGCCTTGATTTTATGAAACATTAACTGTGTGCATTTCTGTAAAAACTGAAAAAAATGAGTTCTTCTAAAACTTTTGACTGATGAGTTAATGTGAGTTAATGAATATTTTTTGTTTGTTATAAAGCTTAATAAAGGAAATTACTCTTGCATTCTGACCAGATGCCCTGTGGTGACTGATTAAATTGATAATATCATAAAACTAGGAATAATGACGTTGGAGGATAACCAGACCTCCAGTACAATACGCGAGGCTTGCCTTAGTGTGTCTGTATCTGTGACCTCATGAACAATTCTGCCCTCCTGCTAGTTCTGCACATTGGTTTTATGGGCTGCTTTCTTGTTGTTTTGGCTTTCCAACAAATTACATTCGACCAATGTCATCATTTGTGGTTTTGAAGCATGTCTACTAGTAAATGAAAGCACCAATCTGTGAAACGTTTTAATTATTTCCACACATGTATGCTGTGTTCTCTAGAAATCCACTGCAAGGCAACAATATATCACACTTTACACTTTTCCGTTATAAACTATTCTTTATAGCTTTAAGCTTTCTGATATAAATTCCATTCCACTTAAATAGCCATGAAATCCAGTGTTTGTGAATGTATCTAGACAAGCCACAATCTATCTAGTATCACAGTGTGAGCTTATATCAATCGTAACACTCTCTTGTGAGCTGATGTAGGGAATCAATGAGTCAAATTCTAGCAGAAAGCCTTCAGGGAAACTTAAGGACACAGCAATCAGTCCAATCAGGAATTCGAAGAATTAGAGTTGAGTAAGAATTTTAAGGACTTGTCTTTGCTAATCAGAGCTCAGTGGTGTGCTTTCTATGTTTGCTATCCATGTCAACCAGCACCGAGTGGCCCTACATGACCATACAACAAGAAAACGAACAAGAAAATGCTCATTAAAATAGTCACTGCCTCCTTATCTTTCCTTCTTGCATGTTAGGAGCTTTGACTTTTTTTCTGAGGTAAAAACTCTCTGTGATACATGTATCCTATTTTTAAAAACTATATTAAGAGGCATTATTTTTTAAAAATGTTCACATTTAAATAACACAATGTAGGGTCCATGTCCATGTCTGAAGCATTAATGAGATTCCTGTGCTCTCCTTAAGCTCATCAGCCCAGCTTATAAACACACTCCATCATACCTTACTAGTAGCAGTGATTTTATGCAAATCTTAGATATGATGTGCCAATAGAATCATTTTAACTTACCTCCTGTACCCTTGGACTGTAAACCCTGAGGTTTTCTCTTCTATGTCCACCACTGGGTAAGTTGTCCTAAAGATGTCTTATTATCTAAGCATTCAACTTGATGAAAGAAACCATTTTTGTGTGAGAAAAAATGTTAATTTCAGTAAAAGCAAATTCCCCAACATATTAATTGTAAAGTAAAAGTATAACTTATGTCCTGTGACCCTACAATGGATGTTTAGAAGAAGTTAAGAATATATATACAGTATATATATCACAGTCATTTAAACATACAATCCTTTTAGACTTGATAATGCATTGGGAGGATTGGATGGCGATGGACTTGGAGAGGAAAATGACCAAATGCAAGGTACTCGTGAATAGAGCTGCTGCAATTAATCAATGTAATCAACTAAAAATATTAATCAAATGATATTTTTAATTGACTAGTTGCCCTTGCCTCTCCCCAACATTGTGCACTGACATGCAGTAACTCTGTACTGTTTTTGAATAATAGTAATAATATATTTTATTTATATAGAATTTTTCCCATGCTCAAGTAGGCTAATCATATCAACAACCACTTTACTCAGCGGAAGAAGGTTCCTAAAAATATCAGGCAAAATTCTCCTCTTTGACGGAATATTTCTCCCCAAAATTTGGAAAACCAGTTGTTCGTTGTGTGAAAAACTAATGGTGCAGACTAAAGCACTAGCTCAATGCATGCAGCTGAAGAGGAAGCACACCGAAGTACAGCAATGGATATCCTAACAAGCAACTTATACTTAGCTAGCTGTTCAGCAGTAGTTCTTTTAGTACTGTGAAACTGTTTAACTTGAGAAATTCATGCTAGTCACAAGCATTGATAACAAGGTTTGAGATTTCTTCAGACAGAACAGATAAAGTGTCTGCTAAATTCTCAAAATTGAGCAGAAATAACATCCTATATAAACATAGGTCAGCTTTATAAAGTATTTTTGGATATTTTCTCCAATCATTGGCATTCCAGTGATCTCAATGACTTCTGAACTTTGAGAGGCTCGTCCTAAAACAGCTATAACCGCTAGTATCAGAACATCTGGATCCTCTGCAGATTGACCATCAGGCACAAATAGGTTTGTAGGATGTTCTCTTCTATGTGCTCCACAGAGCCTACTCTGACCTGTACACAGCTGGTACTACAGTCAGAATAATGTTCTTTGACTTTTCCAGTCCTTTTAACGCCATTCTGCCTCATCGACTGAGACTTTGAATTTTGATGCTCCCAAAATCTCCTATATCAAAGACTACCTAACCAATGAACAGCAGTTTGTGAACCTGAGGAACTGTGTGTCAGAAATGGTGCTGTGTAATACCAGAGCACCTCAAGGAACTGTCCTGTCTGCCTTTCCTGTTCAACCTTCACACAATAGACTTCCATCACAATACCAGTGCTTGCCATCTACAGATATTTTCAAATGACTCCTCCATCATAGGCTGCATTAATAATGGAGATAAGTCAGAGTACAGGGAAGTCACGGAGGACTTGTCTTGTGCAGGGGCATGAACCTGCATCTCAACATCAGAAAGACAAAAGAACTGGAGGTGGGCTTCCTACAACATCACTGAGGCAGCAGAGAATCTTTCAAGAAGGGCTGTGCTGAAGAAAAAGTCTGTGAGAGATGTGATAGGTGCATACCTATTAATTGTTGCTGATAAATCCAGCTACAAAACCCTAAGATGACTGGTCATCACTGGATAGAGATGAAGGAGAGTCACATGTATCATCACTGAGGCACCAGAGAATCTTTAAAGTTGGGCTTTGTTTAAGAAGAGAAAGTCTGAGGGGGATCTGCAGCACCATGCCACTTGAACACAGGTTGTGGCATGTTCAGCCATGGCTGGGTCACTGTGCCTGATGGTGAAAGACCCAAAACCCTCAAAGACCTCAGGAACATCACTAACAATTTGTTCAGGAATATCATAAGCGGCATACTGACAATCACATGATACCACAGAGTTTTTAAAATCTCGTTTTTCATCCAGGAGTGTTTTAAAAATGAGTTGCCATATTTTATAACATTGAACTCTGATAGGTTTCTCAAAGCAAAATGGGATGAAATAAAGGGGATGGAAGTAATTTTGAAGGAAACAGACAAATAAATTGGGCATTAGCTGAGTCTCATCTCTACAAATATTTGGGAATCAAAAATTGGGATCAACTGAAATTCTGTTAAATTCTCTTGTACTCTTAACAAATGTCAAAACACTGTTTTTTTATATAACATGAATGATTTCAGTGTTAATTGTTGCCTTTTACAAATATTCTGTGTGTCTTGTTTGTAGGCTTTGACCTTTGGATTGATTTTTAATTTTGCAAGGACATATGCTGAAGATTGCAGGATTAAAACAGTAAGCACAGCCGTTGGGTCTGATTAAAGAAGCTGCGAAACAGCTATAGTATATGCAGACCTTGAGTTATGATTTTAATTTGGAGTAACAAAGATTAAAACAAATGTAATAGATAATTTATAAGAATAATTAACAAGCCAAGGTTCATAACCTGAGTCAGACACCAAAACTCCAAAGCTGAAACAATGCTAGAAATCAGTCAAAACAACCTTTATTCTGTTCCTTTTTAAGGTTATGAATTCAGTTTAAAAAGTCTATCCTTTACTAATCAAAGTTCATGTGTCATATTATGTAGACCAGCATTTTTACAAGGGTAGGATATTGATATCACAGGTCAGGCTCCATAAAACTAGCTCCAAACAATATGGTGGCACTGTTAGGGGAAAATTCTTGATCCCTGGTTCACTTTGATGACCAAATATAAAGGCTCTTCAGACTCCAGCAAATATATAAGAAATGTTTTTTCTCAGGAGCATACCATGCAAGATGTCAGTCTTGCACTGTAACTACAGATATGCTAACAATTCTTTGTTCAGGCAAAGCTTATATACAAGAGCATCTTTAGCATATAGCTGATAGCAAGAAAGAACATTTACTTAAAAAGATAAAGTAGGAGAGAGACTCCTCAGACTCAGGATCAGAGGCTGCTAATTAGAGAAGTGTCTGTAAACTTCAACCAGGTAGTCAAAAATCAGTTAAAAGTGCATTTGATAATCTTATGGCATATTTTCAGGGATGAATTCAACACAGACAATAGAATAATATTTGCTTATTTAAAACCAAGATGATCTGTTAAAAATAGATTTTCTCTAACAGTGTCCAGGCAAACCAAGAAAAAAATGGTAGCACTCATGGAAAAATGGCAAACAAAATGGTGCTTTGATAACATCATCAACACTACATATAAATAAATCAAATACAAACATTTAAGATAACCATCAAAGTAATGAGGATTAGCCCTAACAAATTCTTAGCAGCTTCTCTTGAAAAGCTTAATGTAGTCCTTAATGGTACAATTCTCCACTTCACTTTAAAATTCTGTTTTGCCAGTCCCATTTTCAGAAGTAACAAAATCCTGAAATACTAATTATTTTTGCCATGGGAAGGAGCACCTCAAACAAAGATTAAAAAGGTTTAAATGGATCACATCATTCCCATCCATCAAATTCCTCCAAAATAACAAGTTGAGTTTTGAAGGTCCTACTGTCCAACACACTATTAATACATGTATTAATACTTAATCCATAATACTGATACATAATAATATATAATATTAATACTTAATACATATTCATACTTAATAAATGTGTCTACTGTTCTCTGTGTGAAAAAAAAACCTCATGTTTGTGCAAAATTGACCCTTAACAAGCTTCCAACTGTGCCCCTGTATTCTTCTTGAACTAATTTTAAAGTAACAGCCTGGATCCACTGTGCTAATTCCTTTTTGTAATTTTACTCAAGTTATGTCACCTCTTAATCACTGCTTGCTTAAACTGAAAAGATTCAGCTCCTTTAATCTGCCCTCATAACTCATACCTCTCCAATCTCAGAACCTGCTTAGTTGCTGTTCTCAGGACTTTTTCTATCACTATCCCTTTTTTGTAATAGGGAAATCAAAACTGAACACGGTACAGGCTAAAGAATAATGTCCTTTGATTTGAACTCTACACATTGTGCTATATGCATGAGAAGGTTTCCTGCAATGGACTGGGATAACATCTAAGATTGGTTCCTGATTTGTTCCCAATTCTGGTGGCAATCACCAGTCCCAACAACTCTAAAACGGAATAGTGAGTTAGATAACAGATAAGGTTAGATTAATTTAGATAAACTTTATTAATCCCATGGGGAAATTCAGATGCATACAGCGGCAGAAACATAAAAAAACATACACAAGGCAGGTAATACAGCCAATCATTAGATCAATAAATAAATAAATACTGGGCAGATATTTCAAAATGAACTTAAGAAGTACATCAGGAGTAAGCATTGAATTGCTTGATATCAGTGGGCAGAAAAGACCCCCAGAGGCACTTCTTAGCACAACGTGATAGAATGAGTCTTTAGCTAAAAGTTCTCCAAGAGAGCACCTCCTGGATAGGATGGAGGGGATTTCTTATGATGGCATCCAATTTTGCCACCATCCTCTTTTTCACTACAGCTTCCAGTGTGTCCAGGGTTCACCTTATTATGAAGCAGGCTTTTCTGATGAGTTTATTCAGACATTGTGCTTCTTTTGAGCTCAGGCTTCTTCCTCAGGAGACTGTAGCATAAAACAACACACTGGCTCTTATGGACTGGTAGAACATTTCCAGTAGCAAAAGAATATTAATTTCCAGTTACTTCATGCATCAAAAGACTTGAGTCTCCTTAGGTGCCACCTCCTTGTATGACATTACTGTATTATCAGGCCAGTCCAGTTTCATGTTTATGAGAACCCCCATGTACTTGTTGTTCTGCACCACTTCCACATCCTCCCCATGATTGGTGACCAGTCTCAGAGGCTATTTGACACACTGGTACAGAATGGTCTTTGATCCAAACCTAGCCACAAACAGCCATACTTCAGACCAATAGAATTAATTTATCTATCCCTTCCTGGGCCAGCACCAATGAAAGTTCTCAGGTACAACTCACCCCCCAAATGCTTTATTTAGGCATTTTATGACCTTCCTGAAGGGAATGACTTGTACAGTCTTGAAAGTCCAAGCACATTCACCCTTGCTAAGTTGGTTTGATACATGCTTCTTCCCCCCTATAAGGCCATAGATTTCCCATCCTGAGTCAGTCCCAAACGACTTGGAGAGGATTGGTGGGTAGTTGATAGTTTGGCATCAAGGCACTGCTCTTCTAATCAATAAAGTAAAAGATGCCTCTTGAAACTTTTTCAAATATCAAAAGAAACACTTTTTCATTAAATGTTGCTGAAATTACGTGTCTTTGTCAAGAATTTTGTCACACCTGTACTGTAAGCGTGTGAGTTAAACATTTGTTGCAATTTTTCATTTGATAGATGAGGTTGCTAGTTGCGCTCCGGTTTCCTCCCACAGTCCAAAGACATGCAGGTTAGGTGGATTGGCGACTCTAACTTGGCCCTAGTGTGTGCATGGTGCCTGGGTGTGTTTGTGTGTGTCCTGCGGTGGGTTGGCACCCTGCCCGGGATTGGTTCCTGCCTTGTGCCCTGTGTTGGCTGGGATTGACTCCAGCAGACCCCCGTCACCCTGTGTTCAGATTCAGCGGGTTGGATAATGGATGGATGGATGGTTGCTAGTTATAATACCACACATTTCAACATTTAGAAGTTTCTGGATAAATCCAATGTTCTTATCACTTTCATTATGATAGTATATTCTGTAAGTTAGCAAAGAACAATCAACTGTTTCTCATTTTTTAAATCAAACAAGAGTATTTTATTTTCTTCTTTTCTTGTTTTATTGTACCTGTTAATTTTTCTGCCTCATTTTGGTGTAGTGTTTTGATAGGCTGTGCCCCCAGACTTACACTGCTTGAGATGCAGGAATAATGGAAATGTAATGCCAGTTACAAGAGTATAGTTAGTAAGGTTAGGGAAGAATAAAAATCAAGCACAAACTTATAAAGCTTCTGCCTGGGAAAGGCACTATATAAATTTGACCAGATTGGTTGATATTTGGACAGACTGATGGAATAATATTCACTGATTGGATGGACTGGGGAGATTATGATTGAATTTGAATCCCTCATCTACATACTGGTGGCATCATTAATGTCTTGTTGACTCCTCGCATTTTTTTTTTTTTTTTTGCTTTTTTATCCAAAATCTGACATGTATATTTTCTATATTTATGTTCTGTATAGCTTGTCTAAACGTCTAACTCTAAACGGCAACCCTACTATCTGTAACCAGATATGGCCCTCACAACAACACCAAAAACACCTGCTGCTATGAGGGCCGTCAGCTCCAATTTTGGATGGACAGCACTTTCTTCCTTCCTAACCACTCTTGTGTACATTCTGAAGAAAAGTTTGGGAATGGAGTTTACCTTACAAAAACCTAAACTATCAGGGGTTTTCATTCCTGAGGAAGGTAATATGAATGAGGAGGATAACAGAGACATGTCACTGAAGCAGTGACTACAGCAGTTACCTTCTTTTTGCATAACATTTAAAGAAAAATGAGCCTTCAGTGTTGACAGTTCAAGTAATCAGAATTCCTGAGTATTCTTGGCCCCAAACATGGATTAGCATAAAGTGGAATGTTTTATTTGCTAGAAAGCCCACATAGTTAGTAACTATAGCCTGAGCCGGTTGACAGGCCTGAAATTGAATTCTGCCTCAGTCAAGATGAATACAAATAAAAAAGAAATAAATAATTTCTTTGCAACTATGTAAGTACTTTTTCAATTTTATTTCTAATTTAACTTATTTGATTTTTTTCACCCGGGTAAATTGATATATCCTATTAAAATGAAGCATAAAATCAAATCTTTTAGTGGGTTTGTGAATTAGGAAGAGTGTCAAATGGCAGAAATGTTGCCATTAATTATGAGAAAAGATAACATAGGCAAGAGCACACCAGAAATGGTTTGTGTTTGCTGGAGAGACACTGACACTTTTTCTTTTATTTATTTTCTAACTAGCAAAATACCCGCGCTTCGCAGCGGCGAAGTACTGCCTTAAAATTTTTATTAAGAAGAAAATGAAACCTTTTTAAACGGAGGGAAAATATACCAATAATTATTTGTTAAGGATCTCTTTGTATGCCACGTTGTCAGTTCGGCCCTCCGGTTGTAAAATGACCAAGCTGTGCGCTGAGCTTACTCTTGAGCATGCAATGTACAGTTGGCCATGTGAAAAGCAATCTTGCCTCAAATCTCACAGTTTGGATTGCTGCTGTCATAATTGGTTTGAGTTTCATGGTTTGTTTCAATTACGACAGCATTTGCAGGACTTGTGTTGAAGTGACATTCGGCATCTGTCAAGCATTGTAAGCATACAACCGGTTTCATTGATAACTTCACATCCAGCTTTTGAGAGTTTAAACATTCATAAACATCAAAGTGTCCACTACTGAAATCATCACCTGTGAACATAAGATGTTTAAGAGGCATTGGCGGTTGTCGAAAGGTGTAAAATATTTGGCCATTTCGGTACACTTGAAAGCAACAACCGAACAATTCAGCGGCAGCCATCAACTCACATTCAGAACCATAGGTGAAGGGCTTAAGCATTTCACTGTTATAGTGCTCCTGTGTAGTATAATTCTCTCCTGTACTGTCATCAGTCCAGACCTTGAACCTCTGCCAGTCATTCGATACATAAGACACAATGTTCCTCCGGATATCAAGAGTGAGCCTGATATGGCCATGCAATATGTAACAAAGAGAATGGAAAAGGCAGATGCCATTTCCGGGCATGGAAACCACTCGGTAAGTGACAGTTCTCTGATCGATGGTGATCGACTCGATAGACATGTTAATGGGGGTACGGTTGGAATGATAAAGGAAATGGGCACCTGAACAATGTAAAGTAAGTCTAAAATACCAACACAATAACTATAATCATAATAAACGAACAATAAAACAGCTGAGAAGCCGTGGATTAAACAAAAAGGCTGCAGTTATCAGCAGGGAGACGTGAATCCGGTGGCGAAGCAAGGAAGGGAATGTAGAGACTGGAGCGTCGGACGGCCTAATATAGGCAGGCAGCCAACAAAGTGGGAGGCGTTGGGATGGGGGACCCAACGCCGCCTCATACGGTGACCGAGCTGCAGGCTATGGTCGTATATATACTCAGCAAAAAAAGAAACGTCCCCTGACTTTCAACTGTTTTTACTTTCAGTAGACTTAATATGTAAATATTTGTATGAACACTAAAAGAGTCAACACCATAAGACATAAACTAAAAATGTTTCACAATGTGTCCCTGAATGAAGGGAGGCTCAAAATCAAAAGTACCAGTCAGTATCTGGTGTGGCCACCAGCTGCTTGAAGTACTGCAGTGCATCTCCTCCTCATGGACTGGACCAGATTTGTCAGTTCTTGCTGTGAGATGTTACCCCACTCTTCCACCAAGGCACCTGCAAGTTCCTGGACATTTCTGGGGGGAATGGCCCTAGCCCTCACCCTGCGATCCAACAGGTCCCAGACATGTTCAATGGGATTGAGATCTGAGCTCTTCGCTGGCCATGGCAGAACACTGACATTGCTGTCATGCAGAAACTCACGCACTTTTTGCCACTCCTGTCTGGTCCAGCGAAGCTGGGTTTGTGCCCATAGGCGGGGTTGTTGCTGATGATGTCTGGTAAGGACCTGCCTTACAACAGGCCTGCAAGCCCTCAGTCCAGCCTCTCTCAGCCTATTGCGGACAGTCTGAGCACTGATGGAGGGATTGTGTGTTCCTGGTGTGACTCGGGAAGTTGTTGTGGCCATCCTGTACCTGTCACGCAGGTGTGATATTCGGATGTACCGATCCTGTGCAGGTGTTGTTACACGTGGTCTTCCACTGCGAGGATGATCAGCTGTCCTTCCTGTCTCCCTGTAGCGCTGTCTTAGGCGTCTCACAGTGCAGACATGGCAATTTATTGCCCTAGCCACATCAGCAGTCCTCATGCCTCCCTGCAGCATGCCTAATGCACGTTCACGCAGATGAGCAGGGACCCTGGGCATCTTTCTTTGGGTGTTTTTCACAGTCGGTAGACAAGTCTCTTTAGTGTCCTGCGTTTTTAGAACTGTGACCTTAAATGCCTACTTTCTGTAAGCTGTTAAGGTCTTAACGACCATTCCACAGGTGCATGTTAATTAATTGATTATGGTTAATTGAACATGCATGGAAAACATTGTTTAAACAATTTACAATGAAGATCTGTAAAGTTATTTGGATTTTTAAAACATTATTGTTGAAATACACAGTCCTGAAAAAGGGATGTTTCTTTTTTTGCTGAGTACAGTAATCCCTCGCTATATCGCGCTTCGACTTTCGCGGCTTCACTCTATCGCGGATTTTATATGAAAGCATAACTAAATATATAACGCGGATTTTTCGCTGCTTCGCGGATTCTGCGGACAATGTGTCTTTTTACTTCCTGTATATGCTTCCTCAGTTGGTTTGCCCAGTTGATTTCATACAAGGGACGCTATTGGCGGATGGCTGAGAAGCTAACCAATCAGAGCACGCAGTTAAGTTCTCCTGACTGAGAAGCTAACCAATCAGAGCACGCAGGAGCTATGCAGTGTTAACCAGGAAGTCTCATCTCGCTCATTCAGCATCAACGTGCTTCGCTGTGTAAAGAGTTGTGCTCTTTAGCGTTTATCTTTTTGCATAGTCAAGCCCTTCATTATGGCTCCAAAACAATCTGCTACTGCTTCAGGGGCCGTGCCCAAGCGCAAGAAGAAGATGTTAACGATTGCCGAAAAGGTAAACGTTTTG
>JANRMT010062813.1:107128058-107196330 GCA_026402145.1 Polypterus bichir lapradei | reverse complement strand
TCTATCTATCTATCTATCTATCTATCTATCTATCTATCTATCTATCTATCTATCTATCTATCTATCTATCTACAAAAATAACAAATTGATCCTTTTGTCTTACAGTATTCCTCAGATATGAAAGCCCCAGCCATCGTGAAGACCAATGTTTGTTTATTTGATAAATGTGGGAAGAATTTTAATGAAAGTGTTAACCATCAGAGCAGCAGTGCATTGAAATATCTACAGTGCTCATGCAGTTAGCTTTAGCCAGTCAAGTGACTTCTGACCACCACAGGTTGAATAAATGCACATCATTTGTACCTACAGTAACCTATGCATTAGTAAGAATCTTCAGATTACAACCAAAACTGAAAATTATGGCAAAAAGAGCCATAGAGCAACAGAGTGTTATTTATCCATGTTTTGAAACCACTCATTGCAATCTTATTGTTGTTGCATCACCATTAGGCAATAACTAATCCTAGATGGGCTGGCACACTCATTCACAAACCCCAATCAGGTAACTAATAAAACTAATCTCTAAGACATTGTGTTGCTCGAGAAAAAGTGAAGGAGTAAGAGAAAATCCCATAAGGACAAACGGAGAATACGCAAACTGCACCAGGACAGTAGTCAGGCCTCATGTGAGAGAACCATATTGTGTAAACAGGAAAAACACATAATCACTGAGAGGTGAAGTTTAGTCCACCATCTATTTTCCAGCTTATTTTCTTCCTTTCAATAAAAGCAAATAAAGAAATAGAAATATCACTTTATAAATATGAATACAAACTGGTGTGTGTGATAGAATTTAAATTGTACCATGGGCTGCACTCAGTCATTTCATACTGATGAATTAAACTTGTTCTAGGTAAATGAAATGACAAATGATTTATATTTTTCCAACACACCATTACTCTTTAGAAATTCTATATATTACACACACACACACACACACACATATATATATATGAAATTTTCTCTTGTACTCATTTTGCGCTGAGAGGACAGGTGAGGCTTGGCATATCTTAGTGATGCTGCCATTTGTACTCTATGGCTGGAAAAGTACATGTATTACTTCAAAACTGAATGAACACTTAAATCATTTTGAATATGCACTTATCGTTTAATCCCTATTAAGAACATTTTAGAAATGGGAAATTAAGCAAATGATGATTTTTAGAATACCCACTGTAAAAGTCGTTCATAAATTAAATATATATATATATATATAAATAATAATAATAATAATAATGTCTCCTAGTTGTTCTAATGCAGAGTTACTGGACAGCAACTAATAACCAGCTTTAAGCCAAGTGTCAAATGGTGTTTAACATTATCTTCTCTCAGCTGCTTCATTGCACTTTGTTAATTGACAGTCACTGCTGTGGGATTGATTGATCACAGCAAGGTTGTAATCACAAGGATAAAACGTCGCTGGCACTTCAAATGTAGGATAACAGTGGTTGTCTCAGTGCAGCATCTGTGAGTCACTGCATAACACTGAGAATCCTTCTGTGAAAGGGAAGCCCCTGGAGGCAGACGCGTCCTTTTGAGATGCCAGGCCCATTGCAGGACTCTAACATGCTGCTCTACCCACAGGCTAAAAGCTATTTGCAAATTGCCAGATCCTCCCCTACCAAGAACAGTTAAATGATCTGGAATAGTGAAATTACACATGTACTTAGGGTTAACCCAGCTGGGGAGAGATTTCTGCAAAGAACTCAGCCTAGAGATTCTCAGCTCAAACTCTAAAGTCGATGGGGTGAAAAATCTCACTATTAAAAGTTTTTTGAAGGAGCTTCCCAGCCACTAACTCATTCACCTCATTTTCCTTCGAAATATCCACTTGGCAGACAAATGTTTTAAAGCAGTAGATGGGGCCTTAGACTTGGTAATCTCATTTGCTTTGAAAAATACATTGAGATAGTGTGAACTATTAAAGACAATAAAGAAAATTGCCAGTGTTAAAAGAATTCTTATAGTTTCAAAGTAACCCTTAAAAATATATATAAGGAAAAGGTGGACCCAAATACATTTAAAGTATTAATGCTGCAGATTTTGCTGTGAATGAATAAAACATAAATTGATACATTTAACGTATTAATTCTGTGCAGGCCTGAGCTTAGAATTACAGTACTTTGAACATGTTGAGGTGCCAGCCAATATGCTTCTGCATTGTAGTGAGGGGTCTTCGGGGATTTACACAAGTCTTTGAGTCTTTCTAGCTGTGCCAGTGCATACATTCTTCAGAGTTCTCTTAATAAGTAAACTGTCAAGTTCTGAGTTGTAAGATGTTAATTTGGGGCGTAGTCAGCCTCCTGGGTGGGGTGGCTATTTCTTCCAAAAAATTGACATTTTAATTAGCTTACCATTTTGTTAATTTTCAATTTATGTTGTATATTGTAAAAGAAGTAGCCTCTATACATAAAAAAAGGTTTGTAGCAGCCACCCTTCTTTTGCCCCTGGCTGCAAAAGGGTAAAAGAGATAAGCAATGATGTGCTCTGGTTAAGTTCCAAAACTGAAATCTTCTGGTTAGGAAACAATGGTGGCTTCATAAGCCGCAACCGGAAGTGATGTCAATCTGAGCGCCGACACCGGAAGTGATGTCAGTCTGGGTGCCGGTACCAGAAGTAGCATTGAATCAGGCAGGTTTTCTCGTATTTGGTCTGCAGAGATAACAAAGGTAGGTTTAGTGCAATCTGACACCCCCTGGTCTGGCAGGTCATTACATCCACTTGGTCCATTTAGCTCCCTCCTAATCACAAATGTGTGACAATATTTTTCTGGTCAAAGAGTTTCTTGTGAAAAAGTTGAAATAAACATAGATACAAACCCATAGGAACGAAAAATCAAAAAAGAGATCTGCTTAATATGTTTTTGGTTCCTCCTAGAAAACAAAGAGATCAGAAAGAAGTAAAACAGAGTCGTTTTCTTTTGCTTCCCACTTCTCTGATTTTTCTCCTAGGAAGAAACTACCCAGTGGTCACACAAATGTCTCCTCTTGAGTTTCAGCAGAGATCTAAGTCACACAACAGATTCATATTTTTCATGTTGTGTCTTGACATTTTTTTGTAATTTGTAAGTATTTACATTGTGTGCTCAATAATATTTGGTGAAATGTATGGGCAGTTGTTTGTAGTAATAAAACATTTATCTATGATTACAAAACTATATTTCTTACTTCTGAATAATACTACTAGTTGCTCTAATGTACACTGCGGTGCTCCAATTTCATCATTCTCTTTCTGCAAGAAAAGACAGGCAGTGTGCAATAGTGGTTAAGATGTTGGATCTCGCACCATGAGGCTGTGGGCTCAAATTCTGCTGCTGACATTGCATGACAACAAACAAGTCTCTTCCTTTACCTACACTCCAATTGTAAAAATAAATGCAACTGAAACATATCTCAGATGTCATAAGTCACCTCAGATAAAAGCATCAGTCCAATAATAAGTACAAAAAAATATGAAGTCTTGAAAGAGATTAAAACAAGATTCTAAAGAGATCTTACAAAATGTAAGATGCTTTTCAAACCAAATTCTCAATTTAGACTCCTCATGTCTCCTTTTAGTCTAAAGCTATTTTAGGAAAAAAACTACAGTATTTTAAGAGAACCACCTGTGACAAAGCTGATTCTTAAATGAAACATAAGTGAGAATCACTTTTAACTCTCATGAGCCATCAAAGATCAACCATTGAACAGTAAAATTTTCCAATGGGAAAGTTAACCTATTGAAACAATGGCATTTATTTTGCATTATATTCAGTGCATAGTTTTATCTTTAATTCTGATTCTTAAAACAGTATCATATTATTGTTAATTTCAAATCCAAATGCTGTCAATGTTTTTGTTTATAAATGAATAAGTAAATAAATCTTATAAAATAACTGTAAAAAAGAACACAATATTTGATAATACTAAATACTAATATTACTAGTTATCATGACTTGCTACATCAGCATTTTATTTAATTTCAATAATGCACTTCTGATTTGATTTTGCAGGTTTTATTTTAAAAAATACCTTATTTCTAAAGGCTGTTTATATTTCACAGTGAAACTTCCCTAGATGGCACATTTCAAAATAGCTTATTATTTCAAAAGGTCTCTTTTAACTCTGGTTTTCTAATCAATCAATCAATCAATCAATCGATTAATTAATCTTTAACTTTAAAAAAACATTGTTGCAGTTTTTCAAAATGTAATGACTTCTTTATTAATTTTATTGTACTTTTTAATGTGATTATTTCATAATTTCATTTTAATTTATTTAATCTTGGCACAAGTGGCATTCCATACAGTGCAGACAATTGAGATTACCAACCTGATTTAATACGTCTTACTCTAATAGTCCAATGTTCTCACTGAATCGTGAGGGACACACAACCAAAATGTATCCCCTGACAAAGTCCTAGCAGTTTTGAGCTCATGTTAACTAGCAAAATATCAACAGAAGGTAGATAATGGTGCCCTTGACTCTTTGCAGCCCAATGGAGCTTACAAATGAAATGGCAGTTTATCTACTAATGTATTGCAGAACATGAAAAGCCTTTTTAAACGCTTTACTCCATTTTCGGAATAGCTGTTCTGAGACAATCGTTGATTTTTCACTTTTTTTTCTCCTCACTCCTTTTTCCCCCATTTTTGAAAAAAACAGCAGTTGCTCTAAAATTACCACCATGAGTAAAGAAGTTGATTCACACCAGATAGGTAATTTTTCAGCATGAAAGTATAACAGTTTTAATTTAAGTACTTATATATTTTGTATTTTTAAGAAGACATAATAATATGTGCTTATTATTATTTCATTTTTTTGGACCACTAGCAGTTTGAAGTAGGCCAAAAGACCTACCTAAACCCCCCTCCCCAAGCTACACCCCTGTATTCTGGTGATAATGCAAATCTATTGTTTTTGTAGACTTAGTACATTTGGTTTAAAGGGGTCCTAGTGTCATTATTTTAACATGTACAGAGTACAGTAAAATTCTTACTTGCTTGTGCGAATTATCATGCTGAATATTCCTAATCTCCTGCACTTTATTAATAAGCATTGATATCCTTTCAATGCAAAAGGATTCCAGGGCAGCAAATGCAAAGAAATTCTTGTTTGTATAGAGATTTTTGGTAAAAGACCTTCCTCTCATACGAGGTCAGCCTGTTAAAGTATTTGATGTTTCAATGGAAGAGCACCAGTGATTTGGACATAGCTAGATTCTGTGATACATTCAATAACTTTGGTAGGTGTTTGCTAGGAAAAACTCATCCACTGAGTTTAGGTTAGTTGTTTTGAATGGGAAAAGCTAGGATTTGTCAGTCTTCAGAGTTACTTGCTTCTAGTCAGGCTGTACCACCTACGGCTAACAGATTGGAATTGAAACAAAAGATGGCGGGTTCAAATGTCTCGGAGTGGTGATTTTCAGAAAGGTGCCATTGACTATAATGGATATTTGTTTATAGGCCTTGAGGCATACTGAAAAACAGTAAAATGGTGTTGTTGGAGCTGACAGTCCTGCAGAAAGAACAACTGGAAAAGGGCTCTGAGTGGAAGCTGACCAAGTATGGGGGACTGGTCAGGCAAGCAAGACAGAGAGATTGATGAAACACAATTACAAACAGTACAAAACATAAAATTGTGAAAGCTTAGTTGATTTTTTTTTTCCTATAGAAAAATACACATTTTGTACCTGATTCTTTCAATTCTGATCATTCATTTCATGTCGTCAAAATGGAAATGTTTTTAAGCTAGTTAGTAAGCTTCTATTGCTTACACTATGGTGTTCATTTACCCATAGCTGGTCTGCACTAGTGACAGTTCCATCAATACTATACTACATTAGCTGGTTTTGTCCTAACTACTAAGTTACAGTAGAGAACTTAATAGTTCTCAAAAAAAAAGAAGGTGAACTTATCATCCTAGTGTATGCAATGCTTTGCTCCTTTTTTGGTCAGCTTTCTCCAGAAATATGAAAGAATCTTCAGCGTGTTTTGTTTCTTTGTTTTTGGAGCTTGTCTTCTTCTTCACTTTGATCTCACCTAATTGCAGGTGGTACTTCATTACTTTTTGGGGTTTAGTAACACAATGTCATCCCTCATGTTGCTAGCAAAGTTATACCTGCTGGGTCAGCTGGTGATCAGTCAAAACTTGTTACAGACAACACAGTCTTCCTCTGCTCACGCACTTGCTATCTTAGCCAGGTTTGGATCAATAGCACCCTTTGTCCAACTCCTTTTGAGGACGGCCTTCCATTTTTTCAGCCCAGTATCAGCTACCTTTTGGAGTAGAGGGGATTGCTCTGGACTTTGTTACAGCCACACCTTATAAGCACTGGGTCTCTGCTATCAAGTAGAAGTTACAGCCAGGCTAAGCAGTGAACTTGATGGAGGAAGCAATGAGTTAGCTAGGGTATTTTAAAGGCAGGAGTAAATGTCTTGCCATTGGTTTCTTGGGTCCACATAAGCACATCCTTTTTGGTTGACTATTGGAGCAAAGATCTGCCCATCAATATTATTCATCCTTGAGTTATGGTGCCTTGTTTAAGCTGGTACCACTAAGAGCTTTCTCTGACTGTTATTGGATCAGTGAACGATCATCTTATCAGATAATTTGAAGAAGCTGTATTCCAAATAGAGGTCCCATCATGGAAACGGTTAGCTGGCATTAAGAGTGTCAGACCCTGACTCTTTTTAATCCTGGACTTAAAAATGGATAATGTCATTCTGTCCTACACCTGAGCCAGGGCAACAACTATGGCTGTATTGTAAGAAGTGAAAACTTGAAAATTTCAAGCTGATACCATTCAATGACAAATATTCAATCTGATAGCAGACCTGCCAAGTTGGTACTGAGGTGGATTTTATGTCCAATAATTAATGCACACTATCATGAAAGAATGCAAGAGAGAAAGGATTGACCTTTGAAGGAGCAGTGCTAAGAGGGAACACCACCCTCTGATTTGTAACTGTCATTTTATACAACTGTGATTTCATACGCAGCAATGACTTCAGTGCAAATCTGCCCAACTATAGCTGTACATTGGCTTTACATCTGGAAGCGTTTATAAGGATCATTCAGCAAATCATTTGACACATTTGACAATATGAAGAAAAGGAAAATGGAAATGTCCTCACTTCTCCAGTTTTTCAATTTTTCAATTTTAATTTAACAGAATCCTCAATTTAAGACCCAAAACTGGCAAACAAAAATATAATTAACCACAATACAGCACACAAATTAGCCTCCAATTAGTGACTACTTAAGATAAACAGCAGCGCTTACTGTTGTGTTTTATGGATTGAGCCAAGCAGCCCCCCTCTAGACACATACAGAGAGCACAGCCTCTGAGGTCCTCCCCAACGTTTTTTACAGTCTCAGAGGAGCAGAAAGAAATGGTAGTATGGTGTAGAAGTTAAAGGTTTGGACCTTCAGACCATGAGATTCTGGGTTCAAATCTACTCTCTGACAGTGTGGGTGACCTGGACCAAGTCACTTCACCTGCCTGTGCTCCAATTAGACAAACAAAAGAAATGTATCCAACTGTATCTCAGATGTTGTAAGTTGCTTTGGATAAAAGTGTTGGCCAAATAAATGAACTATGAGGCTTGAAAAATCCATTTAAAATGCCTTTTTGAGTATCGATCTTCCACCTGCCACTATTGATACCATACATTTAAACCTCTTAAACATACCTGGATCTTTGATGCAACAATGCCTCTGATCTTTCATCACAATGGCCTCCTGCAGTGCAGTGCATCAGAGCAAAAATAGAGAAATTACAGTGCTGGGGAAAATCCAAGACAAAGTAAAATATGATTTCAGAACAATAAATGCTTTCCTCACCACCTACCACTTATTATCTGCTGTCTGAATAGCAGCCAGAAAAAGAACAAATAAAAATATATCATGAACCATTTTGAATGGAATAGAGTGAAGGCTTCCCACTGGTAGGAAGAGGCCTGCTGACGTGTTCCCACCTTGAGTATGACTCCAGACCCTGTCTGTATGCCCACTGACCATTACTACTGCTGTGGGTTATTCCACAATTGCTTCTACCCTTAAACAATTTATTCATTGAAACTACAAGTACCCACCATGAAAATGTTTATTTATGTTTTCCAGATGTTCTTTTTCTACACTTATTTTTAAGGATTAGTGTATTTGTTGTTGCACTGTAAAGTGGCAGGCTTTAGAAAGCACAAGGTTGTAAGTTCTACCCATCACTGACACTAAGTAAGCATCCATTTAAAATGATGCTATAATATAGCTGTCCTGATAGTGCTCTGCCTTGATGTGGTGGGACAGCTTGTGTACCTTGGTAACCCCCAGAGTTATGTTGGCGGGAGTCTTCTGGTCCTGGCAGGTTTAATCAAGCTGAACAGATCTGAGAAAGGTAGAGGCCAGACTAAACAGACATCCTGGTCCTCCAGGTTGGGGGCTGTGTGATGGGCTAACATCTCATCCACGTAAAAAAAGTTTTGTTACTGAAACCAAAAACAGTATGTCATCCACAAACTAATGTCTCAGGAGAAATAGTTCTCCATTACAGAGGCTGCTGATGTGCTGCAACCAAACCCGTCAGGAGCTGCTGGGCTGATGACCCTTCTTATCCTGAGGAAAATGTTGGAGGTCTTGAAGCTGATCCCTTGGAAACACCCTATCTAAATTGCAACATGGAATGTGAGAACACTTTGGGAGACGGGGAGGTGCGCATAGGCATTGAGAGAGATGAACCAGCATCGCCTCACGCTACTCAGCATGTGTGAGGTCAGATTGTAAGCTGGAGGGCTGATCACACCCTCAGAGGACACAGACACCCCTGGGAAAACCCTTGAAATACAGTCTACCTTCACATTGCTCCTTACCCTTCTCACTTGTGCTATAACGCGTGATAAACCTCTTGTGTGGTACTCCGCTTACTTAAAAGCCTTGTACAGCGCCTGTCAGCTTTGGAATTGATTGTTTGCTTTTCTTTCTCTCTCTCTCTCTCTGACAGTCTCTGCTCCCAACGGAACTGTTATCTCTATCATGTCATGGAGCACGTTTAAACTTTTGAAAAAGAGACAAATGTTTGTTTGCAGTGTTTGAATAAAGTTCATGTCTCCACAACCTCCTGTGTTTCTTTGCAAATCTGTGACCCAAGCATGACAAGATGGAACTCTTTTGGTGAAATTAAACTGCAAACTGAGGAAACACTTTTCTACTCTGGAAAGGAAGGAGAGGACATCCTCCATGAAAATGGGAGAGCCATATGGCTGTCAAAGAAAGCAGCCAGAAGCCTGATGGAGTGGGAACCAGTATCAGGTCATATCATCTCAGCCAGGTTCTTTTCCAGGTTCCTGAAGGTATCATCATTGTGTGCTATACTCCAACAAACAATGCAGAGCAGGAGGAGAAACACCTCTTTTACAACCAGCTACAGTCTATCCTCAACAAGGTACCTAAGCGAGACATGCTGGTCCGCATGGGAGATCTAAATGTCAAGGTGAGCAGTGAGCGCTTCCTTTTAATTAACTTGCTGATTTGGTGGGCATCTTTTGAAGTGATGTTACCAGCCCAGCACACTGGCCATCACAGAGTTGTAGGAGATGTGAAGGATGTCTTTACTTACATTAAAGGAACACATTCCTCAAAACAGCTTTTTTATATAGTCCCCCTGATGAGTCTTTACTGCGGTGAAATTCAATAACCAGTTCTTTGATCCTGCTGATGTTAAGTTGAAGACAATTCTTTCTGCATTAAAGTTCCTTTCTGTAAATTAGTTCTGAGATATATTGGCCCTGTGGAACTGGACCTGGACACAGACAGGCGGACATCGTTTCTTCACCCAACACACGTTTTATTTACAAATATATTTACAATATTTTAAGTACACACCCAGTGCCTCCAGCACCGATCCCCCAAAGTCCAGGCCTCACAGTCACTAAATGCCTTTCTTCTGGCCACCTCCACTCCTCTCTCTGAGCTTCGTCCTCTTCCACCCAACTCTTGCTGATGAATGAAGGGAGGCGGCCCCTTAAATACCAGCCCGGATGGGCTCCAGCTGCTCTCCCGGCAATCCCCTGTGGACACACCCCCGTGTGGCGGAAGTGCTGGCTGCACACCCGAAAGCCCTCTGGGTGTCCCCAGTCTTCTTCCCCCCAGCACTTCCTGGTGTGCCGGAAGTGCTGAGGTCCAGGGTTCTTCAGGTACCGAGGCACCGCCTGGCGGTGGCCACGGGCCCCTACAGGGTTGGGCTTCCATGCCCTCTACCCATGGCCCCCAACACAACCAGGGTGGTCGCCCCCTTGTGGTCTGGAGGAGGCACAAGCCCTCCTCCGGTCCTCCTGGGTGTCCCGGCTGGGCTCCACCCCCAGCCGCATGCCACAGCCCATATTCCATTTGAAAATGTATTGGCCCCATTACCAATTCACTCTTCCCAGTCATTTCAAAATTCACCCCAACATTCATGCTACTCTGTTAAACCAGTCCAGTCTAGTCCTGTTCTCACAAAGACCATACCTCCTACTCCAATTGAAGTGGATGATGAGTAGAAATTTGAAATGCAGAAAAGTTTAGATTCCCAAAGGTGGGGTTCGATTTATAATGCTGTTGAATATTTGGACTAAGGTCAGTCCTTGGTTTGATTTTGAGGTATTCATGCATCACATTTATTATGGCAATTCCACCTTTATTGGTGAATTTGGAAAGTGCACTTTGTGAGGAGTGCTATCCTGCGATCTGTCTGTTACAAAGCCATGTTTACTTAACCCAAAAATTGTATTCATTTCTATTGAGGAGATATTATTGAACAGTGGTGTCTTCAAGTAGTATTTTCTAGTGTTTTACATGTTTTATATTTCTTTGAGCAAACCCACTCCCGGTTGTGGTTTTGTAACAAAGCAAGCTGTCAAAGGTGCCTTTGCTATGTTCATGTCAATGGAGTCCATTTCATTCTTTATGTGTATATTTTGCACACCCTGTACAAGTGGTTATTTTATTTTGTTGTCAAACTGCAATACAATACATGTTGTCATACATCTCAATAAAATATAGAGCAGATAAAAATGGTAAAAATAGCCCTTAACTTGGTTAATTCAAGCCACCATTAAAACAAAGAGCCTATCATCACCATCATCATCATCAGCAGCAGTATCAGCAGCAAAAGCACCACCGGAATGTTAATATCTGCTACAGCACATCATGAGGAAGTTCCTTGTCTATTGCTGACCTCTTTACTCTTCAACTATGCCTATTGGACAGAAATTCCAAAATAAAAGTTTGATATTAAAATTCTGAAACAGACAAGCAACCAGAGAAAGATGCAGTGGCTACTTGTTATCTTTTGCAAATCATCACAGATGCATGTCAGAGGATCTCCTCATGGGCTCAGCTCAGTCAAGGTTGGTGATAAACCATAGCGGTGACAGGAGGACGCTGACACTAGCATTCTCTTCTCCTTCTCTCCCTGCAGCTACAAGAAACCACCCAGTGAGGGCACTTAGCCCAACCCCTTCCAGTTCATCTGCTATAAGAAGCCCTGCAGCCCAGAAGGAGGCATCTTTTGTGACCAAAGCGACCGTTGTGAAAGAAAATGTAACTGCTTGCAAGCTATTAAGGGTTAAAAGCTGTTTTTTCTATAACGGCAGGTTATTCATACAGGCGTCAGTCATAATACAGGGTGCAGTAAGCTGACCCAGGACAATTTCTTTTTGTGGAACTTATCCGTTAGACACAGGAAAGATGACTTTTCCTTCTTTAGGGCCCCTTTTGCAATGTACACAAAATAGAAATGGTTAGCCAATTCACGCAATGTAAGATGAAATGTTTAGATAAACATATTATGCTTATTGATAAGTCAGGGGAAGGGAGAGGAAGGAAATTTATTAAAAGCCGATTGACACAGGGGAACTTTGCTCTTCTGCCTTGCAATGTTGAATCCATGTACTCATCTGTGACTGAATAAAGACTGACTGATTAAACTATTCCCATCTTCCTCGAGGGTTACTCCCACACTGTCAATACTGCGGCTAAGAGCCAAATAGTTTTGTTAATATTTCGCCCAAGGGCTGGTAGTACAGTGTTGGATATTATTTAATTAAATGGGACAACCTGGTTGGTGTCCCAACCTTTTATCCTTCAGTGACATTCCTGCAATCAGCCAAAAAATATTGTTTACATAGATTAGACCGATAAACAATGTATTTATTCTACATGCCCCTTCTTCACTATGTCTCTTTCTCCCTCTCTCACTGTAACCAGAACGTTTTGGCAGGTTCTAGGTTATATAAATTATCTTCTGTTAGAGGTTGAGCTCAATCACATCTTTTATTTCATAGTTTCTTCTGGGATGTTCACATTTGAAGAGGATCTTGCCTTTCAGCTCTAATCTGATTCACATAGCATCTACAAGTTAAAATAATTTATATTTGTGAATTAAAGCAATGTACATTGTGTAGGAGGAGAACAGGTATCCTAGATGAGACAGAAAAGAAGCCAATTCATTGGACAGGAGGCCAGTGCAACGATACAGATGGACTGGCCAGATGGAACAAATAAATAACTTTGTACCCTGCTGATGTAAGTTAATGGAGGTACCAGTAGAAGCCGAGAGTCATGGTTCCATCCCCCATACGCCAGGTGGCAGTGGTCCTTGTATGAGATCCCAGTCAGGACACCTGCAAGGGTGTTTGGGAAATAGAGTCTGGAAGTGCAACCCTGTCGGTGCCCCCTTCAGGGGAGGACCTCTCTTCTTTCCTTATGGCCTGAAGTGCTCCCTGGATGGTGTGGCACCAGAAGCATTCCTGGGTCCGGCAGAAAAAGGGGAGGGGGCCACTGCCATACGTAATTGGGTCAGAGTTGGGAGGCAGTAGGCAACACTCTACAGAGGGGAGAAGGAGGAATATTTGTGCTTTATTATTCATTTATTGTATTATTGTGGCTGATTACTGGGGAGTTCATTGGGAAGAAATGCCTGGAGAGAATAAAAAGTCTGACCCTAATAGCATATGGTGCTTTATTGTCTGTGGTTTGTGTCTCTCTTCTGGTTACAATTGAAATATAACTATAATGTAACTATAACTATAATGTATATGTACATTAAATCTGGCGAAACAAATCAGATGTATTTCTGCACAACCATTTAAACCATATATCACATTATTGATTATAATTGCTACACACTGCATTGAGGTTTTGATTTTATACTAGACTCAAGCACCAGGCCATATGTTGATGACTGCTCAAAAATTTTATTTGCCAGTTTTAGTTATAGTCATTCATTAAATTTGTATGGAATTTGTCATCACTGCAACTTCATTTCAGTGACTACTTTGAGGTTTGCCACATCACACACTTCCAGTTTCATTTTAAGTGATTCAAGAAGTATCTCAGTTGTTTCTCTGGCAGGCTCTTGTCACTTTTTGCGCAAAATGCCATTTTCTTGTCCTTGAGGCCTTCACTTGTCTAGGGCTGGTTCTGTCTTTGTTCTTTATGGCATTTTGCATATTTATTTTCATTCTGGTGTACTGCTTTTTCTCTCTGCCTGTAGTTAATCTGTAGCCTCTGGACTGTCTGCACTTGATGATTTACACCTCTTGTCCCTGTTTAACACCTGACCTCTCGCCTGCTGTGTCTTTGCCATTTTTATCACACCACCAAGTTTCATAGCTTTCTGATGATTTTTTTTTTTTTTTACAGTTCTGTGACTAATATTTCATGGATATTCTCTTTCATTTCAGGAAGATTCCAGCTTTTTTCCAGAGCATTTGATTTTCTCACAAAGAAGAGGTACTGTTTTTGTGGCTTATTCACTGAAAGCAAGCCCATTCATAATCACATTACTCTTAGGAAACTAAATGATCAGCCTTTTCCATTATGACTTCAAGATGATTGCCCTTGTCAAACACCAAGGATTTGAAAATGCTTTTTCTTCACTTTTTCCACAGAATAAATTAGCAAACTAACAGTTTTTTCAAGGTTGATTTATGGTGAAGGGGTCCTAGGGTGACCATATTCTTATGTTCAGACTCTTTATTATATAGATCAGAACAGAGTTTCCCAAAGCCCTACTGTGACTCTTGTATGTTACTACTGTAACAGACCAAAGAAGCAGGAGAGAAGGTTTACATTGTTATTCATACACTAGCTGTGCTGTCTAATATGGTTTAAAATCTACATAATCAATGTAGACCTCAGCATTTAAATTTGCAATGCATCCTCTTTTGGAATGTATTTTGCAGTGCATGTAGTAATAAAATGCATTGCATTTGTCATTTCATTAGATGGAGCATCATAAACATTTGCAGTACTCAAATGCATATGTTTCTGTTACATGCCATTTGGTATGGGATTCATAAAAGCAGTGTTAATGTTTGTGATATGCTATTTGTTGGAATTACAAATTCAATGCATTCTCTTGCTACAAATGTTTCTGTTGCGCCATCTGTTGGAATGACAAAGACATAACATCCAGATGGAGACAAATACTTTTTCTTTTGCTAAGGTGGATTGTACTGTAGATTAATGTTCTCTAATTTAAGATTCCTAACATGCCTAAAAGAGAATTAAATTAATGAGTGTGTCCAAATAACACCAAAACAACCTGGACAGATTAGCAACACTTCTTGCTAGGAACCCAGGCACTCAATATACATAGATAACCAGGTAGCTCCTCTTCTTAGTAAGCTGTTTGGTCACTGGAATGAGACTCCTAAATTTCTCTATTAATCTCTCTGAATCCTTGATGCTCTTCTTGGACCAATGGGATATCATAGAGCACGGCTGAATCTTCTGTTGTGACCAGTCCTATTTAGGCACAATTGATGTCCTTGAGCTGGAGGGGGTTCAGACTTGTTTTTTTGTCTTTGTATGTTCACAACTTTCATGTAGAGGGCCGTAGTTGTTAGTTTATACTGGTTTTGATCTGGTATTGTTATGTATCAACCTGAATTTGTGTGTTTTATTGTTCATTTTATTGTTTTTGAGTTTTTTTGCCATCATTTCTATTATGTCTATAATTGTGTACTGCTGATTCTGTGAGCTCTGGGAATGGTATCCCCAGAGGTAGGACCACCCTGTCATTCATCATTCCTGAGACTTCCCTCTGGCTTTTTAAGCCAGGAAAAATGGGAGCTCAGGAGCAATCAAGAGCAGTGTTTGGGGGTGGCAAGTGGGGCGTCTAAGGGGGTCCGTGTGTCCCGTTCAACAGGATTTGTCAAGTAATATTCTCCAGTTATATTTTGATAAAGTCCGCTTATTATTTTGCAAAAATTTGGGTGAATACTGTAATGAGAAAATCTGGTGTATGTCAACATTATTTTTATTAAATTCATGCACAAGTTTATACAATCCACACATACCGGTAACAGCGTTTGACTTAACCGGCCCTGTGTGGGGTTGGTCAGCTCTATGCCCCGCACTCCCGTAAGGCCACCTCTGGGAGTAGTGCACTCAGTTTGAAAGGTGTTTATAGCCAATGTTGTTTTTCATTGGATTTACTGATTTCCCTGAGAGTTCTGCTATTGTTAATTGGATTCTGCTCTTTGATTTATATTTAGAGATTTATTTGCTTTAGGATTGTCTTTTGGTACCTCCTTTTTGCTCTTGTTATTTTTATTTTTTCAACAAATATTTTAATTTATAAAGGATAATCATTTGTTTATCAGTCAGAAGCCACAGTTTATCAATGGTTTCTCCCTTTTATGAGACAAGTTTACAGTATTGTTGGATTTTGACATATTTACTAAGTTTTTGGGTTTTGTTAGTCCAAGCCCACTGCTATAGTTTGGAATGAGTTGCGCTGGGTGAGACTTGTCTGGGCTGGCTAGTGATGGTCCTTGCCTGTTTTAGTACCTACTTTTGGAGGCCTCATATCTTTTTGTCATGTTTGAAACTTCATCTTACAACAGTAGAACACGCATCTCTGAGAAGGAAAGCTTTATTACAGTGAAAGATTTTAAATGTTTTTCTAAAACTAAGGAAGCAAATCACAACCATGTGAAACACAGCCTCTGTTTTCATTGTTCACTTGATTTATTGAAATGAAAGCCATCCCTGCTAACTTTTAGTTATAGATTCCTTCACTCTTTGGATCAGACTGTAAAGAACATGGCATTTTTTAAATATTACTTTTCTGTAGATGTCATAGAAGCTACACATACACTTTCAATGGGTATCACAAAGTCATTGCATACATACATACATACAGAATTCTTTATGACTTATGAAATCCATCCCGTAAGCCTTTCTTTTTTAAACCAACTTAATTCAGTTGAATGTTGTCAGGGTAGCATATTCTGTAAAAACCAGGGGCCTCATGTATAAATGGTGCGTATGCACAGAAATGTTGCATAAGAACGTTTCCACGTTCAAATTGCAATGTATAAAACCTAAACTTGGTATAAAGTCACGCACGTTTCCACGGTATCTCATACCCTGTCGTACGCCAGGTCTCCACTCGGTTTTGCAGACTGGCAGCACCCAGCGTCAAAGCAGTGCTACTGTTCCTGTGTAATTACCCTTTCTTTCTTAGATGCACATTCCTGATTTATAAATACACTGAAACTAACCGCATATTGTTTATTAGTGTAATGCATCTGATTGTAGATTACCTGTAACAATATAATGGTCCAGGGAATAGTCATAGTATTCCAAATACCATAACTGCTTTAGCATTATTACTCTCACTGCACCTTCTTCTTCTTCTTTCAGCTGCTCCCGTTAAGGGTTGCCACAGCGGATCATCTTTTTCCATATTACTCTCACTGCACCACTCGGAGTATTTATATCACTGTATCTGAGTGTGAATCACAGCAGCAGCTGATCGGAAAGAGAATTATCAGTATACAGCATTAAGCACATGCTGCCAAAGCCACGGCAAAACGTTTCAAAGCCTTTCCTGTACGGACCTCACGTTATAAAGAGCGTATTTATATATGATGACGATATTATTTTTAAGATGAAATGCAGCAAAATATGTTGATTATATTATACAGATAAAACTTTAACTTAATTTAAATAATCTGTATTGTTAATAATTAAACATGCAAAGACGCGGTGCCGCAGCGCTAGCAAGTTCACGTATTGTTCCTGCCTCGCACTGTATATTTGCTGAGGCTGGTGCGACACTGAAAGGATAGATGGATAGAATAATTAAACACGTGCTATGAAGATATTTCAATGTTCCTTAAAAGTTTTGAAGAAGTGTTGTTGTAAGCTTACAGATGGCTTAACGTCTATTACAGAGCTGATTGTGTGGTGATTGGGTATTTCGAGAAAGAAAAGTAAGGACAGGAATTGGAGGTTAGTATGTTTGAAAGAGACAGTACTGCTACAATAAAGTATTTCATCGAAGGTCGTGCATGGTGCAGCAGCATCTTGTGTGAGACATGAACAATCACTGCGCCACCATGTTTCCATGTTTAATAACATGCTTTCATTCCAATCATCATGAAAATGATATCACGTATACATCTCAGTATTTTAATTATTCAGAAAGTTGTAATATCACGAATGTAATAGATTCTGTGTCCTGTCGGAGAAAGAGAAAGAACGGAAGCATGTAGTGATTCACACGCAGAGCACATTGAAAATCAAATACAAAACAAAGCATTTAACATGCTCCTTTACTTACGATGGGATTTGAGAAACTAGTAAATTAAATGATTTTAAGATGAAGTTTATGATGTTCTACTTTAATGACAAAATAAACTACGTGATTAAAGTGGAAATTTCTAGATTAAAGTTGACATTTCGTGCTTTTTTCCCACTGTGTGCCTATTTTTTTTTTGTCTGTACCCTAATAAGCTTTCATATGACACTCAGACGATGGGCTACAACTCGCGTTTTCACGGCGACTTTGATATGTGACTTCTTTTTTATTTCCGGCACTGTGCGACTTTGTGAACGTGAGCTTTCAAGTTTCTCCAACACGCTATGTCATTCGATCAACTTCCTTTTCTTGTTTATACCACTGTTTAAATAAACAAATGGTATGTTTTTCCTTTGCCTCCACTTGGTATTCACTGAAATTCTTATATTTTCCCCCATGCTTTTCCCATTGTCTTTTCACAGAACGCTGAGCTTAAGGGCTATTTATATTGATTTGCATATTCACAGAGGCGTAATTCTAGGAGGAATAGGGGCGGGACAGCAGGCGCGTGCATGTGCGTTACTTTTCACGCTCACCGGGATTTATGTAGCGGAAGAACGTGGAAGTTGGAGTATGCACAGATTCCTGCATCTAGATTTTTCTGTGCGTAAGCACATTTCGGCTTTTGTGCTTACGTCATGTTATAGTGCGAATTCTACGCACGGCATTATGCATGAGGCCCCAGATGCTTCAACATCAGGAAAGAAGCAAACCTGGACTGCGTGGCCATTTGTTGCAAGGACTTCTCACTTACGCACACATTCACACTCACTTACACTGGGCCATTTTGGAGTTTCCAATCATCGCTACATATTCATGATAAGGGCAGACACAAAGACGACATGAAAACTGCACACAGGTTAACCAGGCTAGGATCTGAACTCTTACTTCTATAAGACATCTTCATTAAACACCACTTTGAAACAAAGCTAAATGAAATCATAACGCAATCACTTTTAGTAATTATCTACCTGTTGACAGACTGTGACAGCAGCTAATGCTGATTGACAGTGAAATAGCAAAGACATCAGAGGCCACGTGTAGCACTGATATCACCTGACAGAGGACAACACCTGAAATAGATGCATAAAAAATGTCTGGGGAATTAACTGGGTTGCAGATGGTGGAAAGGCAGGTGGAAAAGCAGGAGCACATTAACTGACAGTAGCTATGTGCTTCTTACAGTAGGTGTGGCTTTTCTTTCTCTGTCATTATCTCTCTCTTTCCCTTTCAGGAGGAGTCTTTTCATTCTGTAATACTTAACACTAGAATTACCGAAGCCTACGAAAAAACTCATAAATCCGGCCCACCTTAAAACAGTTCCAGCCTTGATTAGCACTAAAATTACCAAAGCCTACAAAAATCCGGCCCACTTGAAATCCCTTCACACCACTCTGTCAGTGTCTTTTGTCTTGTAAATGTGCCGATCAAGACAAGCAGCCTACTATTCCATCCCCCCACCGTCACAGAACAGGCACAAAGTTCTCCCAGTTCCAGCTTTGATTATCTGGGAGTGAAGTGCTGGAATTTTAGAGTGGAAATATTAGATCATTATTTGGAACACATGCATTTCATGTGTGATCCGTTTCTGCAATAATCTGTGTAAACGCTTTGTTAAAACAGAAATGCTTTTCATATTTTAGTAATAAATGACAAAATGTAGACATAAACTATATAATGTGTGAAGCCTGAAGTCCAGAGATCAAATAAACACTTTCACAAAAGGTTCAGGGATTATACAACAGTTTCCATGGCGCAACGGTCAGAATTGCTGACTTGTAATCAAGAGTTCCCCGGTTTGATCCTGACTGCCTCTTATATTTACGGTTTTGAGTAGTGAGCTGCTCTTATTGTTAATATTATAAAATAGACACATACATTTGGTTTGGGTCTGTAACAGCCAGTGTACATTTATAGTACTTGTAAAAGTTAGTGGTTTTTTTTCACTGTTATTCTCTCGGTTATGATCACGATACATATTACAGTTTCAGTTTTATTGAGTGTTCCATGCAGAATTAGTATGCACCTTATGGTCCATGATGTCAAAGCCGCACTGACAAAAACAGAGACATAGGTATGATATTTGGAATTATTCATTTTATAACCTGTATAGTACATTTCAGAAAACATTTTGGCATGGATGCAACATTATTTATATTATTCATATTCATTCGCATGCCTTCTTGCGGTTGTAATCAGTGACCGTGTGTTTTTTTTTTTCCGATCTTGCCCAGTCTCCACATTTTGGTGCATGGTGGTGTTTCTTTTGTACTCCAGGACATGCAGAGGAAAGAATAGTACAGAGAGGTCAGTTCCACGCTATATGCAATCATCAAATTCAAATGTTAACAGTTCCCACACACCCAAGGACCATCCTTCCAACATTTACGACATATGTACCTGTTGCTATGTACACAATGTTGGACAAAATCAAAGATACAACCATATTTCTCTTTCTTCTACTTTCGTGCCTTCTTTGATCCTAAGGTTGGCAGCCAAAGTTTTCCACTTCCCCTCATACTCTGCCTTTCTTTTTGTTTCCCCTCATTCTTTCAGTGATGAATGTCATTTTTTGTCATCACCCCACATTTATCTTTGTGTTTTTTGTGCCTAGTTCTTCCTGTTCTTCCTTTTATTACCAACTATGTCAATTTTCCACTTGACCCAATTAACATACCCACAAATGCCCCACAATTCTCATCTTTCTTTTCATCGTTTCCTCCACCATACTCTTTTCTATACTCATAATCTTCATCACTTTTTCATTTATCATCTTTTCTCTCCACCTAATTTTCACTATCCTCCTGTAACACTACATCTCAAAGTTTTCTAGCCTCTTAATAGTTGTTTTCACACATGTCCATGTATTACTACCATAACCTAATACTGGGAAAATGTAATTTTTTTTTCTCAGTATTTTACAGTTTTTCTGAATTGCTAAAATACATTTCCTAAAATCTCCTCTCCTTTTCTCTAAACACTAAGCACACACTAAAATTCAAGCTACACTAAAAAAACCTTTGATTCATCTTGTAAAATCAAACAATCTTCTCAAAACTATACTATCTTTGCTCAGAAGCAAACACTGCTTTCAGATCATGGCATCAAGCCAGTCAGTACATAAATCACAACTGAGCAGTCATTACACACTACAGCAAACAATTGAAAACACTGTGTTCAGGGCATATAGCTCCAGGAAAAATGTTTATTTACAATACAGTAAATGCATTTTGCATCTCCAAAAAAAAGACAAAGAAAAAAAGATTTCATAACTCAGAGGATTCAGTATTGATTGTGCATAAAGTAAAATAAAGTACTAGAAAAGGCAGGATTTTCCATACTGTAAATGAGAAGTATACCACAGTCCACAGCCTATATATAATGCACTGTAAATGGTACAAAATCAAATGACTGTAAAGAAGTGATTGGTCATTGGACTTCATCACATCTTTGGGCTGGTCAGGCCACAGCACTTCATCAATGTCACATGCTATATTCTCCCTTGCCAGGCAATGGGAGAACAACCCTCTCATGTATCGAATCCACCCTAGACACAACTCTATGCTTATGTCACTACAGGCCAATTCCATGGCCTGTAGGATATTTACCCTGGTGTATGATTGTCTGTCATATACCTTTCTCCGCCATGTAGAGAAAAAGTCTTCTATCGGGTTGAGGAAAGGGGAGTATGGTGGCAGGTACACATTGATAAATTGCTTGTTGATATTACAGTTTTTTACAATTGCTAAAGCACAATTTTGACAACAAGGCTCATTGTTGCAAATCATTTAGCACACTTCACAAAACACCTCACCCAAAGAGCAAAACACCTCAGATATCCTGCAAAATGAAACACTGCAACCAAAACTATATATAGAATGATCATAATCAAACTAATGCACTAAATGGCACACATGTCAGTCATATCACCAGATTTTTGTCTAACCAACTACACACTGTTGTGCAAAATGAAAAGCACTCTCATCTTTAGTATGCTCTGCCACAATACTAAAATAGTCCAAATTGTAGAAAATTAGAGTGTTCACATGCACAGAAATATTTGCAGATACATACACATGCATTTGTTTTTTTATTTTTCACCAAACAAGTCAGTGCAACATATGCACAGCAGATATATTTACATTGAAGCGAATAAAAATATGCTCAGAAAAAACAGTAAACTGAAAAAGAAAATGTGCAGAAGAAATATATAGAAAAAAAATTGGCAAGAAAAATAATTAGGCAGCATCTTGCCTCTCAGCTGGGTCTGGCCACAATGCCTCGTCCACATCACAGGCAATATCTTCCCTTGCCAGACATCGAGGGAAGAAGCGCCTTGAGTGCCTTAGCCATCCCTGAATCGCACCCACATCAATTTCATCACATGCCTCTTCCATAGCCTGCACAAGAGGCATGCGCACATAGGGCTGCCGGTCATATACCTTCCACTGCCATGCCGAAAAGAACTCTTCTATGGGGTTCAGAAATGGTGAGAATGGTGGGAGGTATTGCACGAGAAACAGTGGGTGGTCAGCAAACCAATTTTGGACTGGGGCTGCATGATGAAAGCTCACGTTGTCCCATACTACAACATACCGGGTTCTTGCATGGTCTGCATCATTCATACGCTCTGGTGGAATGAGAATGTTATGGAGTCTGTCCAGAAATGTTAGAATATGGCCTGTGTTGTATGGTCCAAGGTTGGCATGACGGTGGAGGACACCATGCATATTGGAGATGGCAGCGCACATTGTGATGTTCCCACCACGTTGGCCAGGAACATCTATAATGGCTCTGTGGCCAATGACGTTTCTTCCCCTTCTTCTGGTCTTTGCTAGGATGAAACCAGCCTCATCTATGAAGATGAACTCATGTGGGATTGCATGAGCATCCATTTCCAGTACTCCCTGAAAACAATGAACTAAAATCAGTCAATATGTTGTTATCCAGTACACTGGGAAACAATGTTGCGTGTAATGTGCTGCAGTCAATATTGTACTTACATCCACATATACTCTTCTGACCTCTTTGTTTCTTTGAGAGTTTCTCTCAAAAGGCACCTTATACAATTGTTTCAGGCTGATTTGGTTTCGCTTGAGAATGCGAGCCAATGTGGACAGACTGACTCGTTGAATGTTGGTGAATATGGTGTTGTCTTGGATGATGTTGCTTTGAATTTCTTTTAATCTGATTTCATTATTCTCCAAGACCAAGTTTACAATGGCAGCTTCCTGTACCCCGTGAACATTTCGCCCCTTCCTCCACCATGGTTGTGTCTCTCAGTCCTTTACAAAAACAAAAAACAAAAATATAGGGCTTGGACAATGCAGCCTAAAGATTCCCCCACAGTAGAGTAAATTGGACAGGAAACTTGTACAGTTAGTGTATGACATTAGCCATTCATGAAGTACACAGGTGTCACCCAACTGATACACTATGACATGGGGTGTACTACACAGTGTGAAAGACATTTTGGTTGCATACCTGTGCTCCAGTCTAAATGTCCGGATGACAGAGGCGACAGTAAAACGGCTCAAGTTGGGCTGCACTCTACGTCCAGCCTCTTGTATTGTCAGCCCATGGTTGATGACATGATCAACTAAGGTTGCTCTGATTTCATTTGACAGTTGCTGTCTTCTTCACCCATGACCTCCTATACCAGCTCTACCCCTACCTCTCACTCTTCCTCCCCCTCTCATCCTCACCCTCCCTCTTCCTCTTTCTCTCTCTGCAATGTCTTCCATTGTTCTTGAAAAAAAGGTGCTCACCTGTGGTCTTTTTATAGTGCTTACGTCCTGATTGAAGTGGCAACAATTAACCATTAAGGTGTTTGGCCAGGTGGCACATATATTGGCCAATTAGCTCATGTTCTGTCCTTTTGAATGGCAGTGTGTTGTAATGGCAAACATGTGACTTTATGTCAGATTGTTGTGTCTTATGCAGAGAACCGTGTTCAGTGCATTTAAAAAGTGCCATTTTGAATTGCAAAATGTGTGTAAAGCAGGAAATGTGTTTAGAGTTTTAGAGACTTGAGAAGAGGTTTTGCTCTCTGTGTGTCAGTTTGAATAATTGTGCTATGCATGTCATTTTAGTGTGTTAGCAATTGTGAAAAACTGTATACCATTGTCTTATCTGTTTAGCACTGTGAAAACTGACATTGTCCCAAACTTTAACATAAGTAGGATGCTCGTTCCGCTTAAGTCCAAAGAAGACATTGCAAAGACCACCAAGAAATGTGAGAAGATGCTGGGTGTTATATGACCCCAGTGTGACATGATGGTGTAGAAACCCATGGTTGCTTATGGCAGCACATAGTGTCACATTGGCACCACACTGGCCAGGGACTTCAACAATGGCCCGCCGGCCAGTTATGATCCAGCTTCTCCTTCTGCTTCATCCACAAAATGTATTCATGGAGTCTGTATGGAATCCAATTCAAACATTCTCTATATGTAGAAATAGATGTAGTTTTGTAAGTGCTACAGAAGGATAGACCTTGTTGTGTTGGAGGAAACAGTCGATGGTGGAAAGGCTGACACTGTTGATTCCTTCAAAGTTTGTGTTGTCTTCAATAACTCCTTGCTGTATTTCTCACAGTCTAATGGCAATGTTTTGCTGCTGATTGAACATAGCTGTCCTTTCACCCTCCTGTAGCAGTCTTGCAATTCCATAAAAAGTGAAAGTACAGTTACAAAAGTATTCATGAAGTACAATATAAACAGTGATGGACTTTCCTCCCAGTCTACTGAAACATCTGTATACAGTAGTACTGTGAACTTTCAAAGACAATAAAACAGTCATACTGTACCTGTTCTCTTGTCTGAATGTGCGGATTATGGTGGACACAGGGAATCTGCTGATACTAGGTTGTACTCTTTGTGCTTCTTCCGTCATTGTCATTCCATGGACAAGAACATGGTCTATGACTGTAGCTTGAATTTCATCAGAAATTACTACTTTCTCTTGTTCTTCCTTGTTCCCCTCTTCCTCCTCCTTGCCTCCTCTTCCTCCTTGTACCCCACTTCTTACATGCACTCATTCTCTGCATCTCTGATTGATTCTGTCCATTGTTGATATGAACCTTCAAAAACCTGTGTACACTCTGAACTGGCTTATATTGGTTGTGTCACATCATTTGAAACAAGTGTTATCAATTTTGAGTCATAGTGTTTAATTTATGACAGCTGTGCTTTATTTGTGTTTACTTTTTGCCACTTGGGGTTACCATTCTGCATCACAAGTGCAATGTAGTCCAAAATGTGCTTTATTGCATGAGAATATTTTAAGAGTTTTGCAAAGAGTCAATGAGATCTGCAAATTGTGTTTCACTAGGTGAAAATTGTTTATGGTATTGTCAAAAGATTGAATGATTCAATAAATGAGTCCAGGCCACTGAGCTTTTGGTTCAGAGAATGGGGTTTAGTGTTTTAGTAATTCAGAAAAATTGTATAAGCACAATGATCAAATCCCTTTTCTGGTATTCTTCATAGACCCAGAAACTCTCTTTTGCTTTATTTTTGCCTTGTCTTTTTATGTCCATGCAGCAATCCCCTTTCTCTGCAATCCCGTTTTCAAGATATTTATTATCCTTCACCTACTATAATGGCTGACCTTCTCCTTTATATTTATCTGTAAAGTTCCCTTTATGCTAATCATCATTACTTTACTTTTAATTGTATTAATTTCCATCAAATGTCCCCAATCCGTTTTGACGACCCCTTCTACCATCTTCTCCTCCACTCTTGAGGTCAGTATTGCAGTATCATTTGCATAACATATATTTGTAATATTGTCTTCATTTAGTTTTATCTCCTCCTGGTCTTCTAACGCCTCTTTTAGGAATTCATTACATATGTTATATATAAAGTGACATATATATGATAGCATGCATCCTTCTCTAACTCCTCTCTTAATATCCACTTTCTCTGTTTCTTCTGAATCTGTCCTCATCTTTCCTCTCTGTTTCCATTGCAAATAAATTATCATTTTTTCTTGTGACTCGATATACCTATTTTGTCAAGTATTTGTAATAATTTCTCATGTTTCACTCTAACTGAAGCTTTGAAATATTCAACAAAGCAAATGCATTGATTTTTCTTCTTTTCTCACTTCCCATCCCCTTTCAGCTGTCGAATTTCTATTATCTTCTGCTGCTTTACTCTTTCATAATCTTCAATTTCTTTACTTATTTTGCATCCATTCTCTCCATCTTTTTTATTTCATATAATATGGAGCACTTCTTGTCAGTCATCATTATATGACTCCTTCCCAATATGTTCTTTACATCCCTTCCTCATCTCTTCCCACTTGTCACAAGATACTGTCTTTCTTCTTTAGTCTTGCTTGTACTCTCTATTTTCTTGATCTCATCTGTTTCAGTTATAAAAGGTTGGTCAATGATTCCTGTAAGGTTACTGCAACTCATCACATTCCCTTGCGTCAAATTCCTCTTTAGCATATCTACACTTTCTCCTTATTTATTTTCTCAACTAATTATACTTCTGTTCCTTCCTTCATCTTTTGCAGTATATCTACTGTCTTCTTTTCTTGCTCCTTTTCCTTATATAATTCCTTCACTGCTTCAAGTATATTTTATATTTTTATAACTTTTCACATGTCTTCTGGGTATTCTTTGCTTTCCTTACTTCCCATCTTAAGGCAAAATATCTTCTCAGTTTTTTTTTTCTTTTTTAGGGATGTCATGCTTACTCACATTCCTCATTTTTCTTGAGCATTTCCTAACCCTTTTTTGAGAGTTGTTATGGCGTTCATTCTTTTACACTACTCTTGATTTTTTTCATTCAATAATATGCAATCAGTCTGGCTTCTTGTTACTCTATCTGGTGATATTAATGTATATCTTCTACTCTGTTTTTTGCTGGTTTGTGGCTACTCTATGGCTCATCTTTCAGAACTCTACCAGCTTCTTCCGTTGTCCTTTCTACTGCCTAATCTGAAGAGTCCAATAATATCCATGATTGTTTCATTTCCTTCTTTGACATTAAAATCTAGCATAATTATCAACTTATCCATAAACTTCTTATTCTCTGTAATTGCCTTCTGTAATTCTAGAAGTAATCTTTCTTTTCCTATTTTGATTCATATGAGGAATAAATTTGGATCATTACCATGTCATAGATCTTCCACTTTACCTTGATGACTATCATCCTTTATGAATAGACATGACACTGTGAGTAGGCCAGAGACTTCATGCTTTTTTTATTCAAAATGAAAGTAACTCTTTTCATGCTTCCCTGTTCTCCAGAACAGATCAGTTTGTATTTACAATCCAGTCTTAGAACTGATTTTATAAATTATTCTTCTAGCTCCATAATGTTTACTTTTAATATTCTCCATCTCTTGTATGACACAAGCTAGCTTTCCTGGAGCTATTAAACCTCTCATATTTCATGTGGCAGCACTCTGACAGCTACATTTAATTACAATATTCCCACATATCCCCTTATGTTCTCCCTATTTTTCTCTTCTTCTTTTATAAAATGTCTATTCCCCTTTTGGATCAATAACAAGATGACAGTATGGGTTTGTTTGGTCATGGCCGGTTGAGATAGTCCAGAGTGCAGATGAGGACTAAGCATGTGGCCATGAGGCAGTGTGGTAGTGAACAAAGAAACACTGAGAGACCTAAGGTCTGAAAAAGGACTACGGAAACAATCCCATTACCCTCTACTCTCCGACATCTACTCCCCAGCATTCTGCTCGCGAATGTTCAGTCGCTGGACAACATGCTGAATGACCTCAGAGCAAGAGTGACTTTTCAACAGGATGTGAAGACTGCAATATTCTGTGTTTTACTGAGACATGGCTGACCCCGCTAGTGCCAGATCCAGCAGTGACTCCTTAAGACTCCTTTTCAGTGTTCTGCATGGGCAGAAAGGCAGAAGCTAACAAGTCTAAAGAGGGGGGGAGTCTGTTTCATGAAGAACACCAAGTGGTGTGAGGCAAAGAATGTTTCTGTTTCTTCTTATGCCTCCTTGCCTCATCTGGAATATCTAACCATTAAGTGCTGTCCATTTTACCTGCCTCGTGAGTTCAGCTCACTTGTCACTATGGCAGTCTACATCCCACCTCATGCAGACGTAGGTATGACTACACAATGTGCTTAGTGTGATTCGAAACAAACACTCAGATGCAGTGATCATCATGGTGGGAGACTTTAA
The DNA here is from genome assembly GCA_026402145.1 of Polypterus bichir lapradei. Lineage (NCBI taxonomy): Eukaryota > Metazoa > Chordata > Cladistia > Polypteriformes > Polypteridae > Polypterus > Polypterus bichir. Next base: position 107,168,539 of record JANRMT010062813.1, on the reverse strand, counting down.
TAAAGCAAACCTCAGACAACTTATGTCAAACATTTATCAACACGTTATGTGTACAACCAGAGGAGTTACCTCACTGCATCACTGTTACATACCATACAAACATGGTTACAAAGCTGTTTCACAACTGGCGTTTGCAAGATCAGACCATAACACTGTTTAGTCTTGAAGCTCTGGTCATCAGGCAGGTAAAGTGGTAGTCTGCCCAATCAGACGCCACACTTTAAGACGCCCAGATGGTGTAGACTTGAACATATTCCAGTCATGTGCAGATGACATCAACGAGTTTGCAGAAGTAGTTGTTATCTATGTTAGCATGCTTGAAATCTACATTATTCCCACAGTAACAATAAAGACTTTTGCTAACCAAAAACTGTGAGTTAACAGAACTATCCATAAGGCAGTGAGCACCCATACTGTCAGGTAAAACAAAGGACTTGCTACCGATGATATGTCTGCTTACAAAGCTATCATCATGTGGTGTACAAAGCGCTGTAAAAGACACAAAATGCTGATACTAGAAGTGTGTGGAGTCATTCTTCCACCATGGCAACATGCACTGAATGTGAGAATATCCATCTTCAAAAAGTCTCTGGCTCAGTCTGTGGTCCCAACATTCTTTTAAAGATCTACTATTGTCTTGGTACCAAACAACAATACATCCTCATGCCTAAAAGACTACCAGCCTATTGCACTGAACTTGGTAGTCATGATGGTTTTTGAGAGACTAATTAAAGTCTTCATTACAGCATCCATCTCCAGCTCCACAGACACTCCAGTTTGCCTACTGCCACAATACATCAACGGAGGACACCATCTCCCATGTCCTGCATACCACCCTCAACCACAAGGATATAAAGCATGGGAACTATGTGAGATTGCGATTCAATGATTACAGTTTAGCTTTCAATACAATTGTCCGTCATATACTGCTCATCAAGCTGAAGGATCTGGAACTTAACAGCCACTGGTGTGCCTGGGTTTTCAACTTTTTACAGGTGGTGAGAGTTGGTAGTTGTTCCTCCAGTATCATCACACTCAGAACAGGAGCTCCACAAGACTGCGTACTCAGCCCTCTGCTCTACCCCCTCTATACTCATGATTGTGTGGCCACACACACCTCCAACTTCATTGTCAAATCTGCTGATGACGTGGTGGTGCTGGGCTTCACCTTCAACAGCGATGGAGGAGGTGGAGAACCTGGCATCATGGTGTCACGAGTACTGCCTCCAACTAAGTGTCAGAACAACCAAGGAGTTGGTTTTGGAGTTCAGTAGGAGAAAGCAGAGATCCTACAACCCTCTCAACATCAACGGGATTGCAGTGGAGAGGGTGAGCAAGTTCAGATATATGGGTGTTCACATCACCAAAGATTTGACATGGACTGAATGTATTCAAGCCTAGTCCAAAAATACAAGGCCGCGCCTTTACCATCTGGGACAGTTGAGAAGGTTTCGGTACTCTCCAGTGATTCTAAGGACTTTTTACACTGATGCTGTAGAAAGTGTCGTGACTCAGAACATCTCCTCTTGGTCTGTGAACAGCTGTGTACGGGACAATAAAGAACTATAGAGACTGATCCAGGTCGTAGAACTCTGCACTAGATCTGATCTACCGTTTCAGCTGGATATTTATACCAGGTGATGCAAGACCAGAGCAACTAGGATCATCAGTGACTCATCTCACCACAGTAACTATCTGTTCAACCTGCTGTAAACAGGCAAACACTTTAAGAATGTTATGGCCAGAACAGAGAGGCTCAGGAGGAGCTTCTATCCACAGACCTTAAGACTTCTTAACCTGGTGTGAAAGCCAACCCGGATACAGACAGGCAGGACACAGGTTTAACACCCAGCACCGACACACAATACAACACAACAGTCCCTTCTGCCTGCACCCCTGTTCAGGCTTTGTCCTCTTCCTCCTGACTCTGGCCATCGAGTGGTGGTAACTGGCCCCTTTTTACAGGGTGCCCGGAAGGACTCCTTCTTCCGGCCACACTTTCAGGTGTAGCAAAAGTGTGGCCAAAGGCCAAATAAGGCCCTGGAAATGTCAATGCACCCCCTGGTAGTGGCTGCGGGCCCCACTGAAAACCAATTGTGCTGCCCTCTGTCCACCCGGGGGAGAAACTGTCCTTAAAATACTCTCTCCCCCAGTCCTTCCATGATCAGGGCGTCCCAGCTGAGCAAGCACTCTGGCCGTCTGCCACACTGGACATGCCACCACAAATTTTTTCAGCTCTTTGTTACAACACAAACTGAATTCTCTACTTTACTGTATCTCATTTGCCACCATGTCATTTAAGTCTTTACATTAACCAGCAAAGTAGTACACTGTGCTTACAGTACATAGATATTGTAAAGCTTATTTGGATATTTTTTATATTGCATCACCTTAATTCTACCTTTTTAAATTTCTTTTTAAAAGTTCTTTTTAATTGATTTTTTTTATTTAATTTAATCCATTTGTTAACTTTATTGCACAATCTCAGGGCACATTTCACTGCATGTTGTACTTGTATAACTGTGTATGTGACAAATAAAGAATCTTGAGTGTTGCCCTGACAACATTTGGATGTTCCTTCAGGTGATTATGATGTTACGCTGTATTTAATCATGATAATATTATAGAATGTGTTAGATGAACACAAGTGCAATCCCAGGGAACGTTTAGCAAGGTGCAGTAGTTTGCAGTAATGGTGGTATGTAACAAACGTAAAGAAGTTTTTTCTGTGAGAATGTTGTAAGGTAAATAAATTGTGTTAAGTTTACATACAGATGTGCTTACAGAGGTAAAATATGTTGATACCTTCAAATTATGTCACATTCTGCATTTAAGAAGAGTGACAACAATTACCATAGATCATGTCAGTTTGATTGTTTACATTTCCTTCTCATGAGCCATACAGACGATTGTGTATCCCAATCTTTATCACCTCTGTGGCTCATTTGTTTGTCCTTTACAACCTCCATGTCAATGCTATTTATTTGATCCTAACTCAGACTTAACAAGTCTAAAATCATTATGCGCGCTCTCCTGAATGCTTGGTCTTTATTAGGGTAATAGTAGATCTCATCCAGCAATATCAGCTAGGCACAGCCTGGTCCTTCATTCCCCCAAAATCCCAGCACTTCAATTTAATTTTGCTTGTCTCTTGACCAGGTTTTCATTGTGAATCAAGTTGTAGCTTATCTAAATGTCCACAGAGCTGAGATACCATTTGCCTCTTTTCTCTCTCTGTGCTTTCCTTGTAGAAAGGCAATCCAAATTACTTTTTGGCAGATGCTGAATGCTGGATGCAGCATTGTTGAGAATGTTCAAAGCTTCTTCTCTTCCTTATTTATTCTGACAACCATATCCAAAAATGTATCCTTGCATTGCTCATTATATTAAATGCAAATGTCATTCCATTTAAAGTGCATTAACAATCACTTATTAGCGTTAAGCAGATCCGCTAATATGAATGAATGAAATGCAATGGGGGGGGGGGGGGGTACATTATTGTTTTCAGTCGGAAATTAATCGGAATGGCAAGTGCTGTTAATAAATTGCTAATTAAAATGTACTCTTTTAAAAAGCTTTTAAATAATTACATGGCTTCATGTAAGCTGCTGCTGCTCAGATAACCGATTTTCACTACCTATGAAGCCAATTAAAGCACATATACAGTACACATTTATATCTGGTGCGCTTCTATTTTTCTGACATTTCCCTCCCTCCTAGATTCTTTTTGATGCCCACATCACTGCGTCTGTTAATCACTGCCAAGAGCAAAAACATCTTTGTGGGTATAACGGTTTCTTTGTTGGGAGCCAAGTGAATTAGGGATGAACTTTACAGCTAATGCAGCCACACACCCAATACACACTTTCTGGAGCATTTCATTTCAAGAAGGTAATTGCAAAGGTAGCATTTAACATGATTGTTCCAATAATGGAGGTAATAAAAAAAAATATAACATTTGGAAAAATGACAAGAAAGCAAGGGATACATTCGCCTTTCATCTGTGCAGTCAATGAGTGATTTTGAACATTGAACTGCATGCATTATTACCTCATTTTAAAAATGTACAGAACTAACATATATGTTTTAAATAATATGTAAGAAAAATGTGTACTTCTAGAGGAGGTGTGTGATCACATTTTATAGGAACATTTATTGCCTATCTATTTTAAACAACGTGCCAGTTAGGTTGATCACAGTGATTTCAAGATGAAGGGCTTGAAAGGTGACTGCGCCTACTGCCCTAGTAAAATTCTCTGAACAAGAAACATGAGCATGAGTAAGTGATGGAATCATGCAGACCATAATATATCTATGATATATACATATATACTATTTTTTATATTAACCATTACCACTAAGTCATCTCAAAAACCCTACAAAGCAAATCCCTGTCCATTCCCCAAAATAAATAACCAACTGAAGTAAATATTTTTTTGACTAAAGTGTGTTATACTACTTCTTCTCAAGGGGCCAGCCAAAATTTTCTTTTTGGATATTTGATAATGCATTTGTCCATACTAGATAACACCCCAAGGTATTTTCAAATACAGAGTTATTGGACAATTATTCACAATAGGCGGCACTTAGACCAGCAAGAAGAGAAATTGTGTCCTAGCTATTCTCTGATTTCAATGTAATAATTGTTTTACTTGACTGAATACAGTCTTAAGATTCTAATAGAAGGCAAGGGCCTTTCAATTGTCTTAGCAGAGAGTCTTACTGACAGTTTCTGGTCTGTCATAAGATCTCATTCTCTTCGGAAACCCTGCAGATTTCGTTTTATTCTCCAGCCCTCTGGAGTTTTTTTTTTTTTGTCTGTTTTTTCTGTCCTCCCTGGCCATCATATTACTTTATTCTTTGTTAATTAGTATTGTCTAATTTTATTTTTATATTTTTCTTTTTTCTTTCTTTATCTTGTAAAGCATTTTGAGCTACATCATTTGTATGAAAATGTGCTATATAAATAAATGTTGTTGTTGTTATCACTACAGGTTTAAGCTCACTCGGTACAGAATTTACACCCTGAGTTTCTGTTTCTGTCAATTCAGGAAGTGAGGTTACCCAAAGTCTTCTAATTCCCCTTTTTATGCCCTTCTCTCCTTGGTCTTTTGGCCATTCATCAATGGTTTCTACAGAGCATTCTTTGAAGAATCAGACATTGACTTCTTCTCTGGGATTTTCTGGCTCTTCTAGCCCTGATATCACAATTAGGCAGAATGACCTGTAATAACATATACATTTTACAATCGGAGCACTGGCAAGTTAAGAGATGTGCTCAGAATTATCTGCCAAACAGGCTGAGAATACACAATGTGTTACATACAGTACATTAAAATGTGTTGTGTGAACTCCTTATGAATTATACCAGTGGCCAATGCTGTCATTGTGCTTTATGAGCAGCAACGCCCATGAACCCTGTGTGATTAATTAATTACTTTACCTATGGGATTACTAGTTTATCTTAGTTTTACATTTCCACCTAGACAAAAACAGAACACTGGTACACTGGTACACTCCCTGGACTGATCTACCTTCTGGGATAAGTTAAGCCTTTTTAATGCCAGGCATACACTGTGGGATTCACAGAAACTGCGGTCAAGTGACTACTCACACTGCATGACAGAGTCAGCAGTCGTATATATGTGCTCAAACTGCACAAGCACATTCACTCTGATTGACATGCCATGACGTGGGTGCTCAGACTGTACTTATGCAGTTTTACCCACTGACATTTTGCAGTAAAGTTTTACCCATTCTAAAAAAAATGGCTTGTCATAATGTTAACAAAGAAAAGAGTTACATTGCTTACTGTGCTCTGAAGTTGCCAAGAAAAGAAAAAGACGAAACTGGACACATGGGTGGTTGGAAAGGCACAGACAAGACAGTCTGTTTATTTTACAGGGAGAATTAAAAGAAACACATAATCTGTGTAATTTATTACTGTGTGTGTTTATTTCAGGTTATTCTACTGGCTATTTAGTTGTATGAAAGCTTTTTAAATTCAAAAGGGTGAAAATGAGCATGACAATGGCAACACACCATGCATTTCAGGAAAGTTAATGCTGACATTGGAAAATTGGCTTATGTGATGGATCACACTACAACACAGCTGACTACAATTTCTGACATGATAGATATTCTTCCGATCGTACAATAGCCGAATTGTAAGATACAATCGGGTTTCAAAGCCCTTCTCAAAATGTAGCTGAAACATCACCCAATGAAGCTGATATCTGGGCTGACTCACACATCAGGCTGAAAATCATAAAAAATCATATATTTTTTACCTGACTTTAAACAGTTTCACATACATACTGTAATACTATAGCAACATTTCAGAATATACAGAATCCTTGTAGACCAAGAGTGGGCAGCATCAGTCCTGGAGGGCTGCAGGTTTTTGTTCCAACCCAGTTTCTTAATGAGAAGTCAGTTATTTCTGATGAAGCACTTTATGTTCAAGTGACATTTTTCTGCTTCATTTTAGTGGTCTCGCTTGTTAAGGTTTCCCACCCTTAATTGCTTATTTCAGTCATAAACAGCTGTGTTTAGTGTCTTAATGGCTCCTTATTAGCAATATGATGCAAATGACAAAAGGGGCCAGCAATTCTCCATTTAACTTGTTTCTATTTGCGCCCGTGTAAATTCATCATACACTCTTTGGTTTAACAAAACACTTTAAGAGTAAAATGTGACAGACTGAAAATTATCTGTTTATGCTTCAAATCATTTAGATGATATACTTGGGCAGGAAAAAAATCTACGATATAAGAACCTAACATTGAAGACTAACACAGCTATTAATCTGTACTAATAAAAGGCAAAGCCCTCACTGACTGACTGACTGACTCACTCACTCACTCACTCACTCACTGACTCATCACTAATTCTCCAACTTCCCGTGCAGGTAGAAGGCTGAAATTTGGCAGGCTTATTCCTTACAGCTTACTTACAAAAGTTAAGCAGGTTTCATTTCGAAATTCTACACGTAATGGTCATGACGGTCAACAACGTCCGCTATGTTGAACTTTCTTATTTATGGCCCCATCTTCAAGAAATTTATTAGGTGGCTTCCCTGCGCTAACCGAAACCGATGTACATACTTATTTCGGTGGTATTACGCCACTGTCGGCCACCATATTGAACTTTCCAACATCACTAATTCTCCAACTTCCCGCGTAGGTAGAAGGCTGACCCCATCTTCACGAAATTTGGTAGGTGGCTTCCCTGCGCTAACCGAAACCGATGTATGTGCTTATTTCGGTGGTATCACGCCACTGTCGGCCACCATATTGAACTTTCCAACGTCACTAATTCTCCAACTTCCCGTGTAGGTAGAAGGCTGAAATTTGGCAGGCTCATTCCTTACAGCTTACTTACAACAGTTAAGCAGATTTAATTTCGAAATTCTACGCGTAACGGTCATAATGGTCGACAACGTCCACCATGTTGAACTTTCTTATTTATGGCCCCATCTTCACGGAATTTGGTAGGCAGCTTCCCTGCGCTAACCAAAACCAATGTACGTACTTGTTTCGGTGGTATGACACCACTGTCGGCCGCCATATTGAACTTTCTAACGTCACTAATTCTCCAAATTCCTGTGTAGGTAGAAGGCTGAAATTTGGCAGGCTCATTCCTTACAGCTTACTTTCAAAAGTTAAGCAGGTTTCATTTCGAAATTCTCCGCGTAACGGTCATAACAGTCGACAACGTCCGCCATGTTGAACTTTCTTATGTATGGCCCCATCTTCACGAAATTTGGTAGGCGGCTTCCCTGCGCTAACCGACACCAATGTACGTACTTATTTCGGTGGTATGATGCCACTGTCGGCCACCATATTGAACTTTTCAATGGTCTTTGTTACTTATGGGCCCATCTTCAAGAAATTTAGTACGCGGGTTCCCAACGCTAACTGAATCATACTTACATACATATATAAGTCCATAGCCTGCAGCTCGGTCACCGTGTGAGGCGGCGTTGGGTCCCCCATCCCAACGCCTCCCACGTTGTTGGCTGCCTGCCTATATAGGGCCATCCGTCGCTCCAGTCTCTACATTCCCTTCCTTGCTCCGCCACGGGATTCACGTCTCCCTGCTGATAACTACAGCCTTTTTATTTAATCCACGGCTTCTCCGCTGTTGTATTGCTCGTTTATTATGATTATAGTTATTGTGTAGTTATTTTAGACTTACTTTACATTGTTCAGGTACCAATTTCCTTTATCATTCCAACCGTACCCCCATTAACATGTCTATCGAGGTGATCACCATCGATCAAAGAACTGTCACTTACCGAGTGCTTTCCATGCCCGGAGATGGCACCTGCCTTTTCCATTCTCTTTGTTACATATTGCATGGCCATATCAGGCTCACTCTTGATATCCGGAGGATCATTGTGTCTTGTGTATTGAATGACTGGGGCAGGTTCAAGGTGTGGACTGATGACGGTACAGGAGATTATTATACTACACAAAAGAACTATAAGAGTGAAATGCTTAAGCCCTTAACCTATGGTACTGCATGTGAGTTGATGGCTGCTGCTGAATTGTTCGGTTGTTGCTTTCAAGTGTACCGAAATGGCCAAATATTTTACACCTTTCGACAGCCGCCAATGCCTCTTAAACATCTTAGATTCACAGGTGACGATTTCAGTAGTGGACACTTTGATGTTTATGAATGTTTAAACTCTCAAAAGCTGGATGTGAAGTTATCGATGAAACCGGTTGTATGCTTACAACGCTTGACAGATGCCGAATGTCACTTCAACACAAGTCCTGCAAATACTATGCAAATATTATGACAGCAGCAATCCAAGCTGTGAGATTTCAGACAAGATTACTTTTCACATGGCCAACTGTACGTTGCATGCTCAAGAGTAAGCTCAGTGCACAGCTTGGTCATATTACAACCGGAGGGCCGAACTAACAATGTGGTATACAAAGAGATCCTTAACAAATAATTCTTGGTATATTTTCCCTCAGTTTAAAAAGGTTTAATTTTCTTCTTAATAAAAATTTTAAGGCAGTACTTCGCCGTTGCAAAGCGCAGGTATTTTGCTAGTATTAAATAAGGTCCAGGATTAGCAAAGAATTGGTTTCTAATTAAGCAATTGGGTTAGAACAAAAATCTACAACCTCTGCGGCCCTCCAGGACAAACATTGCTAACCTCTGACAAGACCTTTTGTTGCTTCCTGGGCTATTGAAGGTGGTAGTCTTTGTTAGCAAAGTGGTCCAGAAGAATAAGTTGCATAGAAATTGACAATAATATTGAACCCATATGTGGTTGTTATTCAGAAGCACATCGGATTAAAATGACTGCCATAAATAAAATTGGTAGACTCTGATATGTCTTTATCTGCTAGTAAAAAGTCACAAATACAATACAAGATTAAAAAAATGTTATTTAACAAGATAAATACAGTGATATCGTCCGTGAAAGATAGCAAGCTGCTTTTTAACTCCCAGGCCTGAGAATGGAACTGTCATACACGAGCCTCTGCTTTGCTACTGAATCTTGCCTAACAGCAACCTAGAAGTCAATACCTATGGACTTCTGAATAATGTCCTTTTCAATTTTTTAATTACTGTATTGAATTGTTTATGTTGTATTTTTGTTGTGTAATTCATGCTATAGAAGCTATTGAATGTATAATGAGTCTGCTTACCTTTTTGAGAGTAAGTGCAAATAACAGTCTCATTGTTATTGTACTATAGGGAAGTAAAACAATTAAGTACTGAACACCACAAAAGCCAGTACTAACATGGTGCCCTCCCCTGGCTGGAACATGAAAAACAAATTCAATTTATATATGCTAATGAAATGCATAAATATTATGGTCTTAGTATAAACCACAAGGAAAGTTGTGAAGAAAGGGTCAGAAAATTAAAGAGACTTATTGTTTTGGTTTTTTTTTTCTTGGGCAGAGAAAGATCAAAAACAGGGAGAAGGTCAAAATCAGGTAAGACTAATAATCAAGACAAAGCCTTGGAAAGTTGAACATTAAAATTTCATAGCAAGAGTCCAAACCAAACTAAACTCTAGAGGGTCCTATTCAAAGAAAGCATGACTTACATACAGATTTTAGCAGTGGAAATCCAAAACCTAAAATAAAATGCACACCACAGAGCAGGTTTAAATGAGTTTCATTGTGATGATGTCAGTTGTTGCACTGTCTGCAATCATGTGGCGGAGACCACGTTGACTACACATGCATAGAATGACCAGTGTGAACTATGGCCGGCCATTCATCCCAGCCAATACCCCCAGGCCTCCAGAGGGAGCCCTCCCTGTGACATGGAGATGCCCCGAATTCCAGCAGGGCATCATGGACTATGGAGTTTTAGTGCACAGCCCTGCTGGATAACGTCGGGGCCGCCAGGGGATGCTGCAGGGAGACACAGAGACGTTTATTTTCCATATAGCCCGGAAGTACTTCCATGTCACGAGGACGGAAGAAATAAAGTGCTTCTGGGCTGTCGAAGAAAAGGAGTTTTCACCTGACCCAGAAGTGTTGGGTAATCACATGACCTGAGGGATCAGAAGCACTTCCGGGTCATGGACTATGAAAGACTGTGGGAGATCCCAGACGGGTGAGCTGAGTTGGGAGGAAGGGAACAATGCGTCTGGGAGAGGAGGATTGATTATTGAGAATTGTATTGATTGTAAATTTATGAATATAATGGAGTGGAGGGTGGTTTGTGCAAATTATTATTATAATAAAACCATTATTTGGACTTTTATCTGGTGTCTGGCGTCTGGTCCGAGGGTTCAAGGGGATGACATCGCCCCCTATCTGTCACACCAGTTATAAGTAAACATGCCAAAATCATGGCACTGATTGTTAATTAATGTGAGAAAAATATAGCAGAAAAAAATAATGTCACCAAAATAACTGAAGTTAAACAAATCCATCCATCCATCCATTATCCAACCTTTTATATCCTAACTACAGGGTCACGGGGGTCTGCTGGAGGCAATCCCAGCCAACACAGGGCGCAAGGCAGGAAACAAACCCCGGGCAGGGCGCCAACCCACCGCAGAAGTAAAACAAATATACTTTTAAAAAATATGTGCATTGCAAACAGGAGTAAAAAAATATTAATAAGCAAGAAGGCTTAATGCTCTTCATCTAATTCTGAGAAGTGGCAGGGGTGTTCCACAGTGCAAATGGCATTATCTTAAATTATTACTGTCGTTATCTGACGGAAAACATTGACAATTTCTGCCAGCACTTTCTGTATTGCGTATAAAATAACACCAAAAGCTGTTTATACAGCCTTTAGGCCATTTTAGACAATCCATTCTTGATAACAGCTTTCAGTAAGAACACCACCAAAGGCCGACTTATTAAACTCTCTTTATAAGTTATATTCTGTCTCTGCAGCAGCCACTTGCAATCAAAAATTAGTAGAAAATCTCGCCATTGACACATTGTGTAAAATTCCACACTAGAGATGAGAACTTCTTTTGTCATGATCAAGCTTGTGATTTTGATTTTTTTCAAGTGACCCTTTGCCTTTAAAATTTTTTTCAGCATTTCTTAGGTGATTTTGAAGACCACGGAATATACTGGTTTTGTTTATGTTTTTTGCTTGAGTGTTTTTTCACATTGTTGAAAGCAAATTACATTCTCCCTCATTGCGATTTTGTTTTTCTTATAAGTGTCACCAACATTTCGTTGAAGATTGTTGTGTCATTACCAAGCAGGATAACCAGAAGTGTGCAGCATATGAAAGCATTACTGCCGTAGTATAAAGGTTGGTGTCATACACTTCTTGATTGTCTAGAATTGCATTACTATGAAAAACCTAATGGTTATTCTTTATAATCAACTTTGACTTCTCTGGTTGCATTTATTTCTGCTCTTAAACTACAATCATTGTTTAGCATTTTGCTCTGGTTACATGTCTTTTGTGTTGGTTTTCAAACTTTTCCCCATCGTTTTTTGACCAGACCTCTGGGTTCACATCCTTGGCTTTGTTTACTTGATCAAAGTCTCCCAAGTAATGACTCTGGCTTGCATTTTTATTTCTTCAATACCATCGTCCCATTTCTTTATCTCATAAAACTAACGCCTTCCACTGCAGTCACTAAACCTCTTAAAATACGGTTTTGCATATTTTTAAGTTCCAACTCCCAAGTGCCTGAAACAAGCATAATTCATAGTCCTAAACTTTTGTGAGAGTGCCTGAACCACCAAGGGAATGTCCATCAAAACCCTGAGATGGCCATAGATGGGGAAACAGCCTTTGAACATTGCAGGTTGCCTGTACCTTTCAACTTAATTTTAAGGTAAGGATCCATTTCTGCCTTACTGGTTGATCTGATATTCACAAATATTGTGCCAGCTTAGTGCATGTATAATCTAGAAAACTATACATATTTAGGATGAGATGAAGTGGATTTAGACCACAAGCTAGATCCTTCTTCTGCTAATTCCATTTTTAAGTACAGCTCAACTAATCTTAAGTGTTTGCGGTTTTGTCTTCTTTTAACCTTTCCCTTGTATTTAAGATAGAAAAAGAAAATATTTCTTACATCATCAAGCCCCAAGTCATTTACTTGATAATATGTTATGTTTTATTTTATTTTAAAATTTTGCATAGTCAAAGAAGGTGGAAGAATGAAGAACTGGGTGTCTCATTTGGATGACAGTGAGTAGGTGGTAGGTAGTTCATTTTCAAGTGATGTGAAGACAGCGCTTTTAATAGGAAACTACAAAGAATGAAAACATGAAGCTTGATTAGTGACAGCTCACAAGTGGGAATAGAACATCTGTACTGTATATGTCAGTCACAGCACTGATAAGCTTGGAGATTAAGTCAAGGATATGCAGGATAAGGCAACACTCTGGCACTGCTTGTAAAGTGTCCACTTTGGGTTAAATTCAAGCAGAGGTATCTTCTCTGTGGACCTTGAATGTCTTCTTTATGGCCAACAAATTTGGTTTCATTCCACTATCCAAAGACATGAACTCAGATGAGTTGGCATATTTAAGTTACCCCACTGTGTGTATGTACAGGGTGTAATAAGGCATAAGGAGACACAATAAAATTGGGGATCCTCCCCATATATCTGTAGCAGTTGAGTAATCTGTAAAGACTGAAACCATTCTTTGAAACTGTAAATTAACAAAAGACAATAAAGATGAGTTAATGGAGGATTTTTATATTGAGGCGGCAGGAAATTGTAAGTGAGATCATCAGGATGGGACGGAAGTGAGGTCAGCAGGATGGGAAGGAAGTGAAGGAAAGAATGAGTTATTCTTCTGTAGGTCTGCAGGAAGAAGAGAAAAGACATTAATACTCATCAACAACCCTTTTTCTACCATTTTAACGCCCTGAATTGGACCCTTTGGCTGACCCCTAAGCACACATGTGTGACAAGGGCTGCATTGACTCGAACTTTGCACCTAGGATAGTCATCATTTACTCATCTTGCAGCTGGACTCAGCTTCAACACACAGCATCTTCGGAATGGATAAGCTCATAAAAATGGTGCATTTCTGCATGGTGTTCAGAATAGATTGGATTATAATAAGATTATGACTGCATAACCATCTACACAATTATTTGCCCTACTTCTGAAGCTCAGGGTCATGGGGAGGTAATGCCTACTCTGACAACTCTGAATGCAAATTGGATCTTTAACCAGTATCTATAAGGTACATTATCCCCTTTGAACATATACAGTTAGGTCCATACGTATTTGGACAGCGACACAATCTTCTTAATCTTGGCTCACCACAATGAATTTGAAATGAAGCAATCAAGATGTGATTTAAGGGTAGACTTGCAGTTTTAACTTAAGTCTTTTAACAAAAACATTGTATAAGCATTTTTTTACATGGACCAACATTTTCGAGGGCTCAGAAGTATTTGGACAAGCTAACATAGTCATGAATATAATGCTCATTTTCAATATTTGATTGAAAATCCTTTGCAATCAATGACTACCTAAAGTCTAGAACCCTTTGCCTTCTCCAAGTGCTGGGTTTCCTCCCTACTGATGCTTGTCCAGGACTTTACTGCAACTGTCTTCAGGTGCTGCATGGTTGTGGGACTTTCTGCTTTCATTTTTGTCTTCAGGAAGTGAAGTGCATGTCCAGTTGGGTTAAGGTCAGTTAAAGAATATTCCACTTTTTTGCCCTGAGTAGGACTTGATTTGCTTTCACAGTATGTTTTGGCTCATTTTCGATCTGTACTGTAGAGTGTCATCCTATCAGTTTTGTAGCATTTGTCTGAATCTGAGCAGACAGTATAGTTCTGTACACTTCAGAAATCATCCTGCAACTTTTGTCAGTAGTCATATCATTAATAAACACCAGTGACCCAAGTCTACCTCTGTCATGTTTTATAGATAATGTGGTATACTACAGATCATGAGTCATTCCTTCTTTTCTCCAAACTTTTCCTTATTCATCATTCTGATACATAGTGATCTTAATTTCATTTATCCAAAGAAAACTGTTACAAACCTGGACTGTTTGTTTTTAAATATTTTCTGGCAAAGTCTGTCCTTCATATGCTGGAGTATCATCAGTGGTTTGCACCTTGTGTTAAACCCTCTGTGTTTACTTTTGTGAAGTCTTCTCTTGATTGTAAACTTTGGCAATCATAGGCCTACTTCCCAGATAGCATTCTTGGTTTGGCTAAATGTCAGGTATTGGTTTCTCTTCACCAAGAACAGAATTCTGGGATCATCCAGCACAGTTGTCTTCCATGATTCTTCAGGCCTTTTGGTGTTGGTGAGCTCACCATTGTGTTCCTTCTCTTTAAGAATATACCAGCTGGTTGATTTGACCACTCCTGGTGTTTCTGCTATCTCACCAATTGGTTTGTTTTGTTTTCTGAGCCTAATGATGGCCTGTTTTTGTATTTACATGAACAGCTCTTTGGACCTCATATTGACAGTTCACAATGACAACTTCAAAATGCAAATTCCACAGTTGGAATCAATTACAGACCTTCTACCTGCTTAATAGTCAATGAAATAATGAGGGACCTGCTCACACCTGGCTATTGAACAGCTTGTCACTAAATTGTTCAAATACTTTTGAGCCCCTGAAAATGGGGTACCATGTATAAAAATGGCTGTCATTCCAAAATGGTCCATATGATATTTCTGTTAAACCCGTTGAATTAATGCTGAAAGCCTACACTTCAAACATGGTTATTTCTTCATTTCAAATCCACTGTGGTAACGTACAGAGACAAAATTATTAAAATTGTGTCACTATCTAAATACTTATGGATCTAACTGTAAGTCTTCTTAAAATCCTTTATTGTCTTCTAATTAAGTTAAAACTAACTCTATAATCATTTTATTTGCACAGCTGGGAGAATGTATTGGCCTTACCTTGCTGAATGTAAAACTTTATGCTCTGATGACAACAAGCGGGCTGCCTTATCTGTAGTACTTAAGTAAAGTTACCTTAGCGAGTAAAGACTTAAGTCAGAGACCAAAACCTTGTTGGGGTTTTCTTTAAGCCTTATGACAGTGATATACTGTGCGTTAGTTATTTTTCCACAAGTGTTGTATATCCATCCATCCATTATCCAACCCGCTGAATCCGAACAGGGTCACGGGGGTCTGCTGGAGCCAATCCCAGCCAACACAGGGCACAAGGCAGGAACCAATCCTGGGCAGGGTGCCAACCCACCGCAGAGTGTTGTATATTTGAGCCTTTTTATGTTTTACGTTACTATTTGATGCTTTTTCTGTTTTTTCATCGTTTTGAACTGTACATTGTAAAAAGTGATGTATATTATAAAAATAAAATTGTTACTTTAACTGGGAAAGAAATGTATTGATGGCTTTAATTTGCTTTAAAACTTAAAACTTATTTGTTAGTCGCTTTCCTTTTTTAGCATGGATTTAAAATTACTCAGCCATGCGTGTTTCACTTTTCCTAGGAAATTATGTGATGACGTATGTTCTATTCAAGAATGTTCTGTCTCTTTTCTTATTTCTAAGAAGTTCTTAAAAAGCAGCAAACTTAAACTCATGTGTAATATGTAGATTTTAAGATCTGTTTAAGCTGAACTCATAAGGCACATTTCCAAAATGAAATGACTTTGTGTGCCATTATTTTTACTTTAGATTCTTTATAACAATATGCAGATTTCCACACTTCCTAAATAAATATATAAATAAATAAATAAAACTCAGCCCACGCTGTAAGGTATTTATAGAATTGTGGAGGGGGTGCTTTATAGGCAAACATGAAGTTTACAATTAAAAGCAGCACAAGCTTCTGGTTAAGAGCCTGGTGACAAGGCAGCTCTGCACATCAGACACTGTGACCTTCCCCAAGGAGCAAATAAAAGCACTTAATCCACGGAGAAGAAGCTCCAGTTATTTAGCCCTGTTTCCATTTCTTTGAATTCTGTTTTGAGTATCTTAAACACAGAGGGGGGTTAAAAAGGTGACCAATCGTCATATTGTATATATCCTTCACTAACACAAGCTTTGTCACTCTCTGTACTCAACCATTTCTTTAGGTTTCCAAATGAAGGACTGAATTTGTTGTTGGTCGAGCAGCAGCGATTCCACATTGAGTTGACGTCCATTACAGAGCTTGGTAAACAGAAAGCCAGCATTAACACATCTCTTCTGATCCCTCTTTCCATTTACAGTAAAGCATTAGCATACAAAAGATGTAATTTTTTTGAAAAAGTTATTTGAACTCTTTATGTTGTTTAGGTATATACTGTATTTCTATACACACTGACTGTGCTTTTGTTCTAGTATGGTGGCAAATCACTATGGGTGGCAACTTACCATTATTCCATTCATTGACAAGACTTTTTTATGACTTAACAAACCCCCAGCCCATTAAGCAGAAACTGGTGCAAGGCAAGAATTTGCTCTGGATAGGATAGCAAAGTCTTGTACAGGGAAACTTCACAATATTAATGCTTTTTAATTGGGAAGGGAAAAAGTGAAATAAGCATGTCTTTGGACTGAAGGAGGAACCTCTTGTGAACAAGAGGGAATAATGAAGGTATGTATGGTAGAAGTCAAAGCCAAGGTTCATGCTTGATCAGGCATGCTGTCCCTACCCTCCATCAATCAATCTGGCCATTTAGGGTTATACCTGCTGTGTCCATACACTCCAGTACTGGAAGTCTTTGTATGTCATGTCTTGTATCACCTCCTTCAAATATAACCTTACATTTTGCTTTTGAGAAATTCTTTCATGAGTGGTGATTACTATGAACATAGTTTTATTGTTTTTAAAAGTTGGAAATAATGAGAAAGGATAGTTTGGACACTGATTTTGGCAGACAGCCGTCATGATAAATGATATCAGAGTCATATCAAAGTATGTTCACATGTATACAACCATATTCTATACTGCTGCAGACTATGAAGAAGCTAAAAGAATAAAGGGACATGCACAAAATATGAGGACATTTGTTCTTGGTTTAATACTTAATGACTGATTGATTGTTTGGTTGATTGATTAACCAATTAATTAATAGATTGATCTTAAAAGGATAAAGTATGGTGCATTTGGGGATCACCAAACAAATCCAATCAGTTCTTGAAATCTCTTCATTTTGTAGTCCACACATGGAGAAATGAAGCACCTCCCAAATATAAAACAAAACAAAAAAAACACCCTTTGTCTTATCTGTTATTGTTAATTTAGGTGTCTTGACCACTGGAATGGCTCAGCCTAATTAATTGTTAAAATTTTGTAATCGTAATTTCCTTTCATTAATTGATCTCACCTAACCAACAAAAAACAAGAATTTCTTACTGCGGCGGAATTCCCAAATTAAACTTCACACTGGAGTCTGAAATATTTTTATTGAAACAATTAAAAATAGTGTATCTGTCAGAATTGGATAATGCATATCTTCAATACCTATACATGGACCACAATTCAAAGCAGATTTCATATATTAGTGAATTAGAGTTCTTCTGATACCCTTCCGTCTTTTCAAGTCTGTGTTTCCTATATTTACAGTCTGCAGCTGGGTTTCTGAAATAAGACGTGAAAAGAACATTCTTTTTTTACAAAATAAACAACGAAATTTCAGTGGGCGGTTCGGGGTGCTCGGGGACTTCCAGTTAGCAGGACGTGAAGGTTTTCCAGAAGAAGTTCTTGCAGCCCGCTTTGCGTTCTCGGGGCGCGAGTGCCGGGTTCACGCCAGTAGCGCGCTCCAGTTCCAGACGGGCCTCATCCTGCTCGGCAGCTCGCGACATGTCGTCGGGTTCCAGAGCCTCGTTTTCAGCCTGCGCGAGCTCGGCCAGTAGCTCGGCCAGCGAGTACTTCGTGAGCTCCTGTTGTGACAAAGAAAGGAGAAAACAGAGAATAACGGTAGAACTCGGTTGAAATGAAATCTCGCATGGCATTGAGAAGCAGAACAGCTGCCTGCACGGCACGAGGCTCGAATCTCATGAATTTCGCGAAGACCGTGAAGCCAAGCTCAGAGTTCTGCACTAGTAAATGGCACTGGAGAAAATGAGACAATTGGAACACTCAATTGGCCATTGTACGCCATTTAGACTTGAAATATTGACGTTTGAAGTTTCTTAGCGTGTGGTACGGTGACGCAGTACATAACTGTAGTTTCCTCGCAGCTTCGCGGTTGTTATTCGAATTCCAGACTGGTAAATATGTGGAGGCAGCATACGGTTTAAAAAGTGTCCTGCTAGATTTTCTTTTAATCCGCAACGTAGACATTTTGGGGTTAGCCTGACGGAACACTGTGAATTAGTGCTGAGGAGTGAGCTCGCACAGAACTGGACTGGCAACTCATTTAGACTTGGTTCCGTTCATGCGACCGGGTGATGGAATGTGTTGATTGTGAAAATTAATGAAAATAAAGGAATACATGTATCCGGGATTCAAACATATATCTTTTGGGATAAAAAAAATCTAAGTGACAGAACAACATGAATTAAAATGGAGATTAAAATGGAAAATGTTTTGCTGCCGAGTACCTCGCATTTCTTGGGATATCCATTATAATGTCTTAAGGACACTGGCTCCATGAACAAGAAAAATGTTACCAGGATTCATAAAATAATTTTTACATAACTTTAAAAGTCAACTAGATCGCTTCCCCCTGGCATGCAGTCTGTGTGGATATCGTCATGATCTGTAATTTTGTTGTCTAGGCTTTAAAGTACAAGTTATTTCTTGTGATTTCTGATTTGATTTATTCTACAGACCAGGCACACTGTTGTGTGGATTAGCGACTCTGTACTTGCCCGACTTGAGTCTATTCTGTTACTGAGTTGAATTAGCATCGATTCCTTCTCCATTCCCCAAACCCCAGTCACATCTCAGTTTGGCGACGATCTAGTGTTAATTTACTCCTCTGTATAAATACATTCTAACACCTCTGAAACAAAATAAACAACGAAATTTCAGTGGGCAGGTCGGGGTGCTCGGGGTCCCCCAGTTAGCAGGATGTGAAAGTTTCCCAGAAGTAGTTTGCAAGCTTCAGTTCAGCAATCTTTCATTTGCATAGACTTTAAGTATTCCCTGTGACTGCGTCCTCACTGGGTAAAAGAACAGCAGACACGCGTGTGTCCTGGAAATTCGCTTAGTAAATGCAAAGTTGCCCGTGAAGGAAAACAAGATGCTATTTGCAAGAACATTACCAGTTTAGGTAAAACCTGCCATTGAAATGCACTTAAAAAATTAAAATAAGTGGCAATGCTAAAATAGCTTTGTTCAGAAAGGAAAGAGTGAATTTGACAAAATATGTGTGTTTATGCTGTCGAGCTCCTATTGTAATAATATAAGGAGGAGGATTGTGGTAGGTGATGCACACCTCCAGCAAATTCAGAATAGGATGAAGTCACAGGGGAACCCTTCGCTCGGTTATAGAAAAATAGCAAAGTATTTTAGCATATTAACTACTGATACAAAGGTAGGTATAATCTAGAATGAAACATAATGCTGTTGCTTGTAATTATTATTGCATTTTTTTATTTCCATTACTTTTTTTACTTCTATTACTAGTATTGCTATTATTACTATACTTTTACTGACACCTGTGTCGTCTGAGTTAAACCTGCCACTTTCTTCTTGGTAACCTCTGCACTTTAAACATTTTTTCAGTTTTTTGTTTCTTTTTTTCACTAGTTCTTTATTAGACGAATCCTTTATCACTGTGCCACCAAAGGGCACAAAGAAGGAACCGACTCTGGACAGTCTTGAACAGAACCAAAATGCTATAAGATGCACGTGTTTAGAATTTAAGAAAAAACAGAGAAAATCTTCGCAGGCAAACTGTTCAGTCACTTAGTCGACAGTGGAACCCAAATCCCTTGAGTCATAGCGGATTAGCGCAACTGTGTTCACCACATGCTTTTTTAAAAGACTCACAGTGATTACTCAATGCGTTTTGATTCGACCGGCAGTTGCAACTTTGGCAATGAGAAGTTAGATTTCAGGACCTTGGATAGTTCCTTTATGGACGAAAATTTCTCTGAAGAAAAACTCGACAATTTAGTGGTGGAATGTATTAAAGATGCTTTAAAACATGATGCAGTGAACAAGTTAATTACAGCGGAGCTACGTGATGACATTACGTATTATTCTGGTGACACTTGTAATGGATAATGATTTTTTATATCTCTAAACCACGTAAGATGGTTTTGGCATTACATGCCCTTCGGTTAAAATATAATTTTTTAAAAAATAAATAGAACGTACCTTCTTCAAGAAGTTTCATGTTTAAGGCAAAGTCTCTTTTCCGAATCCATACGTAAAAGCTGATTTTCTTACCTGCTTTCCCATCGAGGAAGCTAATGATCTTTGAAGAAGCTGCCGGAGTCTCAGGTCAGATGGTGCTGCTGAAATGCTACCGATGGTCACGGCGACGGAGAGGAGCGCCAGAGCGCATTGGAGACGACAGGACAACATCTTCTGTACTGGACACTCCGAGGTTCAGTTGACTGGACGGATTTCTGGAGTGCCACACAGGTTCGCTGCGTCAGTTCTGCTAGACGGGATCGCCAAAGTCTGCTTTTAAACTGTTCTCCTGACGTCAAAAGGGAGGCGCCCCCCTTATGTCAGGCTTGCGAGGGCAATTTTTCTTCCAGACTAATAATCAATTACTATATATACATATATATTTTTTGGTGACATGCAACAGTGTTTTTTTTTTTCTTTTGCAAGCGCACGGGAATGCGCTTTAAGGCACTCACATCTGTTTATCACAAAAAATATGAAGTATTTACGGAGGAGATGTTTAGTCAATAACATATTACCGTGGTACAGATAATAGGAACATAGACATATTATTGGAAAGTATAAATGTCGTCTCATTAATTTAAATGTTTGACCTTTCATTTATTATAATGAATTCAGATTATATGCTTTAGAGTGTCATTAACTAATTCAATTATTGCCCTTTTATAATATCCATAACAGCTTTCCTTTAAAGTAAGCGCAAGTGAGCATATGCCAGAAGGAAGTTATATACTTAATAAAGAGGCTTGGGTGTTGGTGTAATACCGAATTATCTGAGAACAAGTGGCTGTTTCAGTTAACTCGCCGTTGACTAAATAAAAGAATGAGATAAGGTATGTGTGTTTAAACACAATTACAGATGTCTGAGCTGCCGCACTTTAACTCCATTAGTTCAGACTAAAAGTATAAGATTCTTTACCAACGCACCATAGGTCTGGACTGAATGTCTATAAAGAGCTGAAAAAAGTTCACCCCGTATGAGCATGTGTACGTTAGGATGTTTAAAACAATTTATTGTCGTAATTACCCAGCTGGAATAGATGTTTGCAATTACCTTATGTGTACGATTTGCCACAGAATGTCTAATCAAAGCTGGTTTCCGAGTTTTATGATAAAGCTCTTTATAAAATACACTCTGCCCAGGTATCAAAATCAGTTTAAAAGTTAGAGGAATACCCTAAAGAACATTACACTTTGTTTCTGAGGAGATGCATACTTGATTTTTACTTGTATTTATTACTTGTTAGATGGGCCATGGAAAAGGTAAGGAAAACTATTAAATAGAGAAGCTGTAGTTTTTCTAATTCTTATAAGAAATGTTAATGATATTTGACAGGGTCCATTAGAATACCCGCAATTACATGTTTGTATCTTAATTTAAAATATTTTGTAAGTGTCCAGTTGTCCTCTTTTATTATTATATGAAAACAGAATGTCATGAATCCTGTTGGCTAGTAAACATATGTTGTGATATACACCATTTATGCAAAAAGAACTCAGGCAAAACTGTGTTTCTTAATTAAAAGAATCTGGATGTGTTAAATATGTCTCTGCTTTGAAGGGCATATTTATTTAGATAGAAATGTTTGCACTTGATGTTTTTTAGATGTTAGACAGTTTATTTTGAATTAGAGTTGCAACAAAATTGTACTGAAAAATAATCTGTGTTTGCATTGCTTAGACACCTATGCTGCATCACCAAACAGCATACAAGAATTGTACTTTTTACATTTGAGTTGTCATGCTTTTCGTATTGGTTTTAGTTACTTCCATCCATCCATCCATCCATCCATCCATCCATCCATCCATCCATCCATCCATTCATTCATTCATTTTCTTATACTTTCTTAATTTCATATTGGACTGTGTATTCTAAGATCTCTTTCTGTATGAAGTTATTGCTCACCACCGCATGCACAGTCCACCCTGAGCAAATGGCTTTCCCAGTCTACTTGATGACACATCACTTGAACCGTGAAAATAAACTGAAGACACTCGAGGAGCTGATTAACAAACAAACAGCAATCTCAGGTAATTGGTATCAAGTTCACAACGACAATGGCCACTTCTAGTGTTGATTGTACATTCATTTTCATTGTTGTTTTTTTAAAGAAGAAAGGTGATGGAAAATTGTAGAAACTCAACAAATATAATATGGCAATCTTCTGTTTCTTTCACTTGCATCTTCTTCTCATTATAAAGAAAATAGTTAATATGTTATTTGTAAAAGCTACTATATCTGTATTTCTAAAAAGCTTCTATCTGCCTAAAATACAGCCTTATTTATCAATTGAATACAATGTACAAAGTAAAGAATAATATTAAAAGGGGTTTCCTACCTCACCATACATTCAGTTAATAGGAAAATCAGTAGTCAAATAATGGCAGACATTTGTCTCCTGGTACATTTCTCCTGCAAAATGCAACTCTCTTACCTAGCATATATTTCAACTGACATATATGTGAATGCATAAACTCTTATCAAGTCTTGTGTTACATATTCAGGTAAGGTTCTTCTATTTAAAGTTTAAAATTTCTTCGCTTAGTGTGCACTAGAGATTTTAACTGCATTTTCATTTTTTGTGTTGTTCTTGCTAGAGCTGTTGTTTCACCATTCTGTGAATTCTTATATGTGTTGAGGATATGTAGATCCTCTTTTGTCAAGTCATTCTTTGGCTGTAATGTAACAAAATATTCTCCAACCTCTTTAATCCAATTCAATGTTCACAAAGGGCCTAAACCTATTCTAGTAGCACTGGGTACAGGGCAGGAAACACTTCCAGACAAGGCGCCAGCCTATCGCAGTTCCAATTCATGCACACATCCAAACACGGCCAGTTTTGTAATTGCCAGTCAACCTGATAAGCACATTTTTTGCAATGTGTGGGAAAAATAACAGCATGCAGAGAAAAACCTCCACAGATATAGGAAGAATATGCAAACCACATATTAAGAATGACTGGGTGCAGGATTTGAAATGTGGATTCTGGATCCATGAGGCACCAATACTATGGACTGCTCAATCTTGTTAGCCTAGGTTGATAAATTGTTAATTACTTTGTAAAGCATTCTGGATGACAATCACTACTAAGTGCACAGTATATAATAATAATTAAGTCATTCAGAAAATTCGAATTGTACACCTACAAAAGTGTCAAAGAGGCCGCTGCAGAGGCAAGAAGAAAGTTGGAAAAGAGATAAAATAAAACAGACATGAAGGGATCTTCTCAGGTTTATATACTGGTTGATTGATTCATTATATGTTGCTCATTTTCTGGATATCTTTCATAAACAAAAAAAAAAATGATGTTATAAAAATGTAAAAAAAAAAAAAAAAAAAGTAATCAGTTTTAGTCAAATAAAGGAAACATTATTTCTTTTACTTCACATTTTCTAGGAAATGAAAAGCTGACTACAGGGCTAAAGAAATCATTTTGTTCATTTCAACAAAAGTGAGTTTGAATTCACTTTCAAATTTAAAGTTTAGCCTTGGAATGACAGGGAGAGTCAAACTTTGATTTATTTGCTGTTTTATCTCAGCTCGTCAGTTTAAAAGGATGATTTGTGCATTGTGAACTGAGACATGGCAAGCACAGCTTCAATTAACCTGAAAAATCTGTGGCAGCATTTTTCAGATGATTTTGGAAACGACACAGATATTATCCTTCTACTCCATCTTGATGCTTGTTTGCATTGTGACTCAATGATATTTTCTTAAATGCTTAATAGTAAGGTACTGTGTGAAACAAAAAAGAAAATAAAAGAACAGGCTAATAAACATTCTTGCTTATTTTTCTGTGTGTTGTCTCTTAGGTTTCACTGAATAGTAAGATCAGATATAATTATGGAACTTTCCAGTTAAACAAAATCATTATCTTTAACATTAAAAATAAGCAAATGGCAATGCTTTTGTCTAGGAAACACACTGAGCATGTCTTACTACCCCATCTAGGTGGAGTAATATAGATGAAAAATATTGACTACCATTTATTGTTGTTAGTGCCAGAGTAGACACTCAAACCATACTAAATAAGAAAACCCCAAATATCTAGACACATCTTTTAATCTCCCCTTTATTATTTGACAACTGCATACAAGATATAGAGTTGAAAATGTAGGAAGAATCAAAACAGGGGAAGACACTAGCCAGGGCCTCGAAGAAGAAAGGTGTTTTTGGAAAACACTGGGAGACACCAGGCAGCAAAAACTGAAATAAAGATATTGAGAGTCAGGATGACGGTCAGACACATTTCTCTAACTACAAGATGGTACCTGGTAGTCCCAGTCCGGGAGTAAGTCTGCTGTCAGATCACTGGACATTTTTTAATGCTATTATGTTCTTATTATCTGGAGACCAAAATAGCATTTAGTAATCTAATATATTAGAAAACCTGTATTGGCTTATATTTGACACACTGTGCTATAAAACATCCAATTATTTATTTTAATTGTTAATGTATGGGGTCTAGAGTCTATTGGCACCTCTAAATCAGTAATTTAAAGCTCCACTCCTCACCTTGCATAATTCTAGTTTAAGTGTAAAGCATACAGTAGTTTCATTTACATTCAAATTATTTCAAATCTGCCCAATCTGACTCGCTGCTATTGTTAGAAGAACTCCTGTATCTAGGGTTTAAAATAATCTCTCTAATTTAGTGTAATTTGTTTCAGTACATCTTTATCCATATCACTTACTAAAAACAGAAGCCTTAAACTATATTTGCCTTCAGCTCAAACTCACTTCAGGAAAACCACATTTATCAAAGCATGTATTTTTTATTTATTTCTTTCTATTTTATATTTTTACTTTAAAGCCAGTTCTGTACCCCATGCCAAGGATTCCTAACTATTGTAGTTTTATACCATACTGTATCTCTCAGGATCTACCTTGTCAAAAGTATCTTTTATGTCAAGCACGATTAATAATATCATCCCCATCAAAAGCTTTTGTTGCATCCTTGGAAACTCCATCATTTATGTGAAGCACGAGCTTCTGTCTCCCTAAAGTCTTGAAGATTGTCCTCAGACACACCTAGTTTGATTATCTGTAGTGCACTGAAAATAAAATCAAAAATGTGTGTGTCACGGAGATTAATGCTATAAATTGCTGTCCATATAAACACTATATAGGTGTGTAGGGACCATCTTTAGGACTTATGCCAACAATGCATCACCACCTGATGAGGATGGACTCTGTTGTGCAACTGTAGATGCTCATGAGAATCCGTAACAGGTCTGGCTCAGCTCCAAGAAGTTACACTTACTGACCATCATTGTGTGGCCATGTCACATGAGATGTCATGTTATCAAGTATAAGTTAGAGACAAATTAGAGACATCCCACTGGGTAGCAAAGAATTTACCTGATTTTTGGCACAGCATGGAAATATTTTGAGATTGAACTATATATTCTACAGGCTTCTTTTTTATCAGGTTGCAATATAATCATGTTGCTTTAGGCTAGTGATTTGTGCCAGCAATCAGAAGGTTGCCGGTTTGAATCCCCTAAATGTCAGAAGTAATTCCACTCCATTTGGCCTTTGAGCAAGGCCCTTAACCTGCAGTTCCTCTGTCCGGGGTATGACGTTAGCCTGCATCCAGCCTTGCAAATGGGTCCTCCAACTTGAAGGGAGAACTTAGGGGTTGGTGGCAGGATTAGCACTCCAGCCACTGTTAAAAACCTCACACTGTTCCACTCCATTCGAACTAGTGTGGTGCTGAGGTGTCACCCGTTGCATGGCTGTGTTTGAGTACTAATTTGGGATCCTGAGGTGGTTCGTCATGTGGTGAGTGAAGGAACGCTCTGTATCAGTACATTCGCAGAACCTTTCACTTTGGCACCACAGCATAGAGGGATAGTGTAAGAAACTCTACTCATGTTCCCTGAGTGATAACTTGAAATGTGATGGGACATTCTGCACTCTGATACCACCGGGTTTGACCGTGATTACATGTAAGATTGATTTGACCGCTATTCTATTGGTGCAACAAAATGTACTAGCGAGCAACAATGGCAGTATCATTTAAAGCTGATGCTCATCATTTAAATCTGATGCCCATTCAAAACTGCAGTACCTGTAACAGAAAGGGAGAGAAGCGTTAGGCCAGCAACTGCACAGTATGTGTGACTATGGATTCACCAGCACTCCGTATGCTCAAGCAGCTAGAGATAGTTGGGGACAATATGACCCAGTTTGCCAAATTTGTAACAATTAGGGTGGAAGTGAAGATTGTTCTTTGCAATGGGCTTCTATCTTTGTGTCTTTAGGATCTTTTTTGTATTTCCCTCGATGGGCAGCTCAGGGTTTTTCCTCTGCCTCCAGAAATTCAGTCTGCTGGCTGGCATGTTGCAGCTGGGATTTCTGAATTTGTTCATCCATGCCTCTTATGATTTCACCAATATCAATCTGAGCTGACTGTTGCTCCATCCTACCCATTATGCAACTGTATAGGTACAAAGGATGAAACGTTATGCTCCAAGAGGGTTGGGGTTACAGGAGGAAACTTCTGTTTAATATAAGCAAAAATAAAGAAAATAGCACACATGGGTATATAAACAGATGTCAAGAATGTTAGGCTGCTAACTTGAGTACTCTGTCTTCTTTCAAGGCTGGTTCCAGACTGAATACTGACTTCCTGTTGAGCCTCCAGTTATATGCTGGTGGCCCGGGAGGAGCAGAATTACTGAGCGAAGCAAACCTGGGTCATTGTTTTTACCATGAGCAAGCCACAGAACTGTAGGGAAAAAGTATAGGCAGTCACTCACAGAGCCCACTCTCTTTTCAAGCTGGAATTGTTGGAAATTCAAGGGCCCTGAAGATTTTCCCTACACATATATGGTTGACAAAGCACACTATATATATATTGTAAGAATAGCGCTATATAGTGCCCAACACAACACAGATTAGACACGGGAAGCACGTGTAAAATAAATAAACTTCCCCGTGAAGCCCCCAGCCACAACACAGTCCCACAAGCACTTAGTATAGACAACACACTCTCTTCTTCCTTCTCCACCACTCCTCACCAAGCTTTGTCCTCCTCCCACCTGACTCTGGCCCCTGAGTGGTGGTTGCTGGCTCCTTTTATATTTCACCCGGAAGTGCCCCATGTGTTTGATCCCTGATTTCCGACTGCACTTCTGGGTGTGATGAATTAGTTGCCCGTACAGGCTCAGGAATCCCAAATATAGCGCCCCCTGGCAGTGCCTGCGGGACCCAACAGGGCTGCACCCAACTCCAATTCCCAGGATGCCCTGTGGGAACCCGAGGCACTGTTCCACCCCAGGGAGGCAGCCATCTAGCGTCCAGGGGGAGGTATTGCAGTGTCTATGGCTGCTCTCCCTGAATATAGTGTGCAGGGGCATCCCAACTTGGTAAGGACGCCAAGCGCCTGTCACAATATATCATATCAATGTCAAATTGAAATTTTTCTGTCTCTGTTATATGCAATTTGATATGGGATTCGTAAAAGCAGTGCTAATGTTTCTGTTTTGCCATCTGTTGAAAATGCAATGTATTTTATTACTACAGGCATTACAAGATAAATTTCAATAGATGATGCATTACACATGTTTTTATTATACTATACATATTGACTTATATCTCTATTTGGGGCCTTTTGGCAGTATGTCAGATTGATTGTATTTCAGTCACAAAGTGTGCAAGTTATTGCAAATGAAACTCTATAGGCATGGTGTTGGTCACCAGTAGGCAAACTTTAATTGCTGGTATGGAGAAGTATTAACTGTTCTTCAAGTCTTGGCATCTGCATGCCAATTCCAAGTAAGGCCTTGTTTCTTAACCTCTGTTTGCTCCTCTGAAGGGTCACAGATTACCGTTTTTTGTTTGTGAGTGGGTCGCCTAAGCCAGGGGTGGGCGAAGTCAGTCCTGGAGGGCCACAGTGGCTGCAGGTTTTTGTTCCATCCCAGTTGCTTAATTAAGAAACAATCCTTGTCAATTATTTAATTTCATGGCTTGTTAGTGCTTTAACTCTGCCATATCAAGTCATTCTCATATATTAGATTTTTTTTCCTTTATAAGGATATCATCCAAATGATTTAAAGTCTAAAACAGATGAGTAATTCTCAGTGATTCACTTTTTTCTCTTCACTTTCCTTCCAAGTATTTAATTAAACCCAATAGTATATGATAAATACACACAGGTATAAATGGAAACAAGCTAAATGAAGTAATGCTGGTTTTTGTAATTTGCATCTTATTGCTAATAAGGAGCAATTAATAACCACAAATACAGCTGTTTAAGACTAAAATAAGCAATAAGGGTTTAAAATCTTAACGAGCAAGAGAACTAAAATGAAGCAGAAGTCTTACTTGAGAATTGAGCACTTGTTATTAAGCAATTGGGTTGGAACAAAAACCTGGAGGGAATGACTTTGTCCATCCTTGGACTAAGCGATCGGCAGTCCTGTGCGATACATTTCCCCATTTCTAAATAAACTTGCCAAAGGGGAATCCCGATCATGCTTATTTCCAAATTTAAAGCATCCTTGAAAAGTTAGAAATCATGAGACACAGTAAAATATCAATGACAATAATGAAAAATGCATTTCTACAGTTGGCTTTGGCAATTTCTAGAACATTATTACCCCTTTGTTTTCCTGTGGTCCTCGGCTGTAAGTAAGAATCATCTTAATTCAGTTGGCCATATATTGGCACAAGACTGTATATATACAGTATAGACTTATAGACTGTAGACTTATATACAGTAGATTTATTGGTTTATAGACTTATATAGACTTATTGACTTACTTATATAGATTTATCCAGACTCACTTATATAGACTTATAGACTGCATATCTTCTTACATAATACGCTACTGTGGCTGTCTGTTTGTCTGGCCAGGATTTTAAATCACCTGTAGCTCACAAACCGTTTGACCTATTGACCTGAAATTTAGTACACATATACTACGTGACCTCTACTGTATGTTTTCGTGGTGATGATTATTACTACTCTTATTTTTATTTTATTTTATTGTAGAATGAACTCTAGGTAGCGCACAGCAGGGCAGCCATGGTGCACATGTGTACAGACACCGTTCTCATCCCTACCACCTTTGCCGTCACTTCCTCTACCTCCTCATATCATAAATCATTCTTGAGGCAGATCAAAGACTTAAGTGCTAGCTTAAGTGAAAAAGTAAGGAAAACGTACTAAGTAACTGCAACACAAACACTGACTTAATCAGTTTTAACATAAAAAGATGTCGACAAAAGAAGAGAAGAAGCAGGTCACTAGGGTGGAGTAAAGAAGAGCTGCTTAGGAAGCAGCAAGTGCATCAACCTCTGAGCAAACAAATGCTAAATGTACAGAGAAAGAGGAGGAAAACTAGGAATGCTCAAGTCAAGTGTATTCACTGCACGTTATTGTGCAGTGCACCGTTACTGGTATATATATATACATGTATATATATTTTAGGATGAAATCCATGTAACACGTGTGCACCACATGATACACCCACCACAGCACATGACCACACCCATTAACATCAAAATGCACTGACTATTCTGAATCTTTGAAAACAATGGGATATCTGCAGGAACCAAAATAAAAGAAAGCCCATGTGAAAAATATGCTATGTACAGACTGAGGAGCCTGACAAACATCACCGATATTTACAGCCTAATATACTCAAAACTGCATAATCCAACTTTAGGTAATGGCCTTTTTTGTTTGTGCACTGCATGCTTATTTATGGTTGCCCAAAGGGTGATCTGTTACCTGCTGTTTAGCACATGTGGTTCCTTACATAACAGTCCATCAAAAACCCCCACGCACTCCCAGAGAAGAAAAAGGGCAGCTCTGGTAGTGCCACCTACTATACATACAGGCTCAGCATGACTCAGGAAGTTGAAAATCATCTTTCCTCATACCTCCCCTTTACCATATGACTGAAGGATCAACAGACTGGGTTGACCTTTGCAAGTCACAGCAAACCAACAGTAGTTGGTACTGTTGAAAAAATTTCTATAGAAATAACACTAGAAGTACTTCAGAACCATATTGTCTTGGACATGCGTCTTGCTCGTCAAGGTGGGAATTGTGCAGCAGGCATCACAAAGTGTTCTACTTACTGTACATCCCTGAATCATCTTCCAAGTTAATGTCATCAGCTGACTACATTTGTAATTCACTGGACACTTCAGGAGAACCCTGTCCATTTATGATTGATGAACTTCATACATGAATGGCTGAAAGGAATTTTATTTTTGATTATTGTCATATCAATTATAAGATTACAGAAAAGCTGTAAAGAATGTGGTAGTTATATAGAACACCTCCTTACCAGGTAGGAGAGAACAGGAAGAAGAATAAAATATGAAGAAAATGTCTTATGACATGTCTCAAGACAGCAGCTTTCATGATATCCATCCATCCATCCATCCATTATCCAACCCGCTTTATCCTAACTACAGGGTCATGAGGGTCTGCTGGAGCCAATCCCAGCCAAAACAGGGTGCAAGGCAGGAAGCAAACCCTGGGCAGGGCGCCAGCCCACCGCAGGCTTTCATGATATGAACATTTTATTTGCATTTTGTTATTATGAAGTACAAACAGGGAGGAACTGTGGAGTAATGTATTATTTTATGTATTTTTTATTATTGGTTTAAGCTTACAAGTAACTGCAAACAAAATGGCCTGGCTCTTATTCCAAGAAGAAATGTAATAATAGAAGCAATGTATTATGGTATAGTTTTCCTTTTTTACTTTCTGAGTCATTTGTTTGTCAATTTGTAAGGTCACTATTTACATGTCCTCCACACTTATTTACCAGACTGGGACAGGAATGTTCTTGCACATCATATATTTACTGTACATCACACATCTACTTGTATTAAAAGTTGAAGCCTTGTAATTGTACTTTGATATTGGCTCTTTCTTTGCAAATGCTATCAATGGGGCATATATTTTTTAGGGTGAATTGCACTTTCTATAACGTATTAAATAAATGGTTCATGGATTAACTGCTGGTACTCTCCTTCTACAGTAGACATCCCTGGACAGGGTACCAGAGGACAGCAGGGCCCACAAACACAGTTGATCCTCACAGAAGGACAGTTTAGAATGACCAGTTAACCTAATCTGCACGTCTTTGAGGATGTGGAAAGGGAACCCACAAGAACATGGGGAGAACATACAAAGTCCACAAAGATAATGATCTGGTGGGGGTTTTAAACCTGGAACTTTGGATTTGTGATATCACCTCCATGCCTCCTGAGTATAATCATTAACCGGTCAAATACAATTTAATTTGAATCAACCAAAACTGCTGAGGTTTGACACATACTGTCATATGTAAACACAGGTACACCCATTTTCAGTCCTGTTGCTTGACCAAATTAACAATTATGGAGAACTCATCAAGTCCTAAACTTAGATAACTTTAACTCCAGGTAACAAACAGAACATAGCAGATTTTTGTTTGCCTTTATTTATTCAATACACAGTATGTGCAAAAGTAAATGCATTCCTACAACTCCCATATGCATTTAAGAAGATCTTTAGAAGCGGTTTCTACTGATCAAGCAGATTGCTTGTCTCTGTTGCTCTTAGGATTGTGAAGTAGGCTCTTTTTGACCTTTACTCTTATTTCATCACCAACATGGTGTTATCTTCTTGATTACCCAATCAAAAAATCTATGCTATACTGAAAAATATCTCAACTGAAAACATAAGGCTTATAGTGCTGAAATGTATTAAATCATTTCCATCTTGTGGTATTTTGTTTTTTTTCTCTTACAATTTTCCAGCCACTGAAGGATTTCTTTTCCTGGACTTTCCATTTATTTTATTGCAGATCATCTCTAAGATGTAGAAGAGGTATGTCAGAACTGCAGATGAGGGCTGACCCCTAAAAAAACAGATCACAAGCCGATGACTTTGTAAAGGCTATTGTTCAAATGAGAGCTCAGGAAATGCTCCAATTGCAGCAATATGAAACGTTTCTATTTTCTCCGAATGGAGAGATAAAGATGAGTTATCATCGGTCTGAATGAAACAAATCATTTGCATGACATTCATTAGTTCTGTGGAGCTTAGTCAAGAACGCTTTTGATGGTATGTGAATCATTTGAGAAACCCGCATTTGGCAGTTTAAGAGACAGAAGAGGCTTAATAACAGTTCCCGTGTTTCCTGCCTGACACCAGTGGCTGACATCACTCCCGTCTTTATGATACCTACTTTTTCATCTTTCTTTTGTATTACTAGTATTTTATTATTTTACTTGTGGTAGACGTTTAGCCTGTAGGAAATCTGAAGGAAAAAAGTGAAGTGATGGCTTTCTGCAATTTGGCTGATTCTTTTTGTTAGAATGTAAGATCTCTGTTTACATTTGAAAAAAAGCTGTCCATGCTCCACATGGCTATGTCAGAATACAATGAGCCTTCATTTCTGCAGATTTTTTTTACATTATATAAAGTAGGGGTAGGCACAGGTAAGGAGTAACTGAAAGTCAATTTGTAAAAGGAAACAAAAATCAAAGTCTGTTGAATTTTCAGGCTGCCAAACTAACACAATCCCATTGCCAGTTCAGTTAAAAGACTGAAATAATTAAACTAATACAGAGGACAGTGAAAGCTTTACTTGCATGTGCTCATCAATATGAAACACAACACCACCCCAATGTCATGATCAGGGAGTACTACTACTTTACCTCAAAACGTCTGTCTGCTTTGCCTCAAAAATCTCAGAATGCATGTAATATATAACACAGAAAACACTGAGAAGAGGAAGTAATTTTGGAAAGACTTACACAGAAATGTTTGTGCTGTGGGAAGACATTCAGAATACTTTGAAGAAAACCCATAAATACACAGGGAGAGCATGTGAACTCCTTCCAAGGCGATGATTAAACTGGGAAAATCACAATCCTGGAACTATGAGGCAGCAGCACTAGCTTGAGTTCCTGAAATCACACACCTTTAAACAACAAGACAGAAAAAGGGTTATAAACTGCAAGCTGATAAACTGATTTATGCAGAATGCTGTTAGAAAGCATATGTTAAGGAGATTATTCCCATCATTCCTTCATGATTCCTGCCACAGCAAAGCACAGAAAGGCCTGGCCTGACCTACCTTTACTTCAGGTCGTGTCATACCTGCAGGATTTTCCTCACCCCAGTGTTATATGCTGAGCAGATGGAATTAAAAAGGGAGTGGAAGAAGAAATGTGAATCAGAAACAAGCCTAGTTCTTGTTTTGTATCAGCCCACATTTGTTTCCTGGTTTATGTATTATAAAAGAGGACACACAAAGATAAATAGTTGGGGCACCACCTTGGTGGCCCTGTATAATAAGATGAGAAATAAACAAACAAAACACACAGTAAATGTGGAGCAGTCTTTTCAGACTGGAGTTCTCAATTGAACTGAAACAAGATGGTCTGATGATTTCAAGTGTCAGGAAGTGGAGAGTCCAGGCAGACAGGCACAGAAGTGACATCAGGGATGGAGTGACTGGCAATTTTCTGTTTGGCAGAGGTAGGAGAAGAGATGGCATTAGCATACAGCACCAGCTCCAGGTCTGGCAAGTAATTACCATCACCAGCGTCCTTATGCTATCTCCTATGCAAATGCATGTGACAGTATGTTTTACATTTTATTGTCAAATTTTGTTCACATTCTTAATGTTTTGTATTGATGTGTTGTTTGTTAAAGTATATTCCTTGTGTTTTTACCCTGGAACCCCAAACAGGTGAGTCTACGTGATATCACTTCTGCTGGCACTGACTGCACTCTGTCTTTAGGTGCATGGACTGAGTGATTGCTGAGCAGGTGTTTCTGTTTTTTGACTGTTTTTCACTTTGTCTTGGTTTCTGAGTATACAATATCAATTTGGGCACTGTCAGGTTTAGGATGAATTGAAGTTCTAGAAAAGTTCTTCCTTTATTTATTGTGTTTCCCTTCTTAATAATAAAATAAATTATTCATTTAGAAATATTCTTATGTTGACCTTGTCCCTTAAGCCGGGTGTTTCTTGGTTTTCTCTCCCTTGAGGGGCATTTAGTGATAATAAGGTTCATGGAGTTCTTTACCACAAAGTCCTTAATGGCCTCCCTACTTGCTGGGGAACTGTCCAAAATCATTACTCGAGCAGTAGAGGCACATTTAATCTAACCAGGTCCTGAATTCCAGGCTCTCAAAATGCGAAAATGGCCACACAACATCAAGTCTAACCCTAAGTCTCTAAATGTATACAATGTATAACATATATGAATAAAATAAAGCATTTTTTTATTCTCACAAGCACCTCTTCACAATCCTCCAGCAATTAGCCACAGAGACAATAAAATAAATTCAACAATTCCTCCTCCTCTCTACCTCCCACTGAGTGTTGCCCACTGTCTCCCGACTTTGACTCATCCATGTTTGGCAGCAGGCTCCTTTTTAAGCCAGACCCAGGAATGCTTCTGATGCCCTGTCATATCTTTTGCTTGTAAGCACTTCCAGGCCATGCAGAAAGTAAGGAGGTCCTCCCCAAATAACACTCTATATATTTATATATTTATATTGTCGCAGTAGGGGGCGCTAGCGCTCCCTCGAACCCTCAGGTACCACGCCAAACACCAGGTAAAAGTGCTACAATTAATATTTTTATTATAATAATGTGCATCAAGCACCCTCCACTCCACACTACTCATAAATAAACCAATAACTACAATAATAAATCACAATCCTCTACTCCCA
Organism: Polypterus bichir lapradei; assembly: GCA_026402145.1. NCBI lineage: Eukaryota > Metazoa > Chordata > Cladistia > Polypteriformes > Polypteridae > Polypterus > Polypterus bichir. The sequence continues at coordinate 107,133,102 of JANRMT010062813.1, read as the reverse complement.
GACGCGTTGCCCTCCTACCACCCAGCTCAGCTCATTGTCTGGGAGTTCCCATGGTCCTTTTATAGTCCCTGACCCAGAAGTGTTCCTGGCCAACAGTCCACAAGTCCTTATTCCTTCCGGGTCAGGGTAAATAGTCTTTTTCCTTCACCCCGGAAGCCCGTCGCTCTTCATGTGACGAACTTCCGGGTCATAGTGCACAAATGAGTCTACTGGCCTCCCGACAGCGACTCCCAGTGGTCTCCAAGGTATCCAGCAGGGCTGCGCATAAAAACTACATAGTCCATGAGGCCCTGCTGGATACCTTGGAGACCACTGGGAGTTGCTGTCGGGAGGCCAGTAGACTCATTTGTGCACTATGACCCGGAAGTTTGTCACATGAAGAGAGACGGGCTTCCGGGGTGAAGGAAAAGGACTATTTACCCTGACCCGGAAGGAATAAGGACTTGTGGACTGTTGGCCAGGAACACTTCTGGGTCAGGGTAAATAGTCCTTTTCCTTCACCCCGGAAGCCCGTCTCTCTTCATGTGACAAACTTCCGGGTCATAGTGCACAAATGAGTCTACTGGCCTCCCGACAGCAACTCCCAGTGGTCTCCAAGGTATCCAGCAGGGCTGCGCATAAAAACTACATAGTCCATGAGGCCCTGCTGGGACTCGGGACCCATACATGCTCTCGGGAGAGCTCCTCCTGGCGGCCTGGGGGTGAGGGCCGGAATATAAAGCCGGTCATCCATCACAATATATATATATATATATATATATATCTCACTAGATTTCCAGTAGGATCACTACTGGTAGCATGAGGTGATACCTGGACCCTACAGAAGTTGCACAGGTAGTCCAACTTCTCCAGGATGGCACATCAATACGTGCCATTGCTAGAAGGTTTGCTGTGTCTCCCAGCACAGTCTCAAGGGCATGGAAGAGATTCAAGGAGACAGGCAGTTACTCTGGGAGAGCTGGACAGAGCCATAGAAGGTCCTTAACCCATCGGTAGGACCGGTCACTGCTCCTTTGGGCAAGGAGGAACAGGATGAGCACTGCCAGAGCCCTTTCATATGACCTCCAGCAGGCCACTGGTGTGAATGTCTCTGACCAAACAATCAGAAAAAGACTTCATGAGGGTAGACTGAGGACCCGACGTCCTCTAGTGGGCCCTCTCTGCTCACTGCCCAGCACTGTAGAGCTCGATTGGCATTTGCCATAGAATACCACAATTGGCAGGTCCACCACTGGTGCCCTGTGCTTTTCACAGTTGAGAGCAGGTTCACTGTGAGCACATGTAACAGACATAAAAGGGTCTGGAGAAGCCGTGGAGAATGTTATGCTGCCTGTAACATCATGCAGCATGACTGGTTTGGTGGTGGGTCAGTGATGGTCTGGGGAGGCATATCTATGGAGGGACGCAGAGACCTCTACAGGCTAGACAATGGCACCTTGACTGCCATTATGTATCGGAATGAAATCCTTGGACCCATGGTGAGACCTTATGCCCTGGGTTCCTCCTGGTGCACAACAATGCCCAGCCTCATGTGGTGAGAGTATGCAGGCAGTTCCTGAAGGATGAAGGAATTGATACCATTGACTGGCCCCAGCACTTGCCTGACCTAAATCCAATAGAACACCTTTGGGACATTATGTTTTTATTCATCCGACGCTGCCAGGTTGCACCTCAGACTGTGCAGGAGCTCAGTGATGCCTTGGCCCAGATCTGGGAAGAGATCCCCCTATATATATATATATATATATATATATATATATTTTTTTTTTTTTTTAAACAATACCTTTTAACTCTAAAATGCTCCAAGAGCTCAAAAAGAATATGCCCTAAAACAGAATCCTATAATCATGGTCAAAAGCCCGCCGTGAGTGGCAGCCTTTCCAGCAGCTCCGTGTACGACTTTATCTTCTTTATCTTTTTACCTTTTTCTCTACCATTCTGATCACTCCTAACACTTTCTTTTATGTGGACTCATTCCCTGGACACTTTTTACTACTTGGACATGGATTATTACACGCCGAGACTTGTCTATTCAGGTAGTTAACTTCTAGCTCTGAGAACAAAGGCCCGTGCCGGCGTGGTTCCCTATTTACCTGACGAGGTGAGAAGGCGGTATCATGGCAGCAGAGCTGGCGCTAAGCTAAAGGCTAAGCGGCTAGCGAGGAAGTGGTGATACAAGCCTTCAGTGCGTTCTGTGATCCTGGGAAATGTGAACTCACAACCAAATAAGATCGACGAACTGGCTGCGCTGGTGAAAAATGTCAGGACCCACAGAAAATGCAGTTTGTTGTGTTTTTGTGAAATGTGGCTAACAACTAGTATCCCAGATGCTAACGTGGAACTACCCGGGTTTAGCACAGTTAGAATGGACAGAGAGGCAAATACCTGCGGGAAGCAGAAAGGAGGAGGACTCGCGCTTTATTTGAACACAAGGTGGTGCAACCCTGGACATGTAAACATCAAAATCTCCACTTGCTGCATAGACATCGAGCTGTTGGCCGTAAGTCTGCGTCCCTATTACTTGCCCAGAGAGTTTGGACACATCATTGTTGTCATTGTTTACATCTTCCCTCGGGTGGACATGAAGATAGCAGGTGACATCATCCATTCCGCTGTTGCTAAATTACAAACACAGCACCCTGAGGTGCTTGTGCTAATCGATGGAGACTTTAACCATGTGACACTGGACAAAATATTACCTGCCTTCTCCCAGTATATGGATTGTAATACACGGGGAAATAGGATTATTGACATACTGTATGCAAATGTTAAGGACGTATACAGCGCCACCCCGCTGCCTGCACTTGGAAAAGGAGATCATAACCTGATTCTGCTTCAGCCTCACTACAAACCAAGAGTGAGGGAGCTACCTACAATCACACGCTCATTCAGGAAGTGATCCCCTGAGGCAGAGGCTCTGAGAGACTGCTTTGGAACTACGGACTGGGATATCCTGCAGGGGTCACATAGTGAGAACATTGAGGAGGTTGTTGACTGCACTACTGACTACATCAACTTCTGTATGGACATTGTAGTTCCAGTAAGAATAGTACGCTGCTATGCTAACAACAAGCCATGGATTACAAGTGACATCAAGGGCCTTTTGAACCAGAAGAAAAAGGCTTTTAAATGCAGTGATCAGCATGAGCTCAAGCACGTGCAGAAGGAACTCCGAGTCCAGCTCAGGGTGGCGAAAGAGCAGTACAGGAGAAAACTGGAGCAGAAGTTGCAGAATAACAGCGTGAAGTGTGGAATGGGATGAAGATCATCACTGCCTGTAGCTCGAAGCGGGGTGCCTCCATTGAGTGAGACAAGGAGAAAGCAAACCTGATGAACAACTTTTTTTAGCAGGTTTGACCACCCTAACCCACTCTCACCTTAGAGTACTGCATCCTCCACTCATCCTCCTGCTGATACCAGCATAGGAGAGAGTTTCCCCCCCACAATTACAGCAGCCCAGGTAAGCAGAGAGCTGAGGAGACTTCGTGCCAGAAAAGCAGTAGGTCCAGATGGAGTATCACCACGACCATGACTGCTGAAGGCCTGTGCGTTGGAGCTGGGGAGTCCTTTACAGCACATCTTCAACCTGAGCCTGGAACAGGGGAGAGTCCCAAGGCTTTGGAAAACATATTGCATCACCCCAGTCCCAAAGGTATCATGTCCTGGTGAGCTGAATGACTTCAAGCATGTCACCCTGACACTCACATGTGATGAAGACCATGGAGCGGCTGCAGCTTCACCACCTGAGGCCACAGGTCCGCCATGCCCTGGACCCTCTGCAGTTCGCATACCAGAAGGTGGGAGAAGAGGATGCCATCATCTACATGCTACACCAATCCCTCTCCCATTTGTACATTTGTCCCATTTGTACAGAGGCAGTGGTGCAGTAAGAATTATGTTTCTGGACTTTTCTAGCGCCTTCAACACCATACAACCTCTGCTCCTTAGGGACAAGCTGACAGAGATGGGATAGATTCATACCTGGTGGCATGGATTGTGAACTGTCTTACAGACAGACCTCAGTAGGCTATATGCATCTTGGGAACTGCAGGTCTGACATTGTGGTCAGCAGCACAGGAATGCCGCAGGGGACTATGCTTTCTCTGGTACTGTTCAGCCTGTATTCATAGGACTTCCAATGCAACTCGGAGTTCTGCCATGTGTAAAAGTTCGCTGACGACACTGCTATCGTGGGCTGCATCAGGAGTGGGCAGGAGGAGGAGTTTAGGAACTTAATCAAGGACTTTGTTAAATGGTGCGACTCAAACCACCTACAACTGAACACCAGCAAAACCAAAGAGCTGGTGGTGGATTTTAGGAGGCCCAGGCCCCTCATGGACCCTGTGATCATCAGAGGTGACTGTGTGCAGAGGATGCAGACCTGGGAGTGCAGCTGGATGATAAATTGGTCTGGACTGCCAATACTGATGCTCTGTGTAAGAAATGACAGAGCCGACTGTACTTCCTTAAAAGGCTGGCATCCTTCAATATCTGCAATAAGATGCTGCAGATGTTCTATCAGACAGTTTCTTCTACGCGGTGGTGTGCTGGGGAGGCACCATAAAGAAGAGGGATGCCTCACGCCTGGACAAACTGGTGAGGAAGGCAGGCTCTATTGTAGGCACGGAGCTGGACAGTTTGACATCCATGGCAGAGCGATGGGCACTGAGCAGGCTCCTATCAATAATGGAAAATCCACTGCATCCACTGAACAGGGTCATCTCCAGACAGAGGAGTAGCTTCAGTGACAGACTGCTGTCACTGTCCTGCTCCACTGACAGACTGAAGAGATCGTTACTCCCCCACACTATGCGACTATTCAATTCCACCCGGGGGGGTAAACGTTAACATTATTATATAATGTTATTGACTGTTATACCTGCCTTTGCACTTTCCACCTTACATTTTTCAACTTGCACTGCATTTTTATTTAATTAATATTGTTTTTATCAGTATGCTGCTGGAGTATGTGAATTTCCCCTTGGGGATTAATAAAGTATCTATCTATCTATCTATCTATCTATCTATCTATCTATCTATCTAT
>JANRMT010062813.1:107091837-107128048 GCA_026402145.1 Polypterus bichir lapradei | reverse complement strand
TATCTATCTATCTATCTATCTATCTATCTATCTATCTATCTATCTATCTATCTATCTATCTATCTATCTATCTATCTATCTATCTAAAAACAGAGCAGAGGATAGGAATTCAGTGAATCAATAATAACAATGATATTATAAAAACACAAGAGAACTGACCATCACCAAAAGCAGATGAAATGAACCAAAAGCTGACAAACAGGCCTCCCCAGCCTTTACAGGGCAGAGGGCTGTTCAACATGGAAAAAGACAGGAGGACTGCCTCTTGGGGGACCACCCACAAAGCACAAGGGACATAGCAGAGCATATGAAAATACATAAAAATTAAACTGCACACTAATATTATCAATAAAGCATAAATGAACATTAAAAAATATGAAAAATACTTGAATTTAAACAACAAACACATGAAAAAATCAGGAAAAGGTGTTTTTAAAGATCAAATAACTTTAAATGTCTCAAAATCATGCAAAACTGTCATATTTTTGCTTGTAAAAAGATGGTGGCTTTAAAGGAAAGTGATGCCATCAGTTGAACCGGAACCGGATGTAGTGTCATTGTTGCTAGGGCTGGAAGTGACTTCATCAATAGGGCCGGAACCAAAAGTGATGCCATCGGGGCCAGGCAGAATTTCCCATAACAGTTCTGCAGAGAAGTGAGAGAAGAAGTTAGCGCACTCCGCTAGCCCTTGGTCTGGCATGGAATTGCTCTCATTCAGGCCCTTTACGTGTGTGACAGCCTTTAACATTTATAACAGAAAAAAATGTTAAACAAAAATAAACAAAACAATAACAAAAAAATGGCAAAAGAACCAAAATAAGGTAAAAGGACTTGCCTAAAAAGGCATTCCAAGGTGAGCAAGTCTCAGTATGAAATCCTAAACCAAAATTACAAAACAGAAGCAAACATCCAGAATCCAAGAAGCATTTCCCACTATAGACCTTAATTCTTCAAACTTCAATGAACCACTGAAGGTTCTGCTCCCAGTCTCAGAATATGAAGGCAATAATGTTAGGGTACTCCTGCCTCTTGCGGTTCCACACACAAAGCACAAAGAAAAAATGAGAATACTGAAGCATAATACATAGACAGTAAAGAGAACAGTATTAAAAATATATATAATTATATGAAAATTACATGAAAAATAATACTTTAAATTTAACAAAGAAGGCACAAAAAGGAAAAAAATATATATGCCATAATACAAACCCTGACTGTAACATAACAATGGTCTTAACCTGGAATAACTACTGAGGCTGTCCTTTAAAGCCATCAAGATGTTGACATTAGACGTTAAACATTTCTATTCAAACTCCTTAGTAACATGGCACTTTCTCACTGAAAGTGAGAAAATCCCTCCAAACAAACAAACCTGAACTGGGAGGAAGGCACAGTGAGCTTTACACTGTTTCCTTGTAACGTGAGCCCTGTTATAACATGGGGTGAGCAATCACTATCACACTGCTTGGCATCTCTGAGACAAAGACAAAGCACTAATGGCAGCATGGTGCTCCTATATCTTTATTTCCTATGAAACTAACTGCCTTCTTTCTTGAATCATTCCAAGGCCTGTAAAAGGATTTGCTCTCCTTCCTTGCCAGTGGGCTGCTGCCACTCAATCTCTGTTATAGTACTTTCTTGCAAACCCAGTAATGGGTGATATATGCTTCCAGTAACATCTCACAACTTTGATTTTCAAGATAGCAATGCATCCAAAAAGTGAATTGGAGGTCCTGGAATCATCCCTCCACCCCCCCAGGACCAAATGTCATGCATTAAAGGTGATGTAATTTTTTGTGCATTTATTATATCATTTTAAATATAATTATTATTTCAATTCAGCATTAGAAAAAAAACTGAAGTGTAAAGCTACCTGTTGTAACAGCTGTGGACTCCCAGAAAACCAAAACCCAGGGCTGTGATCAAATCAAGGTTCCTCCCCAGTTCCTGTTTAAATTTCTTTTTAACTTTGTGTTTATGTATTGTTCATTATTTTTTCATTATTTGTATAATATTCATTATTTGTTGTTCATTATTTGTCTAGTTATGTAGTATCTGTTAATTTGATCCTATTTAAATATTATGCAGTTTCTCTAAGTGAGAACATGAACTTTCATGTTCCTTATATTTTGTATTTGGATCCCCAAGAGATGGGGCCACTCTTTCACCATAGTTAAGGGACCATCTCCAGTCCTATAAAGACTGCTAGGATTTGAAGTCCACGGTGGCGTATTTCAATACACTCTGCAAGATTTTGGGGGCTTTCTGAGCATTGCATTTTCTTCAGCTTTGATCTCCGGTTTTCTCCACTTATTACCTCTATTTATTGGAATATTTTATTGGATTTTATTGGCACATGTTTGATTTGGATTATCTTTTGGGCAAGTCCTTTCTGCTTTATTTTTGCTCCTGTTAGCTATTTTTGTTGTCTTTTTCTTTTATCTTTTTATTAAACAAACCTACCTTGTATAACGATTTTTTCTTGCCTTGCACTGTACAAGGCATGGGTTGATGGTAGTCCTGCCCCTATTGGGGCATTTTGAGGGTATATTTACCCTAGGCTGCCTTTGCACCTCATCTGAGCTGGTTGGTGGGAGTCAGGCTTGCCTTCCTAGCTATTTTTGAAGGCTTCATACCACCTTCCTACTTCGTGTGAGCTATCACAACAGAAAGAACAATCATAGAATCATATGAGAAATAATACAACATGTTTTCAAGAGCAGCATAAAAAATGGAACTTAAATAAATAATATAGAACATAAATAAGCATAACCCAGTATGGAAGTAAAAACAGCATGACTGAATGTAAGTGAATGGGAAGGAAAATTTAGAGCAGGAAAAACAAGTGTAGGCAACGAAGCTCAATCTGTTCAACCATCAACATCACACACACAAGCCCACATCGACCTGGTGAATGCCTTCATCAGAGAAGACCAACTGTTTGTGTTGCTCGCTATGGTTGCATGATGACTAGGGGTACCATAACGTTTGCACAAGATGGGTACCCAGACAGCTTACTGATCTGACTTGATTTCAGCAGGTTTCACTCCCTCTGCCTAAAGAAATCTCACTACAGCATATCGTTCAACAACAGCACAGCATCCATATTTATTTGACCTTGTCTTGAACGAGACTAACAGCAGAGTGTTGCACTGTGTGTGTGTTTGAACTACCCATAAGCCATTGCAAATGTGTTGTACTGCGACAGCTTACTGTATATTGGTTGTGGTTACTGCACAATTTTCAAATTGCCTTTACTTTTTGATTCACCCTTGTCACTTGTAATGTGCAAAGTTTGACAGTAGATTACCTGTGAATTTGTCACCCTTCTCTGAGGTTGCACTCAGTAAAGAGCAATATACAAAAATTAGGGGAATAAAGTTTAAATACTTTTATAATGATACAGTTATTTGCTTTCTTTGCACTTTCCTTTTCTTAATTTCTTTTCTGCCCCTGAGATATTTTAAAAATGGAAAAAACAAGCAAAGGATGTAACATTAAATAAATGAAAATACAATCATAAAACAGAGGTTAAAGCAGCCAGAAAATAAATTATTTTCTTCACAAATAATTTCTGTTAAAATTATCATTGCTTATACCAAAAGCTGCTATGCCTGAAAAACAGTTATAGGAAAGTGAAATGAAAGTTTTCAACAATGATGTGATTGGCAAACAAGCATCTTTTCTGGCAAGGTGGACATTAGTGCATGTCTCATAAAAGATAATAAATGGACTAAGCAGGCACTGCATATTCAGAATTTAACGGTATCCCTCTAGCCTCACCTTAGATCTAGGGTACTTAATGAATAGTTATCATATAAAAAAGCAAAAAGAGTTAAAAAGAAATGTTAAGTGCTTGCTGTTTGCACAAACTATAACAACATGGTTACATGGTTTCCATGAGATTAGATTAGACAGGACGGAATCACACTTACTTGTGAATGATGGAGCCGCGGTATGCTGCTCCCATGATAAAACACATGCTCTATCACTCAGAGAATAATTGAACAGAGGATAATGGAAAATTTGTCTTGGGTCAACATGATAGTTACAGAAGGAAAATAAAATGTTTCAGTACAGACTTTAGGTATTTTAATTAGTCAGCTAGGCAATTTAATGAACATAAAGCAACTATTACTCTGTAAAAATGAGAGCAGTCTAGCTGGCAAGGTTAATAATCAATGCACAGATGCATTGCAAAACATAAAGCTGACCTATTTATTGTGTTAATTGCAAATGAACTCATTCAGCATTGAGCAACCCATCAAACAACCTACTCCAGCCTTAGAACCTGAGCTCCTTCATCCAAAGCCAAATGGAGCTCATTGTTTCCAGTTGTGCATTTTGGTTCTTTACTATGCATAATGACTGGCTGCCTACAGACATAGCTACAGTATGATTCACTCCACTGAACAACGCTCTTCAGAATCTCATGACATTACCTCCATAATATTAAATGTGAATAAATGAGCACAGGTTAATGGGGTCATTATTATCACGTGTACAGAGTACAGTAAATTTCTTACGCACATGTGCTAATCAACATGGACTCTCTGGCACTATGAGTAGAACTACCTTTCCTCGAAACGCCTGTCTTCCTTACCTGAAAAATCTCAGGACACATTTGTCATTACTTAGCAACATAATCAAAAACAGGCAAATATTAACTTGCTGTTTGATTTATAACAAGGTAGGAAATCTTTTTTTAGGGGCAATTTTTGCCTCCATCAACATATATTATATGAGAGTTGTCATGTTAAAACATGGAAATGTTATCCTTTTTTTACATCACAGAGTAGACGTTAATCCTGACAGTAGGTTTTGAAGCTTATGTTTTTCATTTTCTAAACAGAAAGGAGTGCTCTTTTAATGATTCACAGTCACACCAAAAAGACCACAATTTTAAAAACATGAACAAAGGGAGAGCAGAGAAGTATGGAATAAGAAAAACAAAAACAAAAAAAAAAAAAATACCTTCCAGCTCTCTAGCCCCATCTCTTATATGGCCATGGTCCCTGTATACAACAATAACAACATTTATTTCTATAGCACATTTTCATACAATGTCAATTTCAACAATGAATGTAGCTCAAAGTGCTTTACAAGATGACAAAAAGAAAGTTATAAAATACAAAAAACAAATAAGATTAGGCAATAATATTAATGATTAAGTATCAAAGAACAAAACAAATACATCTTTGCAATCTTATACAACAGATATATAACTAGTAGAGTAGCAGCCTTATATACAATATCACGATGTAAGTCTCCAAAGATGAGTTCAGTCATTAAATCAGATGGCTGGGAGGACAGAAAAAAAAGAAAGCTCCAGTTAAGCTGGAGAAAAAAAAATTAATCAGCGGGGGTTCCAAGGCAAAGAGACTCCTCAGCCCATATTAGGCATTAGCCGGGACACCTGCCTTCATGCCAGCATCACAGATGGCTGCACTGTGTCTTAAACAGGTGGTAGTGGTTCTTGTCTCTTCCTGCCTGATGTACCCTGGACAAACTCCTGTTATTCATAAAAATCCAGAATGGAAAGTCCCACAGATAATAATAATAATAATAATAATAATAATAATAATAATAATTCATTACATTTATATAGCGCTTTTCAAGGTACTCAAAGCGCTTTACAGAGCCAGTGGGGAGCCAATTCAGCCACCACTAATGTGCAGCATCCACCTGGATGATACAATGGCAGCCATTTTGCACCAGTACACTAACCTTGCATTAGCTGTTTGGTAGTGAAGGGGTGAGAGATAGTTAGCTTATCTGAGACAAAGGGATGATTAGGTGGCCAGACTGACCAGGCCATAGTGGACAATTTATCCAGGACATCAGGATAAACTCTACTATTCACAAATTATGCCCAGAGATCCTTAATGACCACAGACAGTCAGGACCTTGGTTTTACATCTAATCTGAAGGACAGTTCCATTTTCATAGCACAGTGTCCTCACCACTGCACTGCGGCATTGGGATCCACATTCAGACCACGGGGTAGGCACCCCCTGCTGGCCTCACCAACACCTCTTCCAGCAGAAACCCAAGCTTTTCTTGGTTGGTCTCCCATCCATGTACTGGCTGGGTCTGAGCATGCTGAGCTTCAGGTGGATGACCTGTTCTAAAGTGCATGTGGTATGGCTGCAGATGGTAATTCATAACACGTCTTTGTCTTCTTTTGTGACACTGCTGGATGGAATATAGTAGGAGTAGTCAAGAATGTTCAGCTAAGGTGTTAAAGGCATTACCCTCTTATATAATACGCTACCGTGGCTGTCTGTTGGTCTGTCCAGGATATTAAATCACCTGTAGCTCTCAAACCGTTTGACCTATTGACCTGAAATTTGGTACACATATACTACGTGATGTCTACTATCTGCTTTTGGGGCGATGATTGACCTCCAAGGTTATTTCTCTTTTTATTTTTATTTGATTTTATTGAAGAATCAACTCTCGGCAGCGACCAGCAGGGCAGCCGTGTGGTGCATGCATATGGGTGCCATTCTCATCACTACCACTTTCGCTGTCCATTTCATATCTTCGCTGTACCTTTTCATATCTTAAATCATTCTTGAGACAGACTGAAGAGTTAATTTCCAGTTCAAGTGAAAAATTAAGGAAAATGTACTAAGTAACTGCAACACAAACACTAACTTAATCTGTTTTAACGCAAAAAGATGCAGACGAAAGAAGAAAAGAAGTGGGCTGCTAGGGTGGAGAAAAGAAGAGCTGCTAAGGAAGCAGCAAGTGCACCAACCTTTGAGCAAATAAATGCTAAACGTACAGTTAAATAAAATGAAAACTATAAGTCAAGTTTATTCACTGCACGTTATCATGTAGTACGCTGTTACTGGTAGATGATATTTCATGATGTTAAACTATAAGATCTCTACTTTTTAGTTTTCATGTACATTGTTCTGATCCCTGTAACAGCAGCAAGTCTTAACCAGTTCGGTGGCAACTGGGTGACAGTCAACTCGGCAAAAGACAACTTAGCAGCGAAAGACAATTCAGCGAAGAAACAACTTGTCAAAATACAACTCGCCGACATCCTTTACCAGTTAGGTAATAGTTTCAAAGAGATTTTTTAATTATATTTAAATGACAATGTGATTTAAAATGTTGAAAATAAATGTATATAATTGAAATAACGAACTTTATTCTGCAGATGGAACAAACTCTGTCTTACATTGTCTTTTGCAACAAAAATTTCTAATCCTTTATATAAATTGTACTGATTGTAATCGTATGATAACGATTAGAATACAAAAGGTGACCTGCAAGTACAGCTTAAGAAATATCTTTACTCTCAACGTATAAAGCAGGTGATTCTGTGGATTTTCTGCCGCCCAACATTCACATTTAAATATCATTAAAAAATCTCTTTGAACCTATTACCTAACCGCTAAAGGATGTCACCGAGTTTTCGCTGAGTTGTCTTTTCGCTGAGTTGTCTTTCACCGAGTTGTCTTTTCACCGAGTTGTCTGTCGCCCACTTGTCCTTTCACCAAGTTGTCTTTTCGCCGAGTTGTCTGTCACCCAGTTGCCCCTGAACGGTCTTTACCACCTAACAGAAGCAATATTAGTAGCTACAGATTTCTGCCGACAAGTAGGATTTAGAGAAAAGTCAAAACCATAAACAGCAAAATGATAATTTTTGCCAGAATTTTTACATGAGTACAAGCAAAACAGTTGACATTTATATGTGCTAACATGCACTACCAGATAGCATTGGAAAGAAAGGAGCTAGGGGTGTTTTCCTTAGCCCTGAAAAACTTTTAAAAGCCAGCAGTTCCAAGGAGAAACAACAAGAAGAAAGAACAAGAACCAGAAGAACCATGAGACATTTTTAGCTGCAGCAATGTAACCTTAGGGAACTGAAAACATCAACACATATTGGATGTATCAGAAGTGGAAGAGACCAAGGGGGAGCTGAACATTGAAAAGGCTCCTAATCTCCTTATCTCTTTCCCCATTTTCCTTCCTAGTTTTCTAGCATTGGTGGAAGAAGCAGGGACTTCAGCTGAGGTCCTAAAGCCACTCTCATTTATACCGATACTTGGAATAATAGACACAATAAGGAAAAATAAGTAGCAAAATTTAGAGTGATTTAAAAAATAAGGTCAAAATCCAGCATTTAATTTGCGAAGAATTAATTGGGATAACCACCCAAATACAACTTAATGAAAGTCAATAGTGATATTTGTTCATTAATTCAAAATATACTAAGAATATGCAACACAATGGTCACCAGCATAAACATAATCATATCAGCATATTTATATAAACCGATTACAAATGTGGAACTTGGTGTGTACAGTCCGTCTTCTTTCTTGTTTCTCCAATGTAAACTATTATTCTACTGGAAGAAGCATTGACAGTAACTCCTTGAGATTAAAGGTATCATTGCTTCACAACTGCCGAGTAATGTGTCTGAGTCCCAAGCTGGGCCCTGTCTGTGCAGATTCTGTGCATTCTCCCCATGTCAGTATGGATTCATTGCTACATTGATACAATTTTTTTCTCCCACTTCCCAAAGGAGGTCCACTCCATATTACATAAATTGGCAACTTTTTCTCAGATTTTTTAAATAAGGAAGACAGAAGTTTCAAGGTACGGTAGTAGATACCCACTAATCATAGCAACAGAGGGTGGTGTTTTGTTGCATACTATGACCCATCTCCCATACCAAATCTTAAGCTGAACTTTAGGTCCTGTGGGCAGGCACTAGTCAAATTTAAAATGAAATCCTACTAAAATATTTAAAAAAAAATGATGTCAACATACTGTAACAGTGGCGATCACATTAATCAATCAAGTACTAGTTTGAAGAGATGATTTGTTAAAAGAGAGCAGTGCCACTATGAGAAGCAGATGAACTTATGTCAATAGAACAGGCCTCTTGCTCAGACACCACCCTACCAAAAAACAGAATAAGGCCCAATCCACTGAAAGAAAAATGCAAACAACCAATAAACTCATTGCAGCCATAAATGCTGCCAGCTACAGACTATTTTAATGCCACACTCAACACCACAATAGTGCATCACCAAGTCATCAGACAGCACACATGGGTATAAATAACGCATACATACAACAACACACAGAAAGCACCACAATAGTGCATCACCAAGTCATCAGACAGCACACACGGGTATAAATAACGCATACATACAGCAACACACAGAAAGAGACCAAAGTAAAAACTCACCCTTGTGTGGAGCTCCCTTAATATTGTTCAGTATAATCTAGTTAAGATTGTCTGAGCCTAAAGTCCTATTTGTACAGGATTAGTTTTATACCAGATAATGTAAGATAAGGCTGGGAGCATGCACTGATAAAGTGCATTGCCACACCCACCACATGACATACCACTTCTAGATCCCAAATTAGGACCTGAGTGCAGTCGTGCAATGGGTGACACCTCAGCACCACACTAGTTCGAATGCAATGGAATAGTTTGAGGTTTTTTACAGTGGCTGGAGTGCCATTCCTGAAACCAACCACACAAGAAGTTGGAGTAAAGTAATTTTTAGTGGAGGACCTCAGTAACTTTAGTCCTGTCTGAATCACTTATGTTAGTAACTTTTTATGGACACCTCATTCACATCTCAGTAAATATCACAGTGATTTTTCCCTTCTGTAAAAGTCAGTAGAAAATAACTCCAGGTTAAACTAGTCCCATGCAAATCAACATATCAGTAAAATTCCGTCATTTGAATGGGACTAAATTTATAGAGGTCTTCCAGTAATAATTACTTTATCCCGTGCTTGAAATAAAAAAAAGAAATGTTGGTGTACTCTGTTTTGTGTGCTGAATAATTTGGGTTTGGGTGATGATTTTTTCCTCATTAAAAAGTACTTATGGATGGGCCTAATAGTCTGATTAGACCTCCTCAGGTCAGCCCTAAATGACAGGTCTGTGCATGTTGATTAATAAATGCAAGTAAGAATCTGACTGTACATTGTGCGTGTGACGGTAGCAACTCTATTAATCGATAACTGGCTCAAGGTTGTGGACTGTGGGTTTGTGTATGAGTGTACACAGTAATGGACCCCATCCAGGGCTGCTGCTGTGAGGACCCCACATGGCTCCAAACTGGTATGGGCAAGAATAATAAAATGGAAGCAATGGATTCATGGACCATGCACACCTTATTCATATTCTTTTTGTTCTTTCGTGGTCAATTGATAATATATTTTACCCCTGAAATATCAGAGCTTTACTGGTGTTTTCATACTACAATTTGTCTCATATATAATTTAACTGCCAATAATTTAAAATTAAGCAAAAATTTTATATACAGAAATACTGGTAACCTTTTTTGGGAGATGTGTAATAAAGAGACATGACAGGTAAAGGCATCAAACCAGTCATAACACTGTGCCCCATGCATCCATTGAAGATTCAGAGTGGCAGCCTGTCAATGCCATTTTCCTCCATGTCCAGAATCCATATGTGTGCACCAATACTGAACATCTATTTTTCAGCACAGTTTTCCACTCCATTAGGCCTGGCTGCTGGTGTAATTACTTTTACACCAATGAACTTGTTTTCAACTTAAGTGCTATGCTAACTCCTTTCTGTACTTAATACGTGTTGCCTTACTGATTAATCACATTTTCCTTAGCTTTTCCTGAAAGCTTTCTGCTCATTGAAGTGTTGCCACATCCATGCAGAAGATGCACATTTTGACACGCTTCAGTAAGTTTTAGATCCAGAAAGTCCCGATCAGTCCACCTCTTCATCTTGTGTTGTCATCTTCAAGACGAGGAACAGCCATCTTCCAGAATTCAATCATCTTTAATTGTATAAATGATATTGCCAGGTGGATAATGGGATACTCAGTGACTGATAATGTCTGTGATGCATTTTTAAAGCAGAAATCAATGCTGCCATTTTTTTAATTACATCAAAGGCCAATCTTCCATTGTTCTTGTATTCTTCCAATATCTTCAGGGAGTCTGTACGAGATGCCTGCCTTTTATTGATGTGAGTTTTGTCAGAACATCAACATGGCACTGCTTTACTTTATGTTACCCTGTCAGATGCCCAGCACCTGCATATATGAACTCCATTTTAACCTTTTGGCAATGAATAGATGGCTAGTTTTAGCAATAAAATAAGCATATATATGGGGGTGTCCCAGCCGGGATCAGGCAAGGTTCCTTACCTGGACGGGAGGCCAGCATTTCAGAGGCACAAGAAGAAGAGTAAAGATTGCTCTTCCTCTGCCATGAGACAGGCAGAAGATACCAATGCTTCAGTGGGTGCACTGGTATCCTTGCAGGGTTGGACCAAGGAAAAATTCCTAGCTGAAAGGTCAGTGTGATGGAAGGACACGGGGAGACAACTGGTCAGAGCTACATGTTACCCTGACACATTTGGTGGCAGCATCTGTTTCCTTAGGGGACGAAATAGCTCCCTAATTGGAATAAGTTCTTTTATAATTGCATCATTTTAAGTAACCAAAAAATATAGAGATATGATATTAAAAGGCGATATCCCTCCCATAGTGATACGGCGGTAAAAATCACATAAGAGAAAATAGCTTTCTTTACTGACGATTTACGCGGCATTACAAACGGAGGAAGCCATAGCAGACAATACCAAGGTGGGAACTTGATGTATACAGTCTGCCATTTTCTGTCTCTGTGCTGAAAGGATTTTCGGGACGAATGACGATATCACTCATTCGTCCGTCAGCTTAGAAGTGTTTGGCTGCTGTCCAAGTATTTATATACTGTCTTCTCCAATGTAGGCCCTTCCTTGGTTTCCAAACAAGGAAAGGAAAGGATTCAATTTCATCTCTAACATACAGGAATAGTACAATGCCTATTTTCGCAGTTGTCCCCTTCATTCTCCAAATGCTAGGCTAGCAGTTTCTAAAATACTGACAGCCCCTGTGTGCTAACTTTGGTCTGCACATGTGAGCGAATTTATAAAATAATTTCTTGTACATAGCACAGTGACATTAAACTTACATTCTTGGTACAGCATCCCTGCAAATTGTTACCAGTTTGAACACCCACAAGACATGCTGGGAACTGTAGTCACATGGGGAAACCTTGTTGGGTTCGGGGGTGCCGCCAAAGGGTGCTGTGGGGATTTACGATCCCTGCTTTCTGGGACTTCCACTCAACCTGGAAGTACTTCCATTGGGCTATGCCCTAGCTTCAAAAGTACTCCATGATTATACCTAATTAGTGCATCTAATCTCCATATGATCAAAAAATCTTAGTCAATTACTAATGATTGCAATGGGCTTTAACAGGCCCAGTTTTTTTAACAGACCCCCAGGCTTGATTCCCTAAAAAGACAAAAACAAACTCCCAAAAAACTCTTCTAGGGAAAACAAATGGAAGAAATCTTAGAAAAGGCGATTCAAAGAAAAAGACCCTCTTCCAGGTAGGTTGAGCATGCAGTGGGTGTAGAAAATGGGGTAAATACAATACAATACACAAAACAAAACACAAGTAATCCTCTTCACTGAATACAATACAATATTACTTTACAATGGTACAATAGTAATAGTACAAACTCTGTAAAGCAAAATACAAGAATAGATAACATCAACTCTTTAAAAACAAAACTATCACATATGAGGGTACAGATTTGTTCTTTCCCCTGCCAACAAGCTGAATCAGTGCTGGGCCGGCCAATCAGATGATTTCAGTTCTCCTTTATCAGAGATGACTTTTCCATAGGGAGGCAAACAACCTGGCAGTAGAACAATGGCACCAAGTGCCACATTTGAGTACCAAGCAGAGAAATATAATAGGCTAGTGTTAGTAACAGATTATAAATATCATATTACTTACATTTTAGTACTAAAGATTAACAACAGAGATGCAGTATGTACAGTTAATCATTAACTCTAGTCAGGATATGCTAAACTGAAGTAGTGAGTCTTCAGCCTGGATTTAAAAGCTGAGACTGAATGGGCATCTCTTATAGTAGCAGGCAGACCATTCCACAGCTTCGAGGCCCTGTAGCTAAAGGCTCAGCCTCTCATTGCTATTTTATTAATCCTTGGAATCATTAGCAGGCCATCATCTTGAGATCTTAATGTGTGCTCTGATTTGTAAGTAATGATAAGTTCAGATAAGTAAGCTGGGCCTTGGCCATTTAAAGCTTTAGATGTTAAAAGAAGGATTTTGAAATCTGCCCTAAACTTAACTGGGAGCCAGTGTAAAAACTTATGAACTGGAGTTATGTGTTCATATTTTATTGTTCTTGTAATAATTCTTGCAGCAGCATTTTGAATTAACTGAAAGCTGTATAAAGAATTATTTAAACAGTCAGTGAATACCACATTGCAGTGTTCAATCCTACTAGAAATAAATGCATGAATTCATTTCTCAGTATCCTGCATATTTAGAAAACACCTTCATTTTCCAATATTTTGAAATGGAAAAAACATGGTTTGGATAGTTTTATAATGTGCTCTTTAATTGACATACTAGTGTCAAAGATAACACCTAGATCGTGGGCTAAAACTAATGGTGAGTTCTGAGTTAAATAATGACAAAATATTGTTGCAATCAGCATCATTCTATATAATAATTAACACTTCTGTTTTATCTGTGTTCAAAGACAAGTAGTTCTCAATTATCTACACCTTTAACTGACTAACACATCTAATTAAGGACAGCATCAGAGAAAAGTAATTTGGTCTAAAAGAAAGGTATAACTGGGTGTCATCTGCATACGAGTGAAAATTAACATTATGTTTTCTAATGATGGATCCCAGTGGAAGCATGTAAAGTGAAAACAGTAAAGGTTCCAGTACTGAGCCCTGTGGGACACCATGCCTCACTTCTATGTACAATGATGGAGTACTGTCAGCACATTTCTGTATGTACTCGAATCGATTTGATAAAGAAGAACTAAACCAGGCAAGCACAATACTTGCAAGCCCAATATCAGTTTACAGTCTGTTTAGTAAAACAGAGTGGTCAATGGTATCAAATAATTACAGTCGAATTTTGTTCATTAGAGGATATCAGAATGTCATTTACAACATTCATTAATGCCGTTCTGTGCTATGACCAGTGCGGACGCCAGACTGGAATTTCTCGAATAAATTACAATGTGTCAGGTGAGACTGAAGCTGATTGGCAACTACTTTCTCAGGAATTTTAGAGAGAAAGGGTACATTTGAAAGGGGTTTATAATTTTTCAGTGTATGTGGGTTTAGGTCTGACTTTTTAAGTAATGGTTTGATAAAATAAGCAAGAACAACAGCAGATTGACACAGAGAAGAGTAAAATCCTACAAATGTTTTTTTTTAATAACAGTAAGTGACAGCTTTCCAGATCCTGCTAAGATGACTGCAGCACACCAAGTGGCAGTGGTTTTGTTCTCTTTATTATGTCTTACTTAACCAGCTACATCACACTTCATGTCACTGAACTTCCTTAGAGATTTAAGAATTGATCATAATAAAAGTATATAAACTTGTTGTTATGATCACAAAGTAAACGGTTATTGTCTTTTTGTGATAAAATCAGTAGAATTATGGTCCTACAGCATTGCATACCCCTGTATTTTTTGTATTTTTTGCAAAAATCATTAAAATTGTTAAAAATGCAACATAATTACATGATGCCGTAGCATAACAGGATAATTACTATTAGCTTAATTATGACTGCCATCATACTTTTACTATGATCACTGCCATACTTATTCAGTCTCCTACTATTATCATTATTAGCACAAGTATCATAATAATGGTTATCATTTTTATTAACATGATCATACAGAGATAAGGATTATTATGAGATACTATACTATTACTCATCTTTATTTTTATCAATGTAATATCATGCAATGCTTATTTTAAAGACTTTCATCATCATTACCAACATGATCATTATTATATTTGCCTTGCCATTCCTCCTCCACAACAGGATGAGCTGACTAGTGTGGATCAGACCTCTTCAGATATAATTGAAAGGATGTATGCATGCTACGTGTCCTGGGAATTAACTCAGGTAGCCGAAGAAAGGCTTCTGTTATCTATCCTACTTGGATTGCTTGAACATTCAACTACAAAAACAGCAAATAAAGAGAAAAAGCACAGCCCACTAGGGCAAGTACAGAAAAGCAATCTCCAGGATTCTTTTCTCTTCCTACAGGACATCTTAGTTCAAACCAGTCATTTAATCTGCACTCTTTCTCTTTTAGTACTCTTTTTAAATGGTAGTTTTCAGTGTACAAGAAAAGGGATTTATCACAATTATTTATAAGCAACCTACCTGGACTGTAAAAGACTGGAAAGTAATGTAAACAGGAAGAAGTAGAAATGTAGCACATCCAGCAGAATGTCTAATTTGACTACTTGGGGGCATTGCAAAGTGAACTATTCACATCAGCAAGTCATGGACACTGCAGTACTAGAGTCAGAAAACTGAAATTATATGTGCTGCTTTTCCTGCACTAAAAGCACAAAAAACATGACACTAAACTACAGAAGGTTTGCAACAATCGGTTGGTCATCTAGATGAAAATTATCAACGTCTGAGAAATTAAACCGTAACATGTTGTAGCTTCTGTCTCTATTTTTAAGTGTTGCAGTAAAATCCAGCCTTTTCATATATTACACTGTATGTATTTAAGACTGGATCTTAAGGATTTTATAATGTTGAGCTAAATGTTGAGGCAAAGAGGAGACAAAATATGTAAGTTATAATTTCAAATAAGCACTTTTTTAAATTTCCAAGATGCTGTTCAACAGTCATAACATGTTCAACATATAAAAGGTAACTTCCACAACATTTAAAGCCACATCGTCCATATCATAGTAAACCAAGACCATGCCTCTAGTGTCTCTCCAAGTGAAGGTTAAATACAAAGGAACAAAAGCAAAAAAAAAAAAAAACAAATAAATCAGGAATCTGCTACCCCATAGGGCCTTCTTATATACTGTAGGTCTCAATGTCAGTCAGTCTGGTGAGGTGGCCAGTATACTTTCATGCTCTCAATTACCAAAAACACTTTTCTTTTTACATCACATCTTCCCCTCTCTTTCACACCGTTGCCTCTTTTTCAAACCAGTGAACCATCCCTCCAAACTCTTCTCCTGACTCATGAAAACTCTAGAATGACACTTTAAACCCCAACCCAATGTCACATCTGTTTTGTCAGCGAACTTGCAAAAACTGGGAGATTCGCATGAAAGCAAAACAATGCAAAAAATATGTAAAGTGAAATGAAACCGAAGCCCAATAGTAGAGACAATAATTGTGATGGAGAGAATAAGATGGTCAAAACAAAAAGTACACATGAGAAAAGGGCACACAATCTACTTTTGGTTATCCATAGGTCAGATAAGGATTCGCACTCATAGCTGTCCTTTTATCTTGTTGTGATGATTACGCAGTGGTCTCAGCCTCAGAGGTGATGCCCCTAGCAATGCTGGAAGTGGACCTAATAATGTAAATAAACACTTGCAAAATCACATCAAATCATGACATCATGTATCCATTCCAGACTTTCTGAGAAAGTGATACCAGGATTGACCACCTCTCCCCCAAACCAGTATTCTTCAGAACTGTTGCATCTTCAACAACTTTTGAGCCCTGCTCTCGTATTGACTGAGAGGGGAATATAACTAGGGGTTATCTGTGCCACCTATCAGCCTGGAGGTCTCCATGATTTCTTATTCTTTCTTATGAGAAGAGGCATATGCATTTTTGATGTTTGCTGGGTCACTTACTCCACAACATATTTAGCGTCCCCCTGGTTCATCTCACACAAGCAACTTATGTAATCTCACAATGGGGGGAAAATATAATCATTCTGACAGTGTGGGTCTCTCTGTCCCTCCTCAGAGTGCTGCCCGCAGTAATATTCTTTGCCTTTTGCTTCCAGTGGTATCTGTGTGTTACAGTGATCTCTAGTTGGAATTGAAGAACACAAGATATTTAATCTTGTCAAAGCTTTTCTAATAGTACCCAACTCTGGCAAGTCTACCTATTCCTCAAAGGTTTGTAGGACTCCTTGGTTAAGTTATGGGGACAAACTGAATAAAATGCATAGGCCTTCCTATTGCTTTGTGTGGATTCTACCTTTGGTGAATCTTCAGCGTCCCTGATTAACTCCATACTATAATGTTACCAAGTTAACATTTCCAAGGAAGTTTCTCTCAGACAGGATCACTTCACTTAAACTGAGAATATCCTTCTTGTCATTTTATAAATGTGTTTGCGGAAGTGTGACTCCACATATTTGGGAGCTTCTGGTTTTTAAGGACTATGAACTTAAGCAGCTTTGCTATTCTGAGCTCTTCAGTTATGCCTCTTATCTACGCTTCAACTCTGTCATTCTCACTTTGTCACTCATCACATTTGCAGTCACTTGAGGTCTTGCAAGACAAGGGGGTGAAAGTGCTCATAAAATCTGTTTTATTAAGAATAATAAAGAAAACAAGGGGAAGTAATTACAACAGAAGTAACACAAGAACAAAGTTTTTTAAAACCTTGAAACTTTACTCCATCCTTACATCCTATACACAAGTTAGTTTTCCATACCACTCATATAGGATGGATGTTCCTCCAAATTTTTAGAATCAAATACATCCTCAGTACTCTATATATTCTATAGTTACAGTTCACTTCTTCTGTTTTAATCTTTGGAAAGACAGGGAGAATTCTGGCAAGGGATTTAAGAAAATGTGACGCCTCAGAGCCTTTTCTTCTTTGTTATCAGTTCAAAGCCTGAAGTACAATACTTACGAGAAGCTGTGTAAAGTCCAATAAAACATAGAGTGGATTCCTAACAAGGATGACAAGAGGACCTGAGAGCAATTCTTCTAATCATGCACCAACAAAAAGGCCTAATGGTGGATGTACCAGGTGAAACGTCCGTTTGCCAGGATTTTCAAGAAACATAACCAGTGCAGCACAATGCATCCCTATTCTGGACATCCCTGTAGTTCAACTAATGGAACTGTTGGTATAAAAACTTCAGGTAATGTATCCCAGCAATGCTTATCCTCCCTTGTTTAAGAACCAGGGAGGAAGTGATCATGATTTTTACTGAACTGCACAACAAATTTATTGATACCTTGTTTCTCACAAACAAACCCTTTAAGTGAAGCCCTCTCTTGCATACAATTTGTCCTGTCATTGTGCTCAGACAGCAAACTCGTCTTTGTAGGCTTTTTTCATTCGAGTCTCAAGGTTGTTGAGGAGGTCAGAAAACCCAGAGACAGACAGTGAAGATTCCCTGACTGAACTTCTCTGAAGATTATCAGGAGTTTGCAGGACCTCAGCCCATAGCCACTCCTTTTGACTTCATTTTGCCCCTCAAGTTTTTGTCCGCTGCTATGTAATGTTAATCATGCTGTAGTCATGTGGTGCGAGGGACAGTGTCAATAAAAGTGAGAGCCTAATTAAAGGACTTTGATGTAGCAGTGTGCATCATATACTTTTGGAGGCCTTGAGTCTAGTATTCCCAATTTTGTGGATTAAGAGTTTTTGTTTTGTTTAGGTGTGTTCACATATAATGCAAAATGCACCTACTGCAGTCACCATGTCTGTCCATCTGTCTGTCCACATGAAACAACTCAGCTCCCAGTGAACTGATTTTGATGAAATTTGGCACCCTTATTTTTTTAAGAAAATATGCCAGGAAAGTTCTATTTTTGTTGAGATATCTAGAATATAGTATGCTGTACTAAGCTTTGAATTTTTAAAATAGCACTGGAGAATTTGAAAACTCGTCCACCTTAAACCAGAAAAACCTTCTTTGTGAATCTATACTAATAAAAGGCAAAGCCCTCACTCACTCATCACTATTTCTCCAACTTCCCATGTAGGTAGAAGGCTGAAATTTGGCAGGCTCATTCCTTACAGCTTACTTACAAAAGCTGTAATTTCGTTTCGAAATTCTACGTATAAAGGTCATAACGGTCGACAACGTCCGCCATTTTGAACTTTCTTATTTATGGCCCCATCTTCACAAAATTTGGTAAGCGGCTTCCCTGTGCTAACCGAAACCGATGTACATACTTATTTCGGTGGTATGACGCCACTGTCGGCCGCCATATTGAACTTTCCAACGTCACTAATTCTCCAACTTTCCATGTAGGTAGAAGGCTGAAATTTGGCAGGCTCATTCCTTACAGCTTACTTACAAAAGTTAAGCAGGTTTCACTTCGAAATTCTACGAGTAACGGTCATAACAGTCGACAACGTCCGCCATGTTGAACTTTCTTATTTATGGCCCCATCTTCACAAAATTTGGTAGGCGGCTTCCCTGCGCTAATCGAAACCAATGTACGTACTTATTTCAGTGGTATGACGCCACTGTCAGACGCCATATTGAACTTTCCAACGGTCTTTGTTACTTATAGGCCCATCTTCAAGAAATTTGGCACGCGGGTTCCCAACGCTAGCTGAATCCTACTTGCATACATATACACGTTCATAGCCTGCAGCTCGGTCACCATGTGAGGCGGCGTTGGGTCCCCCATCCCAACGCCTCCCACGTTGTTGGCTGCCTGCCTATATAGGGCCGTCCGTCGCTCCGGTCTCTACATTCCCTTCCTTGCTTCGCCACGGGATTCACGTTTCCCTGCTGATAACTACAGCCTTTTTATTTAATCCATACCTTCTCCGCTGTTTTAGTGTTCATTTATTATGATTATAGTTATTGTGTAGGTATTTTAGACTTACTTTACATTGTTCAGGTACCCATTTCCTTTATCGTTCCAACCATACCCCTATTAACATGTCTATCGAGGTGATCACCATCGATCAAAGAACTGTCACTTACCGAGTGGTTTCCATGCCCGGAGATGGCACCTACCTTTTCCATTCTCTTTGTTACATATTGCACAGCTATATCAGGCTCACTCTTGATATCTGGAGGAACATTGTGTCTTATCTATTGAATGACTGGGACAGGTTCAAGGTGTGGATTGATGACGGTACAGGAGATAATTATACTACATAGGAGCACTATAAGAGTGAAATGCTTAAGCCCTTCACCTATGTTTCTGTATGTGAGTTGATGGCTGCCACTGAATTGTTCGGTTGTCCTTTCAAGTGTACCGAAATGGCCAAATATTTTACGCCTTTGGACAACCACCAATGCCTCTTAAACATCTTAGATTCACAGGTGACAATTTCAGTAGTGGAAACTTTGATGTTTATGAATGTTTAAACTCTCAAAAGCTGGATGTGAAGTTATCGATGAAACCGGTTGTATGCTTACAATGCTTGACAGATGCCGAATGTCACTTCAACACAAGTCCTGCAAATACTGTCGCAATTGAAACAAACCATGAAACTCAAACTGATTGTGACAGCAGCAATCCAAGCTGTGAGATTTGAAACAAGATTACTTTTCACATGGCCAACTGTACGTTGCATGCTCAAGAGTATGCTCAGTGCACAGCTTGGTCATATTACAACCGGAGGGCCGAAATGACATTGTGGTATACAAAGAGATCCTTAACAAATAATTATTGGTATATTTTCCCTCAGTTTAAAAAGGTTTACTTTTCTTCTTAATAAAAATTTTAAGGCAGTACTTTGCCGCTGCGAAGCACGGGTATTTTGCTAGTTAAATTATAAAATTATAGTACTGTTTCAAATTTACCTTGAGAGCAGTTGCTTCGATTTGTAAACTTTTTGTATTTTCTTCTCGCATGGTCAAAACAGTGCAGCACCTGTATTCGTGTACGCTACAATGGCTTATATTTCATATGCTGTCCCTGCGGCTGTTGAACCTCTGTCGCGGCATCTCAGTTCTCCTGTAACTTGAAAATGTAGCGGGTAAGTGACATTATGTTTCTGACCATAAAGGTTATAAATAAAAGCAATATGCAGAGAAAACAATTGGTTCAGTGAAACATTACGCATACAGTGAATAAATATATACTCAGGATTTCCGTTAAACTAAAGACAGCTTCGTAGCTACATTGTCTGCAGATTAAAATTATTCAATATTTCTCTGACTCTGTAATTTATCAACAAATTGACACAATGATTTGCTATCTATAATGGCTGGATGCAGCTAACAATTTTAGCTTGCTGCATCAACACAGATTGGATGCTTCTTTGAAAAATTGTATGTTTAAGAAACTTGAACTCCAATTAGCAAATGACCCTTTACAACTAATGACTAATAGTGGCACATCAATCGATGTCATTTTTTCATCACTTGAGTTGAACCTGCAATCTATGAAAATGCTCTAACGTTTAAATCTAAGTTCTCAAATGCACCTGAATGTTACATCATGCATCCATTTTTGTACTTGTTTTTTGCTTGCCTCCTGTTTTTTATAATTTAACTTACATGTTTGGACGCTTTGACATTTCTTTTTTCCTTTATTCTTACCTCATGCCTGCTTTCTTCATTACTGTTTTTGAATTATGGACTGTAAAAAGGAGACAAACAAAGGTAAAGAGTTGGGGCACCACCTTGGTAACCCTGTATAATTGAATATTTTGTACAATTAACAAAAAACACACAATTGTGAAGATGTCTTCTCAGACGCGAGTTCAAGATAGAACTGGAAATAGTATGGCTGGTTCCTGGATTATATGGTCATGTGGCAGGAAGGGACTGGTCCAGGACAATGGAAGTGGCTTCAGTGATAGACTGACTGTCAATCTCCCTTTATATAGAGGAAGTAGAAGAGAAAGCTAAAGATATGCACTGGTATCTGCACAGTTGCCAGTTCAAATTCTATTACTGTCAGTAGGGATCCTACTTCTTTGGACCCTTGAGCAAGCCAATCAAACTGAAAATTGCTCCAGAGGTGCTGTACAATGACTGACCCTGTGCTCTGACCTTCAAAAGGTCATGCTAAAAGACCGCTTCCCATCAGGATTAACAAAGTATATCAAATCAAAGAAATCAAATTAGAACACAGGGCCAACCCCTTTTTTGGTGGTAATTACCATCACCAAAGCCCGTAAGCTGCCTCCCATGTGCACATGCGTGACAGGACTTACAATAAACTAACATATATGGTACATTTCCTTCATTGCTGGCTTGTTTTGATCTGTACTTCATTTTGAGTACATGCTGCCTGCTATGATTTACAGATCAACTGTGCCATGATGTGGTATGAACAGACAGCTCTTCTTTCCCTACAAAAGGGCCAGTGTTTGGAGGCTGTGCTGCAAGATCTGCCAGTTCTGTGGGTATGTCTGATCAGTGCTTACCTAACACTCACTCACTATGAAGTGCTACTTAAAGTCTGGTTGTGTTGTTCTGTTACAACTCCATCTTGAGCACCAAAGTTTCCTTCACCATTTATGATTCTCTTTTATGTTTGAAATAAAGTCTGAGAAATTCAAGCATTCAGAAAAGTATAGTTTGAAGTCTATTGAGTAGCAAAGAAGCCAAACATGTAATTTGTATTTGGGTTCAGGAATGGAAGGATACCTGGGGTCATCAGTGGGACGTCAGAAGAAATGGGCTTAGGAGTTCATAAGGAAATACCAGACACCAAAGGTAGATCTGAGTAATTCTCTGAAAGCAGCCCAGACTAGAGTTTAAATCTCAGAGCTGACTCACGACGAAGGCCAAAACAACAGCTCATCTGTAAAGAGGAAAATGGGCAAGGGCTGAGCAAGACAGAAACAGAGAGGGACAGATGGAGAGACAGAGTGGAAAAGACCTAAGAGGCAGGGACTCAAGCCCATAAAGGAGAGTCCAGAAAGGCATCAGGATTTGTTTTTTGTTATGTTTATTTATAACCTTGTGTGACTCCCTTTGGTTACTAGTCCCCCATGTGTATTATGTTTGGGCGTCTTAGCCTGCTATCTCTCCTCCCCTCTCTATATAAGAAAACGATCAGGTCGACAGACAATCGGATTTATATACAGTATCACACACACACACACATGCATGCCTTTCCATTCTATGTATGCTGTATGTATGTCATTCTAAGCAGAGCTGCGCTGCACCGCACTGCTTTCTGTTGTGGTAAACTGGCAGTACATTTTAAATTGATTGATGTTTTCCACTTTTGAAATCCTTAAAGGATGCTCACTTTAGACACAAAGGTCAGTAGATGGAAAAGCTTTTGATCGTCTCACTTTGCCCTGCATTCTACAGTAACCTTTCCAAGTTTAGTGCTAGATATTACATTTTTAACAAATTCCTTTTTATTTACTGGCGCTTCTGAAACACACATCATTTTACAGCTTCTGTTCTTTGTTTTCCTTTAAATTTTACTCACTTTCATATTTTTATTTCAAGTAACTGGTTCTTCTTTGCAATGCATTTCGACAGTTTTGTTCACAATTAGGTATTTTATGGGTAGGAGTAAATTGTACTGCTGTTTCCAAGGGCTTGGACCCCAGTTCTGCTTGGAGTTGAGTTATTGTTTGAGGTGAATTACCACGTTTTCTCCATGTTTACATACCATCACTTCCTGTGACACCTCCTTCTGGAATTAGTGTGAATGATGGGTCTAAATTGAAACCAGTGCAAGTCTCAGTCATGACTGACTGATGTTCCTTTGCTATTTTACCCACTTCGTTAGTTGGACAGACACTCCAACAACCTCTAACGAGGAGGTGGTAAGAAGTATTTATGAAACTGTAATGTGAAATTATGCATTTATTGTTAGCAGCTGTCACACACGTGCACTTAGCAGGTAGTCAGTAAGCCCTGAGGTGTGTGAAATATTGCAAGACAAGGGGTTGATTTGCAGCACTAACACCTCTCTCTCTTTTCCATCAGACAAAAAAAAGAAAAATAACCCACTTTCCATACGTTCCCAAGATGGCCACCGATAGTCACTTCCGCAACCGGCAACCTCTGAAGACATCACTTCTGGCTCCATCGCAATGATGTCACATCCAGTCTCCTGAAGATGTCACTTCCAGTATTACATCACTTCCGGCACCCTCTGATAACGTCACTTCCATCTGCCAGTCATGATGTCATCTCCTGCCACATCATTTCCGCCCGCCATTTTGTTACTGTGTATAAACACCATCTTTGTCATGTCTACTTATCAACTGCTGTAAAAAGTATTTTGATCGCTTATTTTTTTCCTTTTTCATTCTTTGTCCATTAGACTTTATGCAAGGATGGTCCTCAACTCTTTACCTTTGTGGAAGCTGTCTTATTTGCATCACACAGCAAAAAGAATATCTACCTTGCAGCTTTGGGGTAATCTGGCGTCTGAATCAGTTATTTGCCAATAACCCAATAAGGAGCCACACACAGATAAAAAGGGGAGATGTGATCCAAATTACCCTGGTGACTGTTGGGAAAAGGCTTTTAATATTGGGGTTCCTAAAGTCTTCATTATTGTAAGTCACACAGCTGAACAGATCCTGACAACTAAGAACACACAAGAAGTAGAACAGCTCAAGTACATTCACACTTTTATGTGTTCATCCAGCCTTCTTTTATCAAACACACTTAATCCAGTTTAGGCTCCTTGAAATGTGTTTCCTAAATGCTTACAAATTAAACTAATTATAATTATATTGGATTTAGTCAGTTACACTTCTTAACCATGTTTTCATTACTGGTTGATTTTACAGTCATTGTAATATGTCTCATATCAGTTAAATCAGACAATACTCATAATTCTGTACATCAAACAACCAAGCTGAAGTTTACAGTGCCTTCTGTGCAACACACCAACCTTAGCTGGTTAAAATGTGAAATTGTAAATAACAAAATAAAAGATCTTTAAATGTGTGGCACATTACTAGGAAACACATTAAAGATGGACATGGCAGCAGACTGATAGTAAGATGACAGTACAACAACAACAACATTTATTTATAAAGCACATTTTCATACAAACAATGTAGCTCAAAGTGCAAGATGTTAAAGAGAATGTTACAAGAAAAGAAAATGCAAATAAGATTAGATAAGAATAGCACATAAATAAAAAAAATAATTAATTAATTAATAGCTAAATAAAACGGGCAGCACGGTGGTGCACTGGTAGTGCTGGTGCCTCACAGTAAGGAGACCAGGGTTCGCTTCCCGGGTCCTCCCTGTGTGGAGTTTTCATGTTCTCCCCGTGTCTGCATGTGTTTCCTCCCATAGTCCAAAGAGATGTTGGTTAGGTGCATTGGCAATCCTAAAATTGTCCCTAGTGTGTGCTTTGTGCGTGTGTGTGCCCTGCCCTGGGTTTGTTCCTGCCTTGCGCCCTGCGCTGGCTGAGATTGGCCCCTGTGAACCCTGTGTTAGGATATAGCGGGTTGGAAAATGATGGACAGACTAAATAAATAAATAAATAAAGTCTTATAAATCATAGATATATAATACAGTAGAAATGGGATGCAAAGACACAAATGAGTTAGTTAGTGAATACGTTTACAAGCACAGACAAATAAAATGCAAACAGAAAAAAGTGGGGTTTTCTTTAATGATTTGAATGTTACCACTGACAAGGAAGGGCATACAGGCCTGGGAAAATTTCCTGTTACAACTGCAGTCCCATGTCATAGAGATTTTATTTATTTTATTTCCTTTGCAGTGCTTTTTCTCCCACTGTATCTGGACAAGTCATTGAATTGCAAGGTGACACTAAACTGGCTACGTATGACTTTGCTTATGTATACTATACAAATGATTGGCATGTGGTGTAGGCTGGGTACTGCACTAAATTTATGAGTGGTGTTTCCAAAAAGGCTCCTATATTTATGACCAAAAATTAGTAGTTAGGAAAGATGGTTGTATACACATTAGCTGGAATAAAATGCATTGATTAAAGAATTAGAGGACTGTAACAACAAATGAGGCCTCCTGCAAGGTCTTGCTTCTTAAACCCCTGATTATACAGAATCTTTCACTTTGCAATGTTCTTGTAGGCCCCAAGTGAATTTATCTTCACATGAGCTGTTGGCTCCTTGCTGTTATTAAATT
The DNA here is from genome assembly GCA_026402145.1 of Polypterus bichir lapradei. NCBI lineage: Eukaryota > Metazoa > Chordata > Cladistia > Polypteriformes > Polypteridae > Polypterus > Polypterus bichir. Next base: position 107,102,175 of record JANRMT010062813.1, on the reverse strand, counting down.
CCATCTAAATTGATCACTAGCATGTCTTGGTGTGTTTTGTGCTTGACTTGATTATTCAAGCTCTTATATAATTAAGATTGATCTGTAACTTGATTAAAATTGCAGCCCACCAGGCTCTACTACAGGAGACTCACTGAGTCTTTACTGTTTGCTATTTGGAGGTAGGGTTAGGGGCGAAAGGGCTTAGATAAAAGGATTTGGGCTTTCATCAAGCAGTGTGCTCCTTTTGTAACACGTAATCTAGTGCCTTTCCCATCCTTCTGAAACATCTTACAACAGTTAGAGCGAGCATGACATTAATATTGTGTTTAAAATATGTGGAGTGCTCGTCTCACTCAGATGCAGGTTTTGTATTTATGTTGTGAACCCTTAGTCTGGCGGTTAACCCCAGGACCAGATCGTTGATGTCTTTCAGACAGTCCTCCTTTCTCTTTCTGTTGCACTACCCTACCTCATGCAGACTGTAATTGTGCAATTTTCTGTATAAAAAATTTTAAAAAAGAAAACCACTTGGTTAAAGCTACCAGTTTAAGTTTGGCTTAAATTTATTGTCAACATAAGTTTTTTTTTTTCTTTGTGACGCACAATTGACTAGCATAGAGATGGTGTTTTACAACCCCAATTCCAATAAAGTTGGGACGTTGTGTAAAATGTAAATAAAAACAGAATACAATGATTTGCAAATCCTTTTCAAACTATATTCAATTGAATACACTACAAAGACAAGATATTGAATGTTCAAACTGATAAACTTTATTGTTGTTTTGCAAATCTTCACTCATTTTAAATTTGATGCCTGCAACACGTTCCAAAAAAGCTGGGACAGGGCATGCTTACCACTGCGTTATATTGCCTTTCCTTTTAACAACACTCAATAAGCATTTGGGAACTGAGGACGCTAATTGTTGAAGCTGTGTAGGTGGAATTCTTTCCCATTCTTGCTTGATGTAAAACTTCAGTTGCTCAACAGTCCGGGGTCTCCGTTGTTGTATTTTGCGCTTCATAATGCGCCACACATTTTCAATGGGAGACAGGTCTGGGGCCTCATGTATAAATGGTGCGTACACACAGAAATGTTGCATAAGAACTTTTCCACGTTCAAATCACAATGTATAAAACCTACACTTGGCGTAAAGCCACGCACTTTTCCACAGTACCTCATACCTTGTCGTACGCAAGTTCTCCGCTCAGTTTTGCAGACCGGCGGCACCAGCGTCAAAGCAATGCTACTGTTCCTGTGTGGTTACACCTTATTTTCCTGACGCGGCTTTATAAATACACTGAAACTAACTGCATATTGTTTATTAGTGTAATGCATCTGATTGTAATTAACTTGTAACAATATAATGGTCCAGGGAATAGCCATAGTATTCCAAATACATAACTGCTTTAGCGTTGTTACTCTAACTGCACCTTCTTCTTCTTCTTCTTCTTTCAGCTGCTCCCGTTAGGAGTTGCCACAGCGGATCATCTTTTTCCATATTACTCTCACTGCACCACTAGGAGTATTTATATCACTGTATCTGAGTGTGAATCACAGCAGCAGCTGATCGGAAAGAGAATTATCGGTATACAGCATCAAGCACATGCTGTCTCAACCTCGGCAAAACGTTTCAAAGCCTTTCCTGTACGGACCTCGCAGTTCAGAAACAGTTTCATCCCAAGAACTTTAAACGCACTTAATCAATTGCTCCTTGTAGAACTGTTCGTACTTATAAGTACAGTACAATCACACCACTGTAACCTTGCACTACAGTTATAATATTGCACAACCTGAGCCACTTTATAAAGCGCGTATTTACATATGATGACGATATCATTTTTAAGATGAAATGCAGCAAAATATGTTTATTATATTATATAGATAAAACTTTAACTTCATTTAAATAATCTATATTCTTCACTGGGACTGTCGTGAAGGATAGAATAATTAAACATGTACTACGAAGATAGTTCAATGTTCCTTAAACGTTTTGAAGAATCTGCGCTCTAAGCTTACAGATGGCTTAACGTCTATTACAGAGCTGATTGTGTGGCGATCGGTTACTTGGAGAAAGAAAAGTAAGGACTGCAGGGGCGGCTACGCCAATATATATTGAATATAAAACAGAAAGAGAAAATAACGACACAGCTAAAAATGCAGCGATAAATTTCGGCAAAAGTTGAATGCTTGTGTCATGAGCACGAGGCGGCTATGCAGTTTCCGCAACTGACTGGGCCATCCACCGCGCATAAGATACCATATTGACATTGGGGGGTGAAGGGGCCACCGATTCTTCCTCTGCCCAGGGCCGCCACAAGCCTAGAGCCGCCCATGAGTACTGCTGCAATAAATTATTTCATCGAAGGTCGCACACAATCACTGAGCCGTGAAACCCATGTTTAATAACGTGCTTTAACTCCTATTATCATGAAAATGATATCACATATACATCTCAGTATTTTAGTTATTCAGAGAGCTGTAATATCACGAATGTAATGGATTCTGTGTCCACTTGGAGGAAGAGAGCTGGTTTAAGAAGCAAGTAGTGATTCACACACATAGAGCACATAGACGATCACATACAAAACAAAGCATTTAACATGCTACTTTAATTACAATGTGATTTGAGAAACTGGTTAATTAAATTTTAAGATGAAGTTTATGATGTTCTACTTTAATGACAAAATAAACTACATGATTAAAGTGGAAATTTCGAGACTGAAGTTGACATTTCGTGCTTTTTCCCCACTGTGTGCCTTTTTTTTCTCTGTACCCTAATAAGCTTTCATATGACACTCAGACAGTGGGCTACAACTCGCCTTTTCACGGTGATTTTGATATGTGACTTCTTTTTTATTTCCGGCACTGTGCGACTTTGTGAACGTGAGCTTTCAAGTTTCTCCAACACGCTATGTCACTCAACAACAACAACAACAACATTTATTTATATAGCACATTTTCATACAAAAAAATGTAGCTCAAAGTGCTTTACAAAATGAAGAATAGAAAAATAGAAGACACAATAAATAATACAAATAAGGCAATATTAATTAACATAGAATAAGCAAGGTCCGATGGCCAGGGTGGACAGAAAAAACAAAAAAAAAAACTCCAGACAGCTGGAGAAAAAAAATAAAATCTGCAGGGATTCCAGACCAAGAGACCGTCTAGTCCCCTCTGGGCACTCGTTCAACTTCCTTTTGTTGATTATACCACGGTTTAATTAAACAAATAGTATATTTTTCCTTTGTCTCCACTTGGTATTCGCTGAAATTCTTATATTTTCCCCCGTGCTTTTCCCATTGTCTTTTCACAGAAGGCTGAGCTTAAGGGCGATTTATATTGATTTGCATATTCAAAGAGGCGTAATTCTGGGAGGAGTTGGGGCGTTACATAAAGGACATGCATGAGCGTTACTTTTCACGCTGATCGGGATTTATATAGCGGAGGAACGTGGAAGTTGGAGTACGCACAGATTCCTGCATCTGAATTTTTCTGTGTGTAAGCACATTTCGGCTTTTGTGCTTAGGCCATGTTATAGTGCGAATTCTACGCACGCCGTTATACATGAGGCCCCTGGACTGCAGGCAGGCCAGTCTAATACCCGCACTCTTTTACTACGAAGCCACACTGTTGTAACACATGCAGAATGTGGCTTCTCATTGTCCTGCTGAAATAAGCAGGGACGTCCCTGAAAAAGAAAAATGGCAGCATATGTTGCTCCAAAACCTGTATGTACCTTTCAGCATTAATGGTGCCTTCACAGATGTGCAAGTTACCCATGCCATGGACACTAACACACCCCATACCATCACAGATGCTGGCTTTTGAACTTTGCGCTGATAACAATCCGGATGGTTCTTTTCCTCTTTGGCCCGGAGGACATGACGTCCATGATTTCCAAAAACAATTTGAAATGTGGAGTCGTCAGACCACAGAACACTTTTCCACTTTACGTTAGTCTATCTCTGATGAGCTCGGGCCCAGAGAAGCTGGCGGCGTTTCTGGGTGTTGTTGATATATGGCTTTTGCTTTGCATGGTATGAGTTTTAACTTGCACTTGTAGATGTAGTGACGAACTGTGTTAACTGACAATGGTTTTCTGAAGTATTCCTGATCCCACGTGGTAATATCCTTTACAGAATGATGTTGGTTTTTAATGCAGTGCCGCCTGAGGGATCGAAGGTCATAGGCATCCAGTGTTGGTATTCAGCTTTGCCGCTTACGTGCAGAGATTTCTCCAGATTCTCTGAATCTTTTGATGATTTTATGGACAGTAGATGATGAAATCCCTAGATTCCTTGCAATTGTACGTTGAGAAACGTTCTGAAACTGCTGGACTATTTGCCCATGCAGTTGTTCACGAAGTGGTGAACCTCGCCCATCCTTGCTTGTGAACGACTGAGCCTTTTGAGGATGCTCCTTTTATACCCATTCATGACAAACACCTGTTTCCAATTAACCTGTTCACCTGTGGAATGTTCAAAACAGGTGTTTTTTGAATATTCCTCAACTTTCCCAGTCTTTTGCTGCCCCATTCCAGCTTTTTTGGAATGTGTTGCAGGCATCAAATTCAAAATGAGTGAAGATTTGCAAAACAGCAATAAAGTTTATCAGTTTGAACATTAGATAGCTTGTCTTCATAGTGTATTCAATTGAATATAGGTTGAAAAGGATTTGCAAATCATTGTATTCTGTTTTTATTTACGTTTTACACAACGTCCCAACTTCACTGGAATTGGGGTTGTATTTAACCTGCTGGCATGCTGCTGAGAGGTGCTGTCTCAAAGCTGCAGAATTCTGGGTTTACATGTTGGCATACACTGATAATGTGTGAATAGTGTTCTCTCATTTGTCAAGCGATCTGGGTTTTGTATTTATCTTGAGAAGCCTTAGTCTGGTGGTAAACCCCATGACCACACCTTTGACATTTTTGCACCTTCATCATGGACACTATTAAAGACTAGCTCTGCTTCTTGACCTACAGCCGCCTACCTCTTCTTCCTCTCTCATAAACACACAAGGTTCCTGTTCTCTCACTCTCCATGGTTTATTTGCCTTTCTTCTCTGAATAAATGTCAAATATTTTCCCAAACTTCGGTTTATTTTAATTCTCTCATTGTCCGTATTCTCCAGAACTAATATCAGATTAGTTACTGTTTAAATAGCATGCAGATTTCATGTTGTCATCTTCTCTCTATTAATTTTCTTTATACTCAATTCCTAAACATCTTTATTGGTTTAACAATGTTTTGTTGACAAAGCCTGAATAATAGAATATCATTACTAGCATCATTCAATGGATGAGTAATAATTTCCTTAAATGTAGGAAATGTTCATTTCTATCAGTAAACAAAAGGAGTATAAAATGAAATGAACTAAGCCGTCTAGCTTTACAAATACAGCCAGGAGTAAAGAAATTAAGCATTTAGAGCTGAACTTCAAATCACACATTAGGAAGATGGGTGAGACTGCATTCTTTCACTTAAGAAAGAAGAGTTTGATCTTTTATATCACTGCATGACACTTAAAAAGTAATGTATGTTATTTTCTTTAGCTGTCTTGATTATTACAATTCATTCCTATCAGGATTACCAAAAAAATATAACCCATGTAAAATAGTTCAAAACAGAGCCGCAAGAACTTCAAATAAAAGAAGAAATGTGAGCAAATCTCGCATCAGTCTTAGCATCACAACACTGGCTGCCAGTGTCCATCAAGGTTGATTTTAATTGATTAAAAGACAACAAAATCAAGCACATTGTTATAATTTGGACTGCTTATTCCCCTACATTTCAAATGATAATCATAGGTCCTCTAACACTGGCTTGCTCAGTATTCCCATAAAAAAAAAAAAAAAAAACAACAGCAAGATGTTGCTATGCACCAAAAATGTGGAGTAATTCTTTAATCTCACTTTTTTAAAACTTAAGAACTTACTAGGATCAATAGCATTTAGGAAGCATGAACTTGATTCTTTTCATATAAAGCAGTTCTGATTGCAGGCTGGTCACTAATCACTACTTTTAAGTGATTTCTTTTTTTCTCCAGTAATCTGTGATGGTGTCATGTGCTACTATCTCCTGACCCAAGTATGCTGCAGTCACCCAAGATATCGGTTAGATGAAGAGAGCCCTGAAAAAGTACCCTGTTAATGGTGACACATTCATGGGCTATAGAATTCCAAGGGGTTTAGAGGGTGGTCTTATACCCTTGGAACCCCACTGGTTTATTTCCTCCAACATCCCGCTAGCTGAGCGTTTAATATTTTCTGGTCTTTCTGGCCAGCTAACCATGTAATTATGTATGTAATTATGACATTATGATTCTCTACTCTTATAAATAACTTCTAGTAACTTTTAGTTTTTACTTACTTGTCTTACTCTGTTCAGCAAATGTTATTGTAATTTTCTTTTGGGCTACTTTCATGTGTGAAAATGTGTTACATATATAAATGTTATTTTTGTTCTTGTTGTGTTAACAGTGATTAGACATAAATAACTACTATGTAGCAGTTGTCTGAGGATGCATTAGAGCAGGGGTGTCAAACTCTGGTCCTGGAGGGCCGCAGTGGCTGCAGGTTTTCATTCTAACCATCTTCTTAATTAGTGACCAGTTTTGGCTGCTAATTAATTCTTTTGTTTTAATTTTAATTAACTTGACTCAGGCCCCTTAGTTATTTCTTTTTCATTAATTAGCAGCCAAAAAATAATGAGACACAAAACGGGCTGCCACATGACCAGCTCACCTGTGCCCATCACACAATATGTGGAAATAAAGAAAGGTGGAGGTCTCAGTAAGGTTGATCTTGGAGGTCACCAAAACATTTTGAGGGTGTTCTTAGAAAAAACAGAAAATCAACAGTTCTGGAAATGTCTGCTGTGGCAGAATGAGAGCAGCAACAAGCTGTGGAATTAAATAACGAGTTTAATTAACAGCAAGAATTGGCTCCTCATTAAGAAACTGGTTGGAGTGAAACTGGTTAGAGCCCCAATTTCATGTCTTATTTCTGTTTGTAATAAAAAGAATCAATTCAGAGGACCTAATCTTTACCAACAGAGCTATTAAACTGAAGGGAAAAGAAGTTAATTAGCAGTGAAACCAGGTCACTGATTAGGAAAATGGTTAGAATGAAAACCTGCACTGGAGCACTGCGGTCCTTCAGGCCTAGAATTCAACACCCATTCATTGGAGAGTGCAGATTTTATTCCACTATCCCTCACTTTGTGTTAGGAACATACACAGTGGATTAAACTGAAGAACTTCTGAAGACAATGCATAAATTTATCATGGTATTTGTGCATCATGCTGATTATCCCATCCATGGTTATTTCAAAAATTGTGAGATTCTCCTGAGTTTAGTTAAATAGGTTCAATAGGTTCCTGGATATGCAAAAGAATTCATTAAATGTATTAATCATTTGTTTATGCTCAGGGAATTTAATTCCAACTACATTATCGATTTCTACAATTTCATTCTGACCTTCCTTTTTATGTGCTGGAGCCAAAATCTTATTAGTTTTTTCCCCATGCTCATTATAAGAGGGTAATGATTCAAATATTAGTTGTTTTGTTCCTCTTGTGGTCAACAAGTTGAATTTTTTTTCTTGTTCCAGTCTTTTTTGTAAAAAAATCTCAAGGTGGAAAATTTCACAAATCCATCATCAGTTTCAGAAATATCAAAAATTAATTCTGCAGCCTTTCTGCCTCATAATGTTAATGTGAAGCATAATAAATTATTTCTTTACGCATACTGTACAAATCTGAATGCATTGATATGACTTTTTGATAAGTATGGAATGTCTTAGCTTGACATATAGATGTCATCTGTTGCACACTCCTGGTGCATCACGAGAAAGATTGTCAAGGCCATAACCACACAACTATCCCCAAAATGGTGGTGAAAATGTCAGAAAACAATAATCAACTTTTCTGAGAAACCTTTGTTTGCGAAATAAGTTGTACTACTAAATTCCTTGTGTCTATAAACATGTAACAAAATGTCAAACTGACATTTCAGGCAGAAGGCACAAAAGGCACAAAAAAATAATAAGAAAATGTGCTATCATAACAAAGAGCTCTACCTAGGGTGTGATCTCCAGACATGCTCACCAGACTAATTTGTAAACCTTGAATGGAACTGAGACAGAAGTTAGCAGTGTGGATATCACTAGCAAAGGCCTACAAATGTTCTTCCAGGCCATACCCCTTCCAATGTACTAAGTACTTCACTTTATTACATCTGTAATGTGAGTCTAAATCAGATTGGATCTTGAACTCAATAAAACCGCCTACCGAGATAGGAAGCAGAGGAGGTTTATTCAAATAATAGGGGCTACGTCCAACTGGTTTCACCCTGGGAGATGGTTGATTAGGTGATTTTGGATCAACTAAAACTCAAAGTCAAAAATTCAGAGATGGTTTCTATTGCCAGTAGTTACAAAAACTAAGAATAACAAAACTGCTATTTAAATCAATCTCAGATAACTTAGGAATCCATGCAGAGAAAATGGTATTAAATAATAGTAAACTTTTCAGAGAAACTTCTGATAGCAAAATAAATTGCACCACTGAATTCCTTGTGTCTGAAAATCTTTAACAAGAAATCAAACTTAATTGAACTGAATTTAAACCAAACCCTTTAATCTGAAAAGCAACATCTAGAAACAGCACATAACGCTAAAATACAAAAAAAAATCAAAATGAAGAGCTCATTAAACCAACAAGATTTATCATATTTAAAGAAGAAATGAAAGGGAATCCAAACAAGAAGAACAAGTAATTTAACACTGTTATAATAAGTTTGTTATAATATTAAGAATTGTGTCACTGTATCTGTTATAAGATCTTTTTAATGTATTTTCATTCTTTTTTCTGTGTAACATGCCATGAAGAGCTGAGCCAGATTTAGCACAGAGTGTCAGCATTCAGAATTGCTGGGCCAAGCAAAGCATAAAGACAGACAAGGACAGCTGTTGTCAGCCCTAAAAGGACTAAGTGTTATTTGACCTGCCTGTTTGATGCTCAGCACGAGTTTGTCTGCCTTGTTTGGTAATTGTACTGGGGATTTGGTCGTGTGGACACAATATAAAAGAAGCTGGAACCTTGCCAAGCTTTGAGGACCTGAGTGAGTGGAAGCAATAGACTCCAAAGCCACCTCCGTTGTGACAGAAAAAAGCAATTTCTACACGACCGAATCCCCTCGGTTTAAAGATGAAATTCGCTGGTCTTCCCTGTCTCTATAGCAACGTAAGCCGCATTAAACAAGCTAAGTATATTCTGTCTTTTCTGTGACTTTGTCGCCGCCTATCGCCGAAAAGAGGGATATCGCCGTTATAATTTATAATTATTTAAATAAAGGTTTATTAAAACGCCGCAATATAAAAGAACATATTTCCACGGAGCTAACACTCCCGTCGGAAACAAACACCTAAGCCCCCATCTGAGATATCACTGGCTTACATCTCAGACAGCAAATGTAGTGCCAGTAGGCCCCCACCCCAACGGCTCAATAAATAATAAACAAAATTTAACATCAAAAAATTGCATAACCTGAAAACAAAAAATGAAAAGTACAAAATTAAATCCAAAGAAGAAGATATTAAATAAGAAACAATCCAATACAACAAGAAAAAAAAGCATCCAATAACAAAAATCAAAAACTAATCAATAAAAACAACAGAAATACAGTAAGGACAAATAGAAGATTAAGGAAAGTCAGGGACGAAACCGCTACTAAGGCATGACAGATGTTTTTCGGTCCATTTAAACAATCTTGAAACTTTTGTTAAGAATTGATCCAATACTCAGATAACAAGGCTTTGTGCACTGCCATGATGTCACAGGTCACATGATTCATATGTCATGTCTCTAAAAACAGCCACAGTAAATGTAAACAAATTGTCAGTTTCCATAAAAATTAAGTTACAAAATCCCAGCAACCAAAGCATAGAATTGTAAATGCATCCATTTTGTATGGTCGCGATGTAGCAGTTGCTATGAGTGGCATCAGGGTCACACTGGCCATGTCATTAGGTGTCAAGGTATAAAAGTCTGTTCCATACAATTCTTGATATCTGAGAATGACCATGAAAATTCTTCATTCTTCGTTGATTTTCTGGTTTAAAGGAATCCTTGCATTGTTCTCTGCCTTTGATTTTTGTTCACAACTCTCAGTTTTGACAAAAGATAGGGCAGATCTTCAGTTAAAGAATCTAGGCTTGGCTTTTGATTCATGTTTCATCTTTCTTGTTGACACTCTTTTATTGTTTGTTCTTGTACAGTTGTACAGACAATAACACAGTTGGAATAGATAGATAGATAGATAGATAGATAGATAGATAGATAGATAGATA
>JANRMT010062813.1:107077815-107091827 GCA_026402145.1 Polypterus bichir lapradei | reverse complement strand
ATAGATAGATAGATAGATAGATAGATAGATAGATAGATAGATAGATAGATACTTTATTAATCCCAAGGGGAAATGGAATGGTCATCTGTTGTAGGTATTCAGTAAAGAGTAAAACACATTTTTATACCAGGTGGAAAGCAAAGGTGTTGATATCACCCAGGACCTCAAAAAAGAAAACAAAGTACTAATGGATCAGCACATGACAGTCATCAGACGCAATAGTTTCAGTAATGAACTCTACAAAAATGGGACAGACAGTGTGCCTCATGAATAGCCCCATATGCCTCTTTTCCATTATATTCTTGAACTTGATGAAACCAGGCTATTCATTTTGTTTCCATCATCATTTTTCTATGTAGTTTCTTGGATCACGCATAAAAAGTCATGCCTCAATTGTGTTGTGATTGTGGTGTTGTTGTAAGTCACGTCATAAAGTGTTTCAAAGGGATTAATTTATTTGATTGTTTTGATTGGTTGTAGTGCATGTCCCAGTGGCTTAACCAACTAGGACAAGCATTCATCCATGTGAAGATAATTGTGAGAGAAATGTAGTAATTAGTTTGAGTCAGTTGGCATACCACAAAAAAATGGGTGGGTTAGTGTTCAAGGACAAGTACAAAAACAAGAAGGAAACGAAAGAGTGATCACAATCTTTTTTGAGAGGTATTCGTTTTTAGGAGAACAGGACATGGAGCACTTGCTCTTTTGGGCCACAAAAAGAGGGCAGGACCGATGGCTGGTGTAGAGGCTCTGGATTGTTGCTTTCTTAGAGTAAGCAGATGAGAGTGGAGAGAGACAAAAGAAACAATAATATTTTGTGAGAAGTTTTTGGATTGAAGTTGCTATTTGTTTTGAATTTTACTGTGACGCCATTTTGTTTGTATTGGATGCTGTCATTCTGGTTTTGAATTCCTACAATGCAACAATTATCATGTGTCACGGGGCTCATTTCCAGACTTTATGCCATGTGACATTATCAGCACAAGTGTATTGTTATGCCATAACATAGCAGATGTGGCAGACCATGGAAGCACGCAAAAAAGATCAGCAGATGACATTAGAAGTCAGTAAAAATGTAGGGTTAAAATGAAAAGATTGCTACACCAAAACATGTAAACCAAAACATATACCAAAGTCAAAGTCTATAAGAGAAGCACAGTCAAACTGTCACTGTCAAAAACACTTAAGTAAGAGATATATATGTCAGAAGGGGACCTTTTTTTCAATTTCCTGGGTTATCCTGTAACTGATTATTCTGATGGCTGTCTACTGGATATCGGTATTTACTGAGGATGTCTGTATTTACCTGACTTGGCAATTAACATGTTTGACAATATTAGTTTCTAAACAGCAGATCTGTACTCATTAATGGTTGGTAACAATACATTTTGTTAACTTGTATTTTCATTATTTGTTAAACCCAGGAAATTTAGATGTGCCATTGTTTAATCTGAATGTCCAGAACTGATAATTGCAGGGACTGAAGGAGATTTAAGCTCTGGCCAGGAGAAGGCAAAGGTAGGGGGGACAGTCCACTGAGAACACATCCAAGACACTCGGACAGAGCACAGGGGCTCGCAGGCTGACAAGGGTATGTGGCTGGCACGACGTGAGGCACAAGGACGGCAATACTTCCAGGGAGGAAGAGACAGCTCTACAAGGAGACGCCGGTTGTGGGTCCAGCGAGAGAGGGAAGCCGCATGAAAGGACCAAGCAAAGCTGGCAGACAAGAAATAAGGCGTGCCTAGGTAACAGTAACACAAGGAGCCCAGAGTGGAAAAAAAGGGAACGACGAAGAGACGCTGACAGGGATTCAACAATTTAACACAACTTCTGTTGGGAAACGAGTGTCTGGTGAACAGAGTGCATCCGTGGACAGTTGAATGATTAAGTGTTGGGATAACACAGTGCGCAAACTGGACTCTGCACCACTAAAGGTTGTATCCTCCAATTCTGTTTTTGATGGACTTTAGAGTGTGGACTGTGTGTTTTCCTTTTTTTCTTGATAGTGTTAGATTTTATTTATGTTCATTTATCTTTTCCATGTACTTATTATTGTCTTGTGTAATTGAAGTTACTGTTGCTTTTCCTGAAATTACTGTTGTGTCTTTCATTGTGTGTTTACTCACCGCCCAATTTAAAGAAACCTGTGTCCTATTATTGGTAAATTTCAGGAGTTCCCAGTCTCTTGATAAAACTGGGTGGCGTAGTCGGATATTTAATGGTGTCTAGGTTAGATTACCTGTAAGTGTGACCAGACACCTGTCACATATACTTAGAAAGAACACAGGGTTTCTATTTTAAGAAATTATCCTCAATTGTCAACAGAAGATAGCACACAGTGCCAGCTTATATATTGTCACACTGAGGATGTCTTGTCAGACCACCACCACAACCACCCCCCAATCTAGCATCAGAGCAACAACAGTGCCCTAAAAGAAACAAAATGGTGACACTGATAATTTAAAAATATAATGATAATAATAATAGATGAAGATCCAACCAAAATGTACAAGAAATACAACAATAGTGATCAATTCCCTGATGCTCAAAACCACCATAAAAAATTATCGTATTGCATGTATTTCAATGTCCAACACTGTGGACACATTCTAAAACATGTGCAGGTGCTTTAAGTAAAAGATCTTGCGACTGACTTACTGACTTTTTGCTAGGAATTTCTGATATCTGAGTTTGATTTCTTGCATTACCTTTGACAGACATTATTGGTTCATTTTGGTGCTGAATGTCGCTTTGCTTTTATGGTAACATTTAATCTCACAATCTATTCTGCTGTCTAGCAGTTTGCCCCAAATGTCTACCTGTGGCAGTACAACGTTTTTCCTCTTCACAATGTGGAGCCAATTCCATCCAAGGAAGGCCTTCAATGATACTACATTTATGTCACAATCATTGCCTGGCTTTAGCTTGTGTCATTATACAAGACTTGTTTCACTTATGGCCCATTCCATTTCACATTGGCTTAAGAAAATATTCAGACCATCACTTTCTGATCACTTCATTGCATTTTATATTTAATTTTAAATGGATAAATTTTCCATTTGTGCTTATCTATGTACACTCAATAAAGCATAATAACAAAGTGAAAACATGTTTTCAGAAATGTTATTAAAAATCTAAAACTGAAATCTCTCTTTTCTCTAAGTATTCACACTCTTAATTCAGTACTCTGTCAAAGCACCAATTACAGCTTCATGTCTTCTTGGTAAGTCTCAATAAGCTTTGCTCACTTGAATTTGGACAGTGTATCTCCTTCTTTTGGCAGAGCCTCTTAAACTGCATTAGATTGAATGGGAAGTGTCAGTAAACTGCCATCTTCAGATCTCTCCAGAGATGTTCTATGGGGTTTAAGTCTGGACTTTAGCTGGACCACTCAAGAACAGTCAGAGATTTGTCCCAAAGCCACTCTAGCATTGTCTTGGCTGTATGCTTTGTGTTATTGTCATGCCAAAAGATTAAACATTACCCAGTCTGAGGTTGGGTGCAAGTTGGAACAGGTTATCTTCAAGGACTCTCTTAAATTCTGACCAATCAACTGTCCCTGTTGCTGAGTATAACCTACATAGCATGATACTGCCACCTCCATGCTTAACCATAGGGATGGTATTAGGTAGGTGATAAGTAGTATCTGGTCTTTAATAGAGAAAATGCTTGGAGTTTTGCCCAAAGAGTTCTATTTTTGCCTCTTCAGACAAGAGAATTATTCTCTTCATGCTCCCAAGAGTCCTTTCAATGTTATTTGGTAAACTCCAAGTGGGCTGTCATATGCCTTTTTACTTAAGAAAGACTTCTAGCCACTCCACCTTAAATGCTTGATGAGCTGGTCATCCTTCTGACAGGTTATCCCATCTCAGCAGGGGACTTCTAAGCTCTGTTTGAGTGACCACTGGATTCTTGTGGCCCTTTTTACTGGAGAGCTCGGTTTAGCCGGACGATCATATCCAAGAAGAAGAGTCCTGGTGGTTCCAAACATTTTCCATTTCACAGTTATTGAGGCCATAATTTTCCTTGAAACACGCAAAGCTTTGGAAGCTTTTATACCCTTGCTTTTATCTATGCCTCACCACAATTTGATTGCATTCTGTCTGGACTTCATGGCTTAGTGTTTGTCCCAACATGCAGCGTGAATTGTGGGACCTCATAGGTGCAGGTGTGCATTTCAAAAAGATGTCCAATTAATTCAGTTTCCAACAAGTGGACTCCAATCAAGTTCTAGACACATCTCAAGGAAAACTAAAGCAAAGGCAATGCACATGACCACAATTTGGAGTGACACATCCAATGGCGTGAATACTTATATGAATGAGAGATTTCGGTTTTTGATTTTAATGAATTTTGCAAACGTTTTTGAAACCATATTTTCACTTTGTTATTACTGATTTTTCAGTTTAGATTCATGGGCAAAAATGGCAAAGGTATCCGTTTAAAATTAACTCAACAATAAAAGAAAAGTGAAAGGGACTGAGTACTTACTGAATCCACTGTATTTTGCCATGATAGCAATTAGTCAGACAAAGAAGGGTCCATGATATAGCAGCAAAGTAAACAATAGACACCTCAGCTCTGCTGATAAAAGTAATATCAGTGACGTTTGCTTTGCTGCCATCGCATAGTAGGATCTGACAATTAACCTAAACAAGGAAAAGTAAGTTTCTCTTATGAGTCAAAAATTGAATTTTCACATTGGGTGTAAGCTAGGTGATGGCCCAAGGGCATTAGGAACTGCAGTGATGTGATATTATTCCTTATGCTACCTTAGAATAACTGAAGGGTAAAGGAGAAGACATTGAATTGACTGGATGAGTTTGTTTTCCCGTAAACTAATTTAAGACTGAAAAAAGCCGCCTGAAATAATGAGTTAATTTACAAATTAAAGGAGAGGTGTGAGTCAAACATTTCAATCAGATTGAATAAAATACAATCTTTTAAAACTATTATACTGCAGAATTAAGAGCACTGGTTTGACATTTTACTGAATTTGCAATGACCAAATGTTTCCAAATTTTTCACCTATTAAGTGGTTTCCCTTGAAGCAGTTAGCATATAACAGGTTGGTCATTATCTATTTTTAAACACAAGCAAAGCTGAGTGCCATCAACATAGAAAAGAATGTTACCTCATCTAACTGAAAAGCATAAAAAATAATTCTGGACACAGCACTGATCCCTGAAGAAGTCTATATTTAACACAGTAATGAAAAAGCAATGACATCAGGATTTTTCCTGTGTTGAAAACAGTTCATTTGCAACAAAAATGAATACAATGAGTGTCTTTCCATTTAGGGTTAATGCTACTTATTTTTTTTTAAACTGTAATGCCAATTTGTCTTTCTATATTAAAGTCATTTCCTTTAAGCCCATACATCTTTAAGCTCCCACTGCTTCCACAAAAACTGACAAATACTAAGGGTATTAAAAGCCCCGAGCCCAATATCCATGACATCAGCCCACTATAAAAATACTATAATATGAGCGAGATAAGTAGCTATGGTTGTTTAGCAATCATGAAGGATTTGCTACTATGCATTATCTTGTCAGCACAGAAGAATTTCTCACTGGAGGACACTAGTAAGAGACAAAAGCAGCTGCCTTGTGTGTAATTATTTTAAAAATGAGTTTCATAGAGTCAGCCTTTTCATGGATTCATTTGGTAATTCTAAATCTTTGTCATTTTGATTATTGGTCTGGATGTTGTGATTGCATGGGAAGCATGTATAATATTATTTCTTTTTCTTTTCCAGGCCCGCATTTCTGAGCCAAAATGATGATTAATAGTGTTTTGTGAAACTTGCATAAAACATAAAACTTGTTGCATTCTGATTTCCCTCACTCTATCACGCTTTAATGATCTTTCAGGATTCTCTGCTGACCTCCAATAGACCAATTTCAATCTGAAAAAAATCCCTCACCATTATCTTATGCTAACCCTAAGGCACTTGTGCCAAATGACATGGCTCTAAGCCTACCACCCTGTAATGAGCTGGCAAGTATGAAACTAGCAAGGCTCCTTTTCCATAGTATACCTTAAACAATATGTGTGCTGCAGGAAACAATTATGTTCATTGAGACTGCTCTATTGTTACTGACAGATAGTTTTCCTGGTATCTCATATGTTTAGGATTTATAGCACAAACTGTTTGTACCATAAATACCATTAATGATGACCAAGTACTGTGCCATGTAAATGGTAATTAATTTTCTTCAAAGCTAAAGGTTAGTGGGTTAATATGTTGGTACAGAGAAAATGTCTAATGTGATGATGCCAACCTGATTAAGCTGATTTATTGGTTCGGTGTGTCCCTTTGCGCTGTAAGTTGTGTCTTCCTCTAACGTAACATTTAATAGTGAATGTGTTACATTGGTGTTACCAGTAGGGTCCAAGAAGTAAAAAGTGAAACTGCAAATGGCTAGCAGATTAAACCTGTTATGATAGACACAGAGTGGCTCTGCTGGATGACAGCACAGATCCTGTGTGCCTACCTTTTAATTTCTAGCTGCCCTCTTTGAATAATTTGCTGATAAAATGTGAGAGAGCAATTGCTAGATGTTATTACCCACAGACCAGGGGCCTCATGCATAACATCATTGTTATATATTGCTGAAATAAATGGACCACACAATCTAGTCAGTTCTTCCTTAACTTAATTCACTCCTCTCCTTTTCCTTTCCACCCCTTTCCTCACAGCGACTTCTACCTCCTGACTGATTACATCAATATCCCATAGCTGTGCGTAGAATTCACAGTATAACATGGCATAAGCACAAATGCGGAAATGTTTGTAAGCACAAAAAAATCCAGATGCATAAATCCGTCTTTGTCTATCTTGTCCTATGCTTGGCTCAGCAATTCTAAATGCTGAGAGCCCCTTTGTGCTAACTTTGGCCTGGCCTGTACATGTGAGTGCATTTATAAAATAATTTTTGTACAGAGCACAGTGACATTAAACTTATATTCTGATTACAGCCGATTCTTCAAAACTTTTAATAAACATTGAAATATCTTCGTAGTACATGTTTAGAAGAATACAGTGCGAGGCAGGAACAATCCGTGAAAGGAGTGCCAGCTTCTTGCTAGCGCTGCGACACTGTGCCCTCACATGTTTATTTATTAACAATATAGATTATTTAAACTAAGATAAAGTTTTATCTGTATAATATAATAAACATATTTTGCTGCATTTCATCTTAAAAATGATATTGTCATTATATTTAAATACGCGCTTTTTAAAGTGGCTCAGGATGTGCAATATTATAACTGTATCGTAAGTTTACAGTGAGGTGATTGTACTTATAGGTACAAACAGTTCTACAAGGAGCACTTGATGGAGTGATTGAGTACGTTTATAGTTCTTGGGATGAAACTGTTCCTGAACTGCAAGGTCCATACAGGAAAGGCTCTAAAGCATTTGTCATATGAGAGCAGTTCAATAGATAGCATGGCTGAGGCAGCATGTGCTAGATGCCGTATACCGATAATTCTCTTTCCAGTCAGCTGCTGTACAGCTATGATTCCCCACTCAGATACAGTGATATAAATACTCCGAGTGGTGCAGTGAGAGTAATGTGGAAAAAGATGATCCGCTGTGGCAACCCTAATGGGAGCAGCTGAAATAAGAGGATGAAGGTGCAGTGAGAATAACAACGCTAAAGCAGCTATTGTATTTAGAATAGTTTGACCATTCTCTGGACCATTATATTGTTACAGGTTAATTACAATCAGATGCATTAAACTAATAAACAATATGCAGTTAGTTTCAGTGTATATGATAAAGCTGCATCAGGGATGTGAATCTAAAAAAGAAAGGGAAACCACACAGGAACAATAGCACTGCTTTGATGCTAGGTGCCGCCAGTTTACAAAACTGAGCCCAGAACTTGCGCACGCAAGGGTATGAGCTACCGTGGAAATGTGCGTGGCTTTACACCAAGTTTAGGTTTTATACATCGCGATTTGAGTGTGGAAACAGGCTTACGCAAATATTTTGTGCATACGCAGCATTTATACGTGAGGTCCCAGGACAGGTACATGGCTTTTGACACAGAAACTAGGATAAACAGATTTCTAAATAGACTGTGGACTGCTGTCAAAACCAGATGGCTTAACTGTTAATGTAGTCAAGCAAGAATTGCCAGGAGTCATAAACAAGAGCATAATAATTTAACCAGAGCCTAAACGCTATGACTGAGAATCAAATTGAGATATGAAAAGCTATGAGTTGATACAAGACAATCGGAACCCAAAGATGCAAACCAGGTACAACAGACGTGTACAATGAAAATCCATAATTTTGAATATAGTATTGATGGTACTGTGCTCAGATTTTAAAGCAAATCCTCAAGACAGGAAACATGGTGCCTCCTGGTAAGTGGTCTCTAGCAACCATGCCTACTTCCTAGTAACCAGTTAACTACCCTCTTAAATTCTAAAATGGCTGCATGGCAAACTTAAGAATAAACAAAAAATATTTTTTCATACAAAGATGTTGGATAAAAGCACACACATAAAATGAAACTTGCAAATACAGTTTTCTAAAAGCAAAACACTGGGTTTTTTTTTCAAATCTTATCAATACAAACAAAGAAATGTTAAATACAGAATAACTGATGACAAAGTAACTGTTTTATTATATACATTGCATTTAAAAGTATTCAGACCCCTTCACTTTCTGCACCCTTTATTGAATTGTAGATTTGAATACATTTCAGGTTTTGAGTTTTAATACATTTGCAAACCTTTCTGAAAATATGTTTTCACTTTGTCCTTACGGGTTATTGAGCATAGATTGATTAGCGAATATGTCAAGTTTACCCAAATAAAATTAAATCTCCCACACTGTAAAGAAATTGAAGGGGTCTGCATACTTTCTGAATAAACTGGGTATATTGTAAGAAAAGAAAAAAAATAGAAAAAAAGGTTTGTGGTATGTCCGTGATGCTGTATAATGAAAATAATAAAAACAAAAAAAATATTTTTACAAAGATGAGGATTACTGTATATCTTTTCAAACAAGAGTCCTTTGCAGAAGTGATAGAAAATGGCAGAAGTTCCAGTAATATGGATTCCAGGCAAGAAAGTGGGCACAGGAGGGAGGACAATGGAAATGACGTCAGCAGTGGCTGTCAATGTTATGTTATGCAGAATGAGGAAGAGAGAAGTCGTTAGAACTGAGTGCCGAACTCTGGTTCGTCAGGCAACTACCAACACCAGAGCACTTGGTAAATGCTTCTCCAGCAAACAGGCTTCACAATATTTTTATAGATGTGCACATTGGGGACAGCTTAAAAACTGTGATGGTAGTATTTCCTCACCGATCCACAAGATGACTTTGTATATTAATGCCTCTTCTTTTACTCCCTCTGCAGACTGGATTATTGATAACCCTATCACATCTGACGTCACTTCCACTGACTGTCCACCTCGTCTGTATTTAACCAGAAGTGTCTCCATCTTGGGCAGTCTATTTTCAGACTCATATATATATATATATATATATATATATATATATATATATATATACTAATAAACGGCAAAGCCCTCACTCACTCACTCACTCACTCACTCACTCACTGACTGACTG
The DNA here is from genome assembly GCA_026402145.1 of Polypterus bichir lapradei. Classification (NCBI taxonomy): domain Eukaryota; kingdom Metazoa; phylum Chordata; class Cladistia; order Polypteriformes; family Polypteridae; genus Polypterus; species Polypterus bichir. The sequence continues at coordinate 107,082,229 of JANRMT010062813.1, read as the reverse complement.
ACTGACTCATCACTAATTCTCCAACTTCCCGTGTAGGTAGAAGGCTGAAATTTGGCAGGCTTATTCCTTACAGCTTCTTTACAAAAGTTGGGCAGGTTTCATTTCGAAATTCTACGCGTAATGGTCATAACTGGAAGCTGTTTTTCTCCATTTACTGTAATGGAGATGAGCTTGAAACCCGTGGGGGCGGAGTTTCGTGTGACATCATCACGCCTCCCACGTAATCACGCAGTACGTAGAAAACCAGAAAGAGGCCCAAAAAGCGCTGAAGAAAACATGCATTATACAATTGAGAAGGCAGCGAAACAATAAGAAGCGAGCGAGTGACATATACAACCATATTCATGAGTTCTGCTACTTCGGAAACAAAGCACGATGTAAACCTAAACTTTAAATTAAGTTCATAGACAGGCTGCCGCTGGCGTTTGTAATTTAGTGCCTGCCCATATAAGGCCGTCCGTCAGCGGCAATCCAATAGAAACACTGCCACGGGTAAATATTCACGGGTGAAGGACTGTGCTTATGCAGAGGAAGATGAGATGGTCAGGGTGGTGTTTTGCACAAACTCAGCGAAACTGCGAGAGAAAGTTTTAAGTGCCGGGACTTCGGTAACATTAGATACAGCCATGGACATAGCACGACATGGCACCAGCACAGCTGGTGTACGAATTACACAATTGAGAAGGCAGCAAAAAAATATGAAGCGTCTGATACATACAAGCATATTCATAACTGCAGCTACTGCAGAAACAAAGCACACGGTGGAAAAAGTCAATGTCCCGCTAAAGGAAGACAGTGTAAAAAAAAACCCGTGCATGAAGTGTGTCACATCTCAGATAAAGAGGAAGACGAGCTGTTTATTGATGCAGTAAGAAACGAATCGATGAATGAAACCTGTCATCTTTACAACGATTGACAAACACGGAATGTAACTTGAACACAACACATCCTACAAATACGAACCTGATTGAAAGAAATAATGATAATCAAATCCTGCATGCAGCAACACTCAGTAAAACTCACAAAACAATTACTGTATATTGAAAGTCATGTTACGTTATTTTTAAAATGTTCCCTTTTCTTTTTTCATAGCTTCTTTAACACACTACTTCTCCGCTGCGATACGCGGGTATATATATATGTATATATATACCCCGATCTACATACTCGAATAATGGATACTTTATTCTCCATCAATGATTGTTTTGGTAAAGCCATACTCAGTGTATTCATTAGATGAACGGTAAAAAAGTAAGAGCGAGGGGAGGATGACTTATTGAGGCACGCAGGCAAAACCACAATAGCACACGGGCTCGATGTACTGTAGTGCGCGTCAACTCTATCTGAATTGCGCGATCACATTTGAAAAAATATATCTTTTCAAGTTCTATTTAGTCCATATGTGTCAAACTCAAGGCCCGCAGGCCACATCCAGCCCGGCGTGTAATTATATCCGGCCCGCGAGATCATTTTATATACTGTATTATTGTTATTAATGGCCCGGGGATATGAAGCGCTGGTAACACAATAAACTACAGATCCCATAATGCAGCGCTTCAGCTGCCTTGCCGAACACTTACCGCGTTAATCAAGTCTAGCTTATAATGCTGCAAGTTATTGTGAAGCTAGCCCACACGATGCCGAAGAGAAAAGGTGATTCTGAACATAGAGCCTTTAAAAACCGATGGGAGGCTTTGTATATGTTTACTGACATTGCCGGTAAACCCGTGTGTGTCATTTCTGGAGCAAATGTGGCTGTAATTACAGAAATTAATCTAAGACGGCACTATGAGACAAAACATCAAGATAACCTGAAAGACCTGAATGCAATGCACAAGATACAGAAAGCAGAAGAGTTAAAGAAGAATCTGACACTTCAGCAGACGTTTTTACCCGTGCAAAATCACAAAGTGATTTCAAATGAAGCTACTTTTATGGGAGACACAAATGCAGCAGTGCAACTTGCCCCACTTTCCCTGTTGCCAAGTAATGTTGAACCAAGTCGTCACTACGGTGTTCCCAAATAGGCACTTTGTTCATAAACTGAATGATTTGATTTGTTATTGCTGAAAAGAACAAATTTTATTTATGTTTCCAGGTTTTGTTATGCACCATGTTCATATTTGAATTTGTATAATTTTGACAGGATATATTTTTATGGAGAGCAAAATCTTTTGGGATATTTAAAACTTAAGTTTATTTTTTATATAAAATTACATAAGAGTAAAGAAATTTGAATGTTTGTTCTTTTAACATTTACTTTATTTCTAACTTGTATAATTTAGACAGGATATATTTTTTATGGAGAGCAAAATATTATAAGTTATTTAAGGTTTGAGTTGATTTATTCCAGAATAATATTCTGTCGACTAAATAAAAATTCCTTCTATTTAAAATTTAAATAGAACTTCAACATATACGATAGTTGTGTGTGTGTATGTGTGTGTGTGTATGTATATATGTAGATATGTACAGTATGTATATATATGTTTATATATGTATTTGTGTGTATATATGTGTGTGTATGTATATGTATGTGTGTATATGTAGATATATATATATATGTGGATGTATGTGTATATATGTATGTATATATGTGTGTGTGTATATATATGTGTATATGTGTGTATGTATATATATATATATATATATATATGACAGCAACACTCATCACTCATAACAGTGATAAAACAATTACATTGACAATCATGTTACGTTATTTTCAAAATGTTTCCTTTTCTTTTTCATTGCTTCTTTAACACACTACTTCTCCGCTGCGAAGCGCAGGTATTTTGCTATATATATATATGTATGTGTGTGTATATATATATATATATATATATGTATATGTATATATATATAACTGTGTATATATATATATGTGTATATATGTATATACTGTATATATATGTCTATATTTGTATATGTGTATATGTATATATGTATGTATATGTATATATATATGATGTGTATATATATGTTTATATATGTGTTTGTCTGTGTGTATATATATATATATATTTATATATATATATATACTAATAAACGGCAAAGCCCTCACTCACTGACTGACTGACTGACTGACTGACTCATCACTAATTCTCCAACTTCCCGTATTGGTAGAAGGCTGAAATTTGGCAGGCTCATTCCTTACAGCTTCCTTACAAAAGTTGGGCAGGTTTCATTTCGAAATTCTATGCGTAATGGTCATAACTGGAAGTTGTTTTTCTCCATTTACTGTAATGGAGTTCAGCTGGAGGGGCGGAGTTTCGTATGACATCATCACGCCTCTCACGTAATCACGCATTACGTAGAAAGCCAGGAAGAGCTACAAAACGCGCTTTAGAAAACATGCATTATATAATTAAGAAGGCAGCGAAACAATTAGAAGCGAGCGAGTGACATATAAAACCATATTCAGCGGCTCACGTGAACTGACGCAGTGCACAGACAAAAAGTAACAGTTCCAAAGAGTGCTGAACAAAAACCGAATTACACTGCTACGCTCAAATAGATAAACCACACGTCGTGGCGCGATAGTAAAGCATTCGGCTGTAGCGCCCACGTCCGAGGTTCGATTCCCGAGAGGGGATGCACTAAGTATGTACGCGCGCTTCACGATTTATTTTAACCTAACTTCCCCTTAGTTTGAGACGTATGAAAACGCATGCGGTTAACGAAGAAAGACAGATCACCTATTCACCTATTGAAGCTTCATGAATAATGAATACTTTATTCGCGATCAATGATTGTTTTGGTAAACTCAGTGTATTCATTAGATGAACGGTAAAAAAGTAAGAGCGAGGGGACGGTAACTTACTGAAGCACACAAGCAAAACCACAATAGCACGCGGGCTCGATGTACTGACTTGCGCGATCACATTCCAAAAAATATTTCTTTTCAAGTTCTATTTAGTCCATATGAGTCAAACTCAAGGCCCACGGGCCACATCCGGCCCGGCGTGTAATTATATCCGGCCCGTGAGATCATTTTATATACTGTATTATTGTTATTAATGGCCTGGGTATATGAAGCGCTGGTAACACAATAAACTACAGATCCCATAATGCAGCGCTTCAGCTGCCTTGCCGAACACTTACCGCGTTAATCAAGTCTAGCTTATGACGCTGAAAGTTATTGCGAAGCTAGCCCACACGATGCCGAAGAGAAAAGTTGATTCTGAAAATAGAGCCTTTAAAAACCGATGGGAGGCGTCTTTAAAAACCGATGGGAGGCTGAGTATATGTTTACTGACATTGCCGGTAAACACGTGTGTCTCATTTGTGGAGCTAATGTGGCTGTAATTACAGAATTTAATCTTTACAACGACTGACAAACACAGAATGTAACTTGAACACAACACATCGTACAAATACGACCCTGATTGAAACAAATAATGATAATCGAATCCTT
>JANRMT010062813.1:107049386-107067815 GCA_026402145.1 Polypterus bichir lapradei | reverse complement strand
CTCCAAACAGATAAATGAATTTCCACGAAGTAGGATTCTTTATTTATCTAATACTAATAAAAGGCAAAGCCCTCACTCACTCACTCACTCACTCACTCACTCACTCACTTACTCACTCACTCACTCACTGACTGACTGACTGACTCATCACTAATTCTCCAACTTCCCGTGTAGGTAGAAGGCTGAAATTTGGCAGGCCCATTCCTTACAGCTTACTTACAAAAGTTAAGCAGATTTAATTTCGAAATTCTACGTGTAATGGTCATAACGGTCAACGACGTCCGCCATATTGAACTTTCTTATTCATGGCCCCATCTTCACGAAATTTGGTAGGCGGCTTCCCTGCGCTAACCGAAACCAATATACATACTTATTTCGGTGGTATGACGCCACTGTCAGCCGCCATATTGAACTTTCCAACGTCACTAATTCTCCAACTTCCCGTGTAGGTAGAAGGCTGAAATTTGGTACTTATTTCGGTGGTATGATGCCACTGTCGGCCGCCATATTAAACTTTTAACGGAAACCGATGTACGTACTTATTTCGTTGGTATGACACCAATGTTGGCCGCCATATTGAACTTTCCAACGTCACTAATTCTCCAAGTTCCCGTGCAGGTAGAAGGCTGAAATTTGGCAGGCTCATTCCTTACAGCTTACTTACAAAAGTTAAGCAGGTTTCATTTGGAAATTCTACGCATAATGGTCATAATGGTCAACAACGTCCGCCATGTTGAACTTTCTTATTTATGGCCCGATCTTCTCGAAATTTTATAGGCGGCTTCCCTGCACTAACTGAAACCAATGTACGTACTTACTACAGTGGTATGATGCCACTGTCGGCCACCATATTGATCTTTTCAACAGTCTTTGTTACTTATGGGCCCATCTTCAAGAAATTTGGTACATGGGTTCCCAACGCTAACTGAATCCTACTTATGTACATATATACGTTCATAGCCTGCAGCTCGGTCGCCATGTGAGGCGGCGTTGGGTCCCCCATCCCAACGCCTCCCACGTTGTTGGCTGCCTGCCTATATAAGACTGTCCGTCGCTCCGGTCTCTACATTCCCTTCCTTGCTTCGCCACGGGATTCACGTCTCCCTACTGATAACTACAGCCTTTTTGTTTAATCCACGGCTTCTCCGCTGTTTTATTGTTTGTTTATTACAATTGTAGTTATTGTATAGGTATTTTAGACTTACTTTACATTGCTCAGGTACCCATTTCCTTTATCATTCCAACTCCCATTACCATGTCTATCGAGGTGATCACTATCGATCAAAGAACTGTCACTTACTGAGTGGTTTCCATGCCCGGAGATGGCACCTACCTTTTCCATTCTCTTTAATACATATTGCACGGCCATATCAGGCTCACTCTTGATATCCGGAGGACATTGTGTCTTATGTATTGAATGACTGGGACAGGTTCAAGGTGTGGACTGATGACGGTACAGGAGATAATTATACTACACAGGAGCACTAGAAGAATGAAATGCTTAAGCCCTTCACCTGTGGTTCTGCATGTGAGTTGATGGCTGCCGCTGAATTGTTCGGTTGTCGCTTTCAAGTGTACCGAAATGGCCAAATATTTTACACCTTTCGACAACCGCCAATGCCTCTTAAACATCTTAGATTCACAGGTGACGATTTCAGTAGTGGACACTTTCATGTTTATGAATGTTTAAACTCTCAAAAGCTGGATGTGAAGTTATCGATGAAACCGGTTGTGTGCTTACAATGCTTGACAGATGCTGAATGTCACTTCAACACAACAAGTCCTGCAAATACTGTCGTAATTGAAACAAACCATGAAACTCAAACTGATTATGACAGCAGCAATCCAAGCTGTGAGATTTGAAACAAGATTACTGTTCACATGGCCAACTGTACGTGGCATGCTCAAGAGTAAGCTCAGCGCACAGCTTGGTCATGTTACAACCGGAGGGCCAAACTGACAACGTGGTATACAAAGAGATCCTTAACAAATAATTATTGGCATATTTTCCCTCAGTTTAAAAAAATATCTACATATATACACATACATATACATACACACATACATACATACATACACACACATATATACACACAAATACATATATATATACATACACACACACATATATAAACATATATATATACATATACATACATATCTACATATATACACACATAGCTATTTCGTATCAGTGCAATACGTTGCTTGTTAAAACGGATAACTCCCGCTCTTACGTGGAAGTCTGCGTGGATATTATGAACTAATATTATGAATTTTTATTTATTCGACAGAAATATCTTTGGTAGGAATGGTAAAAACAGACAAGAATATTATTCTTGAATAAATCAACTCAAACCTTAAACAACTTATAATATTTTGCTCTCCATAAAATTATATCCTGTCTAAATTATACAAGTTAGAAATAAAGTAAGCGTTAAAAGAACAAACATTCAAATTTCTTTACTCTTATGTAATTTTATATAAAAAATAAACTTAGATTTTAAATATCCCAAAAGATTTTGCTCTCCATAAAAATATATCCTGTCAAAATTATACAAATTCAGATATGAACATGCTGCATAACAAAACCTGGAAATATAAATAAAATGTGTTCCTTTCAGCAATTACAAATCAAATCATTCAGTTGTCTTTGCTCATATGTCATTTTAGAGCTGGACGCCTGGCATCTTTTTTGGGCAACAAGTTCGTTTATGTTTGGTGTGAGGTTCTGTGTTGTGGAGATTCTCAGGATGGACTGCAGGTGCTCATCAGTGAGGCGACTCCTGTGTGCTGTTTTGTTAGTCTTTATCACTGAGAGGAGCTTCTCACACAGATATGTGCTACCAAACATGCACAAGGTTCGAGCCGCATGTAGACGGACTTTTTTTGTTCTTCAAAGTCACCAAAGCGCCGTGCGCTCAGTTTATCAGCAAAGTGCGTATTTGGGAACACCGTAGTGACGACTTGGTTCAACATTACTTGGCAACAGGGAAAGTGGGGCAAGTTGCACTGGTGCATTTGTGTCTCCCATAAAAGCAGTTCACTTGAAATCACTTTGTGATTGTGCACGGGTAAAAACATCCGCTGAAGTGTCAGATTCTTATTTAATTCTTCTGCTTTCTGTATCTTCTGCATTGCATTCAGGTCTTTCAGGTTATCTTGATGTTTTGTCTCATTGTGCCGTCTTAGATTAAATTCTGTAATTACAGCCACATTAGCTCCACAAATGAGACACACGGGTTTACCGGCAATGTCAGTAAACATATACTCAGCCTCCCATCGGTTTTTAAAGGCTCTATGTTCAGAATCACCTTTTCTCTTCGGCATCGTGTGGGCTAGCTTCACAATAACTGTGCAAGTTATAAGCTAGACTTGATTAACGTGGTAAGTGTTCGGCAAGGCAGCTGAAGCGCTGCATTATGGGATCTGTAGTTTATTGTGTTACCAGCGCTTCATATACCCGGCCATTAATAACAATTATACAGTATATAAAATGATCTCGCGGGCCGGATATAATTACATGCCGGGCCGGATGTGGCCCGTGGCCCTTGAGTTTGACACATATGGACTAAATAGAACTTGAAAAGATATATTTTTTTCGTACATCGAGCCCGCGTGCTATTGTGGTTTTGCCTGCATGCCTCAATAAGTCACCCTCCCCTCGCTCTTACTTTTTTACCATTCATCTAATGAATACACTGAGTATGGCTTTACCAAAACAATCATTGATTGCGAATAAAGTATTCATTATTCGAGTATGTAGATCGGGGTATATATATACATATATATATACCCGCGTATCGCAGCGGAGACGTAGTGTGTTAAAGAAGCTATGAAAAAGATTTGTTTCTTACTGCATCAATAAACAGCTCGTCTTCTTCTTTATCTGAGACCTTACACACTGCATGCACGGGTTTTTTTTTACACTGTCTTCCTTTAGCGGGACATTGACTTTTTCCACCGTGTGCTTTGTTTCCGCAGTAGCTGCACTTATGAATATGCTTGTATGTATCAGACGCTTCATATTTTTTTGCTGCCTTTTCAATTGTGTAATTCGGTTTTTGTTCAGCGCTCTTTAGAACTGTTGCTTTTTGTCTGTGCACTGCGTCAGTTCACGTGAGCCGCTCGGTGTTCTTGCATTGAAGTTTCCCAGCTATGCTGGTGCCATGTCGTGCTATGTCCATGGCTGTATTTAATGTTACTGAAGTCCCGGCACTTAAAACTTTCTCTCGCAGTTTCGCTGAATTTGTGCCAAACACCACCCTGACCATCTCATCTTCCTCTGCATAAGCACAGTCCTTTACCCGTGAATATTTAGTGGCAGTGTTTCTATTGGATTGCCGCTGACGGACGGCCATATATGGGCAGGCACTAAATTGCAAACGCCAGCGGCAGCCTGTCTATGAACTTAATTTAAAGTTTAGGTTTACACTAAACATGCATTATATAATTGAGAAGGCAGCGAAACAGTAAGAAGCGAGCGAGTGACATATACTACCATATTCATGAGTGCTGCTACTTCGGAAACAAAGCAAGGTGTAAACCTAAACTTTAAATTAAGTTAATAGACAGGCTGCCGCTGGCGTTTTTCATGCCCACGGGTAATGCGGGATACAAGTTTAATGAGAGGACGCAGGATATAAACGAGAGTTTTGATCACTTTGTAACTAAGTTAAAATTGCAGGTGAAGGGGTGTGCTTATGCAAATTCCGAGAGACTGTGTTTGTGGGGATTGACAGTTAAGGCGGGTGGGGGAGTCACGTCATCATATCCCCTCCCATTTACCTCATTTCACTCTGAGCTGAGCTCCGCGGCTAATGCCGTCTTCCAAAGCAACTTCGTCACACTGCCACCAAATATTCACAGAAAAATCCACAAGTTAATACACACGCTGTTTCTAGAGTTTCTCCACACTGAATCCTCCAGGCACTACTTACAAAAGGTTACATTGACAATCGCACAGCTGAGAAGCTTCGATGCATGTGCTCCATAACGCGTTAAAAATATAGAGTCACTGTCGGAATAAATAAAGTCAAAACTTAAAGTCAAAACTTGTTTCTGAATATATAAAGTCAAAACTTAAATATATAAAGTCATTCCCAAATATATAAAGTCAAAAGCTGAGTATATAAAGACGGCGTTGGAATATTTTGGAATATATAATGTAAGCGCTGGAATATATAAAGTCAAAACTTAAATATATAAAGTCAGCGTCGGAATATATAAACTCAGCGCTGGAATATATAAAGTCAAATCTTAAGTATATAAAGTCAGCGTCGGAATATATTGTCACGCTTGGGTCACAGATTTGCACAGAGACACAGGAGGTCGTAGAAACAAGAAGGATTTTTATTCAAACACTGCAAACACATGAGCTTAAACGTGCTGCATGACAATTCAGAGATGACAGTTCCGCTAGGAGCAGAGAGAGAGAGCGATAAAAGCAAGCAAACAATCAATTTTCAACTGACAGGCGCTGCACAAGGCTTTTAAGTTAGCGGAGTATCGCGCGAGGTTTGCATTACGCGTTATAGCGCAAGTGAGAAAGTAAGGAGCAATGTGAGGGTAGTCTGTGTTTCAGGGGTTGTGGTTTTCCCAGAGGCGTCTATCTTCTTGGGGTGTGATCAGCCCTCCAACTCACACCCTCCCCCTCAGCTTTATTCACATTTCTGTGAATCAAGCGATTCTCTGTGCCAGGTTCATTTAGTCTTGATAATACGTCTGCGTTGACGTGTTCAGAACCTGGTCGATGTTTTACTGTGAAACGGTAAGGTTGTAAGCCCAGAAACCATCTCATGAGGCGAGAGTTTGTATCTTTCTGTCGGTATGACCATTGAAGTGGAGCATGATCAGTTATCAAAGTGAAGTTTCGTCCCCAGACGTAATAGCAAAGCCCTCCAGCTCACAATATAAAGTAAGAGCTGGAATATATAAAGTCAAAACTTCAATATATAAAGTCATCGTCGGAATATACAAAGTCAGTGCTGCAATATCCATCCATTTCCCAACCCGTTGAATCCGACCACAGGGTCACGGGGGTCTGCTGGAACCAATCCCAGCCAACACTGGGTGCAAGGCAGGAACCAATCCTGGGCAGGGCAAATGCATCATTTTCAAAACATTAACCGAACAGTGTTTTTTTAATTTATTTTTCTGAATACGTTTTTGTTAACTTACTTCAGTTCAGAGTCGTTTCAATCAATATATTTTGACTTTGAGTTTATATATTCAGGAATGAGTTTATATACTCCGATGTTGACTTTATATAATCAGGAATGACTTTATAAATTCCGACGCTGACTTTATATATTCTGACGCTGACTTTATATATTCAAGTTTTGAATTTATATATTCCAGCGATGACTTTATATATTCAAGTTTTGACTTTATATATTCCAGCGGTGACTTTATTTATTCAAGTTTTGACTTTATATATTTAGAAAAAAGTTTTGACTTTATATATACCGACGCTGACTTTATGTATTCAAGTTTTGACTTTATATATTCCGACAGTGACTTTATACTGTATATTCGGGAATGACTTTATATATTCAAGTTTTGACTTTATATATTCTGACGCTGACTTTATATATTCAGAAAATCAATGTATTTGCCTGTTTCGCACCCCATAGTATATGTGTGTGTATATATGTACACATGTATGTATATATATATATATATATATATATATATATATATATATATATATATGCCAGCAGCACTCATGACAATGACAAAACAATTACGTTGTCAATCATGTTACATTATTATTAAAATGTTTCCTTTTCTTTTTACTACTCAGCTGCCAAGCGTGGGTATTTTGCTATATTTATATATATACAGTATATATATAGATATAGATATATATAAATATGACAACAACACTCATATCAATGACAAAACAATTACATTAACAATCATGTTACATTATTTTAAAAATTTTTCCTTTTCTTTTTCATACCTTCTTTAACACACTACTTCTCCACTGCGAAGCTCGGGTATTCTGCTAGTATATATATATATATATCTCCTTTGGGGTGCGAGCAGCTTTTGCTGGGGGTGCCAGAATCCATTGAGGAAGAAAAATTAAAAACATTATTTGTATAAAATCTTAATTTATTTATCCATTCCTAAATAATTAAATTGTCAGGCTATTTCGTATCAGTGCAATACGCTGCTTGTTAAAACGGATGACTCCCGCTCATACGTGCAAGTATGCGTGGATATTATGAACTATCGTATCTGTTCAAGTTCTATTTAATTTTTAAATATAAGTAATTTTTATTTGGTCGACAGAAATATGTTTAGTAGGAAAGAAAGTTAAATTTAATCATCATTGCATAAATTTTTCTTCACCATAGAAATTTAAAGACTAAATCCAACTTCCATTACTACGAAAGATATTTCTGGCGACTAAATAGAACTTAAATATATCCAAAATCGAGCTATTGAGCTGTCGCCTGCCTGCCTGAATAAGTCACCCTCGCTTCGCTCTTACTTTTTTACCTTTCTTTTATTCATGGCTAGTCGTGGAAAAATTATAACATGGAAGGAGGATTAAACTGAGTATGGCTTTACCAAAACAATTATTGATGGCAAAAAAAGTATCAATTATTCATAAAACTTCAATTCGTGATCTTTTTTTCTGCGTTAACCTCATATTTTTTCATACTTCTACTCAAACCAAGGGGGTGCGAGGGTAACATGAATCGGAAAGCGGTGATATATATATATTGAATATATTGAAATATTTTTACTGTGAAATAATGCAAACAGTACGCGGCACATGCTTCGCCCTAATATATATATAACTTTTGAGAATGCAACGTATAGTTTTGTCCAGGAGGAAAGCAATCTTGCCTCAAATCAATGGCAACCTTTTGTAGGGTGTGTCCCTGAGACTTATTAATTGTCATTGCGAAGCAGAGCCTTACTGGAAATTTGAGGCATTTCAATTGAAATGGGAGATCAGAGGGTATAACAGTGACGCGAGGAATACATTGAGTGTGGAGAAACTCTATAGACAGCGTGTGTATTAACTTGTGGATCTTTCTGTGAGTATTTGGTGGCAGTGTGACGAAGTTGCTTCGGAAGACGGTGTTAGCCGCGGTGCTCAGCTCAGAGCGAAATGAGGTGAATGGGAGGGGAGAAGATGACGTCACTCCTCCACCCGCCTTAACTGTCAATCCCCCCACAAACACAGTCTCTCAGAATTTGCATAAGCACAGCCTCTCACCATCAATTTGAACTTAGTTACAAAGTGATCAAAACTGTCGTTTATACCCTGCGTCCTCTCATTAAACTTGTATCCCGCATTAGCCGTGGGCATGACAAACGCCAGCGGCAGCCTGTCTATGAACTTAATTTAAACTTTATAGGTTTACACCGTGCTTTGTTTCCGCAGTAGCTGCACTTAAGAATATGCATTGGCCTCGCTCACTGAGTGCAAGGGAAAGAAATAAAATGTAGTCTATAAGTTATTAAAATTAAAACATTAACGTTTTGTTCAGTTTCTTGCTACAGCAATTTTAACTCCGTTAGAAAGTGATCCAAAGTCTCGTTTATACCTCGTGTCTTCTCAGTAAACTTGTATCTCGCGAATAGCGTCATTCACCGTAGGCATGTCAAACGGCAGCGGAAGTGTGTCTATAAACTTAATATAAACTTACGGTTCACGCCGTGCTTTGTTTCCGCAGTAGCTGTACTTATGAATATGTCAGTCGCTCGCTTCTTATTGTTTCGCTCCTTTCTCAATTATATAATGCATGTTTTCTTCAGAGCGTTTTGGAGCTCTTCCTGGTTTTCTACGTAGTGCGTTGACAGTCAGTTCACGTGATTACGTGGGAGGCGTGATGATATCACACGAAACTCCGCCCCCCACGGCTTTCGAGCTCATCTCCATTACAGTAAATGGAGAAAAACAGCTTCCAGTTATGACCATCACGCGTAGAATTTCGAAATGAAACCTGCCCAACTTTTGTAAGGAAGCTGTAAGGAATGAGCCTGCCAAATTTCAGCCTTTTACCTACACGGGAAGTTGGAGAATTAGTGATGAGTCAGTGAGTCAGTCAGTCAGTCAGTCAGTGAGGGCTTTGCCTTTTATTAGTATAGATATATATATATAGTAATATGAATGACCCAGAGACATTGGGAAGGTTTGGGGCAGACACCCATATAATATTTCCCGGCTGCAAAATTGATTAAAGAGAGCAGACATGTTCACACGACTGAGTCCAAAACAGAACTGATCATTGTCTTAAGATGGCGGCTTTTAAAGTATCACAGAGGATGTGATGTCATCAGGGGCAGAACCAGAAGTGACGCCATTGGTTGCCCCGGAACCAAGTGGGATTTCCTGGGAATGGTCTGCAAGGAATTGAGAGAGAGAATTAGTACCCTTCGCCACCCCCTGGTACAGCGTGGAATTACATTTATTCAGGCCCTTTTGTTGTCCCCTAAATACGTGTGTGTGACAATTGTGATGGACGGCTGGCAGCTCATCCCGGCCGACACTTCCAGGCCGCTAGATGGCGTCTCCCCTGCAGCATAGAAGTGCCCAGGATTCCCACAGGGCACCATGGGAGATGGAGTCCAGTTTCACAGCCCTGCTGGGGACCCTGGGGGCCACTGTGGGACACTGCAGGAAGACAATGGGATTTTTATTTCCCGTATAACCTGGAAGTACTCCCAAGTCACGGGGATGGAAGAACAGAAGTACTTCCGGGCTGAAGAAAAATATAAATCTTTATCTGACCCGAAAGTGATGTGGAATCACTTGGACTGAAGGACAGGAGCACTTCTGGGTCAAGAACTATTTAAAGTACTCTGGGAAACCCAGCAGGCGGAGCCGGAGTTGGGAGGGAGTGTGACAGAGCTGCTGGGAGGAGAGGAGGATTTATTGTATTGATTATTGTGTTTTATTGTGTATTGTGGAGGTGGAGGTGCTTTGTGCACATTGTTGAAGAAATTAAAATTATTTCTGGTACTCTTACCTGGTGTCTGGACATGTTGTCTGTGGGTTTGGAGGAGCGACAGCGCCCTCTAGTGTCACAGTGGCGTAGTCAGCAGGATTTTCTGGCCGTCAGTTTGGCAGAAAACCTGAAAAGAAAAAATTTTCTGTGCACACAACCCAACAGACAGCGTCATGACATGCAGGAATCTGCCGAACCCATTTACCAGTCCGTCATGGGGAAGAAAAAAGGGAAGCAGAGTGACAACACAAGGGGAGGTCAAGCGCTCAACGTTGCCTGTATCCAAGATGAGACACGTAGAGGATGGCATCCAAGACGAGGTATGTGCCGGGGAAAGAATTGAGAACATTTTTAAAGTAATGCAGTTTGCCCCGTGCTCATACCTCATAGAAGATCATCCAGAGGTTCTGCGGGAGGCAGAATATAATCCCGAAGACGTTTGTGCGCTGACACAGGATTGTATGAGTGATGAGGACTTCCACCTGCAGTTTGCTGACAAGGGACACGTGCCCTACCCCGAGGTATTCTGGGAAGGAGAAGGTCCACATCCTGCTGCCTTGTACTTCGCCCACGAAATGACAGACTTGGACTTTCTGAAGGGGAATGGGGAGGCGAGCGAGGCATTGCTCACCCCACATAAAGGTAAGGAGGTCTGGGACATGACTGGTCGGTCCGCCGATAAATTAATACAGGTGGATCACAGTCAGCCGATAGCAGCACCGTGGACCTCTATAGTTGAAAACTACAAATCCCAAAAGCCTGAGCAAAACCCAACAGAGCATGCACCAGAACCGGAGGTAGGGCTGATAATGGCTCGAGCCTACCTACAGCTGATCTAAATATTAATATGGACATGAAGGAGCTGCAAAAGTTGATCCAGCCCGTACAGAGTTTTTTACAGATTATAATATCAATTAAGTAGATCGTGGAGGAGCTGGGAGTAACGGCTGAGGCGCCTTTGAAACGGATGGAAGATTACCTGCGGCATTTTGGTCGGGAGCCTCCAGAAATGGTTAATTCAGCAGTACAGGTAAGGGTTAAAAGTACCGTAAATGAAAAAGGGATCAGTGGCAAATATATATATAATGTTTGACTAATATGTATATATATACTGTATATATATATATGTATATATATATATATACACACCAAAAGCAGAACTAACAAACTAACTTCCCATAACCCATAGCTCTAATGCTCTTGCTTCCTGGTAATTTTGTGATATTCATCATGATGCTAAAGCATTCTTATTGCCATGATTTTAATCTCTTTTCTGCCTAACCCGAAATTTTTAACTGCATTAAGTTTGTTGACCAATTTTTGCACAAGTTGGTGTTGTTTTTGTTGGGTTTGATAAGTTTTAGTATCATAACCTTAACAGCACCATGTTGCCATTGGGGACGTTTGCTTTGGTCACAGGTGTCACTGTTTATCTTCGTTTTTTGGTCCTAGCCATGGTCCCTCTTTTTAATGACACCAATTGGTGGATATGTGGTGTGCATCGTTACTTGATGACATGATAATTTGGGGACTTTTAAAGAAGACATCATAACAGATAACCTTTTTATTAAAAACCAAAGCAAAATCTTTTGCTTAGTGTAGTTAGGCGTAAGAAAACAAAGACAGTGTTAGAAGTTTTGGTTGTACTTTTGACTGCGATTTTAATTATATGTTTTTGAGTTCTGACATTAAACTTATTATGTTTTGTGACCTCTTGCATTCCCCAAGAATAACTTAACTCACTAACTTACTGTTCATCTCCTGGTATATTTTCCATAACAACTAACTATGCTTTTGCTATGTGAAGGTTCACAACACTGAAATGGATGTAAAAACAACTCTCAACCCCCACTCTTAATTAAAATTCATTTTGTATTAATGCAGTGGCCAACACCATCAAAAACCTGCTGGTCTCAACCATCCACCTATGTGAGTCACTACAGTACATCATCATTTTTTTCTATTAATTCTTCTGGCCAAAACATCAAAATTCACACCAAAGAAGAATTTCTTCTCAAATGAATTCTTAAAGTATGCTTTTAAAGATTAAATTTAAAAGTTTTAAAGCTTTTTATTTTTTGGTAATAATTTTTGATAGTTCTAATGTCAAATAATGAGTGTTGCGTCACAAGAATCATTCATATATCTGTCAAAGAAACACAGCTTTACCTGTTTACCATTCCATTACCTTAATCCTTCCTTTCTTTATTAGCCTATTATGAAAACCAGAGCCTTGCATCAGGGGGAAGGCAAGATCAACCCTGGGAGGTGCTGCCAGTTCATCGGGGGACACATTCATGAGTCCACTGACATGTACTGAATCTGCATGGAGCAACTTCGAAGTAGTGATTTGCTTATCCTGGCATTAGTAGTAAGCAAATCAGGGTAGCATTTCAGACTCTGGGAAAATATGCAAAGTGAGCACATGGGTTCAGTGCCAGTCATCCAGTGTGCTAATATCCCCCTTAGCCGTAGTAAAGTGTAACCACAAGGGGGTGCCACAGAGGCCCAAACCACACACAGCAATACAGCACACAATATGTGAATAAAATAAAGGACTTTTATTACTTCCAAAGCACCTTTCCAAAGACCTCTTTCCACCATTCAGCCACAAATACAATTACAATCACAATAAATCAACAAATCTTCCTCCTTCACTCTTCCAGTTGTGTGTTGCCTGCTGCCGCCCAGCTCTGACTCATCCATATGTGGCAGCAGGCTCCTTTTTAAGCTGAACCTGGAAATGCTTCCGGTGTTATGCTGTATCTTCCAGAAAGCACTTCTGGGCCATAAAGAAAGTAGGGAGGTCTTCTCCTGACAGTGCCCTCTAATGATACCCATGGACCTCAACAGGGCTGCACTTCTGAACTCCAACTCTCAGGAATCTCTGAGGGTGTCCCGACTGAGTTTCCATGTGAGGACCACTGCCACCTATTGTATTGGGGTTTGAACTGCTCCCGATTCTTAGTTATCTCTGGTCCTTCCATTAATTTACATCAGCTAGGTACAAAGTTATTTATTTGTTCCACCGCCCAATCCATTTGTGTCATCGCACTGACCTCCTATCCATATAATGGCTTCTTCTTCTTTCTGGCCAGGATAGCCCATTCTCCTCCTGTAATATATTTCCACTAACAACATTATTTCTGTCAGCAATGTAAATTTAATTTTTGTACTACACTATACCAATGAAATTTACCAAAAAATAGAAAACTATATTAAATTGCAAAGAAAATATTCAGACAAACGGGGACACTTACAATAGTAAAACAAAAAAAAATATTTACCTGTATTAGCAATATGGCCTTTATTCATTTACTTACAACTGAATTTTCAAAGACAGATTTTTGACCTCAAAGAAATCCATGCTGGGGTTTTCTCTTTCCTGTAAGAGAAAGATTTTGGATTGCTTTGTGAAAGTTATAGATCATTGCTAGGTTTTAGATCCTCCACAGCTGACATAAGAGTTCCTCATTTCTGCTGAAATAATTTATTAGAATGTTTATGAAAGGAAAATTAAGTAGTGGAAAGCACAAATTGCATTTGTGGTCAGATGGGTGGATAGATAGTTGTAAAGTGTAAAAATAACACAAAGTCTAAAGATGTAGCCAAGATAAACACCAGTTTGGCAGTGCTGCCAAAACTGGCTGTTTATTTCTGGGAATGCAGATAAGGAAAAATGAACACAATTAAAAACAAAAAACAAAACACTTCTTAGTTTAATGTAGGAGAGGCTCACATAAGAGGATTCATCTTTCTTTCTTTCTCACGCCCCCACCACCCTTTCAGTGATGCTGCTCACTTTTAGTCTACAGACTCTTGGGTGTAATGGGAGGAAGGTTTTTATTGTCAGACAGCTGAATAATGCAGACAGGTGAAGTGGACACTTCAAATTGGTGGTATTGAAGACAAGTCTCTTTTGAGCTGATGATATAAAACACAAAGGCAGTTTAGATTTGCAATCTGAAACTCCATTTCCTTGGGTGTTTTTCTATATTGATCCATTCCCCCACATATTAAGATTATAAAAGTCCTGTGGATGCAGTAGTGGCATTTAAGTACCCCTGCAATATAAAGACAAACCTATTCCCTTTGAATGTTGCTTATTTAACACTTCTATTATATTAACATAACTTTAAAGGTAAGAAATGTTATATTAAAACTGAAAGAGGAATGAGAGAGATGATCCAACCTTGTTCAAATTGTTGTGGGACACATCAAATGTTGCTGCTGTAATTGCATTAGAGCAAACATGTCAACACAATAATCTTAAATGCTCAGCTGTTGAAACATTGTGTTTCAAACTTTTCTTTTTTTTAACATGTAAGATGATTTGCCCTGTGATAACTGTGGAAAAGTGGTGTAAACTACTACTATAGCACTGGTGCCATACAGCTCTCATTCATTTGGCTACTGGATGCCTTGGTTGTTATAATGCATGTTGTCCTCATATTTATGTGGGTTTCTACTCTTGGATTTCTGTACTATGCGTCCCTGTAGTTTTCTGTATCTTGTTAAGGACTGGTGACTCATCCACAGTTGTTTTCTATGCAGCAGTCATTGCTGCAATGAAAGGCATGGGAGCCTCAGTCAGATAAGCAGACAAAAGGATGAATTCTTTCAGTAACATAACATTAGAAGATTAGAACAGAAGTGACGAGAACAAGCTTGTCCATCCTACTCACCTAGATTGTCTAAAATAACACTGAGTTTAGATTTGTCTACTCTCAGCCACATTAGTTGGTAATTTTTTTCAATGTCCATTGTTCCTTGCATGAATTAGAACTTTCTACCATTTATGCAAAATCTGCCCTTAACTTGTTTTCAACCATGTCACCATAGTCCTTGTTGAAAATGTTATTTTAAAGAAAAATGGCACCCACAGTACAACTTACTTTCATAATTATAAACACTTCAATCATTTCACCTCTTAATTTCAGGATCTTGCTTTAAGGGCTTGGACAGCATACAGGCTTGGACAGATTTGTGGAAGATGAAATTTAATGTAAGTAAATGTAAAGTATTACACGTAGAAAGTAAAAATGTTGAATTTTAATACACAATGGGAGCTCTGAAAATTGAAAGTACACCTTATGAGAATGATTTAATAGTCATAGTGGTCTCGACACTATTAACTTCCAGTGTTCAGAAGCCATTAAGAAGGCTAATAGAATGTTAGGTTATATAGCATGATGTGTGGAGTACAAGTCCAAGGAGGTTATGCTCAACCTTTATAATGCAATGGTGAGGCCTCATCTAGAGTACTGTGTGCAGTTTTGGTATACAGACTATAAAAAGGACATAGCAGCACTAGAAAATATCCAAAGAAGAGTTATTAGGCTGATTCCAGGGTTACAGGGAATGAATTAAGAGGAAAGGTTAAAGGAGCTGAGCCTTTTCAGTTTAAGCAGAAGAAGATTAAAAGGAGACATGATTGAAGTGTTTAAAATTATGAAGAGAATTTGTACAGTGAATCAAGACTGTTACTTTAAAATGGGTTCATCGGGAACATGGGGACACAGTTGAAAACTTGTTAAGGGTAAATTTCGTACAAAAATTTATTTTGTTTCTCTTTACGCAGGGAACCATAGACACAGAATAAGCAACCAAGTTTTGTGGTAGACAGTAGGACTTTAGGGACTTTCAAAAGCAGAGCTTCAGGCTCATGGAGCTGAGGAAAAGTGCGGCAGATCAAGTTGCCATTGAGCCCCAACTGAACTGTGAGAAGCAGGGCCAGTGATAAAAATATGCAGGCAAAAGGCAAGGCAGATCGTAAATGTGTTGTGAAGGGCATTGAAGGGAGAGACTCAAAGCTGAGATCCAGACCTGGAACGCGGTTTGCAGTGCCAGCTCAGTAAAGGAAAACAGCAAAGAGACCAGTACATCTGCTTCTCCACTCCAGGAGGTTCGCCTACTTGTCTACAGCTGACCAGTGTTGAACACCTCTGCCACATGGCAGCACAGCACTTAACACCCTGGTTGTGCCAATTGCTGTTGCAGCACATAACATTCCTGCTGTGCCATCTGACGAAACTGTGCTCTCAAACCCTGCTGATGTTCCCTTGTCACCGGCTGCTGATCGAAGCAGGAGAGAATACCACCCCACCCTTTCATTGAGTTTATGCACCATTCCCAAGAGTTGTAAGCAGCTGCTCGGGACAGTATTTTTGAAGGGAGAGCTATGCAATGGTGCTGAACAAGTTACATCAGCCAGGGGTGAGTCACCAAAGGAATGAGTTGGCACTGTATCATCAATAGCAGGAGCGCCAGGAGTCACACATGTTTTTTCCAACTAGTGCGGCAAAAGGCAAGCAGTACATTTAAGGAAAGCAAGTCACCTCAAAGAGCCATGTAAAGAGCAGAGATTCCAATAATTATGGCGTTTGGCGCCAACTCTACAGTACAGTTGTATTTCATGTAGAATGCTCAGCACGGTCAGAGAACTGCATGTCAGTGCTCTATTTATAAATAATCTAACAATCCATGCTAGGAGTGAGACTATTTCCTAACTGGCTTAATTACCACTCTGTTTTCACAGGAATAGCCAAGAAAGTTTTATTTCAGTTAAGTTACAGGGGGTAAAGGAATATACCATATTCTATGACTAACTGATATTCTACTGAAATTAAGCAGGCATTTATGTGGATTTAACATTAACATTAACTTTCTAAGATTGGCTTTTACACCTAATATAATATTTTTTTCAAATATGATAGAATGTATAAGCCCTGTAGAGAAAACTCATGCAGTCATGGCATTTAGGGTGTATAGCCATAAAATTTCCCCTCGGGGATTAAAACAGTGTACCAGCAAAGCAGCGGGTCCAGATGGAGTATCGCCATGACTGCTGAAGGCCTGTGTGTTGGAGCTGGGGAGTCCTCTACAGCCCATCTTTAACCTGAGCCTGGAACAGGAGAGAGTCCCGAGGCTTTGGAAAACATCTTGCATCACCCCAGTCCCAAAGGTATCATGTCCTAGTGAGCTGAATGACTTCCGGCCTGTCGCTCTGATGTCACACATGATGAAGACCATGGAGCGGCTGCTGCTTCACCAACTGAGGCCACAGGTCCGCCGCACCCTCGACCCTCTGCAGTTCACATACCAGGAGAAGGTGGGAGCAAAGGATGCCATCATCTATATGCTACACCGATCCCTCTCCCACTCAGACAGAGGCAGTGGGGCTGTAAGAATTATGTTTCTGGACTTCTCTAGCGCCTTCAGCACCATCCAACCTATGCTCCTTAGGGACAAGCTGACAGAGATAGGAGTAGATTCATACCTGGTGGCATGGATCGTGGACTATCTTACAGACAGACCTCAGTATGTGCATCTTGGGAACTGCAAGTCTGACATTGTGGCCAACAACATAGGAGCACCGCAGGGGACTGTACTTTCTCCAGTTCTTTTCAGCCTATATACATCGGACTTCCAATACAACTCGGAGTCCTGCCACGTGCAAAAGTTCACTGACAACACTGCTATCGTGGGCTTCATCAGGATTGGGCAGGAGGAGGAGTATAGGAACCTAATCAAGGACTTTGTTAAATGGTGCGACTCAAACCACTTACACCAGAACACCAGCAAAACCACGAGCTGGTGGTGGATTTTAGGAGACCCAGGCCCCTCATGGATTATCAGAGGCAACTGTGTGCAGAACGGTGCAGACCTATAAATACCTGGGAGTGCAGCTGGATGATAAATTGGACCGGACTGCCAATACTGATGCTCTGTGTAAGAAAGGACAGAGCCGACTATATGTCCTTAGAAGACTGCCATCCTTCAACATCTGCAATAAGATGCTGCAGATGTTCTATCAGACGGTTGTGGCGAGTGCCCTTTCCTACGCAGTGGTGTGCTGGGCAGGCAGCATAAAGAAGAAGGACGCCTCAC
Organism: Polypterus bichir lapradei; assembly: GCA_026402145.1. Lineage (NCBI taxonomy): Eukaryota > Metazoa > Chordata > Cladistia > Polypteriformes > Polypteridae > Polypterus > Polypterus bichir. The sequence continues at coordinate 107,049,951 of JANRMT010062813.1, read as the reverse complement.
ACCTGGACAAACTGGTGAGGAAGGCAGGCTCTATTGTAGGCATGGAGTTGGACAGTTTGACATCCGTGGCAGAGCGACGGACTCTGAGCAGGCTCCTGTCAATCTTGGAGAATCCACAGCACCCACTGAACAGTATCATCTCCAGACAGAGGAGCAGCTTCAGTGACAGACTGCTGTCACTGTCCTGCTCCACTGACAGACTGAGAAGATCATTCCTCCCCCACACTATGCGACTCTTCAATTCCACCTTGGGTTAAACATTAACATTATACAAAGTTATTGTCTGTTTTACCTGAATTGTTATCATTCTTTAATTTAATATTGTTTTTTATCAGTATGCTGCTGCTGGAGTATGTGAATTTCCCCTTGGGATTAATAAAGTATCTATCTATCTATCTATATATCTATCTATATCTATATATATTGTACATTTTCTTACAGGTTTCCTTCAGGTTTATCATTTTCTCAGACAAGCATCTAGATTTAATAGATCCCCTTGGGATTAATAAAGTATCTATCTATCTATCTATCTATCTATCTATCTATCTATCTATCTATCTATCTA
>JANRMT010062813.1:107026840-107049376 GCA_026402145.1 Polypterus bichir lapradei | reverse complement strand
CTATCTATCTATCTATCTATCTATCTATCTATCTATCTATCTATCTAAATACTAAATACCAAAAAAAAGAAATGTGGTCTTTGAATTGATATGCAGCACACTAATCACTTGAGCAATGCACAAATTAATAAGAATATCATTATTACAGTTTTCACAATTGAACTGAACCTAATATTAGAATTATTTTTCTAATTCTTAAAATTTTCATATGTGGGAACACTCATATTTTATGAACAAGTTTGGTAATTTCACTATGCTAAAATACAGATTTAAAGAGTAAAAGCAACATCTGATTATATTTTTGATCTACTTCTGCTTATACAGGTATATTTGTTTTGAACTATTTCTGAAATAAAATGCTAAAAATGGAAATACATTCCAGTTAAACAAAATACATTCCCTTCTCCTAAATACATTAGAAATGATTTTAATCATTAAAGGGTGAGGATAACAACTTTTCTGACCACACTTGGATGTGTACAAATTCAATAAATCAATTGTTCAGTCACATTTTATTTAGATGAACATTCTTTTAGAGATGAGACATCATAAAAAACAATTTAACATTCAAAAGCGATAATTTTAATTAAAGCCAAATCAATTTTTGTTACAACACCTTTGATGGAAGCAATGTGACAGAGGACTTTTCATAATAAACACAAATATAAATTGATTAGTAGAGAATATTTCATTCATTCCACTGTTTCACTGTCCTATTACCAGGTTCACCTTTTATATTCCGGGTGGCCCCTGCATTATAAACAAAATTAATAATCACTTTAGTGGTAAACTATCCCAAGGCACTTTCTGATGCATTATTTAGACATGTATTTTTCATACATATTGAGTACAGACAGTTTTATTGACTTCTCAGGGGCACAAAGTAACAAAGGGTGGAATGCAAATGAGCAGCTTTTTGGCTTTCAAGCCCACTTCTCAGCCCGTGCAGTGCACTTCTTGTAATGGAGAATAATATATAGCATATATTAATGTCTAACAATGTCTAATTTAAAATGTAGGGAAGCTGTAAGAGCGAGTTCTTGCTCAGGAACATTTACAACTTAAAAGATCAGATAAGACCTTTTGCTGGGAGGAGAATTGGTAAGAAGAGTGCCTGAGTCAGTTCAGAACTTTCTTGCTTATCTGAATCTATATTTGTAAGTTCCTTTGAAAGGGGAGAAATTCCTGAAAAAAGGACTGATATGAAGAAGGGAGTTGTCTTATTCCAGATTGTTTGGTTGATTTAGATCAGTTGCTGAATAAGGAGGGTCACTCTTTACCATGACACCCCATTGGTCTATGACATATGACAGGAACTGGTATATGTTTGGACTCACTGCCATTTTCCATCCATGGAGGAGGCCAGGTCATTGCTCATCCATTCAAATGCCATGCTGGATCAAGGACCAGGTCAGTCAAAAGATTAATCAAAAAATAAACCACCTAGGAGTCTAAGCAAAATCAACTGATCATTATCCAAATTGCATTATTATTATTTTCCAACATTCATTCGAACTCTGCTTATTATATTTGGCATATTATGTACAATACATTCATTAATGTATTATAGATTAATATTGTGTTATTTTAATTATATTATATACTAGCAAAATACCCGCGCTTCGCAGCGGCGAAGTACTGCCTTAAAATTTTTATTAAGAAGAAAATTTAACCTTTTTAAACTGAGGGAAAATATGCCAATAATTATTTGTTAAGGATCTCTTTGTATACCATGTTGTCAGTTCGGCCCTCCGGTTGTAACATGACCAAGCTGTAGCTGTGCGCTGAGCTTACTCTTGAGCATGCATCTTACAGTTGGCCATGTGAACAGTAATCTTGTCTCAAATCTCACAGCTTGGATTGCTGCTGTCATAATCGGTTTGAGTTTCATGGTTTGTTTCAATTACGATAGTATTTGCAGGATTTGTTGTGTTGAAGTGACATTCGGCATCTGTCAAGCATTGTAAGCACACAACCGGTTTCATCGATAAAATCACATCCAGCTTTTGAGAGTTTAAACACTCATAAACATCAAAGTGTCCACTACTGAAATCGTCACCTGTGAATCTAAGATGTTTAAGAGGCATTGGCGGTTGTCGAAAGGTGTAAAATATTTGGCCATTTCGGTACACTTGAAAGCACCAACCGAACAATTCAGCGGCAGCCATCAACTCACATGCAGAACCATAGGTGAAGGGCTTAAGCATTTCACTCTTCTAGTGCTCCTGTGTAGTATAATTATCTCCTGTACCGTCATTAGTCCACACCTTGAACCTGTCCCAGTCATTCAATACATAAGACACAATGTTCCTCCGGATATCAAGAGTGAGCCTGATATGGCCGTGCAATATGTAACAAAGAGAATGGAAAAGGTAGGTGCCATCTCCGGGCATGGAAATCACTCAGTAAGTGACAGTTCTTTGATCGATAGTGATCACCTCGATAGACATGGTAATGGGGGTTGGAATGATAAAGGAAATGGGTACCTGAGCAATGTAAAGTAAGTGTAAAATACCTATACAATAACTATAATTGTAATAAACAAACAATAAAACAGCGGAGAAGCCGTGGATTAAACAAAAAGGCTGTAGTTATCAGTAGGGAGACGTGAATCCCGTGGCAAAGCAAGGAAGGGAATGTAGTGACCGGAGCGACGGACAGTCTTATATAGGCAGGCAGCCAAAAACGTGGGAGGGGTTGGGATGGGGGACCCAACGGCACCTCACACAGTCACTGAGCTGCAGGCTATTGACGTATATATGTGCGTAAGTAGGATTCAGTTAGCGTTGGGAACCCATGTACCAAATTTCTTGAAGATGGACCCATAAGTAAGAAAGACTGTTGAAAAGTTCAATATGGTGGCCGACAGTGGCATCATACCACCGAAATAAGTACGTACATTGGTTTCGGTTAGTGCAGGGAAGCCGCCTATAAAATTTCGAGAAGATCGGGCCATAAATAAGAAAGTTCAACATGGCAGACGTTGTTGACCATTAGGACCATTACGCGTAGAATTTCGAAATGAAACCTGCTTAACTTTTGTAAGTAAGCTGTAAGGAATGAGCCTGCCAAATTTCAGCCTTCTACCTACACGGGAAGTTGGAGAATTAGTGACGTTGGAAAGTTCAATATGGCGGCTGACAGTGGCGTCATACCACAGAAATAACTACGTACATTGGTTTCGGTTAGCTCAGGGAAACCACCTACCAAATTTCGTGAAGATGGGGCTGTAAATAAGAAAGTTCAACATGGCGGACGTTGTTGACCGTTATGACCGTTACGCGTAGAATTTCTAAATGAAACCTGCTAAATTTTTGTAAGTAAGCTGTAAGGAATGAGCCTGCCAAATTTCAGCCTTCTACCTGCACGGGAAGTTTGAGAATTAGTGACGTTGGAAAGTTCAATATGGCGGCCAACAGTGGTGTCATGCCAACGAAATAAGTACGTACATCGGTTTCCGTTAAAAGTTTAATATGGCGGCCGACAGTGGCATCATACCACCGAAATAAGTACCAAATTTCAGCCTTCTACCTACACGGGAAGTTGGAGAATTAGTGACATTGAAAAGTTCAATATGGCGGCTGACAGTGGCGTCATACCACCGAAATAAGTATGTACATTGGTTTCGGTTAGCGCAGGGAAGCCGCCTACCAAATTTCGTGAAGATGGGGCCATGAATAAGAAAGTTCAATATGGCGGACATTATTGACCGTTATGACCATTACGCATAGAATTTCGAAATGAAACCTGCTTAACTTTTGTAAGTAAGCTATAAGGAATGGGCCTGCCAAATTTCAGCCTTCTACCTACACGGGAAGTTGGAGAATTTGTGACGTTTGGAAAATTCAATATGGCGGCCGACAGTGGCGTCATACCACCGAAATAAGTATGTACATTGGTTTTGGTTAGCGCAGGGAAGCCGCCTACCAAATTTCGTGAAGACGGGGTCATTCTTCTACCTACACGGGAAGTTGGAAAATTGGTGACGTTGGAAAGTTCAATATGGCGGCCGACAGTGGCGTCATACCATCGAAATAAGTACATACATCGGTTTCGGTTAGCGCAGGGAAGCCGCCTACCAAATTTCGTGAAGATGGGGCCATAAATAAGAAAGTTCAACATGGCGGACGTTGTCGACCGTTATCGACCGTTATGACCGTTACGTGTAGAATTTCGAAATGAAACCTGCTTAACTTTTGTAAGTAAGCTGTAAGGAATAAGCCTGCCAAATTTCAGCCTTCTACCTACACGGGAAGTTGGAGAATTAGTGATGAGTGAGTGAGTGAGTGAGTGAGTGAGTGAGTGAGTGAGTGAGTGAGGGCTTTGCCTTTTATTAGTATAGATAATACAATAATTAATGCCTCCTTTAGGCCCACCATCTGCAGAAATAGTAGGGACTGTGATGAAATGTGACCTGGGCAGCAGTTGAAGGCAGTTGGAACCCAGACACACAAACTGACTCTTTGGACTTGGAATGTCACCTCTCTTTGGGGAAGGAGCCAGAGTTGATGGGAGAGGCAGAGAGCTATGAACTAGATATAGTTGGGCTGACGTCCACCCACTCTTTTTGGTTCTGGAAGCAGACCCCTCAAAAGAGACTGGACTCTGCTTTACTCTGGAGTTGCCTGGGGGTAAAGGCATTGAGCGGGTGTGGCTTCTTATTGAGTCCCTGCCTGGTCGATGCCATGTTTGAGTTTGTCCCAGAGAATGACAGGGCTGCTTCTGTGATGGAGGACTCTGACTGCCATATGTGCCTATGTACTAAATGTCACTACAGAGTACCAGACCTTCTTGAAGTCACTGGAGGGGACCCTGGAAAGTGTCCCAGCTGGGGACTCTATAGACACCCACATGAGTAATGATGGAGACACCTGGGAAGATGTGATTGGGAGCAGTGTCCTCCCTGATCTGAACACAAGCAGTGTTTTGTTATTGGAATTCTGTGCTAGTCATGGTTTGTTCATGATGAACACTATGATCGAACACAAGGTGGCTCATAAGTGTACTTGATACCTGAGCACCTTAGGCCAAAGATCTGTGATTGATTTCACAATTGTATCATCAGATTTGTGGCTGTCTGTTCTGGACACTCTGCTAAAGAAAGGGCCAGAGCAGTCAACTGATCACCAACTGGTGGTATGTTGGGTCAGATGGTGGGGGAGGTTCATGGACAGACCTGGAAAGCCCAAGCAAGTAGTGAAGGTGGACTGGGATCTAGGGGAGGCCCCTGTCCAGAAGACTTTCAACTCCAACCTTCAGAAAAGCTATTCCCAAATTCTGGGGGAGGCTGGAGACATAGAGTCCAAATGGGCCTTGTTCAAAGCCTCCATTGTTGAAGTAGATGCAAAAAGTTCTGGCCTGAAAGCCATTGGTGCCACTCAAGGGCGCAACTCAAGGACCCAGTGGTGGACACCAGAGGGGAAGGATGCCATCAGGTTGAAAAAGGTGGCCTTGCATGTATGGTTAGGAAGGGACACATCCAAAGCAGCAGAGAAGTGCTGAGAGGCCAAAATGACTATCAAATGGGCTCAAAGAAGTTCTGGCAAACCATCAGGCAGCTCAGAAAGGGATTCACAAAGACTGTTCTCAGCAAGGGTACAGAAGTGCTGACCCAGACTGAGGATGTTGTCTGGTGGTGGAAGAAACACTTTGAGGAGCTCCTGAACCTGATGGATACATTATCTCTGGAGGAGGCAGAGCCAAAAGGTGATGGGGAATCAATATCCATTTCCCTGAGGGAGGTCACTGAAGTAGTTAAACAACTCCATGGTGGCAAGGCCTACATGGTGGATGAAATCTGCCTGGGAATGCTGAAAGATATGGACATTGTGAAACTTTCATAGCTGACATGTCTTTTCAATGTTGTATGGTCTTCAGGAGCTGCGCCACTGTAGTGGCAGACCATGTGGTGGTACCCCTCTTTTAAAAGGGGGATGGGGTATGCTCCAACTATTAGGGGCTCAGCCTCCCTGGCAAAGCTTATGCCAGGGTACTAGAAAGGAGACTCTACCCAGTCATGGAACCTCAGATCCAGGAGGAGCAATGTGAATTCTCTATAGGCTGTGGAATGGTGGACCAACTCTTTACCCTCATGAGGAATCTGGAGGGGGCCTATGAGTACGGCCAGTTGGTATCTTGTGTTTTGTGGACTTAGAGAAGGCATATGACTGTGCTCCTTGAGGGATTCTGTAGGGGGTGCTAGTAGAGTATGGGGTTCTGGAGCCTCTAATAAGGGCTATGCGGTCCTAGTATAATCACAGTGAGAGCTGTATCCACATACTAGGAAGAACATCAGCACCGGTTCCAGTGTGTGTGGGACTCCATCAGTGCTCTAGCGGTGCTACTGGGGATTAAAACTAAAATTCCCAGCGGCCCCTGCAATGGCTCTGATTGGTCTTCTGCTGAGGGTGCAGGAGCTGTTGGGGTCAAAGGAGGTCAGCGCATCTTTTAAAAAGGGGCCGGTGACCAAAAGGAAAAAAAAAACATTTTGTGTTTCATGTCTAAAGTTCCTGCTGGCCTACCTTCCATTGGGTTACCTGTGCTTATTCATTTTTGTCCTGGATCGTTTCTTGATTGGGGTCTGGATTGTCTGCCGTCTGTCTGTGTACATGAGGACTGTATGTGGATTTATGGCCATTCTGTGAAGAAAGGTGCGCTCCTGGACCGTCCACCCATCTTCACCATTTCAGGAACTACTGGTAGGACTATCTTTACATTCCCATTCAACATGTGAATCTCTGGACTATCTATCTTCATCATTACATTTCATCCTAGCTGTTTCCATGGACTTTATAGTGAGTGTTTATTTTTATGGTTTGTTTTCATGTTTATTGTACATTGATGGGATCGTTGTTTTCATTTATTTCATTTGTTTTCTTTACATTCCTTATTTGCTGTTTAATTACTGGTTTGCTTTCTTTTTGTCTCTGTTTGTGAGTGCATGCAGGTTGGGCCAAGGCTGGGTGTGTCCCTGGAATCTCCATCATAAAAATAAATAAATCACTGTCTTCTCAAAGGTGTGAATCTTAGTGGCACTGGACCGCTACAGTGCTGTGGTTTATCTTCTGTCCTGTTTATGATTTTCATGGACAGGATATCAAGGCACAGCCAAATGAGGGGGTTCCAGTTTGGTGGATTTAAAATAGTGTCTTTTTGCAGATTATGTGGCCCTGTTGTCTTCATTGCACTGTAAACTCCAGCACACAGTGGGACAGTTTGAGGCCAAATGTGAAGTGACAAGGATGAGGTTCAGCACCTCCAGATCTGAGGCCATGGTCCTCAGAAGGAAAAAGGTTTACTGTCCTCTCTGAGTTGGGGCTGAGTTATTGCCTTCCGTGGAGGAGTTCAAAGACCTCGTGTCTTGTTCATGAGTGAGAGGAAAAAGGATGGTGAGATCGATAGATGGATTGGGGAGGCAAGCACAGTTATGTGGTCCCTATACTAATATGTACTGATGAAAAAGGAGCTGAGTCTGAAGGCGAAGCTCTCAATTTACAAGTCGATCTACGTTAGATGAGACTGCAAATACAAGTGGTCAAAATGAGCTTTCCATTAGAGTGGCTGGGCTCTCCCTTAGAGACAGGGTAAGAAGCGCAGACATCTGGGAGAAACTCACAGTAGAGCCTCTGACCATCCGCATCAAAAGGAGCCATTTCAGGTGGTTCATACATCTGATATGGATGCCTCCTGGATGCCTGTCTTTGGAGGTTTTATAGACAAGACCCAGGGCTCGCTGGGAGGATTATATCTCCCGTATGGGCTAGGAACACCTTGGGAACACTCAGTATGAGTTGGCAAGTGTGGCTGAGGAAAGGGATATATGGCCCTAACTTCTATGACTGTTGCCCCCAAAAGCTTTGGATAAGCAGTGGAAAATGAATGAGTGAACAAAAATTAATGTGCAAATTTTCTGTCCTGTCTCTTCTGGTACTCTGTCTTGTTGCCTGAGGTTATAACATGTGAGGGCTATAGGAGGGATTTAGGGATATTTTGTTAAGGTCTACGTAATAAAAGTATAAAGGGGAGCATAGGGCCACCCTAGGGCTTTAACATGACAAAACACTCATTTACGGAACCCTGGCTGAGAAGGTAGTAGATACAATAGCTTAATGGCATGGAGAACTTTGGTACCAAATATTAAATATACAATTACTAATAATAAAAAGTGAAGCAAAAAGCTAACAACAGGAAGTCAATAAACCCGTATATTTAAATGTCATATATTACATGTTTAAGCTAACATCATGAACCAATTTTTAATAGATTTTCCCTCCTGCTGCCACTTTCTTCCAATGACCAATCTCCCTACAATATCCCTACTACATCAACAGCTTCTATCACATCAACTGGAATGGCCAGTGACAAGTCCACCTCTGACCATCAGTATGGACTGTCCAGAACTGATGACCAAGTAAGGAGACAACTGAGGAAGCTACACACAGGAAAACTGTGGGACTAGATGGAGTCAGTCTTTGAGTTCTTAAGGTCTGTGCTGACTAACTTTGTGGTAACCTCTGTCCTTACGGCTCCAGAAAATGCTACTGCTGTGAAAAACATCTTGCATTGTTGCTATTCCAAATAAGGCAGGCACCTCTTCACCTAATGACTACAGACCAGTGTCAATTCACTTAAGTGCTTACATCATGAAGGCCCTTTAAAAGGCTGGTCCTGGACTAAATGAGTCCTCTTGTGGTAGACCACCTGGATTCACTGCAGTTTGCCTCTTGGACAAAGATTGGAGTGAAGGATGCAATTACCTATCTGATCCACCTGCTTATTCTCAGCTAGAAGCACTGATAGGATTATGTTTTTTGATTTCTCCTGCGCCTTCAATAACATCTACCCATTCCTGTTAAGGGGTAAACTCAGAGAGGCACAGGTGGATGAGCTGATGGTATCCTGGATAATGGACTATCTGTCAGGCAGACTGCAGTCTGTGATACTCAAGGAATGCATTTTTGATACAGATGTGAGCAACCCTGGAGCACCACTAGAAATAGTCCTGTCTCCTTTTTCTCATCACTTTGTACACATCAGACTATATAAATATAACACCAAGCCATGTCACTTACAGAAATTGTATGATGATTCTGCATTTATGTGTTGTATTTTCAAAAGCATCAGTAAGACAATGACCAGGATATGTACTATATTTATTAGATATTGGTGGCATGATGCTGCATTGGTTAGAATTGCTTCCTCACATCTCCTAATTTTAGAGTTCCAATTCTAGCCTGGTCATTGCCTTTGTGGATTTTACACATTCTCTTTTTATCTGGGTACTCCAGTTCTCCTCACATATCTCAAAGATGTATATGTTAAATTAATTGTCAAATCCAAACTGTCCTTATGTGAGACTGTACATGTGTGGGCTCTGTGATGGGCTGTCTCCCCATCCTGGACAGGTTGTGCATTGCTGCTAATGTTGAGGGAATAGACTTTGACCTTCTTCAGTTCTGAATATGATTAAGCAATACAAAAGTGTCACAATAATAAAGAGGAAAGAAGGAAATGAAATTAACTTTGAATTTTTCTCACAATCACACATGTGTGACAATATATATATTTGGTATATTACCTATATGCCCTTAATCATAATATAAGTAATCCTTCTTCATCAAAACAAAGAAAAAAGAAGAAACAAAAAAAAAAGAAGAGAACCCTCTAATGGACTACCAGCCCATCCAGGGCCATTTTCTGCTTTGCACCAAGTGCTCTGGCACCCTGCTGCCAAGAACTGAATTTAAAAAATTTATTTGAGAATGAACAGATGAATGAATGAAACAAGAAGAGAAGACAAAAGAAATCACAGTAAATTAAATTGCTTCTTTAGAAAAAGCTGAAATACTCGATATGGGACAATTCATTTTTCTCATCCAAGACTTTTTAATATGACTACTGTCTATTCAGTTTTCTAAGTAATTTCTTAAGCCTTATACTGTATTGTCAGTTGAGTAATTTCACACACCTTATCCAGATAATTTCTTTAATATAATGTTTATTGTGAAAAGCCTTAAATGAAATAAATGTTTTTTCTAAAACATGTATTTTGAGAAAGGAGATTAAATTACTATGTTGGAGTCAACTGCTGGATACCCATGTGTCTGAATAATCTTCCGACATAATACACAGATAAAAATGTCATTGAGTGCTTTATTTTTCAATATATTTTTTAAAAATTAGATTTTTAAAAAATATCTATTGCACTATTCATTTTTTGATTACCGGTATTCTGTTCTTTTAGGTGGGAATTAACATAGACAACTGCAACGTCTCCAAGAAACAGCATAAACTGCTGCATTCTCTGGTCTGGTGCTGACCTCTGCTGTAAGAGAAAATGACAACCATGGAATTGAATGCCAAAGAAAAGTTTTCAGTTGCTCCTCAAGTCTTATCACATCTCCTTTTCCTCAATCTATTTAAATGTCAGTGCAGATTAAACAGCCTGTTACATCAAAACGACTGTCCCTTTTCTGTTTACGGAAGATGACTTTGCAACTGGAGGGCGTTTTAATGTGCTGTGACATCTCTGTATTTTTCAGCTACAATTTCCACAGAAGTGTCCAATGATAGGAATATCAAATTACATCAGAGAATCCACCTTTTCAGTTTTATATTTTATCTATATTATTATTATTTTCGTAGTCTATAGGTGACTATATTGTACTTACTGTAAAACTGTAAAAATAGAAAAGAATAGCAGAATGATTCATCTGAAGCACTAGTTTCAAATTTAAATATTTAAAAAATGATGTTCTTAGTGAAGTTTTATTTAAATCTAGCTAGTTTTGGTACAATGTCAATTTGTTTAATTAAAATATCTAATGATTCAATCATTGCACTTGTGGGAACCAAAGTCAATCCATGCAGCATGCATTGAAAGATGGGAATCAAACCATTAATAGGTGGGCCCACTTATGCAGACACTCACACTCACTAATGTGTGACAAATTTCAAGTCCTAAATTAAATTTTCATGCATGTGCCCAGGATGTAGGAAGAAAATTAAAGTACTGACAGAAAAACTAACATAGTAACAGGGAGACTACACAAAGTCAAGAGTGGCAGTGAGTGGATCAGAATCCTGAACTCTGTGCTATTGTTTATTCCATCTGTTATACTCAGTTTGTTATAATATTAAGGTTATTGTCACTGTCTCTCTGCACACTTTTAGAGTCATTCATACAGGCAGACCAAGTATGGTACACAGGGACTAGGCTGCATTTAGAAACCATTAGCCTAGCAGTTTGGAGAATGGGACAAACTACAGTGTGAGCATTGTGCTATTCTTGGTGGAGGTGGGGTTTGTGTTTACTGTCCTTGTTTGGAGACCAGAGAGGGGCATTGTACTATTCCTAAAATGAAACTAAATCCTTACTTTCCTTGTTTGGAGACCAGAGAGGGCCCTGCACGTGGAGAAGACAGTATAAATACATGGAACAAGCAGTCAAACCCTTTGAAGCTGTCGGGTGGAAGATTATGTCATCCGTCCAGAAAACCCTTTCAGCGTGGTGATGAAAGATGGCAGACTGCGTTAGATCAAGACTCCCACCTTGATAAAGTCTGTCATAAGCTTCCCGTCTGTAACCATGTACAAACCGTCAGTAAAGTAAGCAATATCTTTGTCTCTCATGTGATGTCTGTACCTCCGTAATCACGATAGGAGGCATATTGCCTTTTCTGTCATATTTCTATATTTTTCAGTTACTTAACATGCCGCAATGTCAAAAGAACTCATTTCCGGAGAGCTAATGCCTCCTAAGGAAACACCATCATCCTACACTAATGCTAAAGTTCTTCTTCTTAATGTTTTCCCACTTCTTTGTGGGGGTCGATGTACTTAATCAGCATTCTCCAAACAGCTCGGTCAAGCACCTCCTCTCCAGTCAGACCCTTTTTCTTCCGATCTTCTTTTACTCTATCCATCCACCAACTTTTGGCCTCCCTTGGTTTCTCTTCCCCTATATTTCCATTCCCATCATTCCTTTGCCGACATATTCATTGTCTCTCATTCATCACATGTCCATACCACTTCAACCTACTTTTTTGTACTTTTTTTAGAAATCTCTCCCACTTTTGTTGTACTCCGATTGTCTCATTTCTTATTCTCTCCTTTTTACAACACCCGTTGTCACACATAACCAGTTAGGGGACAGTTAAAAGGCTCAATGGCACGTGGAAAACCAAGAGAGGGTGAAATGGAACTGGTACTAATGCTTTTCTCTCCTTACATCTACAGAAAAACGTCAGAATAAAAAAGCATTCCTACCCGACATAACGCTCCAATCCACCACCATCCCGACCATAATAAGAAGTCTCCTCTTCCGGCCCCAAGAAAATATCTCACTTCTGGTCCCCTTCTGATGTCCTCAGTTCCATCCCTCTGCTACTGACGTCACCTCCGGCCACTACTACTTTCTATTACACCAGCTGCTGTTAATTATACTTCCTGTATAGCCTCCATATAAGTCGGAGCATTTTTTTTGTTTGCTGTCAAATGTTTGAGTTGGTTTATGACCATTGGAACCTTGAACCAATATATGGGGAGGCTCCCCAACACATAACCTGTGTCTCTGTGCTTTTTACTTATCAAGCCGTATATAAATTGTTAATTCTGTTCTAAGTTTCTGTTGAGCAGTTCTGTCACATCCAGATACATGTGGTCACTAAATAGACTTATTTAAGTTAAATTATGTAGTCATGTAAAATATTTTTCACTTCAGTCAATTCTTATGTTATGACATGCTCCATAGAGAACATACAAAATAGCAGAAAATGTTACTTGCATTATCTGCATGACATTTTTATTTATTTTTTGCCAAACAATGCATTTTGGTTGAAATTCGCCCAAAATCACATAATGTCAACAAAGTACAATTCAGTGTAATACTTCTGGACCATTCAACATTAGAACATTAGAACAATTTTGGCAAGATCAGGTTATTCAGCCCCACAAAGCTTGATAATCCCATTCATTTACTTCATCCAAAGTAATCTTGAGTCGAGTCAAAATATGATACAATCGATACAAGGAAATGTGCATAGTTGACAGTGCATAAGAGTAGACTGATGATTCAAGATCAACGCAGTGGGGAGTGAGAATAAAGTTATAGGAATAGCTGAACAAAATCCAAGAGCTCAAGTGTGTGCTTTGAAAAGTGAGTCGAGCATGAAAACAAACAAACTAGGAAATGAGTTTCTGAGAGCTGGAGTCCCAAAGCTATGTGAGCATTTGTCAAGAGTTTACTCAAAGAGTTTTTGAAATGGAGAGAAGGCTGAATTCAGGAAACGTCACATGTATGTCATGTTAGCATAAGGCAAGCATCAATGGCTGTTAATCTATGAAAGCGTTTAGTCTGTGTTAGACTGCTGGCAGTGACATTATGAGCTTGTTGTAAGTTGTTAAAATTTTGTGTGGGCAGACTATTGAAATGTGAACTGCAGTAATTGCCTTTGAGGGATGATTCAGGGTGGATAAATCAAATATGGAATGTCTTTGAAATTTAACTCCATAAAAATAATAGTTATAATATAAGCAACAACAACAACAATTATTAATGTAGCACTTTTCAGATAGAGGTATAGCACAAAGTGCTTTATAAATGATGAACTACAAATGACAAAGATAAATGGTTATACTGGAAAATTAATGCTATGTTCAAGTAGCGAGGAAGGAGCGGAAAATAAAAACTGCTGGAGAAAATGAACTTCTTAGGGTTCCAACATCAAAAGGCTGTTCAGCTCCCCAGTAGTGAAATGTCATCAAGTTATTGTTATCTAAATATCATGTAATACAGAGTGATCCTTAGAGATTTAATGCAGTAGGTATGAGCACTGTCTTAGTTTTACGATCCTTCATCCTTTTTAATAGGCTACAGGACATGATTTTCTGCACTAACTGTGGTTACTTAAAATAATAAAAGAACATAATAGAACATTCTCTAAACTGCTTCAGTGTCACCAGAGAGCAGAGCCCACCCAGGAACATCCCTGGATAGGACACTAGTTCTTCACAGAGGTAAAATAATACAATTTAAAATATAGATGTTTTATTCTGTATCTATTAAAATATAATAATGGGTGTCATAGTAGCAGAGTGGTTGGCACTACTGCTTCATGGATTCAGAAGTGGGGTTGGAATTCCACACCCAGTCAGTGTTTATGTGCTCTCTCCATACCACAGGAGTTTTCCTTTGAATACTTTGGCTTTCTTCCCATATCTGAACAATTTCCCTGTTGGGTAAACTGACTCATGTGAGTGTAAGTGTGTTTGTGTGTCCTGTTCTTCATCTTTTTATGGTTCTGGTCTTGCATCTGATGCTGACAGGAAGGCCTCCTACATCCCCGAATTGGATTAAGGGGGTTATTTTGAGAAAAATATAATAAAGTAAATAATATATATTAATGCCAAAGTAAATCTACCAGTAAGGATAATAATGAATTAGATTGCATAGAGGTGAAAATGAAAATGCTAAGACCAAGAATAGGTTACTGAAAATATAAGCAGAAAAAAATGACATTTTATATTTGCATGGTAGCCATTAAGTGTCACATGAAATTTTTCTAATCTGCTGTGTCACAGGGAACCATTTCCAGGTATTGGAGCGGGACTCCCTGCCTTGCTGCTTCTGTGAAACGTGTCGTTGTGGTCTTGTCATTAATCTGACTGTGTTTACTGTTAATATGATCAGCATTAACCTATTTAAGAAACTGTCTCCTCAATAGATATTTTTGAAACTGATGCAATACTAGGCCTGACTCATATCCTGATGTAAGTGCCAAAACAGCGGGTGACACCACTGGGATCCTGGTACCGGTTTCATTGGCGGTAGTCGTGCGGTGATACGCTTCCATGTTTGGGCATCTTGGTTATAAGTCATAGGTTCATCCAAAAATATTTTTATTTGCTACTACATTATAATCTTCTGTAATAAAAGCACATGTTTCAAATAATTTAAAGCTTTAAAACGTTACTGTTGCACATTTTAGATGAATGTTTCTTGTAATGCGACCCTGGGTTCTACTACAATAATGAGGTGCTGTTTAAAGCTCAAATGGCAGGATGTACATCAAGAAGATGGCACACAGCATGGGAATTAAAGTACCATTCATCACAAATGAGACTCCAACCCTCTTAGACCTCTTAGAAAACACACTGAACATGTTTTGAAGTTTGTTTACCAGACAAAATCTGATGACTAGTACAGTAATGTTAAAAGAAGAAAATATACCAAAAAATGCCACACTTTATATTCAGCTAAAATAATGAAAATATGTATTTAATTCTAATGGAGTTTTCAAAAATGTTCAAAGTCATGGAAACTCTCATGCTTATTCTTCATTCTTGTTAATGGAAGCTCCTGGTGCTTGTGTTTGACAGCATGAGATGGACTCCTGTTGTAAATCTTTGTACTTTGAATGTATTTGTGTGATGATATACTGGACTGTCTTGATGAGCTTTCTGGTTCTGTGTATGACAAGCTCAAGTGCTGTGATGGGTGTGTGCCATTGCATGAATTGTCAAGAAAAGACCACTTTTAAAAAAAAATTAAATATCAGGAATTTCAAAAGAATAACACATGAGCAACTATGTTACATTTAATATTCTCCTTTATCTTGATCTTAGTATATGAATACTATTATTGAAATGAGCAAGTTTCAATTTGTATACAGTTTTGTGTAGCTGACGCTAAAATCCCTTTTTACATGCAAATTAGCAACTAAAAAATGTGAAACTCACTTAAAACAAATTTTTGGGATATTGTAACATTTGTTTGAGGTGAAAAACAAGCAATACTGCTCCCTAAAGCCTAGTTCACACTTCATTTTTTACCTGTGTTCTTTTCTTTTTTGTATAATGAATGCAATCTGTTGCAAGCCAATAAAATCAATTCTATTTGTTTCACATCAACACAGAGGAAAGCGTTGTGTAGCTGCATTTGTCCCAAATTACCAAAGTTCTGCAGATTTTAGTTTGCTTCATAGGATGGTTCTGGCACTAGTGTGATACGTTTTCATATAATTCCACAGACCAAGTATCTTTTTTTTAAAAGTGTTAGTAAAATTTCAAAGCAAAACAATTCACATAAATATAGAGAAAAAACTGATATTAAAAAAAGGAAAGTTCTTATTTAAGAAAGTTCTGTTTAAGGCTTACTTGTCTTGTTTCATTTTCTCTAAGTTTGGTCATGCAGTCATACTTTCAAAATGTTCAGAAAACTGTATGCCAATCTTTTATTTGCAAACTTATCTACAAGTCCATTCTAACAATAAGAAAAATTTCCTACTTGTTTTAATTAATGCTCTGTGTATAGATATAGCTACGAAATTTCTATTTCATATTAATTTACAAAGGCTAAAAGACTATACCATATTCTAAGTAACTATAAGAAACTAATATTCTATTTTAGAAATTAAGCAATTCTAACATTAACATTAAACATTCTAAGATTGGCTCTTACACATTGAATTTTATAAAAATGTGACATGCTGCATAGTTTCCACACAAATTCGAACTGAAATACACAGTCATTTACATGACTCTGTTTTCTCCACAGGAAAAACTCACTACACCGGAACCCGCTAACCCTGAACTCTCTCGCCTTTCATGTTCCAAGATTGCTTCAGAAGAGGTTGAGAACTTGCATGCCATGGACTTTCAACTATTTCATATATCTCTGATGCATGTTTAGAACAGCAATCACCAGATTATCATCAAAATTGGCAAAGTGGAGAGAATACTACTAGAACACATCTGGTGGCGCAACAAAGTGTCTACATATAAAAGGAAATGATTCTAGAGATTTTTTTTTTACTAGAGATCTTTATTTAAACACTAAGTGACAAGCAGATGCATGCAGAATTAATCCATGTAAATGCCTCCAGACATGACTAAATACCTTTCTTCTTTTGTCAATGGCACAGATTTTGCTGAAAGTGAAACGCAATTTGTTTTGTGAATTTTTCTGTGAAGCAAACTCAAAGTTTTGCTGCAAATTCAATTATGTACAAATCATTTTGCTCATCAGTCTTATTTAAAAAATAGAGAAAAATAAAATCTTGATTAATATTACAAATTGAATTACATGAAGAGTCTACGATGCACGTTTATAGCAAGCAGATGTATCTAAAGGAAAGGACAACATGACAGTCAATAGCGTACTCCTGGTATAGGAAAAGTCTAATTGGCAAATGAAGCGAAATAAACAAAAGTTACCTGCTATCTACTAACCCAATGGTGTGTTTGGACAAACAGTTCATACTGACAGGGCAAAACATAACTGACAAAGTATTCAAAGAGGATGAATAAATAAGGGAATGCAAGTTCTATTAAAAGCATTTGTTTCAACCCAACATGTTTCAGGTTATATAAAAATTGTGAGAAGGACCCAATAGCTTTTTATATTGGGCTACTCTGGCTCAAAGAAGTGTTCTGAGTGACCTTGAGGGCGCATTATGCACCACAACCCTTTGCTCTGTTGTTTAAGTCAATTTTGCACCTACGTAAAGACTGCACCTTGATCTCACACTTCTTTCAGTTTGATATTTAATCTACCATGTGTGACATTAACAAAAGCTTTCTGAAAATCAAGCTAAAAATTATCATATTCACCTCTCGGATTTTATACATTGTTGTCTCATAGAAATCTCCTGCCTAAACCCATGCTGACTATTTGTTAATGCACTTGTTCTGACTTACCTGCCATATGTGTTAAGATTGCAGGCCTATAGTTATTTGGAATTACCCAATAAAGTTTTCATATAATAGGACACCATTTGCTATCAGTCAATCTGTAGAAATGTGCAGTGATTTTTCAAAAATAAGTATTAAGGGTTTATAAAGAGTATGTACTCAATAACTTGGAATAAATGTCATCTTGTTGCAGAAAATTGCTTGATTTCAGTCTTAATCTATGCAACACTTCTCAGTGCTATCTTGCATTGCAGGAATAATAATTTACAATATATATATATATATAGCAACTCTGAATCTGGCTTGATTCAAATGTATAAATAACAGATGGAAGGGGATTAAGGCTGGTAGGTCAGGTTCATGAACTGTATTTCTTTTAGATATACACTACCAGTCAAAAGTCTGGACACATGTTAGGCACAGGAAGGAGGAACATTGAAGCAAAACTGAAAATGGAAGGTTCCTTGTATATGAGTCAGGGATACTAAGTTTGACTTGAATATTTCTTTAAAAAATTAAAGAAAATGTATCATTGTTTGTTTTACTGACTTATATAATATGTAAGAAAAAGTTAATATATTGTCATTGTTTACACATGTCTTAAACAACTATTATTATACACTGATAATTTCTGTATTATCTATATCTATTATTTATTTATTATATTACATATTTATTGAATATATTTATGTATCTAGATTGCATAATACCATACATTGCATCAATGTTCATATTGCTTACTACATATCAATATTGCTGCTACTTCTTTGTCTTGTCTTTGCACACTGTCTTGTCTTGTTTGTGTTTAAATTTTAATTTTAAATTTATATTTTAAATTTTAATTTTAATTCTATTTTTAATTTAATTTTAATTTTTTATTTGCACTTCATGTTGTTACACTGTGGACCCTGAGCTTCGCAATTTTGCCTATCTGTATACTTGTATATGGTTAAGATGACAATAAAGTTCACTTTGACTTTGACTAAGAAGAAAAAAAATTGGGTATATTTTTAAATGCCTGAAAAACCTTTTATAAGTGTGTGTTATTATAAAAGGGGAATTATTTTACCTATTTAGGAGAATTCACTCTGCTCTGCTGTGTTTAAAAATGTCTTCATTTATTCCATAATCTTTCAGACAAAGATTAGATTTTCATAAACTGTTATATTAGAAGGTCAGATCTTCCGATGAGCTGAATGCCAGGAAAATGCTGGTGCTGCTGTCCTTCTAAAGCACACTGATGATTTGCCTCAAAAGTGACATTTGCATTAAGAAACTTAAAATCAAGGATAATAATCTCCTTTACTGTGCTTTCTGCATAGAGTGAGTTGCATGGCTGAGTAGCAATGTCTTTTTCATCTGATAAACTGCTTGACACATTTATATAATCCCCTCTTCTTTACAGAAATGTGTTTTTTTTTTCCGTGAAATAAAGCGGAAACCACAGACTGGTCTAGCATCAAGAGTGTGCAAGGATTTCTAAAGGGAATTCTTAGCATGAACAAACAGTAAACTCTTCTGCAGGCTTGGATCCTCAAATGGGCTGAAGTAAAGGGAAATAATGTTGGCAACGAATATATAAAATGAATATATTAATAATAATAGTTATAATAAAAATACAACTTATAATAATACAAAAAAATCAGGCACTTACAAGGTTCAGGTCAAGGACATAAAGTAACATTTCAAAACACACTTAATCCAAATCAGGGTTATGAGGCTGGTGCATATTATTGGGCACAAGGCAGGGCCCAACCTGGAATGGGCATTGCAAGACTCACCTGGGGTAATTTAGTATTGTTAGTTAACATACACAGACCTTAAGATACATTCAGTTAACGGGGTCAGAATAATCCCTAATCCTCTCTTTAATGCAACATTTTTGCTGCCACGCCATCTTATATGGCTGACCTGAAACAATCCTAAAATGCCTACCATAACACAATGGTAAGATTTTTTTTTTACTTTTTTTACTTAAAATTACAAACAAAAAGATAAAAAGGAGTACTTCCAAACTCCTTTGATGTCTGACAGGCATTATCCACTGTAGGAAATGTGTAGTGGGAAGTATGGATTGAGATTAGTCAATCAATCAATTAATTAATTACTTGCCAGTGCCCTTGGCAATGCCAGTTGTGGTTTAGAACAAGTAGTAACAAAGGGCTGGTACCAGTCCAAAACAAAATACTTAAAAATATATATTAATATTTATTTAATCAACTTTAAATAAAAAAATACAAATATTTAAATAACAGTCTATACTAAAACCCGGTTGAGTCTGAATGTCTGAATGAAAACACCACTTCCACTCCAGCCTCCTTGAAAATGAGCTAAAAAAAGGTCCTCCCTTATAACCTTTAACATTTAAAACTTCAAAAAACAAAAAATCACTTAAATTCTTAATTACAGACAAGTAAACAAACTATACTATTTACAATATAAAACTTAAAACACACATGCGAAAATTCAAACTGCATATCCCATGATCCTTTATTAACCCAGAATTCCCAGGGCAACAATTTGGCCTACTATTCTACCACAGGCTATTGGAACCAAGGAACTGGAAAATGGCTTACACACACAAAAAAAAGGCAAAGGTAACTAAACTTTGAATGTAAATATATAACATTAGCATAAACTATGCTTAGTTTAATTGTTTTGCAAAAGTGTTTTAAACACCCAATTTCATTCCATTTATACACTCTTTTTCTTCCTAACCTAATGATTCACTAGATAAACACAAAAATAATTGTAAAAATAACAAATTCCCAAATAAAAACATTAATAGCTAATTTTTCTTACCTTAGATTTCTCTGTAGACAGGGTTGCCAGCTATTATTAGACTTGTATCAACTGAGGTGCTCTCATTTTAAAGAAACAGAATAATAAACACCAAGATTATAGACATATGGTAACTACTTATACCGTATATTGACATAAATAATTGAACTCAGGATGGTTGAGATCAACAAGCACATAGAACAAGAGAAGCTGGCTACTCTTTGTTTATAGGTTTTCTGAGGTTTCTTGATTTTACAGGCATTTTTGTTTAGTGTTTTAGTTTACTTTACATTAATTCGCCACCATTGGTCAGAGAGAGACTAAGCCACTATGCTGTGATTCAGGCATTTTTGTCCCCAGAAGAATTCAAAGTTTGTAAAAGTTAGATATTTACCTAACACAGTTAATCATGAGCTTGTTGCACACTAAACAATTTGGCCGGCCTCTTACTAAGCTACTTAGAGTTCTCTTTTACCTTACCAAAAATGCAACAGGTTTATAATACCAAGCCTTTAAGGATGATGTGTTATGTTGTGTGTCTCTACCCCAAGTTTGACTGGAAAACTTTGCTTGTAAAGCAATCCTTGTCTTCATCACATGGTCTGTAGTTTTGGCTTTACTTGGCCCACAGTTAGACTCTTTGTTGTGTCTTCTGCCACCTCATTTGTGAAATCTTGGCTCTTTCAGGCATAAGAGTGTAGACACTAAGATTCCCTTCTTGTAGCATAGCTTCTTGTCCCAGATTGGGCTCATTTACCTGCAAAAAGCATAACTTTGGTAGAATGGATCTTAGAGCTAGTTAATGGTTTCCAAGACTTCAGAAAAAGTAACCTCCAGGTTTACTTGTAGTTCTTACTTTCTCCTAAAAAGTAGGTCTGATTTGACAGAGAATAAAGAGGTGATGGTTCCTTCAAGTTAGGGATTTAGCGTTTGCTTATTGGTGCATTATTTTGACTATAGGAAAAAATCAGATCTCAGGCTGTTTTTATAAGCCTTTACTGAATAGCATTTCTATCTGTAGGATTCCCTGAAGATGTGCCAGCTCATTTATGATTAACACCTCTTGTTAAGAATTTAAACTCTGAAAGCAAGCTGACCAAAAGTTTGTACAGTTGCAGTTTGTCTATTCTACTTATTGTTTACTCTGGAAGCAGGTGAGAGAGCATCTGGCTTTTTGAATCGCTGTTATATCTACTCTCCTAACACACTTAAAGGCTAGCAAAAAATGAGACAATGTCTTTGTGTTACACCATATTGCCCTCAATTAACACTAAGCAATTTCTTACTGTTTGGATATTTTAGTGTCATTAAGCAATTAGTTCCTTTAAAGTCATTTACTTTTTCTGCTATCTAAGTGGGAAAGACAGTATGTACTGTATCTGATCTGATTTCAGTAAGTTATAATGTATGTCTTACTGATGCAGTAGAACATGCATTCTTCACTCAAACAGAAACTAGCTGATATTATGCCCAAAGTGAAATTAAGCAGTTTGCCCTAATTAAGAACTGCAATGATTTATCTTTGTTGACCTCCTTGTAATTGACCCAAGCAATGCCCTTAGGTTGTGTTTTCATTTTTAGGATCCCCTGCCTTAACTGGCTAATCCAAGTGAGCTGATCTCTCACTCTCAGGTTGTAACTTTCTGTAGTGGTGGTTAGATGTTGTCTCCAATTACATTGTTTTATAGACATCTGAAAGTCAGAGTTGTTAGGACTTTGCATAAGTGAGGAGAGCAAATGATTGGTCAATAATCCCTTGCCCTTCAACAATAGAGAGATAAAATGATATCAGTTAAGGAATACTCTTGATTCATTTTTCACTGTGGTAAATATATTGGCCAGATGTTCATGCAGAATATTAATATTTTTGACCTTGACATTTAATTTTTTTCAAAAATGCTTGATATTTGTTATGTTTCAGTCATGGTTTATTCACTGTCCTAAGTATATGTATTTTCCCTTTTTGTATTATTTTGAATTATTATTTGTCATGCATTCTTTATTATTATTATTATTATTATTATTATTATTATTATTATTATTATTATTATTATTATTATTATT
>JANRMT010062813.1:107007118-107023023 GCA_026402145.1 Polypterus bichir lapradei | reverse complement strand
TATCTATCTATCTATCTATCTATCTATCTATCTATCTATCTATCTATCTATCTATCTATCTATCTATCTAACCATGATAGGTTTCTTCCCATCTGTGCCATTAGTTCACATAAAATAAATAATAATGATGCATTTATTCTGGGTATAATTTTGCAAATAAGTGTGTCCTCTGCTGATTTTTTTCAATTTGCACACTATGCCCAATGCTACATCAGGCCATCCAAAAAGAAGGCTCATTCCAAAAACATTCTGCACCCTATAGAAGCATAAGTACCTTTTATAGTCCAGCATTTTGTATGATTGTACCCTCATAGGCAACACATTACTTATTTTTGATTAAATGTATTAGTAATTTTCATTGAAAACTGTTCAATAATCCTGACTCTGCTGCTTCCAGTGTATGCTATAATGCAGTTATACATTTAAGCTTATTGTAATTGATAAGACTATTTTTTAAGGAAAAAGTGCATCCCGCATGGTTATATTTTTGTTGAATTCAAACTCTGACATCATTAGACGGGCAATAGACAACCAATTGGTTGAACTTTGATATTCAGGCAAAACTAAAAATTATTGCCAAAGAAGCAACCAAATACTGTATATAACAAGTCATAAAAAACTCACTTTTGTTCTTTCATATTTAGAGAATGCTTTCTTAATTTCTCATTGATTTCTATAAAGTGTTAATTCATGGAGGCCATTGCTTTGTACTAGGATGACATCATCAGTTGGACCATATGTGACAACCATGCTGCAGTGCAAAATGAAATCCAATGTAAATATAGAGTGAGCTCATCAGCAAACTGATGTAAAGATCAAGAAAGTTACTAATAATTTTCAAATAGTAGTATAGCCATATGTGCAGAGTACAGAATGGTGAAATTCTTACTTGAATGTCATTTGGAAACAAACTATTTTCCAAAAGGAAAAAAAAAATATTCTATAGACTGTCCTTGCACTTATGGCTCAATAAGTAAGCGTATACTTGTGGCTCTTTTTAATTTGCGTTTTAGGCTGATATCCACATTGTCAAGTGTTTATGGTTGCCCAGTATCTGAAGAAGTAGACTAAAGAAAGAAAAAGCATCCAGCAAACATAACTGACATTATTCATGCATAAAGGTATCTGCCTTTTCTTGCTGCTTTTGTAGTTTTCTTGCCATGTTTTGAAATAGTCTTTGAGATGCAGCATTTTTACATATAAATGGTTGCTATATATCCAGGAATTGCTCCTGCCTTGCGCCAATGCTTGCTGGGGATAGGCTCCAGTCCCCCCATGACTCTATTCTGGATAAGCAGGTTTAGAAAATGGATGGATGGATGAATCATATATGCCATGGTGAGGTCTTAACCCCTGGCTACAATAAGAAGGACATTAAAAATATTTGACAGATGATTTATTTAACAACAATGAAGAGCAAATAAAAAAGGCACCCAGTTACATGTAGAATGATTTTTTTTTTCCTTTTTTTATTGAAATGTAAGGACATGCAAGAAAAGGTGACACAGTGTTGCTGTTTTACCACTCCAGGTACCCAGATTTAATTTACAGCTGGGACATCTTCTTTTTTGTGTTCATCCTGTGCTCCTTTGTTTTCCTCCTCCATGTCCCAACAATGTACCTGTTAGTTTAATTTCTGACTGTTAATTTACCTGGTGAGACTGGTGCCTTCTGCAGGGATGGCTCATGCCTTGTGCCTGATGCCGCTTTACCAACTCTGTAATGGAAAAATGTGTTTCATAAAATGGATAGAATGAATGTACAAATAAATGCATGTTCACTTAACCAAGATAAAGAAAGAGAGAGCTAATATTTGACTAGAATAATGTCAACAGACAAATTTACTTTGATTAAGACTACCGAATGCAGTTGCAACCAGATGCAAAGATGACTACTAATGTGCCATTTTTGCGATTAATGGGGTACGTACACAAATATTTATTCTAGATTAGCTTTACTAAATGAGGCACACTGCCCCCAACGCTGTAAAGCTTAGCTATAACAGTGTCGCTCACTGTGAGAACAGTTGCAGAAATAAAGCAAAATAAAAACATTTTAGTATCTCACGACCCAGTTGGATACGAACAACCCATGGAGTCGGCCACCCCCCACCTTAAGTCTTCCTCCTCCATTTATGTGCCATTCCTATAATTAGCACTGGAAACATCCATCTGACAGCATGCAGATAAACATGCCGCCTACAGTATGTTTACTTTTCAATTTAGGCTGAAAAGCAAAACAAACTACTGATTGTTCTGTCAATAATTGTTTAAGCACTGCAGAAAGCAGTCATTCATAGCTAATATCTATTTACTTTAATGAATGGCGCAGTGAAGGCTTTCAGCAGGTGGAGTTTTTTCAGCCATGTCTTGCAGCTCTCGTAATAGGTAAAATATTATTTTTATTAGTCATTCGACATGATGTGCATGTGTGTTTTTGTTGTTCCATCCCCAGCACCTGTTGTTTGTTCACCGTTACACTACCATTTGACCAATTATCTCAATTTCCTACTTTGACCAACTTCGGGTGCTCTTTTCAAATTCAACAGTGGAACCAGACCTGCATGCTTGATTCAGCTTCTTTGCTAAATGTTCCTTATTACTTCTTTTCTCCTCCAAGGAGATCTTTTCTGTTTATAACACTGACATTTTTTTAAATACATCACAATCTCAGAATGACTAACTAGATTCTGAATGTCACTAAAGGAAGCGGCAACATAATTTCTCAAATAAATCTAGCAGTTATACTACTGGCTTTGACTCATCGTAGGTTTGTTTTTCCCTTGAATAACTATACAACTTTCCTCTTAACTATACTTTTAATGTCTTCCTCTGAATATCTAAACTGTCTGTCATTGCATTGCTGGGGATTCCATCCTCATGGGTATCCTTGGCTATTTACCTTTAAATGAATCTGTCCTTTGGTTTTGTTCTGTTTTTCTACAACTATATATGTTTATCTCAGGTTTCTGTTGCTATGTCCTACCTACAGATATCTTGCCCATTTTAAGTTCTATTGCAAAACTGTCACCTTATTGTTGTTATAAGTTCCACTAGGTATCTTCCTGCTGTACCACAACTATGGTAAAAACAAGGAAATGAACAAGGAGATGAGAAAGATTAAATAGGAAGTCAAAAGCAAAACAAATGATTTATGAGAAAAAAGTCAAAGAAACTAAAATGCCAAGACCAAAACTTTAACCAAAGTCAAAGGGTACACAAAATCCTAAATTCCTAGATTGATTTTTTACATAACTAAAGATGTGATAAACATTTCCTCTGCAATTCCAAGATCTTTGAGGTAAAACCCCTGTGATAAACCACTACACACAGTTCCAAAATAACAAAAAACAATGAAGAAAAAATAATAAGTGTCATGAATTTTCCATAGCTCAAAACTCAACATTCATGACATCAACAAAATGTGTCTTTGTTTTGGTTCCACTGTTTTATGACCACAGTGAGAGACATAATGAACAAGAAAGTTACAATCAGAACAAGTAGAACCAGAAAATCTGATTATTTAAAGGGGCAGACAGACTCTTGGCTAAAAAGCACATAAAGTCGTTTGAACGAAAAAACAGAATTTTTTGAAAGTTGAAAAAAGTTGAAAAAAAAATGTACCAAAATGTCCTTGCACTATTTTTTATTTTTTATATCTATTGATAAATTCATCATTTTTTAGTAGACGATTTGATTAGACACAAAGCAAAGGCAAGGGGAAGTAAGGCAGTGACTGGTAGTGGGTTGTTCATGCAAACTATATGGCGGTGCCCATAAAACTAATACGCAAAAAGGCAATGACCTTGAAAGGAATGCTTAATATGGTGACAGCATAAATGACAGTGAAATGACGTTATTGCATTTCTTATTATAAAAACTACAATGACAAACAGCATAATTGCCAAAAACAGAAAATATTGAATGCCAAATATAAATTCCCAAAACACTGGGTATTTCTCATTATTCTCATATTTCTGATGTATGCATCTTTTGGTTCCATTTGATAATTCCTGCCAATAGTAAATGTACAATATAGTACATATGGTACATACATTTAGACTGTATAGATGTCAACTAAATTTTATTTTATACTTTATTAATCCCCAAGGGGAAATTGGCTTTTCCCAAGACCTATGGAGGTCATAGCCCAGTGTCAGCCATTGCACAGCACCCCTGGAGCAATTTTCAGGTTAAGGTCTTTGCTTAAGGATCCAATGGAGGAGGATCTCTTCTGGGAGTAAAAGGATCGGAACCAGCAACCTTCCAGATCCAGGTGCAGATCCTTAATCTCAGAGTCACCATTCCACATTATATATGCATTTAGGTTCCACTGAGTATCCCAAACTTATAATTAACTATTTGTAGATTCCACAGGGTATTTAAATATGTCTTGCTTTCTGTTCCATTGAGTATTTCCCATCTAAATATTACATTTTTAGGTTTCACTGAGTATCTACCACTTTGATACAGTATGTATTTCTGGTTTTCTCAAATAATAATTCTTCATATTTATATAGCGCAGTGGTAGCGCTGCTGCCTCATTACTGTTACTGGTTAATGTTACTGGTCTTCCCTGAGTGAAGCACTTTAAGTAGTAAGGAAAACACTACATAAATGTAAAGAATTATTATTATTACCCAAAGCGCTTTCCATAGTGAGTGGGGAGCCACTTCAACCACCACTAATGTGTAGCATCCACTCGGATGATGCGACGGCAGTTATTTTTGGGCCAGTGCGCTCAACACACATTAACTGTTATTTGGTTAAGTGCTGACTAGGAGAAACAATTAGACACAGGGGATGATTAGGGGGCTAGAATAACTAGGCTGTGGTGGACAATTTAGCCTGTCGCATGCATGATATATTGTTTAGCAGCTTCCCAGGACACACTTCATAAACCAGTGACTGAGTCTTGAAGACATCTCCACAAATTGGCAGTGTTCAAAAAAAACGAAAATGGCGTTGTGGCAAATAGTACATTTAATGAAAACAAGCATGACTTTTTAGACATGTTCTAAAAAGGAAGAATGATAGTTCCTAATTCTAATTGTCCAACCCCTTCCTCCCAAAAATGTCTTTCAAAAGTGTGAGGAAAAATGTATTTGTAGAGAAAAAAATGTTGCTATATTATAAAATTTCCTCACCTTAATATGTTCTTCTTTTGATAATCTTCCATTTACTGTGAATGTGTGAAATCCTTTGAGCTGCTATCACAAAAATGTGCATATCTATAAATTCACCAGACTTTTTTCACCTAAATTTTTTTTTTTGTAAAGTCTCATTGAGTATTTCATATTTATTATTTTGCACTTAACCAGGTATTTTTCAGCTGCTTTAAGTTCCATTGTACGACATATCTATCATTTAAATATATGTAATATTTCCCACTGGGAATTTTCTTTCTAAATTTTTTTGTTTAGGTTTTATAGAGTATGCCCATTTTTAATAGAAGTGTGCATTTTAGGTTCCATTGGTTAGTGATGAGTTTGCCTTTTTGGAAAAAACCCACTTAGGCTACGAAACACCTTACTTCATAATGAAAAATCTAAACCTTCCCTAATAATTAACAGAAAAAAAAACTTAGTAATACAAAGAATATAGATTAAATACATGAAATATATAATGAATAAAACAAGCAAACTAAATTTATAATAAATTAGAAAATATACGAGAAAAGAAAATTGTAAGAGGCACTTAACTGATAAGGAAAAATAAAACTTCAATTGAAAGATCCATAAATGAGCTGAAAAACTCGAAACAAAACTTTAAATTCTAATAATGTTATAATTCTACAACAGAAACTAAGTTCACCAAAAGAACTAACCAGTAATCAGGGCCATCTTAATGTATGGGCACAATGGGCACTGGCCGGGGTCCCCAGGAGCTTAGGGATCCACGAAGTTTCTGATAACGATGTTTGTTTATATTTTGCTATCAAAACAGGGGCACTAGCACACTACTTTCCCTGGGTGCCTATGCCACTGGCAATATGGCCTTGCCAGTAAACAAGACAGAGAGACTAATCCAAAAAATCCCAAACCAGTGGAGCAGACCTGAAAGTTATAATCAGCCATCTAAATAACATTAAAGGTTACAGTAGGTGCCACTGGCAAGGGTCAAAACACAAACAGTGCCTCAGCAAATTTCTACGGCTAGTGCTGGTGCACCCATTAGGCCATAATCAGCAGCACACCTGAATAACCTGTGATAATCAGAGGCCCGGACCCCTTAGCCTCCATTCTTTAAAGAAAAAAGTAAAAGAAATTAATAAATAAAAGAAAGATAGAAAAAGACCCTGTAAATGTGGGAAACACACAATGTCAGAGGCAGAGTCCCAGCTAAACAACAAAAGCTGGTTGTCATATAAAGTGCCTCTCATGAGGTTTCACTGGGTATGTCATAGTTTAAAGTGCCGTTGCTTTACATTTCTATGTTAGTGTTTACATTTGAGGGCATTTTTGTGCCGTGTATTGTATGTGTGTCTTTTGGTTCCTCTGGAGATATTTTATCTATATTTATTTGTTTGGTGCTCCACAAAATATCTTCATGCTACATTTTCATCAATTTGATTTCCTCTGTTCATCTCTCAGTTTAGTCTGCTCACTTTCACATTTACCTTTTACTTCTACCAGCTACGTTGACCTGTCCACATGTTTTAAATGTTTATTTCTGCAGTACTATTTTGTATTATTATGTCCTATTTTCCATTAAAACATTCATCTTGGTTTGCTTCTAATTAAACTCCTTGATTTTGCTTGCCTAGGCTATTACTCAACTAATCCCATGTTTTCACTTGTAATTCTTCTACAGACTTTTCTTCCACCTGGATTTTGTTGTATTTACATTTATGATTATTTCTTAAAGTTGAACATTTTTATAAATAATATTTCTTATTGTTTTGTGTACATCCTTTCCTACTAAATGTATTTTTCTTACCCGGTCAGCCTTTCTGTCTTCCTGAATAGTCTTCAGTTAGCCTTTCTGCTGTCTGTCTTCTCCGTTTGATTTATGGTGCTTCTCTTTTCAAGTGATTTATTCTCTGAATATGAATGGCTTTTAGTGCCAAGGATCCCATAATGTTTGAAAAGAGGCACATATTGTTAAGAACAATTAATGTTGTACATGACAATTTCCACTACTTAAAGTATTTTACGACTTGCAGTCTCTTCATTAAATATGTGAAGTGCTTATTTGAAGAGGTTTCCTAGGGAGGATGTGATTGAAATATTGTTTGATTAAAAAAAATCTTAATTTATCATATCCATGCAAAAGCCGGTCACTGCATAGTGGGGAGTAAGATCCTACAACATTGGGTACAATGCAGAAAATTTCACACAATATAAGTTCACCAATTAACATGAAGTGTGCTTTTGAGAAGCTGGTGGAAACCAGAGAAAACCCACATGGGAATAAGGAGAACATATAAACGAAAGGTAAAAATGTACTTCCAGAATCAATGCAAGATGTCAATGTTTTTCCCATTGGGATGCCTTATATACTGCTATATTACATTTTTTCATATTTTATACTTCTGTGTTTAAATTATGGTATGAGAATGACATCCATATCTTTTTCCTCCATTAACCCTGATCAATTATATCTCCCTCCACCCTCCATATCATATACAGAAGGGCACAGGGTACATAGAATGTAAACCACAAACTGTAACATTTCAGGTTAATTATGAATTATAAAGAGTACTCATAGGTGGTCCCTGAGCACAAAAACAACCCAAGGAGACCTAAAGTACAAAAACTAAAATGGTTTCATTAAAGTACCGGCATAACAGAATATGAAAAACACAAAGTACAGGTAAAGAGGAGAATATAAAAAGTCTGCCACTCACTGGCCTACCTAGACAGCAATGGTTCCTGTCCACACACTGGGGTGGCTGTTCAGCCAACCACAATACTGCATTAACACTTCCAATCAATTTTCCACCACATTCCTTCTAAATATCCTGGTGCCTCATGTGTAAATGGCTCATACGCACAAAAATGCTACATACGCCCGTTCCCACACTCACATCGCGATGTATAAAAACTAAACATGGCATAAAGCCACGCACATTCTCAAGCCAGCTCAAACCATTGCATATGCAAGTTTTTGTCTCGATTTTTCAAACTGGCAGCAACCAGTGTCAAAGCAGTGCTACTGTTCCTGAGTAGTTTCCCTTTATTTTTTAGATTCACATCCCTAACATGGCTTTCTCAAATACACTGAAATTAACAGCATATCATTTATTAGTTTAAGGCATCTGATTGTAGTCTACCTGTAACAATATAATGTTGCGCAGAATGGCCAAACTATTCCAAATACCGTAGCTGCTTTAGCGTTGTTACCCTGAGTGCACCACTCAGAGTATTTTAGACCATTGTATGTGTGTGTGGTATCATAGCTGCACAGCAGCTGATTGAAAAGCTCTGTGGTGGGCTGTGTCGAGAGCGAAGAGAATTATTGGGATTCAGCATCTAGCACCCGCTGTCTCAGTCATTGGCACAATCTATTAGAACTTCTCACATTTTGCAAATGCTTCAGAGCCTTTCCTGTAGGGACACGCTCAATCAGTCCATCAAGTGCTCCTGATACAACTGTTTGTACTTAAAAGTACAATTACCTCACTTTAAACTACAGTTGTAATATTGCACAACCTGAGTCACTTATGCATTCATATTGTATATTTTTCATTGTTTTATATCATATTATTATTATTATTGTTGTTGTTGTTGTAGTTATTACTTTATCATTTTATAGGAAAACAAGTTTATGGAGGATTTCATATTGAATCTCATTGTACCATATAATAACAATATCCATCCATCCATTATCCATCCCGCTATATCTTATATATTACGGTGGTCTGCTGGAGCCAATCCAAGCCAACACAGGGAGCAAGGCAAGAAACAAACCCCGGGCAGGGCGCCAGCACACCACAACAATAACAATAATGGAATTCAATTCAATTCAATAGAAGAGAGCGTGTATTTACAGATGATGATGACTGGCTTCTAAGTTGATTTAAATTTCCAAGCGCTATCTTCTTGGAGCTCTTGAAATTATTTTAAAGTTGAAATGCAATAAAGTATGTATATTACATTATATAGATACATTTTTAACTTCATTTAATATATAAATAATATATACTGTTAATAATTAAAATAATATATACTGTTAATAATTAAACGTGTGGACACAGCGGCGCAGCGATAGCAACGAGCTTGGTGCCCTGTTCAGGGACTGTTCCTATCTCGCGCTGTATGCTTGCTGGGACTGGCGCGACCCTGAATGGATTGATCGATGGAATAGTCAAACATGTACTACGAAGATACTTTAATGTTCCTTAAAAGTTCTGAAGAAATGGCATTTTAAGCTTACAGGTGGCTTGACATTTATTACATAGCTGATTGTGTGGTGATTGGTTACTTGGAGAAAGAAAAGGAGACAGGAATTGGGGGTTAGTACTTTTGAAAAAGACAATAAATTAGTTTATCGAGGGTCGCACATGGCACAGCAGGCATTTCAAGAGGCAGAAACAATCTCTGGATGGGACACCAGCTCATCGCTACCACTGTGCCAATGTGCCCCCATGCTTTATACATGCTCCTATCACCATGAAAATATCAAGTATACATCTTAGTATTTAAATTGTTCAGAGAGCTGTAATATCATGAATTTAATGTATTCTGTGTCCTGTCAGAGTAAGCGAAAGCCCATTTAAGAAGTACGCAGTGCTTCACACCCATAGAGTACATAGAAGAACACATAGAATATGAAACATTTAACTTCCTACTTTAGTTACGATGGGATTTGAGAAACTAGTAAATTAAATGATTTTAAGATGAAGTTTATGATGTTCTACTTTAATGAGAAAAACTACATGATTAAAGTGGAAATTTCAAGATTAAAGTTGACATTTTGACCTTTTTATTTCCAGTGTCCCTATTTTTTTTCTTTTCTCTGTACCTTAATTCCCTTCCCTATGACACTCAGATGGTGGACTACGGTGACTTTGATATCTGACAACTTCTTTTTTATTTTGGGCACTGTGCGACTTTTTGAAAATTGAACTTTTGAGTTTCTCCACCACTCTGTCACTCGATCAACTTCCTTTTGTTGTTTATACCACTGCTTAAAATAATACGTTTTTCCTTGTCTACACTTGGTATTCGCTGAAATTAATCTATTTTCCCTGTGCTTTTGCCATTGTATTTTCACAGAACACTGAACTTAAGGTGCTATTTATATTGATTTGCATATTCAAAGAAACATAATTCCGGGAGGAGTTTAGATGGGGCGGCAGGTGTGTTCACAAGCGTTACATTTCACGATCACCGGGATTTATTTTTTTGTCCATAAGCCATGTTTTAGTGTGAATTCTACACACAACATTATACACGAGGCCCCTGATCTCTATATTTTCACTGCCAGTTGAACCGTCGCAAAATGCTCCATGTTCAGTTGCCAATTGATTTAAAAGGTCTTTTTTAGCCAAATCACAAATCATTTTCTGGTATGCAAATGTAATGACCTCTGCAGCTACTCTAACAGTTACCAGCTCTTCTTACTTCTTACTCTTCTTACTTATCCAAGTTGTGCCCACATTAGGCACACCATGGTGAGTCTCAGATATGTTGCCCAGGACAAGACCAACCATATTGAGATGGGGTTTCATTCTGCCACTTAGTAAACTGAGGAACTCCTAATACTTTAATAGCAGCTCCATCCTGCCATGCAATTTGTTTTCTTAGACTTTGCAAGGCCTTGTGTTTGACTGTTGGCTGTAAATGGGGTCACTACCTGTTATTCCATTTTCAAAACAAACTATTCAGCAATGTCACTGACTGCATCACAGACAGCCATGCAGTTGTTCTTAACTGGGATGATCTTTCTCAGCTTAAAGGCTGTGTTTTTCAAATCAAATAATCTTTCGTGGCTAAAGCGAGTTTCTAGTGTTAAGCATGTCATGAAAGTGAACAAACTTTCTGAATAATGGAGAAGACCAGGAGAAGAAACACCCAGAGTCAGTACTGAGAGACAAAACTGTCTTTAGTCAAGCCAAATCATTAAACTGTAAATCAAAGTCAAAAAAAAGAAAGAAAAACACACAAATAATAATGCAGAGATTTCTTTCAGTTATCCACAAACTTCAATAAAACATGGCCGGCACTGCTGACCTTTAAACCTGTTACATTAATGACATCAGATGGTGTCCTGACAATCATATATCACAAAATGGCAGCACCTGTGAAAACCAAAACAATAATGAAAAAAAGACACAACAAATAACTAATCATTAGAAAATGATTTTTTATAAAAAACAGGTTTTCTAAAATGAAAGGTATTATTTAAGCTCAATTAGATGAGTTAAAAAAATTACAAGAATTAATAAGAATTCAAAACATAACTGGATGGTGACCACTTTAAAACTGCATTGCCTCCAGCAGGGGGTGCTTGCTCCCTGAAATTGTGTTCTTTATTGTGTTCTTTATTGTGTTCTTTATTGAAATGCAAAACATACATGAACCTGTAAACATTCTCCTTTGGTGACCATGGTGGAAATAAGAGAGAGAGAGAGATAGATATAGATATAGATATAGATATAGATATACTAACTTGCTTTAAAATGCAGCTTTCACTCCCAATATGCAATGTAGTATAATCATTTATATATACATATCTAGTCTGAAAAGAAGCCATTGGAATAGCATAATCATCATCCAGTTCTTCATTGGAAAATGCTGATGAATTTATGCCCAGTTTAGTGGAGTGCAAAGCAGCATTCTTC
The DNA here is from genome assembly GCA_026402145.1 of Polypterus bichir lapradei. Classification (NCBI taxonomy): domain Eukaryota; kingdom Metazoa; phylum Chordata; class Cladistia; order Polypteriformes; family Polypteridae; genus Polypterus; species Polypterus bichir. Next base: position 107,011,236 of record JANRMT010062813.1, on the reverse strand, counting down.
TTACAAATGGCATCTGGCTTCTAGATGGTTCTCCTCCATTATACATATTCACACATTTCGCAAATTCAGTGAATTATTTATGAAACTTGCCAGGTATGGATAACCACCATCTGAACCATGTTATTTATGGACTGTGATCTTCTAAGACCCAAATAGAGCCTTTTTGCCCTATATGTGTACTGTGCCCTTGATCAGATCACTCATGGCCTCTGCCTAATCACATACAGTTTCTAAAACAAGCAACAAGGAAAGATTTTTAAGAAAAAGTTGGAATACCTATATTACAAGTGACTTATTGGACTGTCCTAGGAAATAAGGACTGTTCAGTCATCTTATGCCAATGTCACAGCACACTGAGAATGGCCAAGCAGGCTTTTGAGCCTACTTGACTGATGCTAAGAGAAAGCAGCACTAAGCATTGATCTGCCATACTACTAGGATGTTAATTATAATAAAACATAAACATTAATGGTGCTTACAGCTGACTGTAACTAAATATAAAATTACAAAAAATATTTTTGTGCCCCCTTTACCTTGGAGAGAAAAAAAAAATGCTTTCAAGTGCTGCATGACATTCATATATTAAATACTGAACTGAAGCAGGCCAACCTGCACAAAGCACTCTAAAATGTCAATATATAAATTTATTTATCACTACAGCACCTTACACAAGTAAGCTTTCAGTGCTGAAGTGTGTTGTGCAGTGCACACTTAAGTTTAGGCACACTTGGAAGAATCAGAAGTGAAGGCAATGATGCTAAGGCAGTGAACTTTAAACCTACAAGTTGTTGCTCTGGTCCTGTCCTCCAACTCAGGGTGCATCCCTGAACAAGTGTCCCTCATTTTCCTCTGTTCTAGAAAATGTATGTTAATAATTGATCTTGTGAGGCACCCTAGATAAATGTGTTATAAATAAATATACATATTGTGGTGTATGGCCACCATATCATCCCAGCCAATACCTCCAAGCCCTCCCTGCAGTATGGAGGTGCCCCAAAGACCAGCAGGACATCATGGACATTTCAAGACTTTATGGACAGCCCTGTTGGATACCATGGGGGCCACTAGGAGACGCTGCAGGAAGGAACGATGTTTATTTACCCTACACCCCGGAAGTACGTCTGAGTCACATGGACAAGGGGAATGACATACTTCCGGGGTGAAGAAAAGGACTTTTTATCTCACCCGGAAATGATAAGAGATCACATGGACTGGGGATTGGAACACTTCCGGGTCTGGGAATATAAAAGGATTATGGGAACTCCCAGACGGCGAGCTGAGCTGGGTGGAAGGGTGGCAACACGTCTGGGAGTGTGGAGGATTACATTATTTTGTATTTGTAGTGATTAATGAGTATTGTGGAGAGGAGGGTGCTTTGTACACTGTTGTTAATAAATAAAGTCAATTATTGGACTTTTATCTGGTGTCTGGCGACTTGGACAAGAGTTCAAGGGAGCAATAGCGCCCCCTATCTGTCACAATATTTAATGTATAATTTATCCCAGGATCTGTGCTTGTCAAGTGGTACAGTAGGTCGTCTCCTGAGTCCTGTGTTGTGCCTGTTGTCTGTGTGGAATTTGCATTTTCTTCCCAGGTATGTGAGTGTTGGGTTAACTGATGACTTCAGTAGATGAGAATTAACATGCAGTCCATGGTTTCCTCTTGCCTTGCAATCTTGGATTTGAGATTGTTCTTTGTGTTATGTTATTTTCTCCTTTGCACCACTTTTTTCTCACTGTCATATCAAATAAAAATTACTTCAAAAATAAATTGATTATGATGACTAAGCTATATTTTAATAGTTCTTTGGTATGCAAATTATCAATACACTGTCACCTACAGTTCTAAAAAAAATCCTAATGTGCTCAAAAATGTGAACTCTGTTCGGTCAAATTTAGAATAAGTATCACACCTCCCAATAATTAAATATAAAGTACTAATCATAATTTCTCAAAATCCTAAGAAACAATTCCTGGTGAGCCTTCCGAGAGTGAGTGGCTGTTGAACTGGTTAGACCTCACACGATGGAGCATTTTTATTTATTTATTTTTTGTCAGTCATGTAAAACTTCAAAAATGTAAACGTAGACCCAAAGGAATGTGATCGTGAGTGCAACTAGTCACAATTAAATCACACTTTTTACTAAGAACTCCAAGGGAAGGCTCTGCCTCACCAGCCCAATTATACTGTCCGCTACTGACACTTATAAAAAGTATTTGCTTTTTGTTATCAAAAGGTTAATTACACTCTGGAACAAATGCTGCCAGCCGCGTTTACTGTTGTGACAGCCCATTTATAATGTAAGTGTTGCAAGAACATAGCTTACAATGTGCATTAAATCAGCTCTGTCACAAAAGCAGCCTTCATGGCTTCCTGAAAGATGCTTTTCATTTGCAGAGGGCATTTTTAATCGTTGAGGTGACACATTGTGTTCAGAGCCTTTTTTTGTTTCTTCTTCTCTGCTTTACTAAACAATTGCAAAAGCCGAGTGGGGGCACATAAGAGAATGTCAAGCAAAACAAATGTCAGCTGTTAAAATCCAACCTTTTCAGTGAAGGAATACTGTATCTATCAGCTAATTACGCTGTCAAAGTGTCTCTTTCACAAAGCGTAATCTGGGAAAAGTGGGATGAACCTTAGTGGCTTCTGTGTTAAAACTTGAATTATTGGTTAGGTTTACCATTTTAACAGTAATCGTCTTGTTCTTGAGTAAAATTTCTTTGCAAGAAAATATTTCATATAAAAAAGTATGCAGTATCTTCCTTTATCGATCATTTTAAGTGTATGTGGACTGTAGCCCTAAATCAGTACTGTATTCTCCCTGTACGAATTAATGAAGTTAAACCTATAAAAATATCAGAGTAGTCTGTAAGCTTCACCACTGACCCTTGTCCCCTCTTTAATGAAGTGCATTTGTTTGGATAAATTGGTCCTACATCTACCTGTAGGAAGTTATTTCAGTCACATACTCCATCCATTTTAGATCAACCCAAGAAATAAAACAACCTCCTTCTACAGTTGCTTAACTTTCTTTATTCCCCATATCTGCCAAAGACTACTTCCACATTTGTTAATATTGTCTTGATCATTCTGATCGAATAGCATCTGAAATGCAAAAGAAATGTAAGGTATAGTTTAAATCTATTGAGGCAAGAGTAAACTGACTTTATATATATATATATCTATACTAATAAACGGCAAAGCCCTCACTCACTCACTCACTCACTCACTGACTGACTCATCACTAATTCTCCAACTTCCCGTGTAGGTAGAAGGCTGAAATTTGGCAGGCTTATTCCTTACAGCTTCCTTACAAAAGTTGGGCAGGTTTCATTTCGAAATTCTACGCGTAATGGTCATAACTGGAAGCTGTTTTTCTCCATTTACTGTAATGGAGATGAGCTTGAAACCCGTGGGGGCGGAGATTCGTCTGACATCATCACGCCTCCTACGTAATCACGCAGTACGTAGCCCAAAAAGCGCTTTAGAAAACATGCATTATATAATTGAGAAGGCAGCGAAACAATAAGAAGCGAGCGAGTGATATATACAACCATATTCATGAGTTCTGCTACTTCGGAAACAAAGCACAGTGTAAACCTACACTTTAAATTAAGTTCATAGACAGGCTGCCGCTGGCGTTTGTAATTTAGTGCCTGCCCATATAAGGCCGTCCGTCAGCGGCAATCCAATAGCAAACTGCCACGGGTAAATTATTCACGGGTGTAGGACTGTGCTTATGGAGAGGAAGATGAGATAGTCAGGGTGGTGTTTGGCACAAACTCAGCGAAACTGCGAGAGAAAGTTTTAAGTACCGGGACTTCGGTAGCATTAGATACAGCCATGGACATAGCACGACATGGCAACAGCACAGCTGGGAACCTTCGATGCATGCACACCGAGCGGCTCACGTGAACTAACACAGTGCACAGACAAAAAGCAAGAGTTCCGAAAAGCGCTGAACAAAAACCGAATTACACAATTGAAAAGGCAGCAAAAAAATATGAAGCGTCTGATACATACAAGATAAGTATGTAATAAGTGCAGCTACTGCAGAAACAAAGCACACGGTGGAAAAAGTGAATGTCCCGCTAAAGGAAGACAGTGTTAAAAAAAAA
>JANRMT010062813.1:106972219-106997118 GCA_026402145.1 Polypterus bichir lapradei | reverse complement strand
TATATATTTCTATATATATATATATATATATATATTTCTATATGTATTGTGAGCACAGGTCCGAACACCATCAGACTAACACCAGCACTTTACCAAAACACACTTTTATTTTCAAATAAATAAAGTCCGCCGAACACACAGTGCTCCCAGCACCAATCACCCTCCACACGGGCCTCTCTTTCAGTCTTCGTGGGCCGCCTTTCCTCTCCTCACGGGAGCTTCGTCCTACTCCCGCTCCCGACTCTAGCTCTCTGATTGGAGTGAGGCGGCCCCTATAATTTCCACTGGATGTGCTCCAGGTGCCGATGACGCTCTTCCAGCAGCACTTCCAGGTGTGTCGGAAGTGCTGCCTTTGCACCCGGAAGCACTCCGAGCGTCCCTGGAAGGTCCTTCCTCCACCTCCCCAGGTGTGGTGGATGTGTCGATCTCCCGGGCTCCACGACGCTTGGGGCGCCCCCTGGCGCTGGCCACGAGCCCCAGTGGGTTTGAGCCTCCTTGCTCCTTTCCCATGGTCCCCTCAACATCCAGGGTGGTTGCTCCCTCGTGGCCAGGGGGACGTATAGACCACCTCCCAGTCCTTCCATGCATCCCGGCTGGGTCTGACCCCCAGCCTCCTGTGCTAAATAAAAATAAATAAATAAATAAATAAAATAAATAAACACACACAGTGAATATACATATAGTAAATAACATATACTGTACAGTATAAACATCCTAACATACATACATACAATGGATATGTGCCTTGTGTCCCCTCCTGGATAGGGTCATGTTTTGCACTTGAGACTGTTGAATACATTTTTCCCTTCCTTGGACTTATTCACCCTCAGCAGACCCCCACATCCACTTCACCTTCAGTTTATAATAAAGAGGTTAGAAGAATGGATGAAAAACTGAAGTATAGCAGGTTGAACATTTGACAGTGGCCTTTTTGTTACAGCAATCTTGGAGTTGTGTGAGAAAAACAAGAATATACTGAGAAACAAGGGTAGAAAATGACACCTGCATGCAGAGGGTAACAGGAAGAGAATGTGAACCCAGTGTTGTGGGCTAGTGAAGCTACAGCAGTGCCAATACCTTTGAATATATTCACATTAAGATTATAAAGAGTATTGTACTTCTACAGTAATGAATTATTTAGCTTTGTACTTAATGCTTCCAGTACTTTTCTGAAAAAAATGCATCTATTTACCGTCAATGTATAAACGACTGTAAATGTTTTTTCCATTTCCTTTAACACACATAATTTCATAATGTCAGGACTGCAGAATCATAGCTAAATGTTCACTAAAAATGAAGAACAAACTTAGGCAAACCATCTTTTCTGTGACATAAATGATTGTGATTCTCAAAAATTGACTATAATAAATCACTCAATGGAAAAGATTTACAGCGATGTACAACATACAGTGTAATACATCCTATGGAAAAAAAAACATTTACATCTATGTGAGGTTCTGCCTTTTTAAAAACTTCTTTCTCTTCCAAATGATTTAATTTATTATTCAAATTATACTGAACAATACCAAAAACTGCTCTGAGGAAAGGCTACTCTGACTGCTGTGCTACATTCATTTAAAAAGAGGACTGACATTTAAATAAACCAATGCTAGCTTGCACACAGCTCATTCAATGACATCCCCTCCCACATGTCACTGTCATGCCTGCTACTCTTCTATCATTGGCTGGGTTAAAAAAAGGTGGAAAATGAAAAGTAACCAGATTTACTGTGGGAAGTGAGAGATGATAAATAACTAGTGAAAACTGACAAATGACACATGGCATGGAGTACTACTGAGTACACGATGATGGGAGAAGTGAAAAATCACAGAGTCCAAGAATGGACCACCTAGAAGGCTTTTTTTTAGCAAAATCATTATGTCAAAAGGACAAAACCTTTATTGCAAATTTCTTTAAAAACTCACTGAGTGACCTTTTATTCTTCATTCCTTCCTGCTCCATCATTAATTTCCTGTCTGTTAGTGCTGTTCTCTGTCATAAAAAAGAATGGACTCTCAATTTTTAATCTACTTAATATTCTTCTCTCTCTATAAGTAGAGAATATAAAATGGACCTTGCCATTCATAGCTCTTAAAATATGTAACTGTATTCATGGCCTTACACTTACTTTTTAACTTCCCACATTAATATATTTTAAAATATCATATTATAGTGCCTAAAATTAATTAAAATCTTAATTTTATTTCTTTTTGGCAAAGTGTGACTGGCATTGTAAGAAATTGTGTGGAACAGAAATGACATGAAACTGGAGATGAGGGTATTTTGTTGAAAGGTGGAGCCCTAAAGTCAATAAATGTATGGCAAATGGCTGTGCAGATTCTTCCAGGCTGTCACAGGGCAGATGCAGGAGACATCCAGGTAACCAAAAACCTAATGTGAAGCAGGTCATGATTGTGGAGTTTATTATTCACAGGAACCGATAGTGGGTGCTGTATCCCAGTGTTTCTGTGCAATTGCCAGTAGGGAGACTCCTGCAGTGCTTTAAAAGTCATGCATTATTAAGAGGGCAGTCGATAAGCAAGTTGTGGTGAAGGCCATCAGTAGGGCACCAGGTTGCTAAAGGGTGAGAAGGATAAACAGGAAAGAGCTACTGACCTCTACTATATTACTGGAAAAATAACATTTGTCCAGGAATCCCTCATTTCATTTACCGTGTCAGGCTTCATCACACAGAGGTAATACAACAAGTCCTAGCAGAGGTCTAAGTTGTTTTAGAGGACTTGTGTGTTATCTAGTGGTCAAGTAGGTGCCACTAAAACCTTGAGCAAATTGTTTAGTCTGCTTGTGTTTGAGATGCAGTATTTACAATGGGTGTGGTGCTAACCACAATACTCACTTGATACACTCCATAAAAGTTAAAGTAATGAATAATCAATTAAGGGGTTAGAAAGTTAAGTGCTTTTTAATGTTTAAATGTGTATCACATGATAAAACGATTCACCACTAAACCTGTGAAGGTCATATTGTTGTACACAAATTGGATAGATTGGTGATAAACATTCCACCCATCTAAACAGGTTTATTGTTGGCACTAAAACTTAGCCCTAGTTATGAGTGTTAATGTAACCTGTAAAAAATGCTGCTCACTCTATTTTGTGTCTGATACTTCTGAAACAGACTTTGGCATTCTCTGACCACTGTTAATAGAAACCAATAATCAAAACACTTTGTCAGCTGTTCAACTTCAGTCTTCATTTAATTAGCAACTAAAAGGCTGGATCAATCATCCATTAATCCATCCGCTGCTCAGTGGTTATCACTGCTGTTCTTCCCACAACCCAAAGATGTGTCCACTTAGTTGATTTAGTGCCTCTGATGGGCACCAGTATGAGTGAGTATCAGTGTTCTCCTGCCTGAGTGTGTCCTGTGATAGATGGGTGTTCCATCCAGGGTTGGTTCCTGTTTTACACCTGCTGCTACCAAGACAGACCCCAGCTCCATGTGAGTAAAGTTTGTATTAAGAGGGTATACAAAATGGATTTACAAATAAACCAACATTTTAGATGCCTAAAATAGAATTGCAGGGGAGCCTTAGTTAATCCTTTTGTCATTAACAATCCCTGGGCATCCTTTGTAAACAGTAGGGTTTATCCCAATATCCTAGCTAAATTGCCCCCCACAGCCTAGTCATTCTAGCCCCTTAATCATCCCCTGTCTCTAACTGGTTATCTCTCTCACCCTTCACCGCCTAATAGCTAATGTGTGGTGAACATACTGGTGAAATAATGGCTGCCATCGCATCACCCAGGTGGGTGCTACACATTGGGAGTGACTGAAGTGGTCCCTCTCACTCTATGTAATGTGCTTTGAGTAGCAAGAAAAGCGCCATATACATTTAATTAATTATTATTTTATTATTTACTATTAGTTCTGTCTCCATTGGAAGGAAAACCTGAATCAATCCTGCCCAGCAAAAAACTACAGCGCCTTTTGAATCAAGTAGAAATAAGCTGTGCAAAAATTAATGATGTTACTTAACTTTCTTATTATATAAAAAAATCTTGGCACGAGGCGAGATTTTTTCAGAGAGATGAGACGAGACATTTTCAGAGAGATATTTTCATGCCCCACTAGATGAGACTTTGTGCCAAGAGATGAATTGAAAACCTAACAGGTCCAAGCGGGGGCTGAAAAAAAAGACAAAGAGTAGAAGAAGAAAAGACAAAGAGTAGAAGACAAAGTAGAACATCGTAAAGAGGTTCAAAAACGTTGCCGCAATATACATGTAGAGCAGGTTAGAGATTATGAAAGTACTAAAATTCCAAAGTCTCAAAAAACTGATAGTAAAGATCGCTTTAGCGCAAGCAATTATTACTCGGTGGAAAAACGGAACATACATAGAAAAAGACATAGAATATATGGACATAGGTGATATGACAGAAATATGAAGATATTGTTTGGCTTTAAAGTTTAAGTCGGAGACTTATAGATCGTCCAATTCATGTTGCCATCAAGGAAAAGTAGTGTTTCTTCCCAATTAAGAGGCATATCCATGAGAAATAAAAGATTTGTTATTTGGTGAAAGTGAAATCCACAAACACTACAGGCAAAATATCCGAATCTACAATAATCTGTTCGTGTTTGCATCATTCAATGCTAAATACGTAGATTTACACGATTCAGGACCATATGCTATGAGAATCTGTTGTCCCGTAACAATTAACGCTACTACAAGTTTAATTTCAAAGAAACCACAATTTGGTCAGGTTTATATTGATGATCACGGAGAAGCAATGTAACATAGAATCGAAAAAGTTAAACGATCTGACATATTAGAAATTCTACAGCCAATAATTGATACAAATCCACACATCCAAAAGTATTGCACTTTACACAAAATTTATCTGAAAAACAAGGACAAAGAAGTTTTCTTGGATTTCTATATGAATCGCATATATAATAAACCAACATGTGACAAATTGTCAGTGGTAATAGTTTCAAAAGACGGAGATATCAAAGACAGAGTTGATATTTATGTTTATCCAAAAGCACAGCATGATTTGTCACAAGCAGTAGATCCGGAAAATGACTAATGCGTATGGCCCACACGGAGGTTGACGAGCAAAGCAAGCAGGTGGCAAAATCCCCTAGTTATATTTTAAAACAAGAGAGAGGTGTAACTCATTCAGTTTATCATGCAAAGCATAACATTGCTGCTTCACTCCATGTTGGTCCACTTTTGAATCTGTGCTGGCGTGTTCACTCGTACTCCCATACCTTTCGATTGTTTGCATTCCTAGGATAACCCATTCTCTGCTGCGCTGTGTGCCCCCAGTGGTTTACTGGATTTCTTGTCCCAGACCTTTTTCTCTGGTTGGTAAGACACTCGTCTTTACCATCAGTAACTGAGAGTGTTAAGTTCAGAACATCAAAGATCTATTAATTTATTAAAAACTAGCCATCCCCCGTGGCTCCGCCCACGTAGTAGTGAAACAGGACAGTGAGGAGGGTCTTACCTGGCTCCCCACTCCTGACGCCATGCTTCCCCCTCCCCTCGGCCTACAGCCTCGGTCTTGGATTAGCACAAATATATCACTCCTGTAAGTGAACTATGATTTTTAGTGCAATGAGAGAAGTTACAAAATCAACCGGAATGTTCAAGCAAATTATAGAAAAAAAAACGATCTAAATCCATTAAGTAGTTCTCTCGTGAAAAGTGGACAAACAGACAGACAGGCAGACGGACAGACGTTGAATTTTATATATACACATACAGTGGAACCTCGGGCCACGACCGTAATTTGTTCCAAAACTCTGGTCATAACCCGATTTGGTTGTGACCCGAAGTAATTTCCCCATAGGATTGTATGTAAATACAATTAATCCGTTTTGGATCATACGAGCTGTATGTAAATATATTTTTTTTAAGATTTTTAAGCACAAAAATAGATAATTATACCATAGAATGCACAGTGTAATAGTAAACTAAATGTAAAAACATTGAATAACACTAAGAAAACCTTGAACAGAAAAAACTTACCCTGCAGTCTCTTTAAAAACAAGCCCGGTGCATTCTTTAACTGCCTTCTCGCGCTCTCTCTCTCTCTCCCTCTCCCTCTCTCGCTTGCTCGCACTCTATCTCGCTCTCTCTCTCTAGCTCGCTCGCACAGGAAATGCACAGGGAGAGACTGAACACGTGCAGAAATCATCAGCGTGTACGAACCGGAAGGGAAACTGGCTTGTTCGTCACCCAAGTGTGTGGTTGTGAACGGATGCAAAAGTTTGGCGAACTTTTTGGTCGTAACCCGATTTGTTCATGGTCCGAGACGTTCGTGACCCGAGGTTACACTGTATATATATATATATATATATATATAAAGAGAGAGATGGGATATTTTATTCAATGTTTGAGTAACAAATTCTCAGCCTCTTTGAACTCTTTGGGTTTTTTTTAAATCCAGTGTCACTCAAGTCAATTTTTTTAATGCACATTCACATTAATTCACATTCTAATGTTAGTAAGACATTAAAGTCCTCACAGTTCAGCAGTCCTGGGTTCAAATCAGTCTCATGCCTATGCTAGTTTTTCTCTATGTAGTCTGGCCATAGGGTTAGCTAACTGGCAGGTAATTTTGTTCATTTTGTAATGAACCAGAACACCACCCAGGGCTGCACATTGTGGAGACCAGGTTTTGAATTGAGCAGATTTAGAAAATGAAAGATCTTCTGGGTAAATCAATATTTATTTCCTATAGTTGCTTCCCTAATAAGTGCCTTTCTGGGACCCTTTACAAAGTACCCAAGAGTACCAATTAAAAGCGACTTGAATTATATGGCATGGCCAAGTCATTTGGCTAAATAAAGGTTAATAAAATGGAAATGGCAAATGTTTTGTCTGAGCATCCAGTTACTTGAAACTGAAAGCAAAGTTTTAATTGAAATGCAGGTGTTTAAAATGAAACCCCAAGTCAATTAGAAAGCAAAAAAATGCACATTTCTCATTAGAAGACTATTACTTTAAGAATTTTATTCGCTTGAAAGTGCCTCTCGGTGAAGCATCTGTGAAGATTAAAAAGCTTTTTTTTATCACTGGTAAATGCAAATGAAAAGTGCATTAAGCACCACTTGGAGAAAACACGTTTTAGTCAATTAAGCATCATGGCGTCAGCAGGGTATCACTTTCCATTGGCTTTGCTGGGCTTCAGGCTCCATTAAAACATTTCCGCTGTATATTGCATTACTGACCCTTTGTATATCGTGTCTAAACAAGCATGTAGCCATTATGAAAAGGAAAAAAATGGCCTAAAAGGTGAGTGCTGCTAATTGGTTTAATGTTTTACTGATAAGGTGTGATTTTTAAACAAAAATGCAGATCTCCTCAGTAGGCAGTCAGCCAGCCAGTGTGTGCACACTCTGAAACTGTGAAATCCTCAGGTGTCTTATAAGTGAGCACACTAAGAGCCATTTAGATATACATCAGATATGACATGGTGACACTTTAAGTACATGTTGGCATTTTATGATTAACTATTTATAAACTGATCAACTAATTACTAACAAGTGATTAATTTACAGTGGATTGAAAAACTATTCAGACCCATTCACTTATTTCACATTTTTGCTATGCTTCAACATTGTGTTAAAGTTATTTAAATTAAAATTTCCCCACATCAAACAACACTCCCAAAATGACATAGCAAAAACAGAATTTTAGACATTTTTTCAAATTTATTAAAAATAAAAACCTGAAATATCACATGAACACAAGTATTTAGACCTTTACTCAGTACTTTGTTGAAGCCCCTTGGGCAGCGATTACAGCCTGGAATCTTCTTGGGGTATGACGTGACAAACTTTGCAAGTCTGATTTTGGGGATTCTTCTGCCATTCTTCCTGCTGATATCCTTAAGCTGTGTCCAGCTTGATGGAGACCGGTAGTGGATTGCTATTTTCAGAAATGTTCAATTAGATTCAAGTCCAGGCTCTTGCTGCTCAGAGTACCCAGCCCAGGGGGTCACATCTGCAGCATCATCCAGTAGGACTGTTCCATTACCTGCCCTGACTGCAATTCTTCAAGGAACAGATTTGGATGTGTGTAATGCTGTGATTCCTCTGTAAACAGGATATGGGTCTCTAGACCAAAGGTGGTGTGATCTCACATTCCTCTAACAAATGCCTTATTATCTGCACTCAGAGCCCTCGCAGCCATCCTTCTCAGTTCCCGGTACAAACTGGAGTTGCCATGAAGTCATGTGTTGTGACTCCTCTCGATTATATCCAGGGGGCCCTGAGATATGTAATACCTCTTTCTGGGAATACTGACAACATCAACACAACCCTTGTCACAGAAGGTCTCCCACATCACATTAGAATCATCATTCGCACCCACTTCTTCATACAAGCTGCATGCAAACACATTAGAAACAGCCTGATCTTGGAGTCTGGCAATGCCCAGTCTCATTCTACTAGTAGGTGGTAGCCTACCGGACCTAAGTTGGATCATCAGAGTAGCAACAACATGTCTGTGGTGAGAATTCACAAACTAGGCACTTCTGCAGACCCTGCATTTCTGTAGGAGCCTCTAGCATCTGCCCACAAGGATGTGATTGATCTCCTTCACCAACGATGTGGTTCAGGACACTAGAACCATGATTAAGCGATCCACAGCCCCAGACATTTTGCAAAGTCAAGGAACATGGAGCCACTTTCACCACTGTCACCAGACCCATGGGGACTGACACAATCCTCATAGCAAGCCCTGTCAGTGCCAGTGGTCGCATTGAAGTCACCCATGATCAGAGGAGTATCACCTTGTGGACATCCATCAACCACAGAGCGAAGCTGCAAATGCCACCCTCACCGGGACATCACTCACTGCGGTTGTAGAATACACTGAGACAATTGAAAAGGCACCCAGAGAGTGCCATAATCTGAGTCACATAATATGCTAATGGAAAGGAGTGAAATCGGACACCATTGGAAGGAGCCGATCTGCCACAGCAACAACTACTTCCTGTGTATGACAGCCATAAGAACAACCAGACCAATAAAAGGTATAATCAGCACATGCTCCCAACCTCCTCCACTTACAGAGATCTGGCCAGTCCCAGGTCTGTGTATCTCAGAGAGAACTGCCACTGAAATGTGGAGTTTACAAAGCTCCTCCGACAGCAGAGGAAGATAGTTGCCATGCTGGAGAGACAAGACGCTCCATGTGTCTACCCACACGGGCCACCTCAAATTAGCACCCAAGTGTTGTAATGCAACAGGCAACACCTCAGCACCACACCAGTTCCGATCCCCAACAGGCCTGACCCCAATGGTTCTCCCAATGGCTTGATTCTTCCAGGGATGAGGCTCCAGAGGGCTTTCCCCCATCCCCTTCATAATGCAAGCATCCTTCCTGTGGGCAGCTGCAGCAAAGTACAGTATGTGCTTGCTATTTATGTTCCATCAGGAGAGTATCAATGTGGCATACCCAAAATGAACCCAAAGTGGTCAGGCATATCATAAATGGTGTGTTTATTAAGAGTCACACAATGTAAAAAGAAAAAAAATAAACAAAAATCTGGCTACATACTGTAAGTTCTGAATTGTCCACCTCCAAGCACTTTAACTCCCTCGTCTCCCAAACAGCTCTCCTCTACAGCTTATTGCTTTTCATAGTCACTTCTGGTCAAACTCTCATTAACTAGAACTAACTCTTCAGTGGCCTGTAGCATTTCTGCACCCCAAAATCTCCAGCTGTCCTCTTCTTGTTTACTCCTTACTGTCTTGTTTCTTATTCTGTGGCTAATCTCTCAGTTGCATCATGAAATGTTCAGGGCCTGAGACTGCATATCAAGAGGGCAAATATTTTTGATTACCGCTAAGAGAGTTGATATTATATTCCTACAGGAGTCCAACAAGCTGTTGAAAAGTGTGCCTAGACTTTGTAATAAGCATTATGTTGTTGCTGCCTTGACATTTACCAATTCTAGGAAACATGGTCTGATTATTTTTATGTGTACCAATCTGCAAGGCAAACTACTGAGTCTGATTATTTTTACTGTTTTTTTAACACGCTAATAGAGGTGGTAAAAAAATTGCACAATGCTGTATGCTGCAATTACTCTTTAACCCTTATCACATCTTCCACAGATAACCAGTCAAATATTAAAACTGAAAGTTTGTGAGATATTTTGTATTTCCAATTGCATTATACCAGCACATTCCACACTCTGGCCAATGATGATGTAAATGTATCACTGATGTTAGTTTGGTTGATTCTTTTTGACAGCTAAATCACTATTTTAAAATGGTCTAATTATTTTCTCTTCATAATCACTCTTAATCTATGTTATGCTCTTCTCTCATGGCCATAATCCAGACCATAGTGTCTGTATATATTTACTGTATTTATTTAAAGAGGTTCTTTAAAAAGCCAAATTTCTATCTGTCTGTCTGTCTGTCTGTCTGTCTGTCTGTCTGTCTATACTGTTTATCCTACTTGGCAATGCCTGAATACCCTCATCCTAGTTTACTACTGAATAAGGCTTATGCTCTGAATCTGTGCCTCTCAATTTAACAGCTCTGGAAACCTGGCACAAAGATGAAAGGCCATTTGGCTTCTGTCCAGTTTCACATACACATACAAAACTTTTATGACCCAGCTCTCCTTACAGAAGGCGGCCCTATCTTCTTTCTGTCCTTGTTAGGTTAAAATATTATGACACCTAGGTTTGTTTTTGAGGAATGGGGCTCAGAACCTTCCAATTGCTAAGGTCCTATTTTTGTGCTTCTTCTTCTTCTTTTTTATTCAATACTCAGCATAGATCTGTTCTTAAGTTTAGTGTTGTCCTGCTTTCCCCCTTGCTTTCTCTCTAGCCCCTCTATAATTTCTATCAGTCACTCTCTGTTCTAATTTGAGGCCACTGGTGTGGCCTGCACTCTTCAAAAACATCTGAGGCCAAAAAAGTCAACTAAAATTGAACCTGAAAAGCCCTATCCCAAAACAGCAAAGCCTTGAATGACATTTTAATGCAATTTATTACATCCAAAATAGGCAGCACGGTGGTGCAGTGGTAGCACTGCTGTCTCGCAGTTAGGAGACCTGGGTTTGCTTCCTGGGTCCTCCCTGCGTGGAGTTTGCATGTTCTCCCTGTGTCTGCGTGGGTTTCCTCCCACAGTCCAAAGACATGCAGGTTAGGTGGATTGGCGATTCTAAATTGTCTCTGGTGTGTGTGTGTCCTGCGGTGGGTTGGTGCCCTGCCTGGGATTGGTTCGTGCCCTGGGATTGGCTCCAGCAGACTCCTGTGACCCTGTGTTCGGATTCAACGGGTTGGAAAATGGATTATTACATCCAAAATATTAAAAAAAATGAAAAACAGGAATAAAGGATTACAAACAGAACTCAGAACAAGAAAACTTATTCAATAAACCTTCATTAAAAATTAACATGTACAAAATTTTTAACACAAACTCAAAATATATCAAGAAATCTAAAAATATAAACTTGAAAGAGAGATCACAAAAGTGCTGAACAACATAATCCATGGAAAGAATATTTACAAAAACTAGAAAAGTGATAAAGAGAAGCTAGAAAGTTTCATGAAAACAATTACAGAAATAAAACAAATAATTAACAAATACAGATTCATTAGCACTATTCAAGAAATAATTAGCAAAAATAATTTAAAGAATAAGCAATTAATTTGGAAAAAGAAACAAAGGAAAATGGAAAAACGAAAGCAGGAACAGAGCTCTGGCTCTCCATGGCAGAGAGTGGCAGTTTTGTATACAAGTTCTAAGTTATTAATCTTACAGACCCTCACCAATACTTTCTGTTTGGCAGTGTGGCCTTCCTTTAGACACTTCTATGTTATAAAAATCTGTTTTTATAAACAATGCCTTGTCTTCTAAAAATCCAAATTCCTGACATATAATTTAACCATGTATAATTGATCACGGCGGTACCAACACAGCCACAATGTTTTCTATGACTTTATTAAACTATAATTACTTAAATATTAGTTTGCCACTATATTGACAGGTAAACTTGTTTTCCTCATTTGCGTTTACATTAACACACAGAAGGGATAAGGCGAGTAACCTGGCTTCTTAAAAACCCCTGTTTACTTGCATGAGACCACTTAGGGAGCTCTTCCTATGCAAAATGCTCCTACTGTATATGATAAAAATGGACTAGTAATTACATATCAACGGCTGCCATGAATCCAACAAAAAGCATGAAGCCTATGTCTCGTAAGATTGTGTTTCTGAGCTTAGCCATGCATGTTTATCTCATGAACATAAATTTAGCAATTTCTGAAATGTATTACTTGAACCAGGAGAAGGAATATTTGATCTCCATGAAATTTATTTTTGTGGATGTGTGCACCATTTTCTACCCAGGGCTGATGGATGTGTGCGCAATCCAAAGACTGGAGGGAAATAGTTGTTTTGAAAGAGTTTACTGACAATGAATAGAGGGAAAACTTCAGGATGTCAAAAAGTGCAATTTTAAAATTATGCAGTAAGGTGAGCAATGTGATGGCCATAACTGGCCTCAGACATGTGCAGTCTAATAGATTACAGTGGACAATAGTAGACTATGTAATTATTAACTGTAACACAGCAAAGGGGCGAAACCTACATGCATTAACCAGTATCCCAGTTTCTCTAACTGGAATAAGGGTATACATTTTTGAAGCTGGGTTTCTCTGAATAACCGTTTTATTAAAGCACATGAAAACACACTCATATTGTTGGTGATCATGCTTATGATTGTTGTGTCATTTGGAAATTTAATGATGGAAGTGGAGCCGTGTCTGGCTGTGCAGTATGATGTAAGCAAAGAAGCGCATCTAGGTGCCATTCAGTGGCGTAGCTGGGGGGGGGGCAAGGGGGGACATCTGTCCCCGGGCACAGCATCCAGGGGGCGCCAAATTGATGTTATGAAATTTTAGAATGAAATGTTTTCCATTCCTAAATGCACTAAAAATTAAATAAAAAATATTTGCATACTCAGTCCATCACTCCATCAGTATGAGGATATCTTTTTCTTTTGAGGATATATTTTTTGTCTCTTTCTGATTTTGAAGCACGTATTAGTTCTATATACCCAACAGACAATAATTTATCCCCTCCACTACTCTAACATGCTTGACTCCCACCCAGAAACATTTTTGACGTTATTAAACAGGTTGCGTGACTGACATGAGGCATTAGTGTATCATTGTCTAAGTTGTTGCAAACGCCATTTCTGTGTGCCAAGTGATTTATGTTTATGTGTTTGATAGAAAATTGATTGGGCTGTGGTGAAGTATTCTAGTAGATGCCTGCAAAAGTCTAGACGTTTCCCCATCATATTTTCGTACGAATAAATTGTAAGTAATGCAGTTTTTATAAATATATAATTATTTTGCTTTATAATTTGCTATATACTTTCTTTAAAATCATTTTTAAATGCAGAAAACAAATTTTTTCTTACAAACATTAATGACGGATTTAGATTTTAAAGAACACGAGGCGGCGTTATCATTTTCGGAGACTTATATGAAATTTTTTTCCTTAAAATACTATTATTTTAAATACATTTTTAAAAATTTTCTTTCCCTTCCCCATTGCATTTTGGCAAACAGGAGGGAGCATGAAATCTTCAGTTGTCCCCGGGAGCTGAAAACCCTAGCTACGCCTCTGGTGCCATTAAGACATTTGGGAAGTGATCCAAGATGGGGCAAGGGTCACCAAAACCAGAATTTACCAGGCAGAGAAAAGCAGAAAGCGTCTTCTTAAACAGAGTTATTTTCTTAGCAGTTCCTACAATTTAAAAAAACAGATGGTATTTAAATTGCTTGTATATGTTTATCAGTCTTTGTCTATTTACTTGTTGCTGTTTTCATGTATTTTTCATTTAATTTCTGTATATGAAGGTTATGTACAGCAGTATTTTTGTGGATGTACCAGTCATGGCGGTGGGTTTGGTACCATGCTCCACTTGGTAAGTTATCATGCTTTTTGGTACCCATGGAAAAATGGAATGGGTGTCTGCTATGGTGCAGAATGATATCAGACATGCATATGATAGAGTATGTTATGTGAAGTTTTTACCTGTTCTAATCAAACAGGAACATAAAGTGCTACTGTACATTAGTGAGCATACACTGGGAAATAAGGGCAGGCCAGACTTATAGTAACTTTAATCAGTTCAAAAATGGCTTTGTTTTTAGATTGTATTTACATTTTGCCCATCTGCATTTGTTACAATGAAAATGTGAAGATTTATGTCCAGTCTTTTGTCTTTATTGTCTGTTTGCACACTTTTTTGTTATCTTTATATATAATATGCTACCATGGCTGTTCGTTTGTCTGTCCAGGATTTTAAATCACCTGTAGCTCGCAAACTGTTTGACCTATTGACCTCAAATTTGGTACACATATACTACGTGACATCTACTGTTCGCTTTCAGGGTGATGATTGACCTCCAAGGTTATTCCTCTTTTTATTTTTATTTTATTTTATTGTAGAATCAACTCTCGTCTCCGGCCAGCAGGGAGGCTGTGTGGTACATGTGTAAGGGCGCCACTCTCATCCCTACCACCTTCACCGTAACTTCCCCTACCTCTTCATATGTTAAATCATTCTTGAGGCAGATTGAAGACTTAAGTGCCAGCTTGAGTGAAAAATTAAGGAAAACATACTAAGTAATTGCAACACAAACACTGATTTACTCAGTTTTAATGTGAAAAGATACAGACGAAAGGAGAGAAGAAGCGGGCCGTTAGGGTGGAGAAAAGAAGAACCGCTCAGGAAGCAGCAAGCGCATCAACCTCTGAGCAAACAAATGCTAAACATGCAGAGAAAGAGACAGATAGACAGGACAGTGACAGCAGTCTGTCGCTGAAGCTGCTCCTCTGTCTGGAGATGATACTGTTCAGTGGATGCAGTGGATTCTCCATGATTGACAAGAGCCTGCTCAGCTCCCGTCGCTCTGCCACAGATGTTAAACTGTCCAGCTCCATGCCTAGAAACTTTGAAAACTATGAATGCTAAAGTCAAGTGAATTCACTGCATGTTATCGTGCAGTGCGCCGTTACTGGTATTTTATAGTAATGCTGCAAAATGCTATTTTATATAGTGCCTTACATGAATGCAGTATTAGAACATTAAGCATTTGATGCTAATGTAATCAAGCACTGCTTTACAGTGAAAATAAAAAATAAAATGGGTGGGGCTACACTTGTACAGACATAAAGTAACTTTTATCAGTCAACAAAATGTTTTATTTTCTATTTTGTTCATTCAGTTTCATTCATTCTACATTTTTTCTCATTGTTTTTACAAGAACAATGTAAAAAAGGAATTTTGTCTTTTTGCACATTATACAGTGATATTCATCACTGACATAATTGGAAAGTTGGATCAAAGGGCATAAAAATTTGATGACACATTGAAATATCTCTACTTTACAAGATGCCCCCAAGTAAATTTTTGTGGACTCAGTCAGAAAGGTACATCTTTTACTTTCTGTCTTCTTTCTACTTACATTCCCCTTTGCCACAAATATTTCTCCCCATGGACTTCCATACTCACTCACATTCAAAAGTTCACTCCCAACTGGATGATCAACTTTGAGCCATGAGTTTCTTTTCTTAGTCAGATGCTGGCTTTTATTCCAACTCTAATTTTTGTTTTTCTGACTAATTCAATTACTTTTTACAAGCAGAAAACTGATTAGCTGTTCTCCTCTGTTGTTCTAAAACACTCTGTCCATTAATTTAGTGTGTGAAGCAGTCCTATGTTTCTGATTCTACAGTTGACTTCTACTGCTTCTGAATCAACATTTCTGATTCTCTACTACTTACAGCTGTCCTGCTTCTTCTTGTAAACCCTCTTCATGAAGCTGATTATATTTAGCATTGCTCAAAAAGCAATGTTCATCACAAACATTTTCTTAATGGAGATTGGCTTCAATCTTTTCAGCTGTGTTGCTGTAGTGTGATGATGTCATGATTCAAGGGAAGTTCCCCCTCAGATTCATACATGTGTAAATGGATGCCCTCGGGTATCCCTTCCCATTTTTAGGCCCCAGGAAATTGTTTAACTTGCCTGTGCTATCACTACATCTCTGGCTCCTATATTGAAAGAGGGATGATCTGCTGTGCGACCAACCCAAAGTTGGAAGGCCAGTGGTTGGAGTTGTGTTCATCATCGTTATTTTCTGTCACTCGTCTTTATATACCCTTCTCTAAGGACTGTTGTGTTTGTTGTGCCTTTCTCTTTGTTTTGGTATGGCACGTCTAGATATGTCTTCCCTCATGATGATGTGGGTTTGCATATGATGAGGCGACTGGTTGGGATGGGGTGACTTTTTTTTTCAAAATTGATTACTTTTCCTTATTACAATAAAGATTTAATCACAAAATTGCAGTGCTGCCACATCACTCCAGAGCCTTAAGTTCAAATTCTGCATCCTCTTATTGCCTGTGTGGCATATGTATGACATTTCTGTGGTTCTACAGCTTTTCCTCATTCTTCTCCCACACCCCAATAAGCCTCAGATTACATTATAAATCTATATAGCATCTTGATGGACTTCACTGTTCTTTGGCACTCATAACATTTCTAACTACAGTATGTTGATATATGGGCCCCACCCTTTGGTGTCTGATCCCTTTATATGAGTTACAATAGTTGTAACATAAATCAGATGCTATTCTAGATCTATTGCTATGATGATTAATAATTGTTCTTTACTAGTATTATTGCATAATTGTACACTATCTTTTATCCTCCCCAACTTCACTATCGGATGTTCTATTCCCTTTCAATTTCCAATTTAACATCATTGGTGGTAAATTATGCATATCCTCATACCTTAGAGCCCCTCTTAATATTTTTCAAGTATATTCCTAAGCTTTCTATATACATGCCTTGTCCAACCCAGTGGTTTGTAGACAAAGTCTTTTGCTTGGTGGCTTTGCAGATCTTTCTGAACAAACATGTGGCTGGTACAGGACTTAGTCTTTGCCAGTACTGGAACAAAAACTAAACAGTCTGATTGCCATTAGAGAGCTCATGAGATGCACACATGGTGACTGTCCTTTTAGCAGAGGAACACTTCACTTGTCCTGCACTGGCTACAGCAGTCAATCAATGGAGTCTTTTGCATTCAGCAGCTGTCATCTCACTTCAGTGGCATTTCACAGTCTGTTTTTGTTAAAGTCCATAAAACTTTGTTTCTGCAGCAAACGTCTGCACAACCATATCATGGCTTCAGATTTACTTAGCTGGACTTACAATCTTTCTTTGATTCCGCACTCCTTCCACTCTGGAAAAGTGAGTCGTTTCTTTACCAGCTATTATCAAGTATGTGCAGCAGGCCAAGAGTCATTAGTGCAGTATAGTCACTTTAAATCTTCGTTTGTAGAACACCACCTTTTCTTCATTGATAAAGCAGCACCACTGAGTTGGAGAGGCCTTAACAACCACTAAATTGAGTGGCCAAACTAAAACACTTACTATGCTAAATAAAGAAGGGTGAAGGGTACAGAAAATACATAACATAAAAGAATGCTTTATCAATCATATGTTTAATACAATATAGCACTATTAATGAAAATCCTAGACTCTCAGTTCTCAGTCTCATGTCATAAATAACAGTTAGAGATAAATTAATATGGCAAATTATTACATTTAAACCAGGCCACTGAAAATATTTCTTCAGTAGGATAATACACTAAACAAAATTAACACATTGCATCAGTTATACATCACAAATGTCTTAAATTATAACAAGATGCTACATATTTGAACTTATAAGTGTTTTCATTTTTGTCTTTAAACAAAAATCTTATAACATCTATACCCTATAACAAACTGTAGCTTATTTTATTAAGAGACAAATCTCTTAAATGTCTTTAAGATATTACAACAGCACAGTTTATATAGACTAATGGTTCTAATGTATAACTGACTTAACAATCCATTTAGCTATGTGCATTATCACTGAGCACTAAACTTAATATATTGATGTAACAATAAATCTTCATAAAATGAATCACTAACAGATACAAATGAATGCATGTGTTTAGTTCTAAAACATTTCATAATTACTGAAGTGATAATAATAATAATAATCATTTGACATACATCTAAATATGTAAACCCTCTTCACTGAGACCAGAGGAAGACATTAGTCTAGTTTAATAAGTCAACTTTTTGTATTTTTCAATTATTATTATCATTTGAACATTTTTATTATACAGGATGTTATACCCTTACACTTGCACAACTAATCAGCATGCAAGGAAATAATTCTAATAATTGCTGTTCATTAATCTATGATTGATAAACATTCACCATCCCTTGGTAATCTATTTCTTGCAGCTTGTATAGGAATAAGCTGTGTTTTCAATCCATTGGTCACAGGGTTTGCTGAATCTGGAGAAAAAGGACATCTATAGTTTTGAAGTAACATATCTATTATGCTTATAATACTTTTATTGAAATTCAGATTTTTTTAATTCTCAACTCTTTAACTGACCATGCTACAGGCTGTCCTACTGTATTTAGTTAAACTTACAAGTTCAATAGGTCTTCTTTATTTAACACTGCATCTGTTTGTAGACTTCAAAGACATTCCAGGCTCACTGACTAAGTACAGGATACATTACCAATACCAATTAATATTATTCTTATGATCACTTTTGATTTTACTTGCTATAGAATTTACTAATACAATTAAATTTGGATATGATCCCCTATTACTATGCTATTATGTTATTAGTTTATTATATGAGGCGTCCCCCATATCTTTTATGATTTACTTCACATTATTTATTAGTCACCTGACAGACAAAGAAACACAGACTGTTAATAGACACAGACTTACAAATGACATATAAGAGCATCTGCCACCCCAGACTCTGAATAAGAATAATTAATCTTGTTTTATTTTTCTTTACTAGATTTTATCCCACTTCATGCCCAAGTAGTTTACTTGGCTAAGACAGAAGTTCTTTAAACAACATTCAGCACACTGGAGAAAGCAACTGTTCACAAGCAAACAGCTTCAACTCTTTGTAGTCATTTCAACACACTTAGCAATTGCTTCATTCTTTCAAATGTCATCACATATTCTCATATTCACGTTCTCTTTTACAATTGCACTTCATTCACAGAATAAAGCTCTCTTACAATTGTATTTCAGTCACAGAGATCTCTGTCACACGTGTTATAAACTTACTCGAGGTTGTGCTTTTTATTTTATTTTATATAAGGTTTTACCGTTCAATGCACTTAAACACGTCTTTCTCTTCATGCTTATTTACTTATCATGACTATCAAACAACTCACTTCTTTATCTTCATGCTTATCATTACAATCAAGCAACTTCTCAGGACGCAAGCTGGTATTACTTTCATTAAATTAGGAGTACATCTTACCTCAGTTTCATATGGCGCTAGTTTCCTGATCATGAAAACTCTGTAGCGAACCAATTCAGCGACAATCAAGGAAAAATATTTCCATGGCAATCCGATTCAGCGACAAGAAGGTGAATATACCCATCGGGAAATCACGCACCACAATTCCACAACAAGAAAGCAATCCCAGACAAAGTTACGCAGTCACAATGAATATCCATACTCAACAAGGAAAACATAAATGCTTGAACCTTTATTTCTTATCACCGGCAAGTGTGCTAACCACTGTGCCACCATACTCTTTACTGTAATAGTTCCTAAAATACACAACCTCCATTCACGCACATCAGGCACATTCTGCTTTTCGCAAGAACTTGTCTCCCTTCTCATTATAAAAAGAGCATTTTTCCTTTAAACTTGATCAGGGTTTGAAATGAAATGTTTTGCACGTTTATGATAAGTTTTAAACCAAAAATGGAGACATTTTATTTACTTTAACCCATTTATACATATCGATAATTATATTTCTTTGTCATGTGAGAAATCCACACTTATACAATTAATACCTTCTTAAAAGTATGGCCAGTACTTACAGGAAGGTAACAGAGGCATGCTTCTCCTTTCAAAGTTAAAACCAAATGTATCTGTTCCTTTTCCAATTTAAATTAGAGCTCTTTTACATTTTAGTGCTATTTGTGTACACATTATATAGTTTCATTTTTAATACTAGATTATAACGTAGGTTTGTATAAGCCATACTTATAAGATGAGTAATTTAATTATTTTCTGTGTTTTTCGATGTTTTGCAATTATCAGCATTTTAACACATGTCATGATACTTTAGCAGTATTGGTGAGGGTGTGTGGGGGGGGGGGTTGCCAAAATCTTTAACCTTTTTCGTCACAACAACATCTGCACAGCTGATAAACTGCATTTTTAACAGGTGGACGAATCGTGTATTTTGGATTATATCAGGCTGCTATTATGCCATTAAAGATTTCTACAATTATTTTAGTGAGCGCGATCAAGACTTTATGGAATTTTTTGGCATTGACATTGTTCCTCTTTAAGTAATTGACTACCAGACCCGCTGGATGAGTGACTTGTCAAACAACAAGGTAAATGCATGCCTGCATGCATCAACTCTTAATAACGTGTAGTTCTTCATAGCTTTACAAGATATTACTTCTAATGGTTAAAAATGTAACTTATTTAATAACAGTGTTCCCCAACACAGCATTTACTTCTTTGGCAGGTTTTGGAAATTCTTACGGCATTTGATTAATCTGTGTTGTCCACCCGGGTGCCGTTTCAGTTTCGTCTCTTTTATTTTATTTATTATTATTATCCATGTATTGTAGCCCATATTTTCAAGACCTCCTTTCACAGGATTAAAATCCCATTTCAGTTAGGGCCAAGCATTTAAGGCAGTATAACTCAGTCATGGGAGTCCATGACAGTGCGCGTGACCATCCCAATATACTCAGTATCTGATCAAGACCTTCCATGCCGTCATTATCTGAAGCATATATGATACATTATAAATATGATATAGTTATTAATTTAGCCACAATCCTGTTCGTGACGCCATTTGTTTCCTCTAGGGGTCGGTAACTCCCTAGTTGGAATAAGTTCTTTTGTAATTGCAGCGTTTTAAGTAACCCAAAACTATATAGATATAATGTAAAAAGGCAATATTCCTCCATAGTGATACGGCGGTAAAAATCACATAAAAGAAAATAACTTAGCTTTCTTTAATGACGATTTTTGGCGGCATAACAGACAAATGGAAGCCATGACAACACTGTGTAGTGTTTGTCATTTTTCGTCGCTACGCTGAAAGGATTTTCAGGATGGATGATGTAATCCGGCTTCAAAGTGTTTGGGTGCTGTACAAGTCTTTTTATACTGTCTTCTCCATGTGCAGGCCCTTACTTAGGTTCCAAACAAGGCCAGGAGAGGATTCAATTTCATCTCTAACATACAGAAATAGTACAATGACCATTTTCGTAGTTCTGCCTTTCTCTCTTCAAATGCTTGCCTAGCAGTTCTAAATGCTGAGAGCCCCTGTGTGTTAACTTTGGCCTGGCCTGTACATGTGAGTGGATTTATACAATAATTATTGTACAGAGCACAGTGACATTAAACTTATTATTCTGATTACAGGTGTGTAGGTGTGTGTGTATGTGCACGCGCGTGCCCTGCAGTGGGATGGCGCCCTACCCAGGGTTTGTTTCCTGCCTTGCACCTTGTGTTGTCTGGGATTGGCTCCAGCAGAACCCCTTGACCCTGTAGTTAGGATATAGCGGGTTGGATAATGGATGGATTGATTGATCTCAGGATGCTAATTCCTCTTCCAAATTTACTCCTAATCTACACTTTTGAGCAATCTGCCCTAATGCCCTTCCAAACTCCAAGAAGACAAGTCAAAATCTAAAGCCTCCTCCTAAGTTATAACATCCCTTGATGCTGCTGCTATTCAGTTTCTCTAAGAAAGTGGTAACCAATAAAAAAATATATTAAAGTGACATGTATGTTAAAGTTGGCCTAGCAAGGGTGTGGGTGTATGAGTGATTGTGCCCTGCAATGCACTGATGCCACAGACAGGGTTGGTTCCTGTCTTGTGTCCAATGTGTCCCTGAAATGAAATAAGTGAGTTTGATAATGGATGGATGGACCTCTGGGATGCAGCTGCTTTCTCTAAATGTAACCCTAAGCGATCTCTAACCTACATATCCAATAACGGCTAGAAATGCAAACTGTAAAAGCTGGAGTGCTTCAAATAACTTCAAGTCTAACCCGATTCATCTTCAAAAATTGCAAAAAAGAATTTCCTTATTAATTCTTATTGTACTTTCTGCCCACATGTCATTATTAAAGCATGCATTCATTCCCATCAGATCAGTCAACTTCACCTTAATACCCTTTTTTAGAAATTGCTTTAGACATCTGTAACTATTTTTATTTAAACAAATAACAAATACATTGGTTTTGCACACGTTTTAATCCTTGCATACTTTCTCACCCTAAATAATCATAATAAGGAGTGTTTCAGATGTGTGACTTGTATTGCTAAGATGATATAAACAAATGGAAATGCAATTCAACACACTTTTAATCTAACTAGAACAAGAAGAATTTCTTCTTTTACAGTAAGTTGTTTGCCATTATATGTTATTAGCAAAGAATTGATCTTCAAATCACTTTGGCCAATAAGTTCTGAGATTTTCAGGAGTTTTCAAGTAAGTTAGTTATCCTCACTGTTCATAGTGTGATTAGCACATGCAAATAAGAATTTCACTGTACTCTGCACATGTCACAAACTAATATTACAAATGCTTAGTTATTTGACTGAATTGCAGATGCTCTGCATCAGAGTCTTGTTAGATCAAATGTGGGCTTTTAAAACAAGGTTTGCTCCATTAACCAACCATCAAAAATGAAGGGCACTTAGTAAATAAATTTTAAATAAATCCAATAATCAATAGTTGTCCACTGTTTCTGGTTTTTTTTTGTTTTTTTTTCAAGCACTTCAGTCTCTGTCACCACACCAGTGATGTGCACTTTAGGTTTATTGGCCACTCAAAACTGACTCTATACATGGCAGTGCCTTATCATTAAATGTTTATGGGAGTGTGTCATGAGCACAAGACATGATGTTCCTGAAGATTTGTAATGGAAGAAGCAGGGTCAATAAATGCCTGTGTAGAAGAAAGCAATCATTTTTGATGATCAAATTTAATTTATAAACCAAACTATTTGTGTATACTATTTTCATAAGTTCACCCTCCATCCACATTCCAAGCCACTAGCTCAGCGCCATGGAGAAATGATACCTACCCAGCAGGTTATCATAAGAGTAAAGTCCAAAAGAAACGTAAATACATCAGAGACACAGACCTGTTATTTATATGGTGGTAATAGTAAAAGCTGATACTCACCAGGACCTGATTTAAAAATGACAACACATCACCTTGTATGAATTTTGGGTAGCACAGAGGATTTGAATAGGAAATACATCCACAATAAATAGACAAAGCAGTTTCAAAAAAGTGGATGGGTGGACAAAGGCTGTAGATGCCATGTGGGTGTTGTTGCAATCCCCAATTAATGTTTCTTTCTCATTACTTCTGTGCTCTTCACTTCCACTTTTGCATCTTTTACTCCTTCTAGATTCTGACCCAATCTCCTGTCTCCTTCGGTTGGTGGCTAATTCCTTTATGTTCCCCAACTTCATCCCCAATGTAAACCATTGCCTGTTTATATGCAGTGCCATCTGACAGTTCCTAGATGCAGAACTTCCCTGATGTAGAAGAAATACTTTTAATACATATTAAAGTCAGTTTTTAAATATTCCCTTTGTGAATTCATTCATTTTCTAACTTACTTAGAAAGTTGGAGCTTATCCTCGCATCTTTGGGTCAAGGCAAAAAAATAATACTGGATAGGATGCCAGTTCATCACATGGCACACTCATTCACACATCAGCAATGTGCAGAAAATTCCAGAAATGTTCAAAGGTTCTTTAGGCACCATACATGGGTGACTTCATCTTTCCTGTTCATCCATTTTTTCAGCAGATTGCTCTGTTTACTTCTATACAACCTTTTGTTTTTTACTACATCACCTGCAGTGATCTGAATGCCAGAGTACAATTTGATCCTTTAGCTGTCTTTTTCTTTTCATTAATTATCCACTTCCTCCATTAATTGTTTTGTGGTACTGGGTTTTCTATACCTATTATGAAAAGAGCTTGTGATGTGCTGCATCATGAAAGGTTTTATAAAACATCAGCTTTGTTAAGCTGTACAATTTCTGAAGCATTTAAGACACAGACACAGAGCTCCTTTGAAACAACATTTAATTGACACTTTCATTCTAATGAATTCAAATGTGGGATGGCATGCTGTCACAGAGGGCACTGCAAGTGTTTATGTCCTAGTTTAGACTCTACACTCTATCTGAAGCAACCCTATTCATTCAGGCTTCCTTGCATTTGGTCTGACAATGGAGCATGGGAAACATAAGCATGAGAAACTGAAAAAATGTTTTAAACTGAGTTGAAAAAAATAAAAAAAAAATCCAACCTGTCAAAAAATTCAGTGAAAACTCTTTATTAACACACTGTGTAATTACATTGGAGCTGATAGCACAAAACAATACACACATTGTTGGCTACTACTCAGAAAGTCTATTTAACATGATGTGAAAGTCTTCCAGTAGAAATTCTTGCACCCAGCTTTGCGCTCCCGAGGTGGCAACTGGTTGGTTCCACTTTCAGTGGATCTCTCAAGGTCAAGGTGAGCTTCGTTATCAGCAGGAACCTCAGACTCTGTTAGCTCACTTTCGGACTGGCCCAGTTGACTTATAATGTCTTCCAGGGTGAATCTGGTCAGTGCCTGCAAGAGAGAACAGTCGTAACAAATCACTTAGGAAGTATGTTAGCATGATGTTTAAACTATGTTCTAAATTAGTCTATGCCACTATATTATATTATATT
Source organism: Polypterus bichir lapradei (assembly GCA_026402145.1). Taxonomy (NCBI): domain Eukaryota; kingdom Metazoa; phylum Chordata; class Cladistia; order Polypteriformes; family Polypteridae; genus Polypterus; species Polypterus bichir. Next base: position 106,972,250 of record JANRMT010062813.1, on the reverse strand, counting down.
ATATTATATTATATTATATTATATTATATTA
>JANRMT010062813.1:106954289-106972209 GCA_026402145.1 Polypterus bichir lapradei | reverse complement strand
ATAATATAATATAATATAATATAATATAATATAATATAATATAATATGTAGCATAACAAATATGTCTTACAAGTCTGACTAAACCAGACTCTGGGGTTGTACAGGACATGATCTGATTGATCAGCAACACATTAAGAGCAGCACTGGATAAATCAACAAATTTCATAATATTACTTACTTGCACTGTATATTGGAAAAGAGTATTGCATTATAATGTTTCAGACATTCATGCACAGTAGACTAACAATGAACTAGATTTGTGATCCTCCATAAAGATATCCTTAACATAACAGTTGCAATGTAAGTAGGACATGATTTTGAGTGATTTGCAGTAAGTCAAGTAAAATAATTAAAATAACATAATATTCTTAAACATACCTAAGCAAAATAAGTGTCACAGAGAACATTTTCACCCTGCCTAACTAAGAGTAGGTCTTCAAATTAATTCGCCCTGGGTTGGGCTGGCACCCCATCCAGGGACGCTTTTTATATTTTACCCAGTTTGGCCAGGATAGTGTCCAGCCTCTCTAATCTTGAACATAATTAAATGACTTGGATAATGGATGGAAGGGTATTATGTCATATGATTGAATGAACATATTAATTAAATAATATAGGAGACACCTTGTTTCACTCACAATTCCAGGTCACAGTGTCAGATTCTAATCCCAATACCTGTCTCTGCGTGGTAGCTTTGGTTTCCTCTCAAGTCACAGAAATATACAGTTTAGGTTAATTGGTGACTCTACATTAGTCAAATTTAAATGGGTGCAAGTGGATTTGGAATGTTGTCTCATCTAGGGTTAGCTTCTGCGCAGCCATTCAATTAGCTTCCTTCCTAGCCCAAAGATGTCATTGACTGTACTGAGTATGTATATTATATTATATTATCCAGCCATCCATTATCCAACCTGCTATATCCTAACTACAGGGTCACGGGGGTCTGCTGGAGTCAATCCCAGCCAACACAGGGCTCAAGGCAGGAAACAAACCCCAGGCATGGTGCCAGCCCACCGCAGTATATTATATTATATTATATTATATTATCAGTCACTCTAAGCTTTGTCCATTGTTGTGTGTATAGTATGTGCATGTTTGTATTAGACAGTTTGTTTATGTCTCTGTTTATACTTTTATATATAGAGACAGAGAAAATTGAGAGAGTTGAGATATTAATTTGCTTGGTTATATTTCACATTTATTATCTGCTAGAGATGATCATGTAAATAATTAATCATTTAATCTTTGAAAAAACAAAACAAAGGGCCAGTCAAGTTTCCTTGGTAGTGCCTTACACAAACAGGTGTTAAAGTTGTATTAGATAATGTACCTAGAACATACTGCACACTGAGCTTTTCTTCTTCATTAATGTTAATTGGGTCAAGAAAGATTACAAAAATAAATTGCATATACAGTATAATTACAGGCACCAGCAGCAATTTGCACATGGTGCTACAAACTATAATTCTTTTCTACTTATAGCATTCAAAAGCAAATACAGAATTAAGACTGAAAGTGTGTGTCCCAATTATATGTTATTAAAGGGTACTTTGGGTAAAGAAGAAATGAAATTTCAATTTAGCTGGTGTACTTGTGTGAAGTTGCAATTAATCATTAAACAGCACTCTAAATTAAAAAGCGGTCCTTTTCTATGAGACATCAAGCCATTTGGCAGGAAGCAGAGTCTGTGATACTGCCAGCTCCACAGTTTTGCCACTGTCAGCCTTATTAATTAGCCTGTTAATCAAAGAAATGTGCTTTTACAATAACTTTTGCTTGTTTTCTGTACAAAACACAGCTGGAACAAACAATTAAAATATCTTTGCCATGTCACGTGTTGTTTTGCGTTGGCACTTCAGCCGGTGCCATTTGGCATGACAGTATTAGTTGCAGTCCGAGACAAAATAAACTTCTCTACCAGTGATCTTTCAAAAAGGTGGTAGGGTGTAATTCTAAAGTGGCATTGGTCATGTTGGTCCCCATTCATCTACCCATCTCTTCATTAATTATCAAACCGAATTAGGCCAATTCAATATCTTGGGGGCATCTTTAGCACCCCATCATTCAAGCAAAAACACTTTCGGAAAGGGCTTTTTACCTTATTATATCATGGGAGACAGTTCCTTCGGATAGAAGGAACTTTGGATAAGTCAGACTTTCTAGAGTCTGATTCCATTAAAAATTTGCAGTATACCTCACTGTGTTCTGTTTATCGGTCAATTCTCTATTTCATGAATATTTTTTCTTCATTAAAAACTTCTTTGTTTTCATTCCATTTTAACAATTCATATTCAGGCTTTAGGTAACTAATGCTGTATCAAAGTAAATGGAATTAGTTATGTAACATCATCAAAATTGTGGGAAAAGAAATAGGGTGGAGACAAGTATGAAGGCAGCCTAAAAGTCTGATTTGTGCTGGTGACACAGATGAAGCCATGTGTATGATGTGTTGCACTAGCTGCTTTGTTGACTATGGTGAATTTGTACTCCCAGATTTTCATTTGCTAGAAATTGTTAACAAACCCTGGTCCCTCTCTCTGTCTACATTTTGTAAAAGTCTGCCTCCATATTTTACTCCTATCAAATATCACCTTACAGCCCTAAATTATACAAGTCAAACACAGATGGATTTTACCTCTCTTCCCATTCCTGTGGCGGCTGCTCTCTGTAGGAGTCTTTGAAGCCGAAGATCAGATCTCGGAGCAGCACCAATCTCGCAGATGACTAGGACAAGGCTCAGGAAAGCCAGGCTGCATGACAGTCGAATGTAGGCCATGGTTTCTTCTTTTCTGTTTTTTGTTTGAAGGCAGATGCAGAACAGGTAGATTGTCTGATGTATTCTGTTCTTCCCTGAGACCAGTGCCCTCATTTTAAAGAAAAATCCACACTGTGGTTGGGCGGGGTCCGAAACATTGCAACACTTTTTCCAGGCTCTGCCACGCATGGTCTATAGCCACAGCTGCCATTTGGAGTTTTGGAGATCCTAGAGACCCAGGTATTTACAAACACCGATTACTTTGCCTTGATGTCATTTTTTTAGAAAGCACACAGTAGGTCTTTGATTAAGCCAAAGGTTAAGGCTTTTTAATTAATCTACTTTAAACTCCACATAATACCGTTGGCAGGCAAAATGTGCTCCTGGACAGGCTGGACAAACCTCGCCATCATTGTGCACTTGGTCTTCATGCAGCTGTCATTTGAGCAGATGTTTGTGAAATAGCTGACTTTCAGCATGTGGAAAGAACGACAATTAACCCACAGGCTGAGATGCTCAGTTTATGGTATTTGGTTTTGTGTTGGTTGTATATGAGCGTACATCCATCCATTTGCTGTTCCTTTCATGTTTTGTGATATTGTATTTAATTTTTTTTTTTTAAAGGATCTGGGGCTTCTCACACTCTACCCAGGACCAGTAGCAGATTGTAAAGTGGGGTGCTGGGTAATATGTAAAAATCTCTAATGAATTAGGTAATGCAAAATAATCATGAAATGAATTTATTTATTTACACAACATGTCTCATGTCAAAACATGTCAACATCTGTTAAAAACTGGGTCCAACTTGTATTTGTTTAATTTCTGAGTGAAGGACGCCAGCCAAGCTAGTCTGCCAACCCATCTGATAGAAAGAGAAACCCCAGGCAGAATTTAGGGCTTTGTTTTTGTCCCTTCTATTTGAGCTTTGAGTTTTCACTTTTTTTTTTATCTTTCCCTTGAGTATTTTTATTAACGAAAATAATTTTCATGTTTTGTTCTGAATGTTGTATAGTTCTGAGTGGATGGCTGCAACAAGTGACCAGCTCCTATCACATGATCACATAAACCATACAAGAGTGAGCCCCTGAATGAACTCTTCAGATGATCCCAGTAAACAGGAACACTGTCTCTCTAGTGGGGTTCTTTCTCATGCTGACCATACCCTTGGTGTAAAGTGACGGCAGGTCTTTGTTAAACTTTAACATTCAATTAAAAATAAAGAAAATAAAACTTCAAGCAGTTACTTCATTGCAGCATAAACAGTTAATTGGGAAAAGCAGATTGTTAAGCTTTCCAGAATGTCTAGAAAATAGAAATGTTTCATTAATATATACAGTATGTCATGGTCTGAACTGGGAAAACCTAGAGAGGCTTAGTGTATGGCAAACTGTAGGTTTCATTGAAACAGGGAGCTTAGAAAAATTGAGAGATGCTTTCTCATCATTGCAGGGATATTTGGACTGTGACGGATGGCCGGGGCCCATGCCTGGCTGGGACGTCCCTGCAGTATATGTACCAGGGGAGCAAGCATGGGAAATCAACATCTCCTCCTGGACGCTAGACGGCTGCCTCCCTGGGTTGCAGCGGCACCTCAGACTCCCCCAGAGCTTCATGGGGGTTGGAGTTTTGTGCAGCCCTGTTGGGTTCCGCTGTTGCCGACAAGGGGTGCTGCAGCAGGAGCTGCTGGACCCTTCTGGGCACTAATTTCGTCACACCCGGAAGTGCAGCCGGATGTCGGCAATGAAGCACCTGGAGCACTTCCGGGTGCCTAATAAAAGCAACCACCACTCAGTGGCCAGAGTGAGGTGGATGAGGACGAGGTTGCCTGGGAGGAGTGGTGGCGCAGAGGAAAAGTGGTTTTCTTTTGGTGCGTTGGTCTTTTGGGAATGTGTTGTGCCTGTGGGGATTAAGGGGAAGACGTGCCCCACAGGTGAAAAAAAATAAATGTTTATTTATTTTATAAGTGTGCCTCCGTGTCCAATCTGTTTCGGGTCGGGCCATTCTACAAGACCTACCAAAGATCAGGGATAATTCTGATGAGGCTCTTCGTGTTAAAGCCTGCAATGATTTCACCTTTTAAAACAATCTAAAACAAAAAAACATTGTGGAAGGATTTTATTCAGGAGGAGCAAATACTATTGCATATTACATGGTTGACAACTTTTTCTAGCAAATTTTCCAGTGTTCAGCTCTTAGGAAATACTCTTTTTGGTTTTGAATTTTTTCTTGAGCATTCACAAAGTAGGGAAAACCACCTGTTGCATTGTCTATCGCTTTTCAGTGATAAGCTGTCTGCATTGTTTTACTGTGAGGTGTTTGACAGTGGGGGGGGGGACTTTCTTTTTCCCTAACTATTTTTATAACAGCAGCTATTTTTTAAGGGGCATTTCAGATGAATTGCCAGACAAGCCGAGGTCAGTGCACAAATACCAGACATTGGCAAACAAAACCCCTGTGCAACACTTAACTAGAAACTGTAATTTTCAAAAAAAGTTGCATCTAGCAATTCAAGTATATTGATTTACTCAAGAGCAAAAGTTTCTTACTAAATCTTCTCTTTATTAACATAAACTTCAGAAACATTTGAGTGGATGGCCATCTTTTTTGATGTGATGTCACTCAGCATGTGCATCAAGTGCCAAACAGGACTTGAAAACCACCATGCCAAATGGCAACCACATGACTTAATCAAAGTAAAGCTACAATATAAACAAGCACAAATTACACATTTTTTCTTTGTTTTTGACGGACAGTGTTCTGCTATCATGGTGGGAGGAAAAAGAGCCATGGAGTCAGAAATGCATTTTCATCTTTAATCCTGTATGTTTAGCATAATGATATATGATACCCCAAAACAAAATTGGCCATCCATGCAGATGCTAACAAAATGGAATTTGATCTTTAGGCAATTCCTTTCAAAAGAGGATTAATTCTATTCTTTACACTTATTAAAATAAGTCAAAACTTCTCTCAGGTTATACAAGATGTATTGTAGATTATTATAATTTTAAAGTCTGAACCAAAAACAATAGCATAATCTTAGATATGCCTCAGAATACGTGAAATGGAATATCAGAACTGAAATATTACTGGATTGTCATAGGGCTGGGAAAGCTCAAAATGTCTATCTGGTGAAAGAAGGTCCATTTTGCCACTGACTTGACTCCTCCAGTGGCATCTGCCATCCTTCTTTGGTCACTCTAACACTCAGTAATGCAACACTTGGCAGCTGAGGTTTTCCATACATTGATCAAATGATGGCATAAACTTCACATCAAATTTTGCACTCCAAAGTTCTTTAAGTCAAAACTATGATGTCCGGACTTTGCCTTCCAAATAAGATCTATGGATCCTCAGCTTTTGGGTCATCTGTCACCGGAAAGTATACTGAAGTGCTCTGGAATAATCTATGAATGATATATGCCTTTAAGTAATTTTCTGGCAACAGTTTATGATTAGAAAAAGTTTACTTTCATGTAAGCAATATAAATCGGTCCAAGTTCCTTTATAGCTAAAAAAAATGTTTTCCATGATCATCCATTTCAACTTCCCCATCAATAAAAACAAAATAAAATACTAAGCATGAACACAGTGGTGAGCATGAAAAACCTTTTGTTTTTATTGTCCAAAATGTCTGGAATGGAGGAGCATGTTAGTGATTTCATAACTTCTTATTCAGCTTGGGAAAAAAGAAAGTAAAATATTTACAGAAAAACATTGTTATTGTTAAAGTAGTGGGTGTAAAATAACTCAGGTATCTCCACCTCAGTAATGTCAGACTATATTTATAAATCCCAGAGAACCTAGCTCAATTCCTGTCCCTGTTTGTATGAATAACTTGACATCCCTGCGGCTGCAGGGTTTGTTTGGTTTTTTTTTTTCAATGATGCTCTGGTTTCCATCTGTTTCTGAATGATGGATTAATGGAGACTTTGAATTGGCCCATTATTGGTCAGTGTCACTGAAAGAATACAGAACATTGTGCATTGAACTGTTTATCAAAGACGTGTTCCTCTGAGTACCAAATGCTGCTGTAAATGGCTGCAGCTCTCTGCAGCCTTTTAATAAACAGTTTATGTATTTGAAATCCATCCAAATAAAAGAATAAGTGTCTGTATGTCTGTCTGGTTGCTATGTCTCTGTCTATGAGAGTGAGAGTGTGAGTTGATAACCTGTACACCACCCTCAGAACTGGAAGCTTGCGATTGACAGTGCTGCCCCTGAAGGCAGGATGTCTTATTTGTACACATGGTTTCTGACAGAAATTTGCAATAATTAGACCATTTTCAAAATGCCAAGGAGAACTGTAACTAAACGGGGGGTAATAAAATTCATCAAATCCAAATAGATCAGCAACTGTCTTAGCCATAAAAGAAGCTGAAGCTACTTAAGGAAGATCTGCCGAGGTGAAGGACAGCAATTGGATTTAAAGGCGATATTTGCAAACATCAATTCCGTGTCATGTTGGATTCATCTACTGGAACCTGAGTGAGCTCACCAAGGTTTTATTTTTATGGCATAGTACTAACCATTAACTGTTGTGATTGATTTCTTTATTTCATTTTCTGGTGTCTCCTTGTAATATTTGGGTCAATTTAAATATTGTTTATAGGGTTTTAATACCCAAGGAATTCACTTTTGACTTTTATTTGGTGATCCAAGTCTTCCCAGGAAAGTTTCTTATTTTTACCATTATGCCAAGATGCCATTATGTTTTTCTTGTGGGCATCACCTTATACTGGCTGTGGTGTTGATTATTGCCAGTGCTGTGTTGGTGTTTGTTTTGTGCTGTGATCACTTAGGGAACAACACCATTGCTGTGGTCATCTTGGTTTCCCTTTGAAATATATGATATATTTATTGATGTTTTACTTAATTTGCCTTAAATTTTTGTTTGTTTTTTATATTCAAGAATTCAAGAGTTTAAAGTGGCAACGTACAGTGCAGTGTTATGTGGGGTGATATTGGCCTTTCTATAACTTTGTTGCCTTACTCAGTATGACATTAACATGTTTGAAAAATCTCAGAACACATTGTACAACACCGTCTACCATTAGGAAACATATTAATTTAGGAAATTTTGGAAAATTAATATAAAAGTATGATTATAAAAATCTTAATTTTTCTACAAATTGTACTGTATTAACAGAGTTTATAAAAGAGCATTAACAGTGCATGTATAAGTCTATGATAATGGACCAGGGCTATATAAGTGTAGTGGACATACTGTCAGAAATCAAAACACTTAAATTATTGTTGCAATTCTGGAAAAAACACAAAAAATGGTGATGCTTTAACGTTTCTGAAATAATGGTAAAAATAATACATAAAATTATCAATCAAAAGCTGAGCATTATTTGTACAATTCATTCACATCCAGTCTTTCTTACTGATAGTCAAATGTTCATTCCAGACATCCTCCCAACTCTACACTTAATAAATCATAAAGTGGAAGCAACCTTTAATCTCCAGAGTCACTACTGAAGAGTTTTACTTACATTTGGTACAAACATCATCTGGCTGCATCTCCAGGTAGTAGCCCAGGTGTCCCTGCAGTCTTGACCCATACCAGTTCTTAAGTAAACTGATAAGTAGTCTTTTGGAAACTTCCACACAGTATCCAAATAGAATATACAGGCAGTCCCGGGTTATGTACGAAATAGGGACTGTAGGTTTGTACTTAAGTTGAATTTGTATGTAAGTCAGAACAGGTACATAAATTTAATAAATGCTATTGTTGACCGACTGTAACCAAGTGCTCTGCCAATGAATGATGGAGTTTCACCTCTCTCTGACCTTATTATTATTATTTCTACTTTATTTTCAATGGTGATAGTTTTTCCTCTTCTTTACTGTATCACCAGCACTTGCATCAGATTTTTGTTTCAGAGACATTGTTGAAATGTGAAGACAAAAAATTAAGATGAGCTCTTCTGCACAGCACTGTACACGCTATCACAGCAGGAAGGCACCAGTCGTCAACACGTCTGATGTACTGACGAGAGACAACTTCCTGCTATGTATGTAACAGTACAAGCAGGCTTGCTATTGAGAATGAATGGGGGCATCGACAGGCGGTTCATCACCAGCCCACCTCACAGTCACCTCCACTACAGTATGTTGCCAGCAGCGTCCGCCCACCGAGAACGAACACGGTGCGGCCAAAGGCGGGTAGTGAATCTTCAATAGGCAGCCATCCAATGCACACTACAATGCTACCCCCCGCCACCCCGTTCAGCCACAACCGGGTCACTGCTTGTAGGATTACCAGCCGCACACAGAGAACAAATGGGGCAGCCGTGTGTGGTGGGCGGGCAGTGAAACCGCTTGCCACTGGGAGCCACCTGAGAAACACTACACTGTGCGAGCAGCGAAATTGCCTCCCTCCGGCCTCCATCCAGCTACCGCTTGCAGCATTACCAGCCGCCCACCGAGAACGAACGGGGCAGCCGTGTGTGGTGGGTAGGCAATGAAACCGCTTGCCGGCAGGAGCCGCCCAAGGGACACTACACTGTGCGGGCAGTGAAATCGCCCCCCTCCAGCCACCGCTTGCAGCGTCCCCAGGCTGAAGATGACGGAGCGGTAGTTATTGAGGCGCATGCGTCGCAGCTGCGGCCTGTTCGTAAGTCGTAGGTCAGATATCCGTAACCTGGGGACTACCTGTACTGGGAATCGTCATTCTTGTATTCAGATGCCAACTTTCCCTACTTTTACCATTATAAAAATATAAATTATAACAAGACAGTATGGTGGAGCAGTTTTGCCCCTAGTTCTGTTTTTACTGATGTTCTCTGTGTGAGCAGCCAACCACTATTCACACAAGTTCCTTTCAAGGATTTTGGTTTTCACCTTGCTTTCTCATGGAGTATGATAGTATACAAAAGGATGAGAAAAACACTTTCATCAGTCAGTGAAGGTAGTTCCTCAAACTAAGAAGTAAAAAACCAAAAATAACTATAAATTTGTAAATAATGAAAAAATATATATGACAGTACTGCATTCTGTGATAAGTAACATAACATTTTCAACCCACCTTGAACACAGGATGAAGCATTGCTCGCCATTAAACCACCAGGTCTCTCCATCATTAGAAATATACTAAATCTGTTAAACTCAATGATAAGCAAGGACATGGTGCATTCTTTGGAATTTATTTCTTTATTGTTTCTTTTGCATCAAAACGAACTTTGCAGACTCTCTCTTTCTCTCTCTCTTACACACACAAACACACGCACACATTCCTGTCTTGCTAGAGTCACCAATTAACCCAACATGCATGTTGTTCAAGGATGGGGTGGAGAATACTTCTAGATAAATGAGCATTAGCACAAGGGGTCCACGCAATCTAAGTTTCCAAGAGCTCAGAGGTGGTAATCCCCTGCTGGAAAATTTTGCTGCTTAAATATTGACCATGAGACTTAAAAGAGATTCTCATTTGTTTTTCATTTAAGAATTAACTGATGCTTCTCCTAAAATCCCTTAGAAGAAATAACTTCAGACAAAAAAAGACATGAGATGCAACTGAGGGAATAGAAGTCAAAATTGAGAATTTGATTTGAAAAGCATGGTAGGTTTTGTGAGCTCTCTTTCTAGTCTTGTTTTAATTTCTATCAAGACTTCTTTTTTTACTTATTGTTGGACTGATGTTTAAATTTAAGGTGACTTACAACATTTTAGATTTGTTTCATAATTCTTTTTTCATTTGTAGCACTGACAGGTGAAGTGACTTGCTTGTGGTCACATAGTTTCACTAGAGGGATTTGAACCCACAGCTGAAGTCTAAAGTCTTAACCACTATGCTACACTGCCTGCCTTTCCTTCTGTACTGAGTATGATCTAATTGGAATGCAAAAATATAAATTAGAGTAACTAACTTTACTAAAACTCAAGAGGAGACACTTGTGAGACCACTGGGGTATTTCTTCTCATGGGAAAGTTTAGAAGCAAGAGACAAAAGAAAATGTCTTCATTTTATTTTTTTCTGATCTGATTGTTGTCTAGGAAAAATGAAAAAGATATTAAGGAGATCTCTTTTTTGATTTTTCATTCCAATGGTCACTAAACTACTAATGGATTACTAATGGAGACAATGAGTTATTTATAGGTTAATACTATATGGATTAATCTTGGAAAAGTTAAAAAAAAAAATAAGAATAATTTGTGAAAGTGTAAAATTTTCATTTAACATAAATGTTTATTTTTGTGTTGTTTAATTATGTCATAAAAATCATAACACTCTGAAACTCTACTAATCTAGCTTGAGATCACAGTGGCAAAAGCCTATCCCTGCCGCACTGGGAGCAAGACAGGACCTGGGCAGGATGCCAGTCTATCACAAGGCCCAATTGCTAAAGGGCCATTTTGAAATCAGCAATAAATCTAACATGCACATCTTTGAGATGTGGGAGGAAAACCAATATACCCAGAGGAAAGTCCATGTACACCCCACATGGAAATTGAGCAGGCATGGGAGCTGAACACAGGACACCATGCTAAAAGTGTAATATTTAATTAAATAAAGAAATGCATATTATTTTTTGAGTCTAAAATAACTTCTTAAAATACAAAATATGTTTTCATACATTAGGACAGCACTGTCTCTGTTTTCTTATTTGACCTTTTTAACTTTAATACAATGACCAGTTGGTGGTGTTAATGCTTAGCTTACCTTAGTGTATTGAAGTTTATGCATCTTTGACACCTTGGATTTTTTTTTTAACAGTGTACCTCATTACTTCTATTTTTCCAACAAAATTTGACAGTGTGCCTTTGAAAAATTCTATACATGGTGTAATATCGACCATTGTTTTTCTTCGATATCAAAGAAGAAAATAATATTACTTTTCTTGCCTGATGTGCACATATTATCATTTACCATGCCAGTCACTTCATTTTCTAGGCGATTTGAGCCCGTCTCAAATAATGAATCATCACTTCACCATGAATTTTTATCATAGTTTATTTAGTCTTATCTGTCTTTGCTTATGTATTCTAATCTATGTATGTCAATATTAGACTACCTTACTTTAATTGTTTAAGAAGCAATTATACATTTCAGCAACTCCTCTTCAAGTAGTGGCAGGACAGCAGCATGAGAGCAGAAGATGTCACCTGTTTTAACTGTGGCTGCTGGCTATCATGAGCAATGTCTCGAACCCTCTCTGTGACACCCTGAACAAACTGTGGACAGCACAAGCTACGATCAACAGTGGTGTTCATCGAGTGGTATTGGAGGACTTTTCTACTAGTTACCCTTAGATCTTTTAATAAATCATCTGGTTAGTGTTTTTTTCTCTCTACTATTTTAATATCATAGTTTTAAATAGATTATGGAGATTATTTATGTATGTTTGATTTTAAACATTTTGATACCCAGAATTATCTTTATATCAGCAAACAATAATTAAGAACACTCTGAATTTTTCTGTCACTTTATGAATTGCATATAGTAACTCACTAGGCTAATCTCCATCCTGGAGAATTATCAGTAAATCATTCACAAATTTCTCACATGTTACTGGGACATGACTTTGTGTTTGTAAACTGTTATCAGAGCTTCTTTCCCTGCTTGTCAATTATTTGTGCCATGTTCACAGTAAACTAAGATGCAAGTCAACCCATACAGTTTATACAATTATTGGTAGATAATAATTAAGGCCTGTCTTTTAGGGTTTAGCTGAAGAATGGTGAATGCTGTTTGTAAATAGTGGTACACTAGACATTGAATTGATCATATGAATACATAATCCTACATTAATCTTGGAGACAATGGAAAAAGCAAAATCAAAACCAGAACACAAAGCTCAAGTATCTGAATGTATTTCTCTTAATTTCTTAAAGTTCATTTGCTGTTAAATAGCATGACAGTCATAACTTCACATGTCACTTCTGATCAGTAAAACAAGAGAATGAGCTTTTGTAATGGAAGCTTGCCTTAACCCTCATTCTTTAGTTGGGAATATGTTTCCCATTTTCGAACTTTCTGAAAATGTATATATTTTTATACACCACTCAATGTATTTCATCATAATCAATGTTATTGTTACTATGGCACTAAACATTATGTTTAACATTCTTGAAGTAGCCACTATTTTGTGTCAGTTTTCAGACATGTTGTTTATACCGATGTTGTCTCTGGTTAGTCTTTTGATTGGATATCACCAGTACACATGACTTCATCACACGCTCCCTATTTAAGATGGTGGTGCTCCAGAGACTTTATCAGTGTTTTGGATTTATTTTCTTTATCATATAGTCATAACCCGAGATAGCTGCTACAAAATATAACAAATCATCCATCCATCATCCAACCTGCTATATCCTAACACAGGGTCACGGGGGTCTGCTGGAGCCAATCCCAGCCAACACAGGGCGCAAGGCAGGAACAAATCCTGGGCAGAGCACCAGCCCACCGCAAGGCACACACACCCACACACCAAGCACACACTAGGGACAATTTAGACATCTAACCTGCATGTCTTTGGACTGTGGGAGGAAACCGGAGCAGCCGGAGGAAACCCACGCAAACGCGGGGAGAACATGCAAATTCCACACAGGGAGGACCCGGGACCCGCTACCACTGCACCACCGTGCCGCCCCATAACAAATCATTTGAAAACAAATACAAAATATTTTGTCCTGATTTTGAAAGGTATTAAGTTCTGTTTCACTTAAACTTAAAAAATGACATGCTCAGGCAAACACAAATAGATATGTAATATGACTGGGAGCACATTAAAATCCTAAAATCATGAATTTAATATGACAAAGAATGCTAAGAATAAAGAGAGGTGAAATGTAAGACTTTGAATAATATTATAATCATGGACGAAGGGAAATCATCATCCAGCCATATTTAAAGGTGTGCCTTTTGTCCAAAGAAGGAAGCTGCCTTATTTAAAGCAATTTATGAGTCAAATCAAGTATCCCAAGCTGCACCCATTGTGACTGTACAGGAATGAGAGGAATTTAAAATATGTATGGATTTTATAGTTATACGTGAATTCAATTTTGTGTGCTCAACACCTATTCACCTGTATCAAGTATTACTCTGCTGACCAATTCAGAGAGCAGAACTTGCCTGAAGTCAAACTTACCTGTAAAAGCTGGTGCTTGAGAAAAAACAACACACACATCATTCATTTACATTTGTTGTCAGTTTTTTTCTGTTTCAATGAGACTTAAGCACTATCCAGGCTATTCTCCCTATTTTTAAATGTGTCTCATTTGGGACTCCATGAACAACCACTCATTTGACACAAAGTCAAACCAGCAGCACCCAAGGATTCTCTGAAGGGACACAGTACCGAAGGAGTCCAGTCTTCATTTTAGGTCACTGGATAGTATCCATGTCTCGCAACAATGGAGCAAGACAGGAGGCACCAGAACTCTAAATACTTGGAGCTTCAACCTTTTGCAAAGATATTGGGAGCACAACACAACCCTTTCCAGCGACCTCATGAGCCCCCCATGCTCTCCCAATCCATTTGCTGACTTCATGGGAAGAGTCACCAGAGACATGAATGTCACTGCCAAGGTAAGTCAACCAAGGTCACACTTTCTCCGCAAACAGACACACTGCTGATGGATGTGCCCAAGAGGTCATTAAATGCCTGGACCTTGTTTTTTATCCAGGACATTTGGACTCCTCGCTGAGTCTCTCAAGAGCCCCGATCAAAGCCTCCATTGACTCCGTGAAGATCACAACATTGACAGCAAATTCAAGATCAGTGGATCTCTCTCCACCAAAAGATGCCCCACAGCTGCTGGAACACATGACTTTGCCCAACACCTAATTTATGCAAGCACTAAATAGAGTAAGAACACACACCTGACAAACCCCAGAATCAACAGTGAAAAATGAAAAGGTTCTACCTCCACTCTGCACAGCACTCACAGTACCAGAGTACAGGCCAGCCATGATATCCAGCAACTTTGAGGGGATCCCGCAAAGTCTCAGGATGTCCCACAGGGCAGCTCAATCAACTGAGTCAAACATTTTATGAAAATTGACAAAGGCTGCAAAGGAACTCTGCTGATATTCGATCCAACCTACATGGAAGGAAAATGGCTAAAACACAAGGTATAATGAATACTGTTGTTTTTCTTTTGGTATAATAAAAACTATAGTTTTGTTACAGAGGCCTATTGATAAAAGTTTCAGGAAACTTAAGTGAGTCTAATGCGACCTGAAATCCATCTTAATAATAACTAAACATGATAAGAATGTGGTGACTTTCAAAGATTAATGGACTGTGACCATATTGGAATATTTAGATCATGTAAAAGATTCTACTGGTGTGAATGAATTTCTTTCCAAAGCCAAATCTATTGTGGATCCCACAACTCTACAAAAGATAAGCCAGCTTTGTTGATTTTTGAAATTATTTAATCGTTATGGAAATTGTATTCCACAGGTAAAATAATAAAACCTCAGCACACTTTAACTGTCAAGCAAACCTTTTGAAATGCAATGAAATTAATCATGCTCTGCCGTTATGCTCAGGACTCCCTGTCTAGTATCTGTGGTTAAGAGCAAATGTTACCATCATCATAACGTTTTAATCTATTTCAAATAATTTAATTATTGTCAATTCTCTTGGCATTTGATATTCCAAAGTACCAGTTCTCACAGTGATTTCTCAAGTAGGATTCATGAACCTGATATTTACAGAGCTTTTCCTGTCCACACCATGTCCTTGTCTGGATCTTTGAATTTTCTGTATTCAATTTGTTATATCCAGTAATATGACGCTGATGACGGACAGACATTCAGTCACAGACAATGATGCGAGAAACTGGGTTTATAACTGAACTGTAGTCATTACTGAGGGAAAGCCCAAAAACTTGCACAAAAATATTCCCCAACCCCACTGCAGCACCACCTACTGCCTAGGAATACTGCCAAACATTATTGCATTCATCTCAATAAATAACATTTCCCTTCCACTTACTTATAACACCACAAAGAATAAGTAGTCAAAATCAGCATAACTACTGAAACAAAAGCTGTAGTTCACAGCCCCATGTCCACTAATGAGCAGGTCTGCTTCAAGGTAGCTATTTGCATGAATATGATGTCTGTTATTTTCATAACATTTAAAGGTTTAAACAATCTGGATGCTTGGACACTCGCAAAGTGCAGCATCTGCCACTGCTCTTTACCAGGTGAAGTTGTATTTGCATATTTGTCGGGGGTTCACCATTTGGAGGAGCCATGACTGGAATTCAGGGCCTTCTCCTGCAAAGGAGTGCACTGTATCTACTGTCTTGTTGGTGGATCAAGGTGTCTCTTCTGGCTGTGTAATCTGTGCAACAACTTCCTTTGCTGGTCTGCATGTAGTTTCCAATATTCTGCACCAGCAACTTTTACACTGTAGGAGACTGGTCCCAGCTGGGATGTTACCAGTCCAGGCATCCATTTTTCTCCCATTTGGTAATCCCAGACCAGCACAGGGTCACCTACATTAAACTGTCTGGCTTTTCAGCTACTGTGCAGCAGTAATGGCTGATTCACTATAGAAGCCACATTTGGTGTAAGCACATCTAGACGGGGTAGTAATTTGTGACCCATAAAAAGCAGAGCTGTAGATTCCCTTGTTGTAGCATGTGGAATATTGTGATACAAGAGTAGAAGTGTTTCTAGTCTTTGTTGTACTGAAGCAGACCCTTTTGATGCCTTCAAAGCTTGTTTGAAAGTTTGCACAAAACTTTCCGCAAGCCCATTGGTAGCCGGATAATTGGTAGGAGAACATACATGTAGTTGTAGTTGTTTTTCATAAAATTTGCAAAAACTTCAGAAGTGAACTGAGGGCCATTGCTACTAACAAGGACTTCAGCTATACAATTGTGATTAAAAAGGTTTGTCATTACATTAACAGTCTTACTAGTTGTGGTGCTATTAATTAGTAGAACCTCCGGCCACTTTGAATGGGTGTCAACTACTTAAAAGTACATATTGCCTTCATAAGGCCCTGCAAAATCAACATGAATTCTCTGCCATGGCCCACTTGGCTAAACCCATAAGTGGAGGGGCACAAGGTCTAATAAAGTTTGAACACGCTTGGATGACTGGCAATTGTGTACTTGTTGGCTATTGATTTCTGGCCACCAAATGTAACTGTACGCCAAGGACTTCGTACTCACTATACCAGGGAGGCTGACATGCAACTCATGCAAAACACGAGGCTGCAATTTAGGGGGCACAATCAGTCTGATCCCCCGCATCAGACATCCTTGTTGTACTGTAGCCCCATTTGTCTGTTGATGTAGGCCAGTAACTTATTATTGTCTACCAATTATTTAGGAAAATGACCCAGTTACACCATATCCATTAGTTTGGACAGTGTACGGTCTCTCTAGAAATTTCTGTAGTACTCAGAGGCAGTAATTCCATCTATACTAATAAAAGGCAAAGCCCTCACTCACTCACTCACTCACTCACTCATCACTAATTCTCCAACTTCCCGTGTGGGTGGAAGGCTGAAATTTGGCAGGTTCATTCCTTACAGCTTCCTTACAAAAGTTGGGCAGGTTTCATTTCGAAATTCTACGCGTAATGGTCATAACTGGAAGCTGTTTTTCTCCATTTACTGTAATGGAGATGAGCTTGAACGCCGTGGGGGCGGAGTTTCGTGTGACATCATCACGCCTCCCACGTAATCACGCAGTACATAGAAAACCAGGAAGACCTCCAAAAAGCACTGAAGAAAACATGCATTATATAATTGAGAAGGCAGCGAAACAATAAGAAGCGAGCGAGTGACATAGACAACCATATTCATGAGTTCTGCTACTTCGGAAACAAAGCACGATGTAAACCTACACTTTAAATTAAGTTCATAGACAGGCTGCCGCCGGCGTTTGTAATTTAGTGCCTGCCCATATAAGGCCGTCCGTCAGCGGCAATCCAATAGCAAACTCCCACTAAATATTCACGGGTGAAGGACTGTGCTTATGCAGAGGAAGATGAGATGGTCAGGGTGGTGTTTGGCACAAACTCAGCGAAACTGCGAGAGAAAGTTTTAAGTGCCAGGACTTCGGTAACATTAAATACAGCCATGGACATAGCACGAGATGGCACCAGCACAGCTGGGAACCTTCGATGCATGTACACCGAGCGGCTCACGTGAACTGACGCAGTGCACAGACAAAAAGCAACAGTTC
>JANRMT010062813.1:106925748-106939289 GCA_026402145.1 Polypterus bichir lapradei | reverse complement strand
TATATATAAAACTGTATATATGTATATACTGTATATATGTCTATATTTGTATATGTATATATGTATGTGTATATATATGTTTATATATGTGTTTGTCTGTGTGTGTGTATATATATATATATGCCAGCAACACTCATGACAATGACAAAACAATTACATTGTCAATCATGTTACGTTATTATTAGAATGTTTCCTTTTCTTTTTACTTCTCCGGTACCAAGCGCGGGTATTTTGCTATATATATATATATATATATATATATATATATATATATATATATATAGATAGATATGACAACAACACTCATATCAATGACAAAACAATTACATTAACTATCAAGTTACGTTATTTTTTTAATTTTTCCTTTTCTTTTTCATAACTTCTTTAACAAAGTACTTCTCCGCTGCGAAGCGTGGGTATTCTGCTAGTTATTAATAAAACTGGTATTTGTTTTAAGGCTTCAGGTTTACAAAACCTAATGTAGCTCGCTGGTTTTATAGAAATAAATGGTCCATTTTCAAGAAAGGAAAACAATGTAGCATTGGTTTGCATGGCATTGCAATGATGGTCTCCTATGCTCGTGTTAACTGCAACTGTCCAATTGTTAAGGTAATCAGGTAACAGGCTGAGGGATTCAAGAATAAAAACCCACCTTCATTTCAACTGCTATTAATATTCTAATAAAGTTCAACTTTACATCCACAAACTTACATTTTGGGGGTGAATTGTTATCATTTGAATCAATCATTTGTCAAATCTAAATGTTGATTTAATTTTTATGTGCAATATGTTTTATTTTAATTTTTTACAGTAAGTGCTTGCAGCTATATTATATTTATTTGTAATATGTTTATGTTCTTTGTGATGTGTTTTTAATGTTATGTTGTGGTCTCTCTGTAAAACCTGCTGAGAAACCAAACTTAACAACTGAGACAGAATTAAATTGAATTTAAATGGTATAAAACTAAAATATTCTCTAGTAATAGAGCAGAATCAAAACAGCATCATGAGAAAGTTCAGCTTATGTTTAGCAGCACATGAATAGAGTGCTGTGAAATTCTTACTTACACGTCTAATCACATCACCAGTGTCGTTTGTGTGCAGATTCCTCATCTAATGTGATAAAGTGCCAGTTAATTTTTATAACTTGAAAAAAAGGAAATACACTTTTTCATATTTTTTATTGAATAAATAAATGGTATGTTTCAAACTTCTAAAAGTGAAATATTTGGAACAATTTTATTAAAAAAAGTCAAATGAGTAGAAAAATTAGTAAGCATAAAAATATATAAATGGTAAATGTATTTAACTACTGCGGTGGGCTGGCGCCCTGCCTGGGGTTTGTTTTGTGCCTTGCGCCCTGTGTTGGCTGGGATTGGCTCCAGCAGACCCCCGTGACCCTGTAGTTAGAATATAGCAGGTTGGATAATGGATGGATGGATGTATTTAACTAGCACACTAATACAATGAAAATGGCCAACAATGGGGCAGTGTTAAAAATTATTAAGGAAAGGAGAGAAAAGGATATTTATGGGCTATCTGGAGTATTTTCTGACATGTTAGCCACAAAAAAGTGAATTATTAAATTTGTCAAAAAATGTAGCTTTATGAACAATAAAATCGTGCTTTCAAAAAGTTACTACTCAGAGTTATTTTCCAGCAACAGAATATAAACATCTTGTGATATTTAAATTGATATTTTTCCTAATCAGTCACTTAACATTTGTTCAAAAATAATATTTCTATATCACCTTTTCTTACCAGTGTAGCTCAGATTGCTCTACAAAAATACATATACAAAGAAAATTGAAGGCATTATAAAAGTAATTAAGAAGCAAAATAAAAGATGTCCTTATCATTTTTAATAAATATATTGCAAAGTCAAATGGCCAGGGAGAAAGACAAACTTGCAGCGTACAATGAAGCAGGAGATAATAAAGCACTGGGGTCCCTGGCCAAACCCCACTCAGCCCCCTCTGCATATCCGAGCATAAATAAATGTACCTGTCTTATCCAAACACAATTCCATTTCAGGATATCTTTTGAACTTTTCTTCTCTCCAGCGTCACAGGCAATTGGAGTTGACTTAAGAGATGGCAGAGGCACAATAAACTGGAAAAGAAAACAGAGAAAAAAAACAGCAGAGGTTACTTCACAATGGAAATCTTGCAAACTATATGCAGTGTCATTTATAATCTATTACAAGTGATGTAAGTATTTAAAAAAGCCAAATTAGAAAAGTAGGCTTGGTAGAGTTTTTTTTAAATACAGTAATCCCTCCTCGATCGCGGGGGTTGCGTTCCAGAACCCCCCGCGATAGATGAAAATCCGCGAAGTAGAAACCATATGTTTGTATGGTTATTTTTATATATTTTAAGCCCTTATAAACTCTCCCACACTGTTAACATTATTAGAGCCCTCTAGACATGAAATAACACCCTTAGTCAAAAGTTTAAACTGTGCTCCATGACAAGACAGAGATGACAGTTCTTTCTCACAATTAAAAGAATGCAAATATATCTTTTCTTCAAATGAGTGTCTGCATCAGGAGCAGAGAATTTAAGAGAGAGAGCGAGTGCTCGCAAAGAAAAGCAAACAATCAAAAAATCAATACGTGTGCTTTTAAGTAAAGCGGCATTTTTCAGAGAAGCGTCAGTATCTTCTAAGCAAACAGCCTCTGTTGAAACAGCCCCTCTGCTCAAATCTCCTCCGTCAGGCGCAGAGAACATCAGAGAGAGAGCGCGAGATTAAAGCAAACAATCAAAAAATCAATACGTGTGCTTTTGTGCTTTTAAATATGCCGAGCACCGCAATAAAGCGGCATTTTTTAGAGGAGCGTCAGTATCTTTTAAGCAAACAGCTTCTGTGCAAAGAGCACCTCCGCTCACACCCCCTCTGTCAGGCGCAGAGAATGTCAGAGAGGGTGAGAGAGAGGCAGAGACAAGCAAACAATCAAGCACCGCGCGGGAAGCATATCTTATAGCATTGAGGAGTTTTAGTTAATATGTAATACATGCTCTGATTGGGTAGCTTCTAAGCCATCTGCCAATAGCGTCCCTTGTATGAAATCAACTGGGCAAACAAACTGAGGAAGCATGTACCATAAATTAAAAGACCCATTGTCCGCAGAAATCCGCGAACCAGCGAAAAATCCGTGATATATATTTAGATATGCTTACATTTAAAATCCGCGATAGAGTGAAGCCGCGAAAGTCGAAGTGCGATATAGCGAGGGATTACTGTATTTGCCATTTGTAGCCTGGCACATCTGTATTGGCAAAGCATTCCAGATTTATGTTGCATGAGTACAGAAACCTTCCTCTGCAGTTTTTATGCTTGAAATGTAGGGGGACAGACACTCCAAAATACAGGCAGGGTCTACTGTACTCAAAGCCTTATATATAACTAATAGGACTTTGAAATCAATCCTACATGAGACTGGTAGCCACTGCAATGAGACTGAGACAGTTTTCACAAGTTGGGGAAAAAAAAAAAAACAGGCAGATAGATCCCTCTTGATCACTTGGCAAAGGCACAGTAGATCCAGACCAGAGATTTAGATGGAGGATACTGGATGTGCTGGGCAAGAGGGACACCCACTATTTCAACAAGGCACATATCTGTCCTTCCTTCTTCTTTAACTGCTGCTCTTTAACACAGCTAAACTAGTCCACTTCACTATAACCGTTTAAAAAGATAAACACAGCAAGATAAACGATGTTCATGCACTTTGTTCAAACATTAATAAAGTGTACTCTGGCTTCTTGTTCTCCCTACTTTCTTGGTACACTCATAGAGCATTACCAAAGGAAACCATCAAAATAGATAAAGTTATGCTTAGAGC
Organism: Polypterus bichir lapradei; assembly: GCA_026402145.1. Classification (NCBI taxonomy): domain Eukaryota; kingdom Metazoa; phylum Chordata; class Cladistia; order Polypteriformes; family Polypteridae; genus Polypterus; species Polypterus bichir. The sequence continues at coordinate 106,935,445 of JANRMT010062813.1, read as the reverse complement.
AAAGTCGAACTAATAATATGATTTTTTTTAAGTTACTGTGGTTTGTTGTTGGATTTTGAAAGAACCCAGACTTAATTGTCATTATATGTAGCATCACTTTTTTCTTTTAAATTACATATACAGTAGACATTGTGTTACAATCTACGCACATCAAAAACTTCTATTGTGAAATGCTCAGGTGTAGTTACTTATATGAAGACATCGTAGTTTTTCTCTCCTGGCTTAGTTTGCTTTAAGGTAAAATTAACTCTTGGGTCTTTCAAAATCCATCAACAAAGCAAAATAACTAAAGAAAATAAATGTTATTTTGCAACATAGAATAATAACCTTGTTTTGTGACTGTTCGTACTGATGTGCCTCAGTCACTGTGTTTGTGAGGATTCACACACTAAGATGTTCCTGCCTAAAATTAAAAAGCCAGTGTTAGTTATTGGACAGAATAAGCAAGCATACAGGACAGTATTACAACCAGCAAAATATTACAGATCAAGTAGTAAATATGGGGAGTCTAAGAAGGAATTTTGCACAAATTACTTGTAAAACTGGAAGGCCTCAGTGGTCTCACCTCTAGAAACAGCACATCTGAGATGAACTGCACATCACCTCGAATTGGAAATCTTAAAAGCAGAAGAAAAACACATCCAGTTGTGTCTAAGAGTTTGTGTACCCTGGCATCTGTTTAGCCACTTGGAGGGCTGATTACTACTGAGAATCCTGTAAGGTCATGAAAACAAAGGGGCATTGTTTTTCTAATTGTCACAGTAAGAAGTAAGTTATTACTAAAGAGCAACCCCTGTCTCATTATATTTCAGTGAAATGTATGTTTACGTATTCCTCCTAAACCAACAGCTTAAACGATAAACATGTCACAACAGCAGGTTCCCAGCCCAGTCACTGTGCCACATCAGACCCACACCACACTTTATTGATGGCTTTAGAGGACACACTTCACACCAGTCTAATGTGAGACGTACACTCCTAATTCTATTTCTAATTTAACCCCTAAATTATATTGTTTTTTAACATCTGTGGTGGACAGATGTTAAAAAAACATACTAGCAAATGCTAATAGGGTGTTAGGAAAACAATGACATTTATCCATTAATCCATTAACCCTAATACTGAAAATACTGTGACTTTTACCTTCAAACCATGGGATTACGAAGGTTGTATGGCAACTAAAAATAAATACCGTATTGCCTTTTTCATCAACATGATGTACTTACAAAAAGCTGTATGTATGTCACAAAGTAAAAAAAAATAGCATTATAAAGTTCACAAACACATGTCACTTTTCATTTCAGTCCCTATGCATTCAACTAGTGTTAAATGTATTCTTTGAAGACGTTATAAAATTCAAAAGTTCCCATTGATTCCAGTAAGAAGCAACAAGTCCACTTACAGGTGGAGATAAATGGCAATACAAAAATGACTCACAAGTACAATTCAAATCTGGAAAGTGACGCGAATATTATAACATTACACATGCACAGTACAAATTGGGCAGTGTCATAAAAAGTCATTTTTAGTAGGCAGAGAGTTTGTTCATGGGGCAAATCAGATGGGGATTCAGGTCGTGAAATAAGATGCATGAAACAGACACTCTCGTAACAATAAAAGTTCTCCACATGCGCATCGGACAGGCAACGCAGATCAGGTAGTGACATGGCCCATCATCGCAGCAATCTTGCAACAAACTTTACATTGAATAAAAGCACCTGCTGTTGTCGCAAAAAGATGTACTCATGCACCGGGCATCAAATTCATTATCCTCATTGCCAGTTTGTTATATCTCACAATCTGAGGATAATGACAGACAAACATTCAATCATAGACACCAAGGCCAGTACCGTGGTGTGAAATTTTCCATATAAATTGAAAAATATTTTGTATGTCTTTATTTGTAACTTATAACACTAATGTCTATCATTGATAAGAACGGTAATGGTTTGATGGTTAAGAACCAGTCCTTTGTAATTTTACAACAGGGTTAGGGTAAGTGCCTAAAACAAGTTTGGCAAGTGATTCTCTGCAGAACTCTCTCAATTAACCCTCGCATGGAGGCCAGCTATCTAGCTGGCAAGCTTCACCTTAACAAATGGTTTTGAGGGCAGGTAAGAAGGTATTCTATGCCCCATTAGTCTGAAATATAGCTGTTTGGAATTGGCTTGTATCAGAAACCTTTAGTACCATGACGCCCTACTGCCTGTAGGGGTTGAACAGAAAATCTATAGATTTGCTTGCTTTACCCCTTCCTAGCTCTTTCTCTCTTCAACCATCTAATGAAGGAGTATCTCAAACACCATGAACTGAAAAAGACAGGCATGCGGCCTGCTCTGAAGAAAGCTGACCAAAAATGATGCATTAACTGGAGACATTTAAAATAACTAGAAGTCTGTGAAACTACACATCAACATTTATCAAGGTTGTATGGTTGCCAATATTCAAATGTATTTTGCTTATTGTTATTATTTATGAATATTATCAATAATACATTATTTAAATTGTAACTTAACTCCTGCTTGTCTTTTAATATACCTAATTGCCTGAGGTTATAAATGTAGAAGGGAAGGTGGGGAGTAGTTATATAGTACAATGCATTATAAACAGTGGTAAGTCTGTGAGATTTGTGGCATTCTGACAAAGGTTACATATTAATAATACAAAAGGGGAAAGTAGAGTAATATATTAGTCTACCAAGACAAAACTGTGTATTTAACTGAACTGTAGTCTTTACTGAGAGAGAGAGACCAAAAATTTGTATAAAGATATTTACCAATTTACCAAATCTATTGCGATATTCCACAGCCCCACTGCAGTGCCACCTGCTGCCCAGGAATACTGCTAAACATTATTGCATTCATTTCAATACATAACACTATTCAACAAAATCAAGAGCTTTCACCTGCATATAAACAAAATATTCATATAGCACTGATTGCATATTATTATTAAAGCCACAGTTTACTAAGTAGATAGTGTAACGGATGGCACAAATAGAATGGGACCCTTACCTGTCTGGGAGGCAAGGATAATGGAAGGACTGGGGGAGATGAACATACAACTAGGTGGCAGCCCCTTGGATTAGGATTACCATGCAGACATCCAGAGGGCATGCTGGATCCTGTTATCCTGTGACACAGCCCTGCTAGATTCCGTGGGGGCCACCAGGGGGAGCTAAGGGGGATAATAATCCCTACTTTGTGGGACTTACAAATGACCCAGAAGTACTTTCATTGGGCTGTGCTCTAGCACCAGAAGTACTCCCAGGTCCAAGTTAAAAGGAACCACCCTGCCATATCCGGGCAAGTCGGAGTTGGGAGGAAGGAGGACAAAGCTCACCTGGGAGGTATGGAAGAGGGGAAAGATAGAGAGAGAAGAATTGAGTGTTGCTGAAGTTACTATACTTCTGAATCCTTTGTGTAAGGTATTTTGCAATAATAAACATTTTATTATACTGGGACTTCTGTCTGTGAGGTTGTGTCTATGGTTTGAGGTGCTGAAATGCCCCTTACTAGTCGCAATGGCTAATGAAAAGTAATGAGACTAACCTATGTAAGCAGCATCTGTTCTTGCACAGGGTGTTTCTGACATTTCTGTATTTTGTTTTTTTTTCTTTCTTTTTTCCCTCAGATTTTGTGCTTTAACTTTTTTTCTAATAAATATTTAATAATTGTTTGTTGTCTTCTTTTGATTTCTTTTGTTTGTTTAATTGTGTTCTCTGTGTCCTCTGTGAATTATATTATATTTTAGTGTGTTTAATGAAGGCAGGGGAATCCCCCTAATCTGAATATAAGTCCAGGGGCTGCTTCTGTGAGGCTGATTTAAGGCCCTTTCTGGCACTGAAGGTTTACAGTAGCATTAGTTAGTCTACCTGTGTTCTTCTACTCCCTGAGTGCCTTTGTAGCAGCTCTATCTGAAAAAGACTCCAAATCCCAACAGCCTTTGAGATCACTTTACCACCGCTCTACAAGGGAACTGCAGAGAAACCACCTTTTATGGCAGATGATTTAAAATGACACTGAGTGACACAAAGGGGTTTGTGGTTTTTCTCTATGTTCACTTTTTTTTAACACTCCTACAAACTTTTTTCTGTTGCTGTTGGATTGCAGTTTTACTCACCCTTAAGGATTACAGTCATTTCAGAATTTATATTCACATTTATTCATTATCTCCTCCTCTTCTGGTAATCTGGGCTGTGTATTTGGGCTATGCATTGTTAGAAACTCCACATAGAGCCAGAGCAAGGTTTGAGGCAGCCACCCATATATTTGGCATCCTGGCTACAAAGTCGTAAAAATGTTTATACAGCACTGATGTGCACAAAACCGAGCAGGGGAAATAAGGAAAAGGTAGAGGCTTTTAAAGGGGAAGACAGGAAGTGAAGTCAGAGAGGTTGGGCTCATAAGGGTCTTTAGCCATAGGCTCGAACCTGGACGTAACATCAAAGGGGCCAGAGCCGACAAGGTCTTCCTCCATAGGCTTGGACCCGCAAGTGATGTCAACAGGGCCAGGTGGAATCTTTCCCATGGATGGTGTGCAGGCCAAGGAGAAAAAGAATCAGTGCACTCTGCCACATCCTGGTCTGACTTGGAACTGCCCTTACTCAAGCCCTTTAGCTGCCTCCCATGCACAGTTGTGTGACAAGGCTCCCCCCACCTCAGCCCAGACCCATCAGGTTGGGCAACCTTGACCGAGAGGTTGTGAACCCGAGAAAGAGCATCGACGTTGGTGTGGAGAGAGCCCCGATGATGAACAAGCTCAGAAACATGGTGGGGTGTTCCACACCATCGATGCTTTGGCTCAGCATGGTCCTTAGGCCTGTGTCCGAAACATCCATCTGGATGAAAGGTAAAGAAAAGTTAGGTGCTTTCAAAATAGGTGCGGACGTAAGGGCCTGCTTCAAGTCACGAAATACAGCACCTGTCTTTTCAGTCCATACCACAATGTTTGAGGCCCTCTTCTTTGTGAAATCGGTCAAGGGTGCCGCTCTCTCTGAGATCTGGGGCACAAACTGGCTGTAGTTCCCCGCCAACCCAAGAAAGGCTTAGACCTGCTGCTTGGTTCGCAGACAGGGCCATTTCAAAATGGCATCAACTTTGGAGCACTGTGGCTTCACGGTACCCCGACCCACCATGTAGCCTAAATACTTGGCTTCGCTCAATCCAAAGAAACATTTCTTGGGATTAATCCGAAGTTCGGCCTCACCAAGTGTCCGCAATACCACTTTTACCTGCTGTAGATGTTACGTCCATGTGCTGGAATAGATGACGGCGTCATCCAGGTAGGCAGCACTATATTAGTTATGAGGCATGAGCACTTTGTCCACCAGATGCTAGAAGGTTGCCGGAGCCCTGTGTAACCCAAATGGAAGGACACAATACTGCCAGTGTCCACTAGAGGTGCTAAATGCGGTCTTAACCTTCGTGGAGTCCGTCAAATACTGAGCTTGTCTTAGCCTCTTGAGGAGGTCGTCCATTCGTGGCATTGGATAAGCATCAAATTGGGAGACTTGATTAAGGTGACGGAAGTTGTTGCAAAATCTCCAACTCCCGTCAGGTTTACTGACCAAGACAATGGGACTGGACCAGGGACTATGACTTTCCTCTGTTACTCCTAGTTCCAGCATGTGCTTGATCTCAAACTCCACTTCAGCTCTTTTTGCCTCGGGAAGGCAATACAGATGTTCTCGGACTATAGCCCCGGGCTCTGTCACAATGTTGTGCTCAATCAGAGAGATCCTTCTGGGGTTGTCATTCACTACCTTCGGGATGGACAGGATAACTGTTTCCAGTTCCCGTCGTTTTCTGGGACATAAATCTGCACTGAGTTTAAGGCTACCTGTGTGAGCAAAAAAGGAGCGGAGCTGACCAGAGAAGGGATCGGGATCCCTGTCCTTCCACTGTTTCAGCAGATTTACATGATAAACCCACTCCCTCGGCCGACGATTGGGTTGATTCACCAAATAGTCGATGAGTCCTTTCCTCTCTTTAACTTTGTATGGACCTTGCCAATGGGCTAGTAACTGAGAGTGGGAGGTAGGTATTAGGACCATGACCCGATCTCCCGCGTGGAACTCCTGGAGAGACATGCCATGGTCATAATATCTGACCTGTGCTGCTTGTACTTCTTCCATGTGACTTTTAAGGACGGGCCGAAATTTACCAAATCTACTGCGTAATTGCGCGATATATTCCAATATGTGTTTAGAGGGAAGAGCCTCTTCTTTCCATCCTTCTTTTAAAATACCTAATATACCCCGGGTTGTCGCCCATACAATAATTCAAAGGGGGAGAACCCCGTAGAGGCTTGTGGGACTTCCCGGTAGGCAAACAAGGACTGGGGGGAGGAGCTGATCCCAATTCCTTCCATCCTCGTTGACCACCTTATGAAGCATTTGTTTGAGAGTCGGATTAAATCTCTCTACCAGACCGTCGGTTTGAGGATGATACACCACGGTATTTAGATGCTTTATTTTAAGTAACTTGGCAGTCTCCTTGAACGTCTCAGAGGTATAAGGTGTCCCTTGGTCCGTCAGGACTTTCTTAGGGATGCCGATTGCGCCCAGAGCCCTACCAATTCCCGTGTGATGATTTTAGAAGTAGCTGAGTGCAACGGAACAACTTCGGGGTATTTTGTAGTATAATCTACGAAGACTAAAATATACTTGTGTCCTGAGGCTGATGGCTCTAGGCGTCTGACTAAATCGACCCCAATTCTGTGAAACGGGGAATCAATTAGGGTAATATGAACAAGAGGAGTATGGTCCTTCCTACGAATTTGTCGCAATTGACACTGCAGACAGGAAGTGCAAAAGCAACAAACCTCTTTATTGATTCCCAGCCAATAAAAGCAAAGCTTAATCCGCTTAGGAGGTGGGCGTGTGCTAACTCACAGACCTGCCGCCGGAAGGTTCATGGGATTAACAGTAGCTTTCGCTCCTGCCCTTCATGCTTTGCTACGTGATACAGAAGGTCATTCTCCAAAACAAAGTGAGGACCCTGTGGCATCGACTGATGAGTGCGCTGGCCGTTGGCCAGGACCACTGAATTTTTTTGCAAACTTAAGGGAATCATCATTCCACTGCTCCCTTTTAAAAGAAACTGGTGAGAGAATCAGTGTTTTAAGAGCTTATTCTAAAATATTATTGATTAGATCCTGCCAGGTTTTGAAAAAGTTCTGCACAGATCCTCTAAGTGAGAATTAGATTTTTTCCAGTTTCAAATAATATAAAACATCAGTTACCCACAGACTTAAAAGAGGAGAGTTAGAATTCTTCCAGTTTAGCAAAATAAGTCTGTGTGCCAATAGTGTAGTGAAGGCAATCACAATTTGTCCTTCTCCACCTTAAGCCCATCTGGAAGTACACCAAACACAGCTGTTAGTGGATTAGGAGGGATTGTGGTACCAAGGCTGTCTGAAAGGCACTTAAATTTTTTTGTCCAGAATGATGTTAATTTAAATATAAACAAAACCATATCATCTGCATAGAAAGAAATTTTCTGTTCCAGTCCTTCTCTGATAATCCTCTTTATCTGATAAGCATTTCAACAGTGGACTGCCAGTGGTTCAATGGCTATTGCAAATAGCAGTGGTGACAACGGGCATCCTTGTCTGGTACCACGTTCTAGTTTAAAGTAGTCTGAACAAATGTTGATAATACAAACTGAAGCTTCTGGATTAGTATACAGTAATTTGATCCATGCACAAATATTCAGGCCAAACCCAAATGTCTCTAATGTAGTGAAAAGGTAGTTCAATTCAATCATATCAAATGCTTTTTCTGCAATCAACGATAATAATAACTCTGGGGTGTTTGACTTTGCACGTGAATATATTACATTAAACAGGCGTCGGAGTTCGGAAGCTAAGTGTCAGCCTTTAATAAATCCAGTTTGATCTTGTGATATTACCGAAGGCAGCACTTTCTCCATCCTTCAAGCTAGGATTTTGCTTGAACTTAGCTAGGACTTAACATCATTATTCAGAAATTGGTCTGTATGATGCACATTGTAATAAGTCCTTGTTTTCTTTAGGAAAGATGGTAATAAATGCTTGGTGAAGAGTTTGAGGTAGAATTTGATTGTCTCTAGCTTCTGTAAATGTTGCTAATAACAGGGGAGCTAGCTGAGTGGAGAATTTCTTATAAAATTCGACAGGTTAGCCATCAGGGCCTGCTGCTTTCCTGCTCTGAAATGACTTACTTTATAGCATCTAGTAATTCTGATAGCACCAGAGGTTTATCCAATTCCTCTGCAATAAAAGTATCTATTTGTGGCATCTGTAATGTATCCAGAAATGCATTAGATTGTGTTTTGTCTTCTTTGAACTCAGTAGAAGATAAGGATTTATAGTAGTTTCTAAATGTGTGCATTATATTTTTATGGTCAATGATTTTATCTCTGTTCGTGTTGGTGATTGTTGGGATTGTATAGCAAACTTCTTGCTTGTGGATTTGTTGAGGTAAGAGCTTATTAGCTTTCTCTCCATGTTCATAGTTATGATGTCTTGATTTAAAAATGAGTTGTTCAGTTTCTTTGGTTGTTAAGAGGTTGAGCTCTGAATGCAGAGCCTGTCTTTTCCTATGAAGAGCTTCACTTGGACACCTGGCATGTTCTTGATCTATTCTAGTAATTTTGCTGGTTAGCTATGATACTTTCTTGGTTTCTAATTTATTTCTGTGGTAAAGATATGAAATAATCTGTCCTCTTAAGTATGCCTTTAGAGTTTCCCAGAGTATTCCTGCAGAGACCTCTGAGGATGTATTTGTCTCTAGGGAAAAGCTGATTTGTTTGGGCATAAATTCTGTACAGTTCTCATCTGCTAATAGAAGTGGGTTAAGACACCATCTGCGAGATGAGTATGTGGGGCATAATGATTTCAGCTCCAAGATCAGAGGGGCATGGTCAGAAATAACAATAGCGTTGTACTTGCAAGATTTAATCGCAGGCAAGAAGTTATTATCTATAAAGAAATAATCAATTCTTGAGTAACAATGATGCACTGGTGGGTAGAAGGAATATGTTCTTGAGTTTGGGTTTAGAAACCTCCAGGGGTCTGATAAGTTGTAGTCAGTTAATAACTGCGTAATTGTCTTTGCAGTGTTAGATGTCATCCCCCCTGTGACAGGAGACCTATCTAAGAGTGGATTTAAAACATAATTAAAGTCCCCAGCCATTATAATTTTATGAGTGTTCACATTGGGAATAGATGCAAATACATTTTGCATGAATTCCCAATCATTGACATTGGGTGCATAAACATTTATCAAAATCACTTTACAGTTAAATAAGTTGCCCATGACAATCACATATCTCCCTTCAGGATCAGATACTACATCTGATGCTACAAATGAGACTGTTCTATGTATAAAATTCCCACACCTCTAGTTTTCTTTGTAAAGCTGGAATGGAACATTTGGCCAGTCCAGCCTTTTTGCAGCCGGAACTGATCTTTGCTTAATAAGTGGGTCTCCTGTAAAAATACTATTTTAGTGTTTAGACCTATTAGGTGAGAGAATGCTTTCTTTCTCTTTAATTCATGATTCAGGCCTGTCTGGAATTGAGAGAGCTGTAACCTTAATTTCCAATTTTCCCACGAGTTATTGCCATGCAGCCTATTGTTACTTTGGAAGTTATAATTATAAGGATTAAAAGGATAGATTAGATATAGCTTGCTCTCTTTCTCCCCCCCCCCC
>JANRMT010062813.1:106782162-106925348 GCA_026402145.1 Polypterus bichir lapradei | reverse complement strand
GAGGCTGGACCCCACTTCACAAAGTCCCGGTCCTCTGACATACCTAGAGACAGAGCACGTCCAAAACAAAACAAGCCCTCCAGCAGCGGCATTTGAGGATTAAAAAGTAGAAATATCTATTGCCGATGGCAGGATGCAACTCACTATCGTATTTCAAAAAAGCGTCAGGATCAGCTTTCTTAACTCCTTTTCTGCTTCCTCCTTGGAGGAGAAGATGTGATATTTGTCTTGAATATCCACTTTTAGTTTGGCAGGTTACAAGAGGCTGTATCTGATATCGGCTTTCCGTAACTGCTGTTTAATGTTGTAAAAAGCTGCACGTTTAGCAGCTGTTGAGGGTGACAAATCAGGAAAAATACGAATGTGGTTATTTTCAAATATAATCTCTTGTTAGTGTCTGAGAAGTGCCATTACATTAAGCTTAAATTGTAATCTCTCAATGCGTTCTTTTAATCCTTCCATATTCTGAAAGTCTTTACCCCAGACCGGCTGGGCGAAACCACAAGTTAGAGCATTTAGGAGCAGGTAGCAAGCCACCTGCTCCACTATTTGGTAAAGCTTGTTTTCACCTGACCGTAACCAGTGCCCTACTGCAGCCCACAATGACCAGGCTTCCTTGCGGGTCGGCCGCTCTGGGTCGAACATCCACGTTCACACTTTATTCACCTGCCAGTCTGGGTCAACCCTAGGTGTAAATCGAGGCTCTGCTTTTTTTCTTTTTTGACTTGGTCTATTAACATTTTTTTATATGGGTCAATTCATAAGAAGATAAAATATTTGCTTTTGATTTACACACCATGATGTTGAAGGAGGAAACTAGCATGACTTAGGATGCCAAATCAGGCTGCTCTGTTCATAGCAGGACATCAGTAAGAACACAAGGATGCTTCAGGAAAGCTTTTCATTGGAGAGTCACTAATAATAAATACCAAGTGCTTAAACTTTGGCATTCTTTACCTACCTTATTTTGTAAAAGAAGCCTGTTTTCACTATCATCTGCCCACCATAAGGACAACACTTGATTAACAGAAGATGAATCTGTGGAGACACAATGGGTGGCTGCTGGAAAGGAGCCCTTTCTAGGTCCTGACTTATCTTCTGCTTGCACACAGGTTTGCTGTGCTGCACTGGTCATTGAACTCTCAAGTGGGGTACTAAACTCCATAATCCTTTAAAATGCAGGTGGTCAAGTTCAGTGTCAAGGGTCCTTGATCTAAAACTAAGGCTGAAGCATCATAAATTTGTTGTAAATTGCTCTCCGGCTCCAAGGAACATGAAAAGTGGTACCAGGTTTGTGGAAAGGAGAACTCTCTAGCTACTAGCTTTTCTTCTTCCTGCAGCTGTGTTTGCTGTACTGTACTGGTCATCAAAGGTATTTACTCTTAACTGGGGTGCTAAACTTTACAATCCTTTAAGAGAGCAGTTGGTTGAGTTGAGTTTCAAGGACACTCACTCTAAAAGTTGAAGTTGAAGCTCCTAAATTTCGTTTGACGTAGGGTGCAGAGTCAGCCTTCTCTGTTCACAGCAGGGTGTCAGTAAGAAGACAAGGATGTTTCATTTCAGGACAGCTTTTCTTTAGAATCAAAAATAGTAAGCAGGAACTAAATCTTAGATATTCGTTATTGAATATCTTGTGGAGCATTCAAACTTTAAAATTTCAAAAGTAAGCTTAGCATCTAACCATTTAATCCATGAGTATTCAAAGCTGGTCCAGGAGGGCTGCAGTGGCAACATACTTTCATTCCAACCGGTTTCATAATTAGAAGCAAGGCTTAACAGATAATGAAACTTGAAATTTAATCATATGGATTGTCAGTGCTTTCATTTTTCTGACACAAATCTTTATCCCATTGTAGGTTTTTCATTTTCCCTAGAACAGTATACGTATGTTTTTCAGATTTGAACCTCCTGATCCTTCCCTTCTCTCTCATCTATTTCAAAACATTTTATTAGCACAGATACTTCAAGGTGGATGTACATAAGTTGGAAGTGCTTTAGCTGAAAAGTTGGTGGTTCCTTTGACATTTGCACCTCATTATTAACTGATGGCTATTTAAGAACAGGCAACAATTAAAACCTTAACATAGCAGTTTAAAGTTAAAATAGCCAATTAAAGGTTCTGAATCCTAACAAACGAGTTAACTAAAACTAACTGGGTTCTAATTAAAAATTTGGTTAAAGCAGACTGGATAACCCTGGTCCAATCCCTTTAGATATAATAGGAAACCATCAATATGTGTGGCTCAGATTTAAAAAAAAAAATTACATCTCAGTAATATAACACATTTAAACTGTAAAAACTGAATACAGTAACTTTAATAATGTATTTTTCACAAAATACTGCCTACTTCACTGTACTTTTAGATTCTCTGATCTACAGTACACTTCCTGATAAAACATATTCTAATAGGGTTGTATTTTGCTGTCAGAAGATTTGATTGGCTCTGCCTTTCTATCATTGTCATTGCCAAATATTCCTCACATATTCATTCCTTAAAAAGACAGAGACTTCACCTTGGGATTACCTTATCACTGTTACTCTCTTCCAGGACCTCTTGCACTACAATTAAATGATTATCTGGCTGAGTGTAAACTTCATCTTTTTCCTGTGCTGTCAAGCAGAGTTTTTGTTTATTTAATCTTTTTGTTGTTTTTTAAATATTACTTTCTGTATTATGTTATTAATTCTGTTTTTGGTTATGTTCTTTTTATGTATTCATATTATGTTGTTTATTAGTTAGTTTGCATCTTTGTGTCATAGTAATATCACATGTGTTAGTTTCCTTTGTGTTCTGCCCTGTCCCTTTTAAGTAGAACCAAAGGAGCAGGTCTGCCGAAAGATGCCTCCTATGTATAAATAGGCATTGCATTTTTTACACTCCAGCGCGTGATTTTGCAAATATTGTTGATTTTTAAATTTCCAGGGTTTTGACCCTCTGCTTATTTATTTACTATTTACTGGACCTGTTTGCTTTAGATTTGGCCTTTATGGCAAATTCTGATCACTCAGCAAATCAGCCAGAAAGCTCTAGATAGCTGGGGATCAACATACCTCTGCTCCTTTTAGGAATATCCAATTAATGTTTACTCCACTTGTGGAAGACTTGTAAATTACACAGGTAATATTTAATAAAGCTTCCCAAAATTGACCAGCAAGCACTTGACTGTACCTCTACCTTCTTTTTCCCATAATCTCTGTACCTGGATATACTAACTGTGGCTGTGAACTACATAAGCATGAAATTTGGGGAAACTGGGTAAATGTACCCTATATTAAAGACAAATAGCTTAAAGACACTATTTTAAATATCTCCTATAGTCTGGAATACTTTCTCCATCACTGTCTGGGAACCTATCAAAGTGCAGATTACTTAACTGATCTTATTTTTCTTTTCAAGGCACCACGAAAATGAGGTACACAAAGTAGGTTAAAATGCAGTATAATTTCTGTGTAGTCAACTGCGGCTGCAGTTTAGGACTTTTTTTACCAGTCTCCAACATGAAATTTTTTACCCAGATCAGACAATAGTTCAAACAGGGTACCTCACTAGGCGATAAACCTTCCAAATGTGATCAACAAAAAAACCTATATTTTGGATCTGGTCCCAAGCCCATAAATAAAACCCCACCTCTTATCGCAAAGACTTCCTATTTTAATGTGAAAGTGTCTAGAACAATCCTCACCAGCACTGTAGAAGGCAGATGGAAACAGTCTAAGATGGGCAGGTAACATGTCTGCTATGCTTGGAATGACAGGTTTAACCTTCCACTTTCTACATTCAGGACAGATAAGTTAGAATTTGTGGATAGTTTCTCTGACCTTTAAAGTCCGGCAAACACCCACTCAGGCCTTGGGTGGCATAGCTGTTACAGTCCTGAATGGTCAATCTAATATTAGGATGATAATGCTCTAAATCTTTTGGATGAAAAGAGGAAAACCCATTTCCATAGTACCTTCTACTTGAATTAGCTGATTGGACTCATCAAACTCAGGTAACAGATTATACAAATGGCTGGTGGTGAGCACTGTCCCCTCAGCCCTCAACTCTTTGTATTCAGGGGAAACTGATTTGTTATGCTTGAAAATCAACATCTCTACAGCTTAGTAATGTGCTGCACTTGGTGCACCTCTCTGATCAGCAGCTGCTCTTCGAACTTGGTATAAAGGTGTCTGTTGTAACAGCAACACCAAAGAAGGTGCCCTTACATTGTTCTGACTTATCTTATAAGGTTTCAATAGGTGGCATACCTGGAGACTCGGATTCTGGCTTACAAATTAGAGGAGCACCTTGACTCCATGTGTAAGACACAGACAATTTAGCCAAAGTTTTACCTCTTGGCAGGTTGTCTCCTGGACTGCAAGTGAAGTGTACAATCCTTCAGACACAACCCTCTGTAAAATTGTGGATCTCAGATACTCTAGTTTTTAAATTTGCCTGACTTGAAAGTAAATTAATAGCATAAGACCACAGGATTAATTGGATGGTCTCCAACATGAACTCACAGTGGAGTCTGACTAGCTCTTTTAAGGGCAGCACACATTTCTAATCTGGGTAGATTATATGGGCGTTTAGGAGCAACTTTGGACCTCACCATAATGAAGGCAAGATGTACATTTTCTGATTCACCTTCTTTGTACAGGTAGAAAACAGATCCAGAAACAGATGAACAGACTTTCTCTGTAGATCCAAAAAATATATAACTGTCTATTGGAGGTAAATAGACACACACCAGGTGGAGTATGGCACTTTGCATAGTTATACTAGTTAGGGCTGGAAATTCTTCTTTCCAGTGGTGCAAAGCTTGCAAGGAATCTTTCTCCTGATCTGGGTCAACTCAGTTCTACTGTTTCTTCCACAACTGCTGGACTAGGACCTTTGTTCTTGTGGCGTATGGAAATATATATCCATGGGTATCAAATTGGTAGTAGTACTCTGCATATGCAGCACATAGAAGGGTGCCCTGCATTATGGGGGAACTGCAAACTTTAAGTGGGGCATGGTTTAAGCCTTCTGACTTGGATAGGTATAGCATTACATTTTGGTTTTATCTAATGGACTTCACATGAGGATAGGGCTGCCAACTCTCTTTCTCTGGAAATGAGGACATTTTGGTCGAAAAATGAGGACTTTTGAGGATGCCTTTCCCTATGGTGCCATAATACGCTTTTATACTGTCTTATGGTTTTTTAAAATGATATAAGCCTTTAGTAGCATTTTATCACTATAATTAATATATGATGGCTACAATCACAGTCACTGGCAAACTAGTAACCCATTAAATATTTAGAATATGTCAAGCCTCTTAAATTAACAGACTTCATTCCTTCCACTCTTATTTGGATAGCTTAACTGTTGTAAACCTGTAAAAAATTATATACCTGGTAAATTCACTTCTAGTAAAATAAAAATAAATTTACTTTTTTCTTTTTTTTTGAAGTTTTATTAATTTTATTGCAATCATTCCATACAAATCAATCAATTTTTACAAAAAGTAAAATTGAGTTATGAACGAGTCGACCCCCACCCCTGAGAGAGAGAGCAAGGCAACCGGCGTAAAATTTAAGGCTTGTAAACATACCTAAATTAATAAGTTTGATAAGCCAATAGAGATGAATGCAGAAGACAAAGAAATACAAACATAATTGCTTTAAGAACTTATTTTAAAATATTACTGATTAGATCCTGCCATATTTTGAAAAAACTCTGTACAGATCCTCTAACTGAGTATTTGATTTTTTCCAACTTCAAATAGTATAAAACATCGGTTTCCCACTGACTTAAAAGAGGAGAGTTTGGGTTCTTCCAGTTTAGCAGAATAAGTCTGCGTGCCAAAAGTGTAGTGAATGCAATCACAGTTTGTTTGTCTTTCTCCACTTTAAACCCATCTGGAAGAACACCAAACACAGCTGTTAATGGGTTAGGAGGGATTGTGAGACCCAGGCTGTCTGAAAGGGACTTAAAAATTTTGGTCCAGAATGATGTTAATTTGGTGCAGGCCCAGAACATGTGACCCAGTGAGGCTGAGACTTGATTGCAGCGTTCGCAGGTTGGATCTTGCCCTGGAAACATTTTGGAGAGTTTTAGATGAGACAGATGTGCTCGATATATAATTTTGAGTTGTATAATTGTATGCTTTGCGCATATGGAGTTCGAGTGAATTCTCTTCATTGCTACTTTCCACTCCTTTTCTGATATATTAATTGAGAGATCTTTTTCCCAGTGTCCTCTTGGATCTTTGAAAGGGAGGGACTGTAAAATGATTTTATATATTGCAGAGATGGTGTCTGAGTCCTTGAGATTGAGCAATATTTTTTCCAGCATCGATGAGGGTGCAAGATGAGGAAAATCGGGAAGGTTCCATTTAACAAAGTTCCTAATTTGAACATAGTGAAAGAAATGTGTAGTTGGAATGTTAAATTTGGAATGTAATTGTTCATAGGATGCAAAGACGTTGTCTATATAAAGATCTCTAAGCAAGTTAATTCCAAATGTTTTCTAGATATTAAAAACTGCATATGTTTGCGAAGGTTGAAAGAGGTGGTTCTCTTGCAGAGGTGCCACAGATAAAAGCTTCTCCATCTTAAAATGCTTTCTACATTGGTTCCATATTCTAAGTGAGTGAAGCACAATTGGGTTATTAGTGTAGTTTGCCGATAACTTGTATTTATTGGGGCACAGAGCAGGGAATATAAAGAAGTACTGCAGGATTTTACTTCTGTTGCGGACCAAGCCTGTGTATGTTCTTCTATTTGTGTCCAGGTTTTTATCAATTGTATATTTGCTTCCCAGTAATAAAACTGGAAGTTAGGTAGAGCCATGCCACCTTCTGCCTTTTGTCTTTGTAGGGTCGCTCTTTGGATATGTGGATGTTTTGAGTTCCAAATAAATGAGGTTATTGTTGAATCTAATTGCTTAAAAAATGATTTATTGATGTATATTGGGATGTTTTGAAATAAAAAAGGAGCTTAGGAAGAATATTCATCTTAACAGTGTTAATTCTTCCAGCTAGAGTGAGATGAAGGGTTGACCATCTATGCAAGTCTTGCTTAATTTTTTCCATGCAGACGGCAAAATTTCGTTGATAAAGAGCTTTATGTTTACTTGTGATGTTTACCCCTAGGTATTTAAACTGTTCTGCAATGATAAAAGGTAGGGTATCTAATCTAATATTATATGCTTGAGAATTCACTGGAAAGAGTACACTTTTATTCAGATTAATTCTGAGACCAGAGATCTTTTGAAATTCAGTGAGTCATGTTAAGACTGCAGGCACAGAATGTTGTGGGTGTGATATATACAGTACCATATCATCTGCATATAGTGAAATTTTCTGTTCCAGTCCTTCTCTGATAATCCCCTTTATCTGATCAGTATTTCGACAGTGTATTGCCAGTGGTTCAATGGCGATTGCAAACAGTAGCGGTGACAAGGGGCATCCTTGTCTAGTACCACGTTCTAGTTTAAAGTAGTCTGAACCAATGTTGTTGATACAAACTGAAGCTTCTGGATTAGTATACAGTAATTTGATCCATGCACAAATGTTCGGGCCAAACCCAAATTTCTCCAATGTAGTAAAAAGATATTTCCATTCAGTCATGTCAAATGCTTTTTCTGCATCCAATGATAATAATATTTCTGGGGTGTTTGATTTAGTTGGTGAGTATATTACATTAAACAGGCGTCGAAGATTTGAAGATAAGTGTCGACCCTTGATAAATCCAGTTTGACCTTGTGATATTACCGAGGGGAGCACTTTCTCCATCCTTCAAGCTATGATTTTGGAGAGTATTTTAACGTCATTATTCAGAAGTGAAATTGGTCTGTATGATGCACATTGTAATAAGTCCTTATTTTGTTTTGGAAAAACGGTGATTAGTGCTTGGCGAAAAGTTTGAGGAAGAGTTTAGTTGTCTCTGGCTTCTGTAAATGTTGCTAATAGGAGGGGAGCTAGCTAAGCGGAGAATTTCTTATAAAATTCTGCAAGGTAGCCATCAGGGCCTGCTGCTTTCCCGCCTTGAAGTGACTTTATAGCATCTAGTAATTCTGATAACGCCAGAGGTTTATCAAGTTCCTCCACACTAAAAGTGTCTATTTGTGGTATCTGTAATGTATCCAGAAATGCATTAGATTGTGTATTGTCTTCTTTAAACTCAGTAATATATAGGGATTTATAGTAGTCTCTGAAAGTGTGCATTATATATTTTTGTGGTCGATGATTTTATCCCCGTTCATGTTGGTGATTATTGAGATTGCGTTGCGCAATTCTTGCTTGTGAATTTGTTGAGCTTATTAGCGTTCTCTCCATGTTCATAGTAATGATGTCTGGATTTATAAATTAGTTGTTCAGTTTCTTTAGTTGTCAAGAGGTTTAGTTCTGAATGCAGAGCCTGCCTTTTCCTATGTAGAGTCTTGCTTGGTAGTCTGGCATGTTCTTCATCTATTCTAGTAATTTTGCTTTTTATCTCTGCTACTTTCTTGGTTTCTAATTTATTTCTGTGGGAAAGATATGAGACAATCTGTCCTCTTAAGAAGGCCTTAAGAGTTTCCAAGAGTATTCCTGCAGAAATCTCTGAGGATGTATTTATCTCTAGAAAGAAACTAATTTGTTTGGATATAAATTCTGTACAATTCTCGTCTGCTGATAGAAGCGGGTTGAGACGCCATCTGCGAGGTGAGTGTGTGGGGCATAGTGACTTTAGCTCCAAGATCAGAGGTGCATGGTCAGAAATAAAAATAGCATCATATTTGCAAGACTAGTCAAGAAGTTATTATCTATAAAAAAATAATCAATCCTTGAGTAACAATGATGTACTGGTGAGTAGAAAGAATATATTCTTGATTTTGGGTTTAAAGACCTCCAGGGGTCTGATAAGTTGTGATCAGTTATAAACTTTGTAATTATCTTTGCGGTGTTAAATGTTGTTCCCCTTGTGGTAGAAGTCCTATCTAAGAGTGGATTTAAAACACAATTAAAGTCTCCAGCCACTATAATTTTATAAGTGTTCAGATTGGGAATGGATGCAAATAAATTTTGTATAAATTCCTTATCATCAACATTAGGTGCATAAACATTTATCAAAATCATTTTACAGTTAGATAAGTCTTCCATGACAATCACATATCTCCCTTCAGGATCCAATACTTCATCTGATGCTACAAATGAGACTGTTCTATGAGAATTCCCACACCTCTAGTTTTCTTTCTAAAACTAGAATGGAACATTTGGCCAGTCCAGTCTTTTTGCAGCCAGAACTGATCCTTGCTTAGTAAGTGGGTCTCCTGTAAAAATACTATTTTAGCGTTCAGACCCGTTAGGTGAGAGAGTACTTTCTTTCTCTTTAATTCGTGATTCAAGCCTTTAACATTCCTGCTCGCAAAGTTAACTGTCCCATCATGGAGACATTGATTCTGAGTTTTTGATGTCATTTTATAGTCTTAACTGGATTTGAGACAGCTTCGGCCTTAATTTCCTATTTCCCCTAGAGTTATAGCCATACAGCCTATTATTACGTTGGTAGTTATAATTATAAAGATTAAAAGGATAGATTAGGTATAGATCTAGCCTGCTCTCTTTTTATCCCCCCCTTAACCCCCCACCCTCCCTTTCTGCCTCCCCACGTGACGCTAGAACACACTTCAAACAGTCCCAGTCCTCTGACATACCCAGAGACAGAGCACGTCCAAAGCAAAACAAGCCCCACACAGCGGCGTTTTAGGGATAAAAAATAGAGATATCTATTACCAATATAGTCTAAATACTATATGCATAAAATTTAATCATTAACAAACTGTGCACTTAGAATATATATAATCTTTAGCAATCTTAGTGTATTTAGATAATACACCCGGATAATAAACCCGGGGAATGGTGTTAGAAAGTGGTCCAGAATAAGCATAAGTCTTAATACAATAATAGCAATAACAATAAACCAAGGGTATGATGTTGAACAGTCTCGTTTAGGGTAGAGAGAAAATAATTAGATAAAAAAAGAAAGAAAAAAAAAAAGTAATTAAGCGCAAACGTCTATAACTGTAATTAAAACATAAACAGATAGCGCCCGAGTAATAATGAGTAATAATGAGAATATATAATGATAAAACCCGTATTTTAAACAAATAGATCAGACAGTAGATTATTAATCTTTGCCATATCATTAACGGCCATGACTCACTATTATGTATCAGAATAGTCCCGGGATCAGCTTTCTTAATTCCTTTTCTGTTTCTTCCTTGCTAGCGAAGACATAGAATTGACCCTGCAATTCCACTTTCAGTTTGGCAGGATACAAGAGGCTGTATTTGATATTGGCTTGCTGTAACTGCTGTTCAATGTTGTAGAAGGCTGTGCGTTTAGTAACTGTTGCTGGAGAGAAATCAGGGAAGATACAAATGTGGTTATTTTCATATATAATCTCTTGCTTGTGTCTGAGAAGTGCCATCGCCTCTAGCTTAAATGATAATCTTTCAAAGCGAATAATAAGAGATCTAGGTCTAACAGTATTTGATCCGCGTACGCAATAAGCTGCTGCTGTCTCAGAGTCTGCTTTAAAGTCCTCTCCAATTATTTTAGAAAAAAGTTAAATTTACTTTTTTCAATTTAGTTTATTTGCCTTTATCTACATTCTTTTATATTTTTGCAATTTACTGAAATTGAATCTTGTAACCATTAGCCCCTTAATTGAATCTGTTCTGTCCTTTCGAAAACAAGGATATTTGTCATTCAAGTAGTCTGTGAACTTGCACTTTCTTTTAATAGGTATTCCTGAATTTATGTAAATGAAAGAATATTATAAATATATATTATATTATAAATATTATGAAAATACTTGAAGAAGTGACTTATTACTTGATCAACCGATAACTAAAAAGATATTGCATTTATATGACAGAATAAATGTGTGATTTTTTTTAATTACCTGAACCTTTAGTAGCTGAATTCATTAACAATTATAAATCCATTTTGGAACAATGGGTGGTAATAACAATATTTTCCATTAAAATTTTACAAAGCAGTACTTACTTGCACTTAAACACGAAGGACTGTACCTGGATGTATGAAATTTCTTGTTAACCCAAGCTGCTGAAAGAAGAATCGAAAATAATATCTCACATAGAAAACGTGAAATTGTAATTTTGATTTTGAATACATTCACCTAGTTATGGTGAATTAGGATTACAAATAATTAAGGAAAGGAACAACATGTATAATGAACTGTCTACTCGCCAAGAAGATAAAGATGAATTTAAAAGATGAAGTGAAAAAGCCACATTGGACAAGTATTCACTATTCTCGTCAACATCTGCGTGGTTTACTACTGGAATGGAAGTGAAGATTCTGGGGGGAAAAGTGTGCACACTACTTTCACAAATGATGTGTGGTGTATGGCTTTCAATTTTTGCCAATGATAAAAATAAGGATATTTTCAAATTTTAGGAGCCAAAATTCTGGACATTTTCAAAATTTTATAAATTCCTCACCGACAGTCCATGGTGCATTAAAAATGAGGATATATTCAGGAAAATGAGGACGGTTGGCAGTCCTATATGAGACCTTCCTTAGGTGTGTGATCGTTCACTTCATGGAGAATTTGGAGATGCCTTCCATTGCATAAGCTTCAAGGTTTTTAAAGTACACTGAGGTACTTGGTGTTTTGTACCACCTCTCTATCATCTCCTCTTAGTTCTGAATGAACTAATCATCTGCTCCTTATTAAACATCAAGAACATCAAGAAAGTGAGATATTAACTTGGGTAATTGCCTGCCAACATGGATGAAATGTTTTAATTCCCCTGCTTTATCGAACTGACTTAGGTAATCCTGATGAGGCACCTTGGGTTGCTGGGGCAAGGGGCTCATCAGAGCCATTAGGATAGTGGTCTTCATGGCACATGAGTCCCTGTGTTTATCAGTTTTAGAAAATATTTTCTCTCTTTTATTTTTACTTTTGATGTTCATAATTTTACCCTCAAGTCTCAAACTGCAGTCACTTGGCCATGATTGAAATTGTGTACACTTTACTTGGCTCATAGGTAAAACGTGTGCAGCTTATGAGGCAGTTTAAGGAGCCAGGCTACATGAGAACCACATTTGTTCAGCCTCACATCTGGATCCAGTGTCTGTAGAAGATCCACTAACTCTTGAATCTGTAAAGCAAATTCTTTCAAAGCCTACTGCCTCTGCTGGATGGACATCAGGAGTGTCCATGACTTTACCTTACACAAGGCTAATTGGTGAAGGCAGCAGTGCTTTTCTCTGATGACTGCCATAGTATCATAATGTGATGTTTCAGAGTATAAGAAAAAGTTAGCTTTTAAGAGTGCCATTTGTAATCTGTAATTACCTGATGTTTGAACTGCTCCTTTACATCTTCAAGCAGCGGGTTTCCTATGGTCAATTTGAGATGAGCAAACTCACAGGACTTTTGATGGGTTTCCAATAGAAGCAATGGAGGCTCTAGATTAACAGCAGGTTTTTGATAGAATAAGTTGCCTTACACATCAGGTACAGGACTGACCTTAATACAGGTCAAATGTCGTTATAGCGAATACCAAAATTTTCAGAACAACAAATACTTTTTATTGGACCGGGCAAATGTTCATACACCATCATGCTTAACAAATTTTGTTTTAACAAAATGTACATTTCAGTATAACAAATGTTTTTTCAACCAAAAAATTGCCACCAAAGATATTAATGCAATGCAAAAAATACTTAATGCCTATACTTGGGAAACCTGCAACAAGCTGTTTTTTTCTTGTTAGACGAAAAGAAAGTGACAGTATGTTGCAAAATTTCTGTCAGTCTCAGTAAGAGTGTCGGTG
Organism: Polypterus bichir lapradei; assembly: GCA_026402145.1. Lineage (NCBI taxonomy): Eukaryota > Metazoa > Chordata > Cladistia > Polypteriformes > Polypteridae > Polypterus > Polypterus bichir. The sequence goes on along the minus strand of JANRMT010062813.1, from coordinate 106,912,524 downwards.
CAACATCATGCAAGTATAGCTGAATTCTAAGTCAGTGTCCCACTGAACATTCATGTGGGTAGTCATGTGCAGATACTGTACTGTTCGAGTTTCACAGAGCTTCTCAAAGTTTTCTTTGCAATACACAAAAAAAAATGAGAAACAGCATCAGTTTATGCTGAAAAAAGTTACATCTATTGTCTCATTTTCCTTATGCATTCACATCTGTATTTCTATACAAAAGTTACATCTAACGTCTCATTTTCAAATAAAACATTTTTTTGCAGTTTGAGAAGTGCTGTTTCTTATACAGGTATTGACAAGCTGGTGTTATAGAATTGCACGAGAGACAGGAAGGTGAGTCCAAGTTTCCTAGAATAAAACAGATACTTTATTACTATATAGAGAAGGCAAGTACAAAATAAAGAATGGAGCTTTTACTTCAGCATTCAAGCACATGAGATAGGAGCCGTTACACCCGCAATTGTCCTCCTTTAGCACCCTTCTTCAGATTAGAAGACCACCAGCAGCTTGTAATCAATGCTGTGGCAGACCAGGGGCCTCATGTATAAATGGTGCGTACGCACAAATATGTTGTGTATGCCCGTTTCCACACACACATCACGATGTATAAAAGCTAAACTTGCCGTAAACATTTTCACGGCAGGGTCCCCCAATGCGTACACATGTTTCTGCTCAGTTTTGCAAAATGGCGGCAACCAATGTCAAAGCGGTGCTACTGTTTCTGTGTGGTCTCCCTTTTTTCAGATTTGTATCAGTGATTTGATTTATTAAATTTATCGAAATTAACTTCATATCATTTATAAATTTAATTCACTTGATTGTAATCATTTTGTAACAATATAATGGTATACAGGATGAACAAACTATTCTAAATACCACAGTTGCTTTAGCAACCCATTGTATGTGACGGATTGTGTTGAGAGCGCAGAGGAATATCGGGATACAGCTTCCAACCCTGGAGGATATTTATAGCACACGCTGCATAAGGAAAGCCACCAGTATCTGCATGGATTCCATTCAGCCATACCGCAGTCTATTTGAACTTGTTCCTGCCTCACATTTGATGCTTGCTGGGACTGGCATGACCCTGGATGGATGGAATAATTAAACAAGTATAACAAAGAGACAGTACTGCTGCATTGAATTATTCCATTCAGAATTGCACGTGTCCCAGCAAGCACCTTACAGGAGGCAGGAATAATCCCTGCACAGGGGAGGCAAGAACAATCCCTGGATGGGGTGCCAACTCATCGCAACTGCTGTGCCACCATGCATCCACATGTTTAATACATGTTTTATGCATTTCATCATGAAAATGATATCAAGTATATATCTTACTATTCTAAGATGTTCAGAGAGCTGTAATTTCATGAATGTAATGTATTCTGTGTGGAGATCAGTGTCTGCACTCTCCTGCACGAAAGAGAAAGCTCATTTAAGAAGCACATAGTAATCAATGACTGGGTTGGGGAACACATGCTACTTTAGTTATGATGAGATTTGAGAAACTCTAATAAATTAAACATTCATTATAAGATGAAGTATATGATGTTCTACTTTAATGCCAAAATAAACTATAAGATTAAAGTGGAAATTTTGAGATTAAAGTCTACATTTCAACATTTCAACCTTTTTTTCTTCACTGTGACCCTAATTTTTTCTGTTCTCTATGCCCTAAAATGCTTCCATTTGACACTGACGGTGAGCTACAACTCACCTTTTCACCTTGACTTTGACATCTGACCACTTCCTTTTTATTTTTGGCACCGTGCGACTTTCTGAACTTGAAGTTCCGAATGTCTCCGCCATGCTGTATCACTCCATTACTTTTCTTTTGTTGCTTATAACACTGCTTAACCCAAGAAATAGTACCTTTTCCATGCATCCACTTCGCATTTGCTGGTATAATTCTGGGAGGAGTCAGGCACATGCATGTTTGTTACTTTTCACACTGACCAGGATTTATGGAGCTGAAGTGTGTGGAAGTTGGCTTACACACGATTTTCTTCATCTGAATTTTTTTGTGCATATGCGCATTTCTACTTTTGTTCGTATACCATGTTTTAGTGTGAATTCTATGCACGGCATTATAGATGAAGCCCTAGGAGAGGGCAAGGAAGAACAAGTCAAAGCCTGGTGTTAAATGTTCTAAACAATGTGTGACACGCACGTTACGCAGTATGCCAAGATCCTGCTGGGGGCAACCAGTTGCTTTGCCCTTGGTTTACTGTTTACCAAACACAGCAGGGCAGGTACAGAGCTGTCCTTGCACCAGTGCTGTTAGAGATGGCAGATCGCTAGCCACCCTGGTCACAATAGCATAGGAATTTTCCCCATATTTGTTATAACAAAATTTCTGTTATGCGAAATATTTTTATGGTCCCATGAATTTCATTACAATGGGATTCCACTTTTATTTCTTGCATTGTCCATCCTCACTTGTTGAGGTGTAGGTATTGGAGGAGTACAGGTTGACTGAGTGCAGGCAATATTCTCTGGTGTTCTGATAATGGCTGACAATGTTCCTTCTTTATGCTGTGAATAAGTAGCCTATATTTGGGAATTGAATGGCTACCATCCTTTTCTTGTAATAGAAATCTGTCTCACTATCATATGCCTATCATTCAGTTTTAGTTCTCCACTGCTTCTCTTCTCCATAAGGACTACACTGGTTAACAGAGAGTGAAGCTGTATGGTCACAAAGGGTGGCTGATTGAAAGGAGATCTCTCTGGCTCCTAACTTTACTTCTTCTTGCACACATGTTGGCTGGTCATTGAAGGTATTGGCTCTCAAGTGGGGTACTAAACTTCAAAATCCTTCTAAATATCACGTGGTTGAGTTAAGTGTCAAGGGCACTTGCTGTGAAACTGAGGTTGAATAATTCTCCATTTGTTGTAAATTTCTCTCCGGCTCCAAGGAATATAAAAAGTGGGTGAAGAAACTCACTCAACTTGTGACTCAGAATCAGGCTTTTTCATTTGTGACAAGGTGTAAGTAAGAATACAAGGATGGTTAATTTCTGGAAGACTTTTCTTTGGGAAGTCGCAGATTATAAAAAAGGCTTTTAATCTATTGAAACTTTCATGCAGCATTCAAACTTTCGAATTCTAAATGTAAGCTTTTCATCTTACTGTTACATTAATTAGACCACAAATTGACTGATTCTGTATTGAAACTAAGATACTAGGAGTAGTTTTTGGAAGTTATAGTAATATCTTTTGGTTGAATATTGATTTTATTAACCAGTCAAAAGCTGTTATAGTAATTGATGGCATCAAGTCAGAAATCCAGGACATGACCCAACACCTTGGATTATCAGCTTTGCTGTGTTCACAGCCTAGTGTACAGAAACTGAACATTTTATGTGAATACCTTTACAAGCAATTTATACCAAAAGAGTAACCCTCAGATAAATGTGTTACACTATAACAGATCTTGAGAAAACACTTTGGTCATTTTAAGTGTAATGTGATTGAAGAATATTGCAAGATCTTGAAATATCAGCAGGCATCAAGGTTTCTTCCACACAATTAATGTTGGAAAACGAAGTACACACTTTTTGTGTTTAAAGAATGTTACATAAAATAAGTCTAATAGTTATTCAGTGGAAATGTTAGCTATGGGAGAGAGTTGTGGAGCTTTAACATCATACACTCCAGACGTGTTTTATGTACTGTTTGTGATGAACTCATAGGAAACTGGTTTATAGAAGAGAAGGTTGTGCTTATTTGAGGAGACACTATGTGTTCAATGAGTGTTCATCTACCTGTAATGCTGTTTCTTCAACAAGACTGAGCCAATACTGCCAGACCCTCACACCAAGTAATGAAACTGCTGTCAACTAACAATACAGATCAGCAGCTAAACGTAAAGTAGTTAGGTGAGATACACAAATGGAGCACAACCAAACCCTGTGTTAACACAACAATTAATGTAATTACTGTTGTCACGCAAGTGTGCATAGGTAGTCGCGTAAGGACCCGAGGTGCAGCACGAAAACTTATGCCAATGGGGAAAAACAGGGTGCTAATCTCTCTCTTTTTTCCTACAGAAAGAAAGAAGCTGCGCCACCATGAACGTGCCCAGACTCCCTAATCCCGTATTGACACTTCCGCGTTCATTCCTTTCCTTCCGTCTACTTCAGATGACATCATGGCTCCCATCAACCACCTCAGTTCCTTCCCAGCATTCCGTCTGTGTTATTTCCGGTCCAACTCAAAAAATGTTCCCTAATTCACCATTGCAAACTGTCTGTTGTATTTCTGTAAAAGCACTGACCTTGAGAACAAATTGTACATTATATGGGGCTGGACATCCCCAAACCTTTATGCTGTCTTTGTTGTTTATTTATACCGTATATACTCACGTTTAAGTCTGGTCCTGAAACCCGAAAAATCGATCATAAAATCAGACCCCGACTTATACGCCCGTTCAAAAATGCAACACTTAATTTTTTATTTTCTTGCCTCCTCCAATCTTGCATCAGTTTCTCAGACGCATCAAATTTTGTTGCAGCAGTGCAGTTACCAATTTCTTTCGCTATTTCAACGACATTTAATTTAAAACCAGCTTCATATTTTCTTCTGATTGAATGCTCCATCGTAGATAAGGGATGTTCTTACGATAAAGGTGTATGAGGGTGTGAGATACAAAAAACACAAATCAGTGCAAACATTGCTTCGGAATAGTTCGGGTATTACCGTGTTGTGACGTAGGCACAACAGAGAAAGAGAGAGAGCATCCACTGATACAGAACATTCCCACACCCACATAGAAAAAAAGGCAGTGTGCTCCAAGGTTACTCTCTGAGGTTGGCGTTAGCATATCATAATCTCTTGGACCAATAACGTGAGTTTTCCGCATTTCACTTATACAGCCGACATTATAAAATACCAGAAATTATACGATAACATCAATTCCCGACATATCCGTGGGTGAACTTATCTGCGAGTATATACGGTAGTCAAATGTTAGACAATGCTTTATTGTGATGTTCATAATAAGGGGAAAGTGTTAAGTTGTTTCCTGTTGAGATTTTAAACTTTCGAGATTTGGGAAATGGAAATGGATATGGTTTAGCTGTAGTGGGTGGGACTACCAAGGTTAGAATAAGGCTAAAAGTGACACAGGTTGGTGTATTAGGTATACATGTACACTGTTTTGGCAGCCTTCACTCCATGGAGTAGTCAAGGTTTGTCCTATGATAGTGTACTGTTACCTGAATTCTCTTTGTATATGTGAATAATGCCAAGGGTTTTTCTTTTTGCCTGTCATGTTAGTTATTACCAGCTATCATTGTACTGTTTGTGAATGATCAGAGTTTGTAACCATATTTGGCTGTTTTTCTCTCTTCACTTATCTTTTACCAAAATGCCCTGTTTTCATGCTCATAAATTATTTCTGTTTTTTTATAATTTTTTTTTTTACTTGTGAAGTATTTCAACTTGTGTTTTGTCTAATAATTTACCTCCACGTTGATAAAATATTTCCTGGATCCACATTTATGTCTATTTAGCCTTAGGAGAGGATTGATTTTTTGATACCCTTTATCAGTTGGAATGGTGACATCTAGTGTCGGCTAGGTGTTTTTTACACTCTCATCATTTGCACTAAATAGCTTGTGATGCTTCTTTAACTATTGTTTATGATACTGTAAGGCTGTATCTTTTTGGAATATTGCTGTCTGTGCCAAATTTTTATATCTCCTGCCTGTAAGCACTTTCAATTGCTCTTTGATATGATATGTAAATGCAGAATGTTGTTGACAGTAATACAGTTCCTAGCCACATGATGACAAATTTATACAATACAATACAATACAGTTTATTTTTGTATAGCCCAAAATCACACAGGAAGTGCCACAATGGGCTTTAACAGGCCCTGCCTCTTGACAGCCCCCCAGCCTTGACTCTCTAAGAAGACAAGGAAAAACTCCCAAAAAAACCTTGTAGGGAAAAATGGAAGAAACCTCGGGAAAGGCAGTTCAAAGACAGACCCCTTTCCAGGTAGGTTGGGCGTGCAGTGGGTGTCAAAAGAAGGGGTTCAATACAATACAATACACAGAACAGAACAAATCCTTAATACAGCATAATAATAAAAATTTTAGAAGTACAGAGCAGAATTTAACAGTAGATGATATCATATAATAAGATTTTGATATTTTTAGAGTGCTGGAGACCTCATCCGTCAAGCTGCCTCCCCATTTGGCCATTCCACGGCTGAAACGTTGCTCGGCCAGCCAATCCGATGAAAGGGCCCCTCTTTCCCATGATTCCTGTGATCCTCCACCAGGGATGACTTTACCACAGGCAGGCAAACAACTTGGCAGGTGGGCCGTGGCACCAATTGCCATATTTGAGTACCGAGAACAGAAACAGAATAGGTGAGGGTTAGTATTCAATTATACTTATCATGTTACTTATGTTTTAGTGCTAATGACTAACAACAGAGATGCAGTATGTACAGTTAATCAGCAGCTCTAGTCAGGATATGCTAAACTGAAGTAGTAAGTCTTCAGCCGGGATTTAAAGGCTGGGACCGAAGGGGCATCTCTTATAGAAGCAGGAAGACCATTCCACAGTTTAGGGGCCCTGTAACTAAAAGCTCGACCTCCCACTGTTATTTTATTAATCCTTGGAATCATAAGCAGACCGGCATCTTGAGATCTTAATGTGCGCTCAGGTTTGTAAGTCATGATAAGTTCAGACAAGTAAGCCGGACCTTGGCCATTTAATGCTTTATATGTTAAAAGGAGGATTTTGAAATCTGCCCTGAACTTAACCGGGAGCCAATGTAAGGATTTAAGAACTGGAGTTATGTGTTCAAATTTTCTTGTTCTTGTAATAATTCTTGCAGCCGCATTTTGGATTAACTGGAGGCTGTATATAGAACAGTTTGAACAGCCAGTGAACACCGCATTGCAGTAGTCAATCCTACTAGAGATAAATGCATGAATTAATTTCTCACAATCCTGTTTATTTAGAAAGTGCCTTAATTACCTAACATTTTTAAGATGAAAGAAACATGTTTTGGACAACTTTGTAATATGTGCTTTAAATGACATGCTAGAATCAAAGATAACTCCTAGATTGCGGGCTGATTCAGTAAAATTAATTGGGATTCCAACTGAGTTAAATGACGACAAAATATTGCTGTGATCAGCGTCATTCCCTCCAACAATTAACATCTCTGTTTTATCTGTATTTAAAGACAAGTAGTTCTCATTCATCCACTCCTTTAATTCACTAACACAACTAATTAAAGACAACATCGGAGAAACTTCATTTGATTTAAATGAAAGGTATAACTGGGTGTCATCTGCATACGAGTGAAAATTAACATTATGTTTCCTAATGAGAGATCCCAGTGGAAGCATGTAAAGTGAAAACAGTAAAGGTCCCAGTACTGAGCCCTGTGGGACACCATATTGAACTTCTGTGTATAATGATGGAGTACTGTCAGCACATTTCTGTACATATTGGAATCGATTTGATAAATAAGAACTGAACCAAGCGAGCACGTGGCCTGTAAGACCAACATCATTTTCTAGCCTGTGCAGTAAAATAGAATGGTTAATGGTGTCAAATGCTGCACTTAAGTCTAATAACATAATTACAGTGGAGTTTCCTTCATCAGAGGATATCAGAATGTCATTTACAACCCGTGTTAGTGCAGTTTCTGTACTATGACCAGTGCGAAAACCAGACTGGAATTTCTCAAATAAATTGTAATGCATAAGGTGTGACTGAAGCTGACTGGCGACTACTTTTTCTAGTATTTTAGAGAGAAATGGTAAATTTGAAATAGGCCTATAATTATTTAGTATGTGTGGGTCTAGGTCTGACTTTTTAAGTAAAGGTTTAATGACTGACACTTTTAGTGCATCAGGTACTGTGCCATACAGTAATGAACTATTGATAACGGTTAGAATAGGTGCTGCAAGAACATCCATTGCACTTTTTACTAGTTTTGTTGGCACTGGATCTAGGGAACAAGTAGAGGGCTTCATTTTAGTAATTAAAGTTAAAGTTAAATTTATGTATATATAATCCAAACCAAATAGCTGTTGACTTGAGCAATAATAAATTATGTGTATTTTCTAAATGATAGTGTTCAGAAGAGATGATGTTCCTACTTACCAAAAGTGCAAACACTTAAAAATGAGTTGAACAATGTCACATAATTAATTTTCCTGTAAGCTGTTCAAATGTCTAACACATACATACACACAGATTAATGGGAGTGTCTGATTTACTGTATGTTAGCAATCCAAAAAAATGAATTGTAGCTATCAAAGTTATCTTGTGCTGTAGTGACATCTGCTGGCTCAACTGCGTTGCTTTTGCTTTTATTTTAGATGTGTTTCAGGTTTGCTTTTTATATGGAGTGTTTCCTTGTACAAAATTATACACCGTCATTTTATTTTCCATTCGTTTTCTGCTCATATAATTGTCTTGTCACAACTCATCTTCCCAACCACTTTTTTCTAGTAAGTGTCACATTGTTAATTTGATGGAAAGATACGAACTAACTTGTCATATCTAACAGTGGCTACTCTAAGCTGTACTCCCACTGGCATCTCCTGCAGGCTTTACAGTTGCCACCCTTACCAAATATCCAAACTATTCAGCTATCTCTTATGAACTACCCTGAGATCTCCCAGGGGCATCAGGTTCTTTAACCTCTCTCTGCTAGTACCCACAATTTCATTTTACCACAGCCACAATTGTCCAGGCCTTCAGAACCTATAAAGAAGGCTTAACATAGCCATAAATCAGGAATGGCATAACATAACATTCTCAAGCATGCTTGCTCCAATTCAGCATTATACGCGGCCAAAGCCTATTTTGACTGTACTAGATACAAGAAAGGAAACAGCCCTGTTCTGTACAGTGCACTAGTCAATCATAAAGTCTGATTTATACTGTACTTCTGCGTCGGGCCTACACCTCCTTAAAAATGTGACACAAACACTAGGCAGACCTCTATGACTCTGATTGGACACTTTGACAACTGTTTCTATTCATCTTCTGCTGTTCTGAAGTTATCATGGAGCAGATCGAGTAAAGAATTGTCGAAGATGTTAAAAAATATACACATCTGTATGATACCCCATCACAACACTACAAAGATCAGATGATAGCCAATTCATGGCACAAAATATCTGTTAACATCAGTTTGGAAGTCAGTGGATTTATGAAAAATGTGATTAACAAATGCATTCACCTTCAGTAGAATATGTGTAGCAAGAGAAGCAGTGATTTTGGAGGGCAAAAACTGAATGCATTTTAATGGATCGTTCATTTTCTATACGTGCTACAAACACCAAAAATTAGCATTCAGGCACATACTTGAAGTGTGGCACGATACAGAAGTATAAACTGCTTTTGATGGCATAACCTACAGTGTAGGCTTGACAGAAGTATAAGTCAGCTTTAAGAGCCACTCATGTACACACCCATATAGGGCCCAGTTTTGGATTCACTAATTAACTTAGCATGTGTATCCTTAAAGATGTAAGAAGAAAACACAAATTCCTACAAGAACACCCACAAAGACATCAGAAGAACATGACAACTGAGTGTAGGACTGAAGCCCAGGAATGTGGATCCAGGAAGATGCAGTTCTAACCCCTGTGCCACCTCCCCTGCCAAGAAAACAGAATTAAACCTTCTGAAAACCACAGCATAACATAGATTGTTCGTATTTCTTAGAACCACATTAGATTCTGATGTTGTGATTAATTAAAACGTGAACTTGAACTTAACTTTGGTAAAAGTGATGTATTTTGAACAGTTTATGAATTAGGATTTTGTGATGGTCTCAGTCTGGTTTATTCTGATTCTTTTTACCTTTTATTCTTTTTACCTTTTCATCTTTAGGGTGACAGTTGGATTTGTAGGAAAGAGACCACCCCCAGTCAAGACGTTTAGTTCCAGAACCCATGCTATGTGTAGAGGTGATAACAACCATATTTACTTTTCCACCATCTCTGACACCAGAGAGGTAATGTTTCAATTTCCCAAAGCCAGTGCCCATTGCTATGATCCAGTCTGACTAAGTCTTTCCTAACTATGTCTACTGCTAACTTTGAATTGCATTTGACTTTCACCCTTAATCTTGCAAGTGTTGAACTCACAAGATGGCTCTACGATGCCATTTTGGGCATATTTTAGGTGGGTTAACCAACCAGCAGGCACTCACTGGTAGACATGACTCCCAGGCCTGGCTCAATGGGTAGATTCCAGTAACCCTATCCTGAGCAAGGTGCACTGTTTTCTGATTTGTATTATCATGAGGGTCATTGTGAACCATTCTTTGTCTGACCTTTCAGCCCAAATCTGTTCACCAAGGCAGACCGTACCAGGAACAGAAAGCTCCAGATGATCTAGCTCTGAGCATCCACCACAGCAAGGTGACAGTCCACAGTTTTGACAAGTGAAAGGCTTTGGGTGGGTGTGGGGTTTTCTCTTGTGGATGAGAGGGTTGCTTGAATATGGCTACAAGGTGCATAGATGAAAACATTGACTTTTGCTTATGCCTATGTGTCAAATATCTGAGTATTCAAATCTTCTTAGAGAAGGTGGTTGAGGTGCTCAAAAGGGTGCTACCAACTGACTTGGTAAAGACAAAGATACCTGGAGCAACTGTCTAAACCATAACAAAGAGTTGTTTTTCAGTATCTGTGCTATTCATGGATTGGCCACAACAAACAAGCACAAGGAGGCTAGTAAGTGTACCTGATATAAGAGCACCTTGTGTCAAAGGTTGATGATAGACTTTCTAGTTGAGTTATCTGACATGAGTCCATATGTTTTGGACACTAAGGTGAAGAGGGGGCAGAGCTGTCAACTGATTACCAATTAGTAGTGAGTTGTATTCAAAGGCAAGGAGCATAGGCCAGATTGACTATGGAAGCCTAAGCGAGTAGTTAGGCTGTCCTGGGAATGTCTGTCTGAGGCTTCCGTTTGTTATGTGGCATAAGATTTATTTATGTCTGTAACATTGAGGCTGAACCCTGTTCAAGACCTCAATTGTGGAAGCAGCTGCTAAAAGCTGTGGTATTAAGGTAGCCAGGGCATCTCATGGTAGCAACCTCAGGACCCGATGATGGACACCAGCAGTGAGGGAAGCAGTCAGACTGAAGAAGGTGGCTTTCTCTGACTCTGTTGAGAAGTACCAACAGGCTAAGAGGACTGCTACAAAAGTAGTTAAGACTGTTCTGGTAAGCTGCTAGATGCCTCTAAAGGGGAAGGCGTAACCTTGCCCACACTGTATTAAGCAGGGATGGAGAGGTGCTGATCTCTTCTGAGGAAGGTGTTTAGAGGTGGAAGGAACTCTTTGAGGAACTCCTTAACCTAGTGCACATGCTTTACTAGCAGGAGGCAGTTTTGAATGTGTCTTTTGGAGTGAATTCCATCACTGTTGCTAAGGTTACTATGGTAGTCCAAGGAGTCCATGGTGGTAAGGCTTCTGGAGTGAATGAGATCTGACAGGAGATGTTGAAAGCACTGGACATTATTAAGATAACATGTTTAACACATCTGTTCAATGTCTCATTGAAGGCAGGTAAAGTATCTTTGTGCTGGAAATGTAGCAGTCTCCACATTTATTAAAGGTGACCAGTGGCTGTTTTCCAAATATGGAGGGAATCACACTTCTTAGCCTTCCAGGTAAAAACTATACCATATGTGTTGTAGAAGATGCTGCAGGAAATGGGTTTAAAGGGTTGCTGTTGGCGTACTATTTCTTCCCTATATGAATGCAGTTAGAGCTGTGTCTAAATACTCGCCATAAAGAATTCATCACCATGCCTGTTATTTTCGTGGAATGGATATCAAAGTACAGGCAAGGATGTGAGGGTTTTCATTTGGGGGACTAGAGAGAGCATTGTTGTTTTATACAGATGATGTTGTCCTCACTACCTCATCTGACCATTACTTTTGACACACTTTCTAACAATTCAGTGTTGTGTGTGAAGTGGCAGGGATGAGGATCAGCACTTCAAAGCCTCAGGTCATGGTTCTCTCTCGGAGAAAACTGGATTATTCTCTCCATGTGAGTAGTTTAGGTATCTTTTTCACAAGTGATAGAAGAATATTAAAAAGCAGATTGGAGCAGAGCAGCTGTTCTGCAGGCACAGTACTGGTCTGTGGTGGTGCAGCAGGAGCTGAGCTTAAAGACAAACTCTTGGTTTACCAGTCAATCTATATCCTTGTCCTCACCTATAGTCAGGAGCTGTAGGTAATGATCTACAGAATTATATTATGCATAAAAGTGGCAGAAATTAGGTTTCAATGCAGGGTTGATGGGCTGACACTCCATGATAGGGTGAGACTCTCAGAAATTCTGAGAAAGCCTTAGAATTGTTGCTCCTTCAGATCAAGAAGAGGCAGTCGACATAGTTTGGACATATCATAAGGATGCCTCTGGACAAGGACCCCTGGAGGGATCTGGGAACATTCCACTAAGTGGAGACCCTATAGCAACCCACGACATATTGGAAGAATTATATGTCTTGGCTGACTAGGGTCAGGGAAGTCTTGGCTAACCTCCTTGGCCCGCTGCCATTGTGACCCACACCAGGAAAAGCAGCCTGAGATGACAAGCTGAATTTATCAGTCATATTTTGAATTAAGAACAGAAAATTAGAAGATCTTTTTCCTATATACAAAGGTATTTTTTATATCTCTACATTGCTCCACTCAGAGTCAAAAACATATATCAATTCTATTTATATATAGTCATAAAGGGTAAGACAGTGGGTTTTGTTTTCAAATGACTTTTATCTGCTGAATTTCAGATATTTTTTTCAGTCAGTCCAAATCGGGCTATGCCTGGGGAGGACAGTCCTGGTTTCCAAGTGCTCCTGATAGGCAATGTTGCAACACCAGTAGCATTCCAGTATCTACCTTACGTCAGCGAGTCAGAGTTTGGAGGCAGGGGGCAAAACTCACAAGGAGGAGCGAAAAGAGAGGAAGATCATTTACTTAATGTGCAACTGGGTTGTTTTTTGGTTGTGTTCACTTGGGAAGATCTTGAAGATAATAAAAGTCCTTTTATTTGACCCCAGAGTTGTGTTGGGTGACATTGTGTCTGAGATTCACGGGCTCAGTGGTGCCCCTTTGTGGTTACAGCACATATAATATATTTTCACTTCACCTCTAACCTTTTTCTCTATGTACAAAAATATAGGAAAATTAATATTGGTGCAAAATTAGGGCAGCATAAGAAGTAGACTGCAGTTTATTTAACCATTAGAGTTCAATATTCCTTACTTTTTGCTCCAAAAATTTTAAATCCAGTCAAAATACATATTTGAATGAGTGTCACATTTCCTGTTGGTAAACGAATTTTAGGAGCAATTTTTCAAAACTGTATGCAAAATGAAACTTGACAGTTTTGGTCACTATTAACCACTTTTTGAGAATAGCTCCTTGAAGATTCCTTTACTATTAGGATTATTAACAAAGGGCATTAAGACTCCAAAGGTGAAAGACAAACTAATCCTAAGAATCCTTCACTTCTCATTTGGGTCTCCCAGGTTTCTTAAGTAATTTGCCAGTCTCCTTAGGCAATTCACTGTTGTATGATGGTAAGCTGATAACTTAACACCTCTCTACACTTGAGTGTTCGGGGCATAAAACTTCAGATCAAGTTTTACAACTACAAAGCTGAACTTTGTTCTGCTTTTTTAATGTATTTCCATATGTTGTACATTGCGCTGAATTTGACTCTCTCTAGCCCCACTACTTTTGAACCCTCTCTATCTTTTAGCTCCTTCACAATAATTTAAGTGAAGGTCTAGCTTGTCTGTCTCTCTCATGGCCATCCCTGCTTTTTACTCAAACCCTTTACCTTTCTGTTTTGGAACCCATATGGCAATTCCTCTCAGGTCAACACTACATCTACAGTAAAATGCCATTTATAACCATTTTGAATGTATGTACCCTTAGCCAGGAGGAGAGATTATCAGGTGGTTACCAACCTTCATGGAGTATTTTGACCCTTAACCACAATACCCCTCAAGTTAGCAGGTCTGTAGTGGTGGCAAGTCACTGCCCTGCTCCTCCAGGCTTCCAGATAAAGTCTTTTCTCTTAAACCAGGGACAGCAGAACTGCTTTTTTGTCTTATGGCTTTTCGTTTCAATTCTTGTCTACAGATTAAAACCCTAACTAACCTGGGAATTTCCTGACATCCCATCTCCACTGTTAAAAAAGCATTTTGTCCAACCCTTATCCTGACAATCCTGGACAAGCTGCTGGTACTTGCTTTTCTTTCTCTCCACTGATTTCTCCCAGCCCTTCTTCTGTGGTACTTAGTTCAGCTAGGATAATCTTCTTTCCCTTTGTGGAACAAATTACAATGTCTGGTCTCAGTATTATTGAGAGTACTGCTTCCGAAATAAGAAGTTTTCTTCCCAAGATGACCTTCATCTCCCATCCCTGGGTTTACTGGAGCAGGTTTCATTTAGCCTGACTCTGGATAACTGGTTCCTGTCCTTTTTTAACAAATGCTATGGTGTTATGCCGTATCTTTGCCTTGGCATGGTGTTTTTTCAGCCTTTCTTACTCAAAGATATCTGCTAACATTGCCAGCACCTTGTCATGTCTCCACCTGTATCTCCTCTGTGTTAGTGCTGTTTTGCTCCCTTTCAGGATCTGTACCACAGTCCATTTTCTCCTGCACAGCTTGTACGGTGGGGTCTTTCTCATACTCAACTTGTATAAGTTGGCTGAGATGGAAGATTGTTATAAAAAACTCTAAGCAAAAAGGAAATGCTGAACAGCTCATGCCTCCATCATTTGAAGCCCCTGCTGGATGACTGTAGCTCCTTTCTCTTCCTCCTCTGGGTTTCGAACTTCATCCTCGATTATGGTTCTCTTCTCCCTAAAACTGGATTTTGCCCACTGCTGGGCAGAAGTTACCTACAAGTGATGTCTCTAATTTTTGGAGATCAGATTTATAGCACTGCTGGATGCCCACTTCCACCCAGATCTTGTTTTAATGCCCAAATCCTTGACAAGGAGATCTTGGGAGTTGCTGTAAGTCAAGGTAAGTCTGCATTTGTTAATTTTAGACTCCCCTTCTACAGATCATAAAGGAAGCTGGAGCTTTCCAGAGCTTATGTAGAACCAAACAGGTGTAAAGCTTATGGGAATTCCCCAACATCTTCAGAGATATTAGTTAATTTTCCTTTCTACAGCTTCATAACGCTTTTCCATTAAAATCAAGATCTGGCCACGTGAGTCAACTTTCTATCAGGTGTTAAGCAGGAACACCTTAGGCCTTGTCTGTGGGATGCCAATCATCGCCTCTGTTCCTAAGTTGTTGTTATGTAGTCAGAAGGAAGAATAAGAAAAAATTAAAGAGCAATGAAATTCTCATAGTGCCAAAGTGCTGTCCACGATATGGCCACTGGTTGTATTTTACAATGGTAACCATATACAGTGAGAGAGTGCTAATAAGACTGCTAAAAGGAATTTTGGTGGACTAAACTTACTTCTGATTAGCTAGAAGATATGGAACTCCCCCTCTCATCTTATACAAGTAGCTGGGAACTGCAAAGCATGGTGTTACAAATCAGATTCTTCTGCCTTGATGAGATGTTTTACAGCATGTAAGATGCTCTAACAGAATGACAGTAAGCCTTAGAATTATTTGCCAGATTTTGAGATACAAGGTTTTATTCAGAATACAAAGCAGCATAAAATGAAGGAATGTTTTATTAGATCAGCTTTCACAGCCAAGTGGCAAGTCTGGATGTCAGTTGCCTTAACTTAGGGTAACTTCCTACATTTTCTTAATGCTCCCATTTTAGCTTGTACTGTGCATAGTCAGAATGGGCATTTATTGTGAAATTGTGTTTGTATGTGGGTTCCTCCTGCATTTTCACTTCCATGTGGACTTGTTTTGTGTCAGTCACTATTTTCAATAGCACACTAAAAAGGCAGAAAATCTGGACACTAGAAGTCAAGGAACATGCATATGTCACAATTTTCCATTGGATTTTCTTCAGTATCCTTCCTATAAATATGGCAGTAAAGTAGCATTTCTACAGTTCCTATGTGCTTTGGTACTATTAAAATGTATTAATGTGGTGCTATGTACCTATACAGAGAGGTGGTGGGGCAGTTTCTGCAGTTAATATTAAAATAATACCAATTCTGGGAGACCTTCCAGCCTTTCTGTACTTATTTATGGCTTTTTCCTTTATACTTCAATAAAATCATTCACTGCTTCCTTGCCTTCATGACATCTTGAGAATTATGTGGCAACACAAGGGCACAGATGGAAGCTGCTAAAGGGTAAATTTAACACTAATGTCATAAAATATTTCTCCTCACAGATTAATGATTTTTTTTTTGCCAAGCGATAGGTTACTAATGGGGTCCTCTGAATCCGAACTCAGTGATGGCTTAGATTATGCTTATAAAGAAAATATCAAATAAGTACTGATGGATGAGCAGTTTTTTGGCTAAACTGCCTGTTCAAATACATTCTTGGCCACATAATGAAAACATAATTTTCTTGCAGGGTAGGACTGGGTTACATTTGGATTATTTTGGACGGTGATCTTTGATTTTTTTTTTGCTAATCTAACAACACAACCCTGGCATTGGCAATTCCAAATTGCCAACTTGCTGCAAACTGTCTTAGTTTCTTTGTCAAGTGTTTGGATTTTAACTCTAGCAGTCATGAATGCCACCTAACATTTCCAAATAAAGATGTTCAATTTCAAGCTAATAGCACAGGAGTTATGTTAAGGAGCATCTGAATTTATGATTATGCCTTTTTTAAAAAAAAAAAAAAAAAAAAAAAAACTCCTCGAGGACCTTGGTGGAACACATCTATTTTAATCATTTGGTTTTAGATCTCAAGTGAGCATTATTAGATTTTTATCATCCTATGGGAGGTTTATCATGTGGTTTTCCCTTCAACCTCCCCATCTGCATGAATTTTTGAAATTGGGTAATTAAATATAGGAGGAGCTGCTCCCTCATTGCCTATCTTCACTTGGCTTAATGCATCTGTCATCAATTACATTTTCTTGAAACACAGAAGCAGGACTTTAACTTCAGTCAATGTCTTCATTTTCTAGTTTTTCATCTAATCAAGCCATCCTCATAAATAGGGTATAACCATCTCTGTTCTTGGTGCTGCATGTTTGTACAAAGACCTCTCATAATCCTATCCCACTTAGCGAAAGAGAAATGCTTTTTTTAATAAATAAAAAAAAAAAAAAAAAAAAAAGTGCTAGGTGGGAAGTACACCACAGCAAAACCATTAATGGGTGACCGTAGATGTATGAGTTTTCAAAGTGACTTTATATTATGGGATGGATCCAAATTCCTAGCCCATCTCTAATGGTTGGAGATGCACATAGAAGTGATTTAGAACTACCAAACGAAAAACATCTAGCTCTAGGATCATGAAGAGCACAAAACTGACAGAAAAGAATTTGCCTAAACACCACATGTCATCTCACAGTTGACTGGTAGATTAGAAAGCAGGATCTCTTACTTCAACAAGTAGACCTACTGTTTGATTTTCTTTCTTCCATAAACAGATTAATCTTTAAATCACAGCTCACTTTTTGTTCTGAAGGGCACTAATGCGTAGAATCCAGGAAGAAACGGATAATCTGCACCAATAAACATTTTGCTCCACTACTAAAACATACATATCATAAACAAAAATTCAGAGAATGCTGGTACACTGCAACCCAGTTAAAATGGGAAAGGAATCAATGTACTCTAATTCACTGGAGTTTACCAGTTTTGAAAAGTACATAAAACACACTTTTTTCATTTCAAGATGGTAAAGAGTGTCAGAATTTCTGTATCTTAGAGTATCAGACACAAGGCAGACAGCTTGCACTATAAACAAGCAGTTGTGATTTTGCTTCCAAATTTACACTGCAAAGTGAGGAAGGGTTACACCTGGAAAGCGGAAAATCTCACTGCATTCACATCTGTCTTTCCGCATGTCATACTTCAAATGCAGGGGCTGCACTTATTTGTGGTCAAAGGAGAGACTTCGATTTAACCGTCGGCCAAAGTGGCTGACTTAACCAACAGCATACAAGGAGACCAACAGTTATAGTGGTACTGCTTAGCACAGAATCTGGAGATAGCTAGAACTGCAACAATTAAACCACGCAAATTCCATCTTTTTTTTTTTTTCCTTAAAACATTCATACACCTTTATTTTACAATAAGCTTAATGCAACTTCAAGGCCACTCAAAACACTGGCCCATTAATCCTGAAGATTTACAGCTGAAGCATCTTTAAAATTGCCCGTTTTAAGTAGATGAGAGCTTAAACCAAAAATGCTGCATATGAAAACAATACTGCAAAAGGGAAACCACCAGTCCCTTAGGTCTTGCTGTAACATGGAGCTCAGCTAGGTTATGATCACAAGAAGAAAGGCACCTTGATAAACTTTGTTTTTGTTTTTTTTTTTTTTACAAAAATGACACTGGACAAGAACATTCAAAATAACTTGCTCAGGGAAGAAAGGGGGAGAGAAGGGAAAAAAGTAAACTTTCACTTGCAAAAGCCCACATTTTTGTACAGTTTTAGCATTTAGACATCACTTTTCGTGCTTTTTTTTTCCCCCCCCCAAAGAAGCAATACATTTAAAATACGTGCTTTAGCAAGCACGGATTGCTGTCCGCCAGCAGAGTGCAATCCGATAGTACAAGTAGAATGCATCTATACATTAGTTGACAAAACAGTCTACATGAGTGCTTTCAGCGACAAGATCAAAATTAAAACATCATAAAAATCAAAGATTTGACATTGTGCAACATAAATATAGAAATATCTATATAATACTTTAAATCTGAAAGATCTAATACACAAAAAAAAAAATTGAACAAAAAAAACAAAAAAAAAAAAAAAAAAATACTCCTTTGAGAAGTTTTCCCAATTTCCCAGTTCCAGTACATTCCATAACCAATTTAGAAGCCAACAAAATAAGCTGCGGGAAAAAAAAAAACAAAAAAAAAAAAAAAAACACACACACACAACCTCTGTAAACAGAGACAATAAAGTGGCAAAGACGAGACAAAGCACAGTCTGCTTTAGTTTCACATCTGGAGGAACCCGTCTGTGGTCCATGTACACAAGAGTGAGGCACATAAGTTTTAAAAAATATATTATAATAAAATATAAAAAGCTGGAGTCTCCATACTCTTCAGCATGGCTTGGACACAGCAGTGGACATCTCTGCATTGGACAGCCTGTACTGGACCTTTGTGTTGGTGATGGCGCCATGTTTTTGTCTTAAGTGCAGTCTTAGTTGACTCTTGTGTCTAAAATGCAAATTGCACTTTTCACACTAAAATATAAAAAAAAAAAAAATATGTTTAAAAAACACACATTTATAAAATACAAATTAAAACAAAGTTATTCTGATCTTTAAAAGGTAAACCATTGTTTTCAAAGAGGAAAACCTTGCAGTCAAAACTGTTGGCATTGAAACTACACATTTGCTAACAGCCCTCCCCACTTTCAAAGTTAACACCTTCCAAGCCTCAAAATTCTAAACCCATGGTTTCAGAACTATAGCATCATGGACACCCTCATTGTCTTGGTGTTTTCTGGCCAGTTTCTTCTACCAAGTTTCACTCCCAGCCCAAAATGTCCTGTGGTTTGAATGGCTGGAGGAAACCAATGTCTCAATGGAAAAGTTCAAAAGATGGGAAAGCAAGCAAATGCCACATTAAGATGTGTAAGGCAAGAAAAAACATGCCACAGTAAATGAAGAGCCGAGACTGTCAATCTCCATGCATACCTAATCTAATTATTTTTAGATCAATCAACTGTTGTGTGGAAAGGCAGACATTATACATGTGTACTTACTGAGCATACTCAAATGCTTCTAGCCCTATGCATTTACCATAAGGTAAATTCTCTTGTCCAAAAGGAGCTACAGCACTTTCTTAAATTGGCCACACATTCTTGCTTATTAGTACCTTTTCTACAGATTGATTCCAGAATTAAACATTGTTACTTTTCCATTACTTGGTCACTCACATCATCAAAAGATGGTAATACAGGAGTAAAACTACCTGCTAGCCATTTCAAAAAATAGCTAGTGTTAAGTAACAAAGCCCAGCTGGACTAGAATGTTGTACCTGTAAATTGCCCCAAGGATCGTGCTAAAATGAGGGCCTCGTTTCAGTCCCAGTGCCCCTTTTGAAGTTTCAACTAAATGCACAAAACTAATGCTTATCAAAGCACTTTTATGTAGAGTGCCCAGAAGGAGTCAAATATGAAGACTGAACACCTAAATCTTACATGATAGGGCTTCTCCCCAGTGTGAATACGCAGATGGCTCTTCAAAGTTTGCAGGTGTCTGAAGCGGGTCCCACAGATCTCACATGGGTAAGGCTTCTCTCCCGTGTGAATGAGTACATGTGCCCGAAGATGAGCTACCTGCACAAAAGCAACAAAACAAATCTTGTAGCACCATTTTCACTAAAACAAGTGGGGAACTGCCCACATCCCAATTTTTAATGTGACTACATCTGTAGTAAATCCCTACAGTTTGGTGGGGCAGACTGACTCTAAACAATTTACCTGTACAAATCGAGCGCCACATGTCTCACATTTGTATGGCTTTTCTCCCGAATGAATTCGAGTGTGAGTCTTAAGATTAGCTGGTCTGTTGAACTGTGCTCCACAGATGTTGCACCGGTAGGGCTTTTCTCCTGAAAGGGGCAACAAGATAAAGTAAATCCATTTTGGTATACAAAACACTAAAACTAGCAATAAGCTCATCACACCCTGAAATGGCAGGGCACAACTGAGCAAGCTATAGCATTTGTGCCACCAATTCATATAGTACCAAGTATGGACTATGGGAGAAACTCCACACAATAGACAACATGACAGCTCTATACAGAGAATTCCCCAGGCTGGGATGGAACCCAGGTCAAGCATCATGGTGTATAGTCCCTAAAATGTGTACTGTCTATATTGTCCATTTCAAGGAAGCAAAGAATGCCACTAAGAGTAAAACATGATGAAATAACAAAAGCCTTTGGAGAAGGAAGCCAATGCTCACCTGTGTGGACAGTTTTGTGACTGGCAAGATTTCCTTTGTAGCGGAAGGCAGCCTGGCATCGGTCACACTTATATGGCTTGTCACTGTGCACCTGAAGAGTGTGCCTTTTTAATGCATCTTCCTCCGCAAATTTGGAATCACATTCGTTGCAGAAATAGGTACCATTTTCTAAAATAAAGGATGGAAAAAAAAAAATCTTAATGTGCAATCCTGCCAATTGGATCCATGTCCACTTCAATTTGAGTTCTGGCCCATTTCTTCTACGTATTGTTTCCCCAGCCACAGACTACTTGTCCTGCACACAGTAACATCTTCCAGTCAATATTTATATCAAAACGCACTACCCAGTACTTACCACAACTGGAGTCAGAGAATTCCGAGTGAATCTCAGTCATTTCCTCTCCAAAGTGAGAGCCAGGAGTGTTGGGGCAGATTTCAGAGTGCTGAGGTGAATGTGAGCCACAAGAAGTGCACTTTAAGTGGTTCACATAGAGGGAAGAGTGGCTGTCATTACTCCGAGGGGACCCTTCCATTGATCTGAAACAAAATACACTTGTTACACTACACTGGAAATATAGCAACTGAATGCTTCTTCTCAAATTAAAAGTCAGAAACATTTGCCTCTCTGACACAAAGGATTTTACCTGCTCACAATAGTGTTGAGTCGACTCCCCTGGGAGGATGGAAGGTCTTCAGCATGCTCACTTGGTTTGGGAGGCATCTGAAGGTCCAGCTGATCCTGTTCTTCAGATGGAAGGAAAGGTGGAGACATGTTTCTAAGTGGGGAATGAGATTCTGTATCTCGAGCAGCACAGCTGTCTTCTTTGGAACTCTGATTGGCAGAATTGAGGACAATAAACTTATACTTTTTCCAGTTGCGTGCCTTTGGGTCTGGGGAACACTGGGAGGAAGAAGAGGCAAGAGTGTGGGAGAAGGAGGCATTCTTGCTGCTGCTGGACTCTGTGGGAGAATTAGGCTGGCAGTCCGATTTCTGCGGGCTTTGTGGGCTGTTCAGAAGGCCTTTGCAACTTCCAGGAGATTCGTGATGAGAAGAATGTAGCTGGAGGTCCATTGCGTCCCCTGCTGAGCCATTTCCACTGCCCTCCATCTGCTCACGCCCAATTACTGAAAAGCTAGGGTTCCTGGAATGGGGGCTCACAGGCTTTGGACTCTGTGGAATTGTGAAATGGTTCTCTCTTCTCACCTCTTCATCTTCATCTACATCTCTGGAGCACGCGATGGTGTGACAAGAATTTGTTCCCACATTAGCAAATGTGCGACTATAGTCTGCTGGCATCATATTAGTGTTTTCAGGAGCAGAAAAGTGTTTGTGGAGAACACTTCCACTGCTGCCTCCTCTGGGATAGTCTGCAAAGGACATTTTGCTGTCTGTAATTTTGCCAAGTGGAAGAGGAAACCTCTGGACTGGCACATGGTTGTACAAAGGGTAAGGATTATTAGGAGCAACATACATGCCAGGGCCAAATGATCGCTCTTCGCGAAAAGGAGAACTATTGGGAGGCAGAGTCTCCAAAAGGTCCGATGAACGGAATGGATGAATATCCTGATGCATCAGCATGGGATTGGCAAGAAAATCTCTGGACATCTTAGGACAGTGTCTATCATCACTGAGAGAGAGAGAGAGATTGATTTTAGGTCATCCTTGGTCATTCTGACAGAATATCAATCACATTCTAAAACTTTGTCATGTAAGGGCCAAAACCTCATATTAGCAAATATTAAGCCTGTTTGGCCTTAACTAGAATTTGTTGAAATCATTCACTCTATTCTACCATAAAAAAGCATTAAGGAAGACAATACATACGTGCATTTTTTAAATAAAACTTGCTTCATTATTTAAAAAATAAATAAATAAAAAATCAGCAGTACATATTCATTTTAGCAAATAAACTCTACCAGTGGTCAGCATTGCTACTTTACAAATCAGTCATCCTGGCTTCTAACACTGCACACACTTGCAAGCAAAAAGTATCCATGGTCTACCTGTGTCTGTGCGAGTTGTCATTCAAATAATCTGTCCTTCTTTCCATATCCCTGAAGACACACAGGTTAGTCCCAGTGTGAATGCAAGTGCTATTGCATGCATAGGTAGACCTTTCAATGGACTGGCACCCTATTCTCCCTGAACTGGATTAAGTGATATTGTTTTTGAAGATGAACAATCATGTTGGAGCATCTAATTCCAGCCTAGAGAACCATCAATTTGGGGTAGATATTAGTAGTTTTGGCTTTACTTCCTAACAAAAGTAAAAGATATGCAACCAAAGGAATGTCCCAAGAAGTCAACTAACCTGGACTTAATGAAGCGGTGACAGGTGTCAACCACATGGTCCATCTGTAGGTAGACAGCAGTGTTCATGATCGCCAAGATCAAGCTTTCACGTATGGTGAGACGCGAGGTATACATGAAGTCCAAAAGTATTGCAAAGCCGTCTGAATCCACCTTTGGGTCCAATGTGATCGCACCAAGACTGCACTTGAGTGGGTCGGTAAAGATACTGTAGAACAGGCCACTTAAAAAAAAAAAAATGAAAATACATGAAGTTGTTGACACTGGTGCTTTGGGATAAGGCTAACTTAAGAACTTTGAACCAATGGCATATTAAGTCAAGAACGTAAGAACCAAGAAAGATTTAAGATGTACATGAACTCCCAATAGGCTGTGGTCATTCTCCTTGACTGCATTATAGTTTATCACAAGAGAGAAGTTTCAAATATTTTTATCCATCCAAGTACTTCCTTAATTAGCAAGTATAAAATTTGGTGACGGCCAAGAGCAAACGACAAAGACATAACCTTAAAAAAAGCATGAGAATTATTTTGAATGCCAAATGACAATTTCAGATTAATTTTACATCACAAGATCTCCAGCACTGGAGCTCCTGCTGTCATATTTATTATTTTAACATATTACTTAATTTTACTTGTTCAGAAAAGATTCACTGCAATTCCAGTTTTATACGGACCTATATATTGCAACAGGTGGCCAGGGCCCAAAGACACCCCTGCAGCATATGTTCCAGGGGAGCAAGCAATGGAGACCCAATATCTCCCCGTGGATGCCTTGGACTCCCGCAGGGCTTCATGGGGGTTGGAGTTTGGTGCAGCCCAGTTGGATTCCACAGGTGCTGCCATGGGGTACTGCAGCAGAAGCTGCTAGGCCCTTCTGGGCATTAGCTTTGCCCCACACAGATGTTGGTGATCAAGCACTTCTGGGTACCTAATAAAAGGAGCCACCACTCATTGGACAGAGTCGGGAAGAGGAGGAAAAAGCTTGGAGGAGGAGTGGTGGGGGAAGAAAGGAGTACAGCTTTTAATTGGTGTTCTGATACACTTGGGACGGTGTTGTGCCTGTGGGGATTACAGGGAAGACATACCCCACAGATGAACAATAAAAGTCTTTTTATTTTATACGTGCCTCCAGTGTGAATCAGTGTTGGGTCGGGCGCTTATATAGCACCTTGTTACCATCCATATTATAAATGAGACAGCATGATTTGTTTTATGATCATGCTCTCATTAGGATATAGCTTTTCACAAAGTTGGTATAACGTTTTCCAAAAGTTGAAAAATGTAAGAAAATGGGGTTGGGCAGGGGGTGTGGCAGTTTAACACAAAAAAAAAAAAAAAAAAAAAAAAAAAAACCCCCACACAAACCACTACCTTAATACTTACCTGCAAGCCATGAGGACAGTTTTGTGAGCACGAAACTGCTGTCTGTTTACCACGATGGTTACATCAGTCAAGATATCACGGCTGCGGAGGCGGTTTAGGTTGAGTAGCACATCACTTGCATGTCGTGTGAACTGGATGCAGCTGTCTGCTGCGCAGGCCATTTTGATGATATCTAAACTGACAAACATATGCAAACATCACTCTATGTACCTGTAGCAGTTTGTACTCTTAGAGTATAAGGGTCAGAAAAATAAAAATCAGCTAGTGTACAAGACATTTTGAAAAGTATGGGGCTATTCACCTTGCATCCCAGTAGTAGGAGTTCATCTTCCCCACGGTCAAACAATTTTGATCAAAAGCTCTTATGCAAAGGTATTACATCCAATTGTCTGAATTGGAGATTAGTTTAGCTGCTTCCTCAACTGTTTGAACAGTTGAATTTTAATCACTAAACAAGAGTATTTCTATTCATTTTAGAAATGTCAATTTGCAAGGTGAATGGAGACAAATGCAATATAAACTGAAAGTCAACAGATGTTACAACCATTCTGGACAACTGGGTGTATGAAAGAAAAAGAAATGTACACTTATTCTGGGAAATCCCCTATTCTGAAAAAAATATGCACTTACAACATGACAATCACAAAACCAAAAGTGCATGGTACATAAAATGACAATTTAAAGTATTTTCTTAAGGAACTGAATGACCACAAGTGTTTCTAACCTGAAAATTACACAGACTGTTTTGACCAGGCACAGGATTGGAGTGTGCTGAATTAATAAGGTGACAATGCTAACTACTGTAACCTAAAGTGCCACCTTAGTCCATTTTTGAAGATAATTACTCTAATACAAGATCATAGTGCAAAAGTCTGGAAATATTCAATAGAGAGGAAAATATAGTGAGGGAATCAACCTCAACACTCCCTTCCAAAATCAATTTTAAGCTTACCAATTACCCCTTGACATGCATTTTATACATGGGTTGAAAAGTTAAGCAAACAGGTAATGCATGCAGACCCCACATAAATATAACAAACAATCTAATGTTGGAACAAAGATCTGTGAAACTAAGAGGCAGCAGTGATCACCACTGAATCTTAAAATTCTAAAGCATCAACAAAATACTAGGGAAAAAACCTAGCACTAAAGAAATGATTAATTACTAATTTATATATATTAAATTCTTCTTAAAAGCTGCTAATGTTTAAGATGAGCCTCTCCTCAAAGATGTCACATTTGCTAATCAAGGTTACATAATGAGAAATCAAATTTTACAGGTTTTATTAACAAATTGAAAAAGGAACCTGCCACAGAATCAAGGAAATCCCCAAAAGGGGACAGTGAAACTGGAAACATTCAAAACCAAATGTGTGTCTCTTGTGAAGCCTTAATTCAGCTCCTACCAGAGAACCATCCATCCATGTAACGCTATGTTGCATAATACATTGTCAATGTAAAAATGTATATAGCACATTTAAAACATAGGAATGCTGTGACTAAAGTGCTTTACAATAGAATAAAAGAAAAAACATACAATATTTCAGTACAACCACTCAAACTAAAAGCATTTCAAATCACTACCCACTATTTTACTAAACCATTATTTTTAAAACATTGCTTCCACTTCCCCCCCCCTGATTCTTCCTGCAGAACCCTGCACCAAGGAAATCTCATCCAGAGCCATTAACAGACCACTTGTGGAATTTAACATGCAAGGCACACTATAGACTTAATTTTTTCCAAGTAGTTAACAAGTGGTACACTAGGGAGTGCTGTTTTACTGGATGAGCCATGCAGTTGGCAAACCTACAATTCTCATCAATATTGGACTGTTTTAGCCAGAGGAACTAACAAATCATATACTCTCTCCCCCATAAACCAGCGACCCCCCTATTGGTAGGACAAGCATGTTAAGTAACTCAGACAGGGTCAGAATTATGTGCTTTACAATACATGAGATTCACCACCAAGACACACTGCTTGTAGTCAGATAGGACTGAAAAATAGGATATCAAATATTTGATACATTTGATCATGACTCATCACCCAGCAGCTAAGATAAAAATAAAACATCTGGTAGAAGGTGTGTTTGTGAGGCTGTATAATAAACAGAATGAAGAACAATGACTAAGAACATAATTGCTTGCATTAACTCACACCCACCACAAGTACAGAAAGTTGCTATGCCTATGATCAATTCTAGCACCCAGAGCCTATCCATCACATGATACCAGCCTAATAATCACACAATTCTGCTGCTTTGGGTCACGTAATTGGAAATAAAAATCTTCTTAACAGTGTTCATCATGCAGTAATTGTGTTCCTTTTTCAAGTTCCCATGACACTCTGATAATGGACTTGTTCAGATGTCATACATTCTGTACAAGTGACGAGCATTCTATTTGCAGAGCTGTCTGGCAGTGCAGCAGCTTGAACCTCCTAAACTAGGCCATCCTGATATTAAGACAGCAACATCTGAATATTTTCTTGTGAATCATATTCAAATAAAAAGCCAACAGATACCTGGAATACTTGCCAAAACTTAACACTGTATTTAAAAAAAAAAAAATCCATACCTCTCCTGAACCTCTTTGTGGACACTTATTGCCACTGAGAGTTTAGAGATAGCTTGTTGACAAATGTGTTTTAACACAGTAATTGTCACCTTTAAAAAAATGTTAGTATAAAAAAAGTATCCCTGGTATACGAAGTCTATGCATGGACTAGATAAAAAGAAAATAGATGGAGCAAAAGTATAAAAGCGGAGCAAGATGGATAATCATTAAGCATTACTAGAGGAGCAGTGCAGTGGTATTAGGAGTGGGCATTACCACTACTTTAGAGACCTGGGTTTAATTTCTGCGTATTGCTTACGCATTCACAGTAACAGTTTTGTCCAATATACCAAAGACGTGCATATTTTGTAAACTACCAACACTGATTAAGCCATGTATGAACATGCCTTGGCACTCCACGGCGAGCACAGTCCGATTACCGGGAATGGACTCGGCGCCAAAAAAATGAAAAGAACAGTTTTGAAATTGCGCCGAAATTAGACAAGGAAAAGCAATCACAAGGTGGCGCTAAATAACTACTAACGGATACGAGCGCTCTTGGCGTGTATAAAAGTGCACAAACCACGTCTAGCACTTTAGGGCAATCAACCATAGCGAAGTCATGCCTGGTAAAGTGTGCTTCTAACTAGTCACTTTCTAATCGCTAGCCGCGATTTCCTCATATTAAAATTGTATCAAAACTATGAGGTGTTCAATACGTATGGGGCAGGAAATCGCATATTTTAGATTGACGGATCCAATTATCAATGACAGGGAAATGCGCGGTTCAATATCTCGCCTTCCGTAAGGAAACATCAGTTTTGTACTGTAAGCCTTGACAAACACGTAGTCACTGCTAAACACCACTTGCTCTAACAGAGAGAAGTTCCGACAGCACTTTTAGAAAGGCTGGTTCTAACCCTGGACGGGATATCATTCCATCTATGGGCATTTGTGCGTTCCTGCCCACTCTGTTTCACACAAGGCGGGGAGGGTTGGAGAATAACTATGCGATGGAGACATGGTATTCCGATTATTTTTACAGATTTTTAAAACAAATTTAAGTACTATTATGACCGGCAGATCTTATATGAATATTAGCTAGTTTACATCCTTAGTAAGTCAAGGGTGTTGTCACGATTTTTAGGGCGGGTCATCAGGTTTTACAAGGCAGGGACACGAGCACAATTCCATCCATCTACTGTGGACAGTAGTATACTAGCCAACGGTAACGTCATTGAGCAGACAACTATAGAGAAAATACAACAGACACAAAGAATGGGACTATCTACATTGAACCGTTTTTTAATCGAAAACTCAACTCCAAAAGATTAGCCTAACAAGACAACCAACAACAAGAAACTAAACTACGAATGGACACTAATGTTATTTCGTTTCACGGCAAATTTACTGGACTGAAGATTCTACATTTATTTAACGCTATTATACTTAAATCAGCGAAGCAAATTTAACAAAACTGCCCATGCGTTTATCGGGAAGACACTGTATAAAAATATTTCCGTGTGATTTTCTAACACGTAAAAAACATGAACGTTCACATTTTAAAGACTGCGTTTTCCGTCTCATGTTTGTAGCATGGTATTTGAGTAATGCGCTTTTGAGGATCATCAGACAACATTAAACCCCCACCCGACCTCCGTCTGCAGAAAGCCGACCCTATCCCAAAATAACCCCTGTGAATGTGAGCTAAAGAGGGAGGCGCGGGCGCGGGAGGACTGAGCATAAAGCCAAAGTCTAGTTCAGTGTGGCCGAGTTACTGTGTGACCAGATCGGGGGCGGGACAGACGGGGGGGCGTTTAAAACGACCGTATTCTGCCGAACTTTGAGAGTGTTATAATCTGAGTGGGCGATTCCGTTAAGAACATAAAATTCGAACGTCCAAAAATCTGAATTTACACACAAATTCTTAATTTGTCTGATAATCGCCCCGTTACTGACCTCACTTGGGGAGAAATTTAAAAACGTTTATGTTTATTTGTGGACTGGAAACCAAATACAGGCAGAAAGCTTCATTAGACAAAAAAAAAAAAAAAACACACACACACACACACACCCCACACACACACATTCCCCGTTCACGACCTAAGGTGAAACAGTGAACTGCACAATTACGAACAGGCTGCAAGGGAAGAGCGTATAGTCCGCTTAAAGGAAACGCAACTTCAAATTTGGCAACTCTCGCTTTCAAGAATTCACCCACTAGAAAGCTTGCCAGAAATCAAATCTCTAACAAGATGCATAGCAACACACGCACACACACAGGTAGTTTTGAAAAGGACTGAGTTTCCCTTTGTTGATGTACGGCTACAATAAGAAGCCAACCACCTGTTCACGAAAAAAGCCTAATAAACACTCCTATGCGCACGACAGGTTGGGGGCGGCCGGTATGAAATATTTTTAGATGCGATAGATAAATACACCACCCCCGCACACGGAATCACAAGTACACAAATAAAAACAATTATGAGACTTCAATAGATTTTAAAGTACATATCCAATGCATTCAGTCACTGGCAGCATTTAAGACATTTGGTTTCGCAAACGTCACCTTCTTGTAAACATTTCAACTATTTATGCATATATAAACATACAATATTTTCCTTGCAAACTGTGTAGAATTATGTGCACATATCTGTACACATTCGGTTGTGTGTAGACGGATAGATCTTAATGACTCTGTTTTAAACTTCTATTGTACATAACATTTCCAATTACTTTTGATCTTTCTTTGATCAACACAGACGTCTTTCGGCTTTTTGTGCACGCGCGCGCCTGTGAGCTGTCAGGTGTTTCCCTTCTCACTCTCGCCATGTAAATCTTGCGTCGCTCTGGTTTCCCGGGCCATTTTCTTTGCAGTCACCCAGCCTTTTTTTTTTTTTTTTTTTTACTCTCGGCTTGCTGTATGTAATCTTAATTTCTTCCTCTGGCGGGCTCTCGCACTCTCGAAAGAGTGGAACGCCAGCGCCCTACCTGGAAGAGCAACCCGATCGTTCGGGCTGCGTAGCTCTTCCCCAGGAGCTTACCATTTAGAGCCAACAAGCTGACTCACGCACATCTCTAAAAATACCAACCGTCCAATCAACTCTGGTAACACTTGTTGTACTGGTGGGTTTATTATTTTTATTATTCCGTTGACAAGCCACCAGACGACCACCAGTCAGACACCCTGTGCAGGTGGGGAACAAGGTTATCACGTCGAAGACCTCATCGACCGATCACTTGGTGCATTTCCCTGCTCTACAAACGTGACACCACTGTGACAACCCTCTCTAGAATGTTCCCATGCTGAAACGGTGCCTGTCAGGCTGGCACGTACGTGCGCGTACACTCTCCGAGACCAACAAGCTCCCACTGCCGGGACAGTACAGTCGGCCAAAACACAGTCACTTTCAATGGGAAGTGGGGCCGCACTTCGCAACGCAACCACCCAACGTAGCATGAAAAAAAACAAAACGTAAACTCTGCGCAACACTCCAGAAACAGCTTCCATTCTGCCAACACAGCGAATGCGCAGTTGTCCGCGGCGAACGCTTTACTAAAGGAACAGGTCTGCTTCGCACCAAACTACTGGCAGGAAAAAAAAGAATTAAAACAATCACCTGGTCCGGCTTTCCTAGAAACTCTTCGCATCACCCCTTCTAAGAACCCCAGTTCTAAGAATCAGAGCAGCTAAATTCTCGGAATTTGAGCTTAAGGGTGTACCATTTTCTTTAGGCAGGGGAAGTCGGATTCGCTCAGTACCTAGTGAAAACATGTATTTCACTGACACTGGAGCTTCAAATACTGCAGATAAATGTTTAAATAGTATATTTTTAAAGTGAAATGAAGAGTCAATCATTATGTCTGTCCCCGAAACCTCAAAGAGCCCCTAATTTCTGTTTTTATCCCCCCCATTTACAGTGGTTGCCCGAGTCCCGAGCGATCACGTGGTTTGCAAGACGGGTGACGTCGTCGAGAAAGTTTTCGCTCCGCCTCCCGATTCTCAGAACTAATTTGCTATTCTGTGACATAACGTAGGGCAGTCTCTATAATAAAGCGATAGACTACATATACAATACTGTACATTGTGATTGCAGGGACCCGTACAGGCTACAACGTTTGTCTTTTACTTCTGGCTTCATCGTTTTATTTGTTTTTTATTTTATTTTCTATCCCTTGGGTGTCATGCAGCATCATCTTGGTGTTTTTTTTTTATTCTGGAAGATCAATCTATATCACTTGAACGCTTCCCTTCTGTATTTCGAAGGCCTCGTCAATGCGTAAATGCTGTAGTTAATTGGTTTGTTTGCCTGCTTTTTGCTGCTTTACTTTGTTTTCCTTCCCATTCGTGTGTTGGTCGATTCACAAGGTAGGGCGCACCGGCGGCGCGCCATTTGACATGTCTTGTACTGTATGCTCGTAAGGTGACTCGGCTAAATCAAAAGCACTATATTTTGGGGATGTACGATGGAGGTCTTTCAATTGTGATTGCAAATGAGTAGATATGTACAGCTGGAACTTTTAAAAATGACGGCGTTGAGGCGTTAGAGCGGGTGTGCTTTTTATGTAAAATAGGGGTTTGTGCAGTTGAGCGTAAGCTTTGCCTGTTGGGCTAAAAATGCTTCATCAGCGTGCTAGTATAAGCCAAATATGAATTTTATAAAAGGCCATAAGTCAAATGGCTTATTTTAGAAGATATGGTATTTTGTTAAGGTCGTCTTTAACATTAATTAACATTTCCGATACAGTGGGGGCTGCACTCAACAAGTTCTTTTCGAGTTCATTTTTGTATAGCGCCACCCGCCTTTGCTATCTGTGCAAATTCGTGCATCAAGGTTGTCACGACGTAGTTTATTAGCAACACCTCCGTGCTGCCATCCTGCGTTTTAACAGGCCCGACGCGAGTTTGGTGCACACAGAGAAAGGTCGGAGGGCACAGGCTTCTTCATTACTTGTGGCGCAACCGACTGCACAATAGAGAGAGCCAAAACGGTCTGTGCAGCCATCACTGCTAGCTGTTGTGCCGATTGTTTTAGTTTTTTTTGTGTCGTTGCTGTTTCTTGCAGTGCTGCTATCTTGTGGCCTATGTCTAGCCTCGAGTGTAAGACATGCTAATGGTGGCAGTGTTCTGTAGCTGACATGAACGATTAAGATAATCTATTCCACTATAACATCAGCGCTTATATTTTTACCGGACGACAACGATATTGTGCTGTACAATAACTAGATCGTCGTACCGCGTGAACAACACGTGTCACCTAGGTGTTGTGAAAGGCATACACACCTGTCAAGATTACCGAGCAGAATTTGGATTTGTGGTGTTTCTGTTTGTTTTGAGAGAGGGGAAGAGGCTGCAAATGAAGGGAAGCTTCACAAATCCTGCATTACTCTGTCAAACTGGGTTAACTCAATGCAGTATATTCTGGCAGAATCGAGCATAAGATATTAAGCAGCTCTGGACATTGGTCCAGTGTATCGCAAGGCCCACCCAGGCTACCTTATTAAAGAGTCCACAACACTAAATGCACTACAGGAAATATTCGAATAAAAACTAAAATGACTTTTTATCTGTCAATGAACTATAATTCCACACTGAGAAAAAAAAGTTTACCGTATTTTGGCCTTTAATGACACGGCAAATGTAACTGCTTTCAAAACATTAATAAAGTAATAGAAATCCTCCGCGAATTTTATTAAAAAATATTGGTCATATAGTAAGGTTACTAACAGTATTAGTAAGATTTCAGCATCGTCTATTCTAGTGCAGAACAGAATCATTTTTGTGTTATAGTGATCAATGGACATGCGAATTGCCAAAGCCTTGTATCAAATTCAGTGGTACCACAAATGTAGCTCATGTTGTAGAGATTGATGGGCTATTTTGCTTTTAATTGGATTTTGACACATGATGTTTAATTCACTTAGGTGTATTAATTAAAGGAACGTGACATTCCCAGTGTGATTTTCCACTATGCCTCTTTTGTTAATTTTTGGATTTATTATATATGCAGCCACTGACAGGTGCGCAAGAAGGGCAATGTGCAGTTGCACTTTGGTGATACTAATGATGTTCCGATTAGCAATAGTTTTCATATAAAGGCTAAAATTACAGCATTTACTAAAGCAATCAGGTTGAGATCGAAGTACAGACTCAGGCACACTGGGTGAATGGTTTACCAGAATTTGGGACTCGAAGTCCTCTCATTTTGTTTTTTGCTGTAAAATATTTCTGCGAATGCTGACATCGCCTCAGCAAAGTCTTGCCCTTTAACATCCATTTTCTAAAGATCGTTATTGATTTTTACGACGAGCAAGGCAGGTTACCCAGCAATACGACCAGGAATTACACAATCTACAGCACGGTTTGAAAGTTTTTAACGACTTTGGACTTGTCAGAGTACTTTTAAGTCGCACTTTGTTGTTGTTATAAGTATTATTATATTCGTGTATATACAAAGCTCAGTGTTACAGGTCCTGTACTTGAAAAGTGCGTAGCCAAACGTGCTGCATTATACGTAGTCTTGCTGTTTGTCTGAGCATTAGGTTCAGTGGAACAGATAAACTACGTGCCATTTCACTAATCATAAGTGCCATCTTGTACTCTTGCAACGTACACATGGCTAATAATTCTTGTTAATTGCTGAAGGCAATCCCGTGATTGTGGTTCAGTTTCATTAACTTCCACGGACTCCAATTACTCCATTCGAATAGGAGTTGCACTGCAAGGGTGTGCCCTGCCTTTAGGAGTTTCCATTCTCGCCCTAAAGTGTTCAAGTTCATCGAGGGGCAGGGCAATGACAAGGTGTTTCATTCAACAAAACCGTCCAGTTGGACCAGTCTAGACAGCTTTTCGTCCGTGAGCCCAGGGTCTCATGTGATTGGAGGAATAGGCGGGGGCCACAACGTCCTATTTTTTTCGAGAACAATATAATAGCACTATGGGGTGTTATTAGTGCGCTCGCGTTCACTGACTCAAATTGCATGCCTTTTGTATTTTTGTTTCCTCCTCTCGTGCTCTCTACCCGAAGTACATAGGTTGTTTCGAAGTTCATATTATCCATTTCCTTATTGAAACGCATATTGTAAATTAAATGGTCGTCGGAAAGGGTTTTCACCGCAGTAACAAAATATTTTAAATGTTTAAGGATACTGAAAAAAATGGCTCGACAGCTTTCATTAATACGAATCCTCAACAATTCAATTTTACTTCATTAATAAGTTCTCACTGTCCCATTACTTCCTAAATTTATATCATCACCTTATTTTCCTTGTTCCATTCTAAAGCACATAATTGGCAAAACTGGATATAAATACTGAGTACTTGAATATAAATAACACAAAATATACGATCCTGGAGTTATGGTTTGTTTGAGGTCATACACGTAGAGTGCATTCTTGAGAGCAGCAACGAGAGCCTATAGGGAGAACGTGGGGCTGCAAAATAAACCTCCGCGAGCCGTTTGTGTTTAGTGTTCTGCAGATCGGCTTGTATAAAATAATCTTTTTGCGCTCACTTCTCAAAAATGACCTTCGAGTATGGACATCGAGCAAAGCCAAATTAACAGTTTGTATCGAAAATGTTTTTCTACTAAGTTTAGATAATTGTGTCCCGGTTAATAAATCAAACGAGCGTGCAGGTCGCTTTATGGTTCTTTTTATAAACTCTTACGGATTTTCTATCCAGAATGTTTGATTTTCAGCATGGTAAATACATATTTAAATATATTAATAAATATTAAAATGTTCTACTTTAACTGCTGTATATAGTTAAAACATTTTAAGAAATGCCGAAAGTGAATGATGTTTCAATTTAAACCAAACGCGTCAGTGTTGTCTGTTTTTAAATCAAACTGAAACTGTCATTTATTATTATTATTATTATATAAATATTTGCAATATTTGATTTTATTTATATATTGAAGCAACAAAATTTAATTTGGTAAAGATAAAACGCATATGACAGCTGCAGAAGATATTTCTTTTTGAAATTTATTTCTTACTATGTTTCAGAATAATTATCTATGTTAAAAAGTAGTGGTAACAGTTCAAGCAACCAAGACCATAATAAAGATCTGAAAGTGACTATCAACGGGCACCACGTTTAAAGTTTAGTGGTTTTTTGTTCGTTTCTGAGGATACTATAGCGTTTTTATTTATTTACTTATTTATTTATTTATTTATTTATTTATTAAATACTTGTGCTGGCGTCTTGTGTTATTCAGTACGAAAGAGTTTGGCAGTTTTTTTCGACGAGCCTTTTCTGCTTGTGAGATATATAGAAAGGTTACATATAAACATACTGTATAAAAAGTGTCTGCTCAGTATGGCAGGCCATCTGTTCCAACTTCCAATATTTTTTGTTTACTCAGTTTATACTTAAATCTGTGCTTATTATTTTTCCCACACATGTCAGTCCTTAGAAGAATTAATATTTGGCTTCGTCATCACAAGTCGAGGTTATTAAAATGCAGTCCTTTTGGTCTTATTCCAGTGTTAGCAGCCAATTAGCTTAATTTATCTGATACTCTTGGTAGGACACACTCTATTGCTCACCATTATTTTTAGCAATTTTTAAAAGTTAAATTCAGGGTCATTTGCTTACTTTATGGCTCATAATGCTAAGAAAGTAAGGCATGCCAAATAATTTGAAGCCTATGGAAATATTACAATGTTACAAGTTTGAGAGCTTAGTTGGAATGACATTCAGGTCGTGTACTGACATCTTTTTAAAGTAAGAGTGTTTTATAACATAAGATATTTCCAAAACTTTTTATTTTTCAACCTCAGAAAAGACATGTTGTCTTTGAATATGTTACTTTAAAGTCAAATAATTTATGATTTAAAATGCTAAACCTGACATTACTGAAATGCTTACAGCATGAATTGCTTGGGCTGCGCTCAACTAATAAACATACCACCCGTCATTTTTTTATTAATAAGTCTGATATTTTTAAGATCTAATTTGGTTTCCCAAATTCCATGAAGTGAAGTTCCTGAACTGTTCCGTGTATAGTTTGTAATTGAACCGTGCAGACCCATTTAATGGAGTTATTGCACTGAACTTCCCCAGACTGTTATTTCTCATTATGTGCAATTAAATTTGGTGTAGTGACATTTTTGAAAAGCCAAAACATTTTTCTCTACTTGTGAATATCATAAGACTTGATGATTGTTAAAAGCGGTCATTGTACTATGTTGTTCTCTTTAATGAATATTCATTTTCCTTATCAGTTGTTCCATTATTTCTTTACAGCAGATAAATTGTTACACATTTTATAACCATGTACTGCTATTTTTGGGCAGGTTCTGTTAAAAATTATTTGAGAGCGAGAGCACTTTATGAAATGCAAAACACAATAAATCAATAACTTTTTGCTGGAAGTTTGATTTTGATATTCTAACTTATAATGGTAGCCTTTTGTAATGTATACACATTTAATTTGCTATGTACAAATAAAAGGATTTGATCTAGATGCTTTGAGTTCGGATTGTGTAATTTGTTTTGTGCAGTTCTTTTATTTTGATCCTGTTCATCAAAGTTCTTTTTTTTTTATGTTTCAGCACTTTTTCTTAAAATGTTCATCTATTGAGTGATAAATGCTACTGCATCCATTGGTATTCCATCCATCTTCTAACCCGCTGAATCCAAACACAGGGTCATGGGGGTCCACTGGAGCCAATCCCAGCCAACAGAGGGCACAAGGCAGGAACTTATCCCGGGCAGGGTGCCAACCCACCGCAGGACACACACAAACACACTGGGCCAATTTAGAATCCCCAATCCACCTAACCTGCATGTCTTTGGACTGTGGGAGGACACCTGAGCGCCTGGAGGAAACCCACACAGACACGGGGAGAACATGCAAACTCCATGCAGGGAGGACCTGGGAAGTGAACCCGGGTCTCCTAACTGAGAGGCAGCAGCGCTACCACTGCGCCACCATGCTGCCCCCCATTGCTATTCCTTCCTTTTTTATTTCACAGAGTGCTGATATGCAGTTGTTTTTGTTAGGATAAAAAAAAGATTTTGTAATTGTTCCATGACTGCACACCTCTTGACTTGCAACTGTACAGTGTGGTTCATTTGTTTTGGGACTACAGGCCTCCCATGTTCTAGAAAAGAATAGTCATTTGTTGGTCTTTGCAGGTTAACTGTGAAATCATCCAACCTGTTCTTTAAAAAGTGTATTTTTGCCTGGTAAGCTTTGCCTTTGCTAAGAAATGTTTCATCTTAATGTTTAAGACATACAGTTTTATTATTGATCTTCATGCCAGTTGTTATACTGTCACTGTATTCAGGGTTGATTCTTTCCTTGCATAGAAAGCTTCCAGGATGGACTCTTGACCTCTCTATTGTGAACAGAGTAATACTGATCTATCCACCCAGCATCACCATTAAGGCGAATGAGGCATTTTCCTAGAGTGCAGAATAGAGTGTTTTTCCAACCACACAGGTTAGCTACTGAACATTCAATTAGTGCACTAATGAGGTTGGCCTGCGGTGCAAAATAACCTTGTATTAGCACTGAATCCACTCTTAATCCACTTTTTCAATGCAGGCATCAAACTGCAAGAGATGAATCAACTCTGAATGGGATTGTTTATTGTAGGACACACTGAAAACAGATTTTAGTCAATTTTAAAACTGTCATTTAACTTGACAGCATGCCTTTGGATTGTGCCAAAACATGTACATGAACACAAGGAGAACATGCATAAACTAGATAAATGGTAAATTTGTTAACAATGAGATGATGCCATAATGAGCTTCTTTTTGTCAAGTTTTGATTAATTCTTCATCTAGTTCCACACAG
The DNA here is from genome assembly GCA_026402145.1 of Polypterus bichir lapradei. Taxonomy (NCBI): domain Eukaryota; kingdom Metazoa; phylum Chordata; class Cladistia; order Polypteriformes; family Polypteridae; genus Polypterus; species Polypterus bichir. Next base: position 106,874,375 of record JANRMT010062813.1, on the reverse strand, counting down.
CTTCTTCAGTGTTAAAACTCCAATCATCTCTTTTCTTTCTTTCGAATCAAGGTTGGGGTGGGTGACAGCCAGTGTTCATTCAAGCAGCATTGGATACAAAGCAGGTACCAACCCTGGCTGAAGATCTTGTCTGCCTCAATTCACTGTTACATAATTTGTTTAGAATTGCCTGTTTACCTAAAAATCTGTGTGTTTTTGGGATGTGGGAATAGAGTCAACAGAAACAGAACAGGTATACTTCAGATATAGGATTTAAACACAGGAATATCTAGCAGTTAGGCTGTAGCACTACCCACTGCACCACCATGACACCCATTGTTTGGACTGTCTTTCTCAATCCAGACAATTTAGTTAAATGTGTCAGTCCATGCTGGCTTAAGATTGTTGTCCATTTTAATTTTGGAAATGCTAAATGATCAAATCAAATCTTATTTTTTTTTAGCCTATAGTCACATTTGTAAAATGTGCTTTGAAGCACCAAGCCAAGTGTCACAGAAAAACAGAACTGAAGCTGCCTGTCAAAACATGTTCAACACATTCCATACGTTTTTAGGTAGACAGTTAGAGGCCATGTACACAAACCAAGAGTATGGAATTTTTTCAGTCATCTTAACAGTATGTACAAGCTTTGTGGAAGAATTCCATATTTTAAAGTGAGATATCAATCACAAACAAGGCCCGAAGAGAACACCATTCAAAAATATTTCAGTATAGGGAAGATCTAAAGTGAGGTGCTGCTAGGCTTGGGCAATGCCTTGATTTAACCTTTAATACACAGTGCACAACAGACAATTCTAAAGTATACCTGCAAAGGGTGGTATATCAAATAAAAACTAATTTACAAGAAGGATAAACAGATTGGCTGTGTGTGGTTAACAAGGCACAGCAATCAGTTTGTCAGCCTTATTGCCGGTCATTCTCATTTGTACAACAGGAACATGGAGTGTAGTGATAGACTAGTTTAGTTTATCCATTAAGTTCTATAGAGAACCAGCAGCAGGGTACCCCGTTATCTGAAATGTTTCCTAGCTGTGGAGCTCTAATGTGGAAGCCATGTGCATCTGTCAATTCTTTATTAAATAGGAGCTAGCAAAAGGTGTCCTGGGAGGCTAACGTGTCACATCATAATCTTAAAATGTCCGTTTGACTTCTACCAATTCTCCTGTGGTGCTTCCTGTTGACTCATTTGCATCCAAAGGTTTTGCCTTTAGATGGTAGGCCTTGTGTTGTTGGAATCAATAAAGAAGAGACCATCTTATGTGAAGCAATCATCTGATAACGAACAGAGCAAATATTAAGTCAAAAAGGTAACCGGCCTGTGTGGAACCAGACTATTTCAAGAATTTTATTTTACAATAAATACCATTCCTCTGATGATTAATAAAAACTTTCTTTGTAGGATTTAGAATTCTCTAAATTCTCAGTTAAGTTACTGACTGTCCATTCACCTATTTTCTAAATTCACGTTGTCCATTCCAAATTTGTAGCAAGTCCATCCATTATCCATCTATCCATTATCCAACCTGCTATATCCTAACTACAGGGTCACTGGGGTCTGCTGGACCCAATCTCTGCCAACACAGGGTGCAAGGCAGGAAACAGGGCGCGTGCACACACACCCCCCCACACCCACACTCCAAGCACACACTAGGGACAATTTAGAATCGCCAGTGCACCTAACCTGCATGTCTGTGGGAGGAAACCGGAGTACCCGGAGGACATTTAGGCAGACACGGGGAGAACATGCAAACTCCACGCAGGGAGGACCCGGAAGCGAACTTTGTCTCCTAACTGCGAGGCAGCAGTGCTACCCACTGTGCCATCTTGCCACCCTTGTAGCAAGTCACAGGACTATATTCATTCTAATGTAACAAATGATACACCCTCAGTGGGGAAATGTAATACAGAACTTCACAATGAAACCCCTAATGCCAGATAACCCTGTCAAATCATGTGGAGCAGGAGCTAAGGCCTCATTTAGACCCAAACCTATTTTTTACTATGAGGCATGTGGTCAGTAGAAGAAACACTAAACATAATAGCAAAACTAAGCTGCCCAAAAACTATTGATAATCAAATACAGTTTTAGAGTAATGGGATCTGAACTCTCATATCTGTAATGGATTCTGAATCTTCATAGACTTCTACAAAAACAAATTCAAAGATAGTATTGTAAGATAAATGCTCGCTTCTCCATTACAGCTCCTCATGTGAGCCCTACATATAGGAAATGTCTTGAATGGCTTGCTGTCTAAAGCTCAGTCGTGGAACACAACTGTTGTAATGGCTGAAGTGACATCCCCTGCTTGCATTCATTTGTTAACATAACATAACATGACATGACATGACATAACCCACTTAATCCGATTCAGTGTTGTAGAGGACTGGAGCTTATACTAGCAGCACTGGGTGCAAGACAGGAAACAGCCCTAGATGGGATGCCACTCCATTATAGGGCTCTCTTACACACACACCCTACATTCAAACAGGAGCCAATTTGGAATTGCCTAATATGTGCATCTTTGGCATGTGAGAGGAAAATGCAATATTCACAGAGACAGACACAGGAATCAAATCCTGGATGCTGAATCCAATGAGCATCAGTGCTGCCCACTGCACCACTGTGTCACACGTTTTAAATGAAAAAAGATTGTTTATTTTCTATTAACATTTCTATTAACATTCATTGATGATGAAGACACATCACGGAGTATTTCACCTTACGATGCCTAGGGTGTGCCTTCATTTCTAGGATTCTGTGTGGACTTTCCCCACTCACATGTATTTCCTTTGGTAAATGTTAGTTGATTGGAGTCTTCATGAGAGACGGTGCCCTGCAACAGTGTCTTCCATGGTCGATTCCTTTCTTGTGCTTCTGGCTGTCAGAATAAATTCAGACTGTCCATGACTGATAGCTTTGGAATGAAGATAGCTTCATCTTATAAATAATTGCTGCTGCCTGACCTGGCATGATAGTGTTAATGGTTATTCGTATAATGCCTTTTTAGCCATTCAATTTAGAATGTACATACTGATAGGTTGACATGTATTTTACACCTCGATTTCACTTTGTATAAAAGCTCATCTCATGTAAAGTTTTCTTGAATTTCGTGCTCAATTAAAAGAGGGCTATAGATTCACAACATTTCAAAATACCCTAATCAGCACCATAAATGTTTTACTGTACCTTTAATCTTGGACATCGCAGGCATCCTTGCCATACAGTTCATAGCTGCTATCCTGAAATGGCCAAGTGAGAGTGAAGCCAGGGGAAGAGAAGCGAGAAGGTGCCTTTGTCATTCAGTGCTACAATGATAACATCTAACTTGATAACAGGTAAATTCAATCATTTGTTTAAAAAAAGAGATTATGCATAGTACAAATGAGATGAGTTTCATTACTTTCCTAAACCACCTCTGACTGAGTATCAAATTTCCATTCACACAGATTATTCATTATCTCATTTCCACCATTAAGAGGATGTTGTTTCATATTAGCCAGGTAAATACTGTGCTCTTTGCTCCAGAATTATTCACTAGATATGTGTGACAGTGCCCGATCAGCAGCCCTTCCACAGCTTTATCTGAGAGCCCCCTTCTAATCATCAGTAAGCCAGGTCATGACAGATTAGGCAGATCTGATGAAATTGCAGAAAGTTCTGAGAAGAGTTTCCAGAGTAACATCAGAAGAGAAGCAAAATAAAGAGAACCAAGTCTAAACCTCAACCCTTTGAAGACCACAGCAGCAAATAGTTTTTATTTTTATTCCAGGTTAAAGCAGCTTTTATAGGCATTTTATGGGCATCTTGTTCTTTTCAACTTCTTAACTCAATTACCTGGGTAAAACATAGCTTTCAGGATCAGTGCTTCAAGCGATCTGATGTCTCCATTCTGGTGATGCTTTTTAACGAGAGTTTCTCACATCTCTTTAGTTCAACTCCTCTCAGGAATGAAATTTCACATCTCCCCATTTCTCCATATCTTGAACAGAATAAATACTTTTCATGTTTTTCTTCCCACTTTTTATGAAGATATATCCTGACATCACGAATGCTCAAGTGCAGTTCAAATATCATAATCTTGTGGCTCCTTCAAAGTCTTTCAGTTCATGAAGAGCACAGACACATAACACCACTATTTACTAGTCTTTGAGCATTAATGAAGTGGTATCTTTGCATAAGGTTTAACATTCTTGTCTGGCTACATTAGTAGACTAGGTTCAAATGTTAATATGGTTACTGTCTTTGTGGATCTCCCTCTGTTATTGTTGGTTTTCTTTTGTTTTTCTTTCATATCCCAATTGAAATGTGTATTAGGTGTACTGGTAAATTTCAATTGGCCTGACGTGTGATTGTTCTCTGTAATGAACTGACACCACATCAAGGGTTAATTACCTTGGCCTCAATGCTGAAGATAGGCTTAGTACTTATGTGACCCAAAATTTTAACTAAGCAAGCCAGAAATTAAATTGATGGATAAAGAAAAAGACAATGTGATGCATTTGAAAAGTATGAACACCACAGGATCCATAAGCTATGAGTCCCTGTAGATGTCAGTTCACAAATTCACCACTAAATAGAGTCCCCACAGCTGAGTAGCAGAATGTTTAACCACTGTACCACTTTGCTACCCTACAAATATAAATTATGGACTTTGAGGGACTAGGATTTCTAATGAATCTGACCAGAGTGTATTACAGTGTGACCTTAACAGAGTTCTGAAAACTATTCACCAAAATGCCTGATAATTAACCATCTCAGGCATGAACAGCCTCAGTAACTAGAATACACCTCAGTTTTCCACACTTGTCTGAGAGTTTTGAAGTGTTGACAGTTCTTGGAGCTGCATTTCAGGTCTTCTTTGGTAACATCCACATATCCTTTTTACAGTTTACGCTCACAGTTTCCGAGCATTAGATCCTTCTCCAGCGAACCGATATTTTTTGTGATGTGGCTAAAATATTTTTACTTTAACTTTATTTGACTATTAATGGATTTTAGTCTGAAATGATTTTCTTCTTCTCAAAATCTAGACCTGTTTGCTTCAACACTACAAAGACATTTATCTTCTAGTTATAACAGCAATCAGTTTTTATCACTAAAAGTATTGCTCTGGGCTTTTGATACATCATCCCTAGATGCCATTATCCTGTTCTGAGTTGATGTGATACTTTAGCATAGCATCTTCTTATTTTATGAGTGCAATCTCCACCGACATGGACTTTTCAACATAGAAAATTATTTTTTGTATGATGTATGATGTATTTCATCTTGATTTATTTTCACTTGGTTAAGTGGTATGGTGGTAGAAAGGTTAGGGCTGCTACCTAATGGAGCAAGCATCTTCTGGTTGAATCATATGCCTAGACATTGCTCATGTCGAGTTGGATGTCCCCCCATCATTTCCAAGGATGTGAATCTTAGGTTAATTGACTGGTGTGAATGGCACCCTCACCAGGGCTGTTACCTGCCTTGCTTCTATTGCTACCAAATAGACTCCAGCTATGAGAGCTGGTAAACATTATGTTAAGTTTATTGTAAGGCGGTTAACACAGTGTTGGTCTTCATTCTGCTGAGTGTATAGTGACTAACTTGCACTTAATCATTTTGCAAATTGATGCCTAGTATTATTTGCTTATTTTTGTAACTATGTTGATTTTGGTTGTTTTTAGAGTATGGAGTAAACTATATTAATCCTTTAAAAAGGGAGGAAAAGTAAAAGACTGCCACATTTGCGGGAAATGTGTGGGGTCTGTGAATGCATAATGCTGTATGCGCTAAAACTGATACACATTACATGTACCAACATTAGAATTTTTTTTTTTATCAGCTACATTCAATTCACTCCATTCATCTTCCAAACCCACTTATCCAGAGCAGGGTCATAGGGAAACAAAATACTATCCCAGCAAGCATCAGACACACGATAGGAAGAATCCCTACCAGGGTGGACACATACTGGGGCCAATTTAGCATTGCCAATCCACCTAACCTACATGTCTTTGGGAGGAAGCCAGAGCACTCAGAGGAAACCCACGCAAAAATGGGGAGGACATGCAAACTCTACACAGGAACCACCCAGGACACAAACCTGGATCTCCATATTGTGAGGCAGCAGTGGTACCACTGTGCCACCATGCTGCCCCTTCATTTAACTCCATTTGTTGCTTATTTTGGATGTTTATTTTTCCTTTTAACATTAACAGCTAAAGATAACTAAGATATATTAAAATACATAAATAACAGAAATGACAGTTTACAAAGTAATTACACTTTTGAGAAACCTGTAAAAATAACTTCATGTGCATGCACAAGTTTCTGCAGTCAGAGGAGTGAGAAATGTGATTGCAAATGGGAAGGGAGGGAGTGGGGGTAATTTGTATTAACAATATCTCTCTATTATATAAAAAAATCCTGGAACGAGATGAGACTTTTTAGCCTGGGACGAGACATAACTTTTTCAAAGAGATACTTTCAAGTCCTGCTAGACAAGACTTTGTACCAAGAGATTTAACCATGCCCGGGGCCAGAAATAAAAGACAAAGAGTAGATGACAAAGTAGGACGTCATAAAGAGGTTCCAAAATGTTGGAGCAATACACATGCAGAACAGTTTAGAGATAATGAAAGTACTAAAATTCGAAAGTCTCAAAAAAATGATAGTAAAGATCGCATTAGCTCAAACAAATGGAAATTATTACCTGGTGAAATAATGGAATAGCAAAAAGAGATCGAATATATTGTTCGGATTTAAAGTTTAAGTCGGAGACTTGTAGATTGTCTAATTCGTATTGCCATCAGGGAAAAGTAGTGTTTCTTCTCAATGTAGAGGCATATCTGCAAGAATTAAAAGATTTGTTGTTTGGTGAAAGTGAAATCCACATATGCGAGTGGTAGAGACCCAAACTGACTGGTGTGTAGCGCAGGCCGGGGGGTTTGTGAGCGAAGCAAGCAGGGGGCAAAGCCCCCTAGTATTAAACAAAGGAGTGCTTTCTTGATTTTTTTCTCCCCCTCTCTTATATACAGCAGAATATGCAGACAAACCAAGCTGAAGTGAATTGATTTTTCTTTCTTGGTTTCTCTTCAAGGAATTCTAATTTATATATAACATTGTATTTTTAAATTGTAGAATTATCAAGGGAAAATTTTCTGAATTAAAATTTATAACATATCAGTTCATTGATATGAATGGAAGGGATTTATCTGTATTCTGTCCTTCTCTTCATCAGAACATGATGTTTAAGGGGGTTTTAAACACCAATGCCTGTTACACATCCAGACGTTTCTAAGAGCTGTTTATAGTTAACATATTTTGCTCAATAATTCCAATGACTTCAGCAGAAGAGAATGCATGGGAATCTAATACAGGTCTTCAAAATTCTAAAAGGAATTGATAAAAAAGATCCACCCATATTCTTTCGACTCAATGGCAAATAACATACACAAGAACACCAGTGGAAACTGAGGGGTAGTGCATTTAACACTTAAGCAATGAATTACATCTTTACACAAAGTGTTGTGGGAATCTGAAACATATTACCAAGTGATATAGTTGAAGCAGCTACATTGACAACCTTTAAGAAGTATCAGGGTAAGATATTAGGGCTTCTTAGCTTTTAGCTAAAAAGCAAGCGTTAAGGACTAAACACTCTCCTCTCGTTTATCAAATTTCTTATGTATTATTATTAATATGGTGATATGGAAAATAAACTAGAAGATGACTTTGCAGACCTGTTGCATTGATAACTATCTTTCATTTCCACCTGTCACAGCATCCTTTATTTTTAACACCCTATATTTGGTGTCAGTAGTGGGATTGACAACCCGAGTAGAGCAGAGTTTTTCAATTAAACTCAGTAGCTCCAAAGAGAACATTAGCATGAGCCTTTGGCCTAAATGGAGTAATATCGAGATGAAGGTATAATCTTTGGGATTTGGGTGACAACTAGAGCAGTGAGGTGGACACACTGTGCCACAGAGCCTCCCTGTTATTAACTATTTACCAATCTTATTTTCAACTTGTGCTTCATACAATCCTGCCTTTCTTACAACATTTTTGTTGGGTAAGGCAATAGAGGAAAATGTGTAAAATCCCAGCTGATGGGACAAACCTTCTTATCCAAAATTTATTTTCATGATGTGTCTTTTAAAATGCTTGTAACTTTCGCATATTGAAATATTATCACAGGTAATTTTATGATACCTGATACATCAGATAAGCTTTCACTAATCCAGATGTGTCATCTCCCATACCTGCATATCAGCAATCAGCTACATTTCAAGGCAGAGCCTCAGTTATAGAGAAATAATTGAATAGCCTCATTAACAAGAGCCTACCCAGCAAGAACAAATCCTAGACAAGGACAGCAGATGAAATGAAATTTTTGAAAACATTTTAGTTTAGGAACACACTGCAGGCTACTTTTTAATTGTACGCTGAGCTCAAAAACAAGGAAACTGTGGAATACAGAGAGGAGATTTAGTTTAAAATAAATATCTTTTTCCCTGAATACAGGTCTGAACTGAAAAAAAACTCATATGAGACTCCTGGGTTCTAAGAAAAAGAAGATATAATGGTAATGTTCATAATTTAAAATACAGTTAATGCATCCTCATACCAGACTCTAAAATAAGCTATTTCTTGGCAAGAACATACTTTACAGAAAAGTTGCAAAATATGTTTGTTGCACAGAGAATCATAAATCTATAGAATTATTGTCTCGCCGTGGTACCCTGGGGATCTTTATTTTGTGCCTCTTTTAACAGCCCACCCAGCTGCTTGCAGGGCAGATTAAACTGTTAATTTCACTAATAGACCCAAAGCACTTTACAAAGCAGGATTTCTCAACACATTACCCAAGAAAATCCTCAAGTCAGCCAAGTGTTGTGTCAGCCTTCTTGATTATGAAATCCATCTTCAGAAAAGCAATAAAAGATGACTTGATTTAAAGAGGCCAAGTTATTTAGCTTCAAGCTGGCTTCCACTCTTCATTCTTTCCTCTCCAATTTGGACAAGGAAAGGGCAGAAGAACCACCTCTTCAGATTTTATTTAATCTCCAAGGACTCATAACCAGACACTTGTAATGTGGACTTTTACAGTTACCTGATTCTGTGCCATAATCATCTGTTGAGCTTATTATGATGTAATTACTTATAGAGCTTGTGATGTGCTGAACTGACCTGAATTAGTGGAAATATCTGAAGCACAACACCTATGGTTCAATGCTCGATACATTTGTGTTTGTCCTTATTTCTATTAATTTACATGGTAAATAAATACAAAAAGGTCCTCCATGGAGGTGTGGTTTTCTGTGATGATGATGATGATGATGATGATGATGATTTTAGAGAGAATTGCCTCAAGTTCTGTTTTCAAAGAGTTGTGTCTGACTGGTATTGCACAATCACCCATTTATCATTTTTAGCATAATTTACATTACAGACAGCTTTCTTTTTTTTCAGACATTTCTTTTAACTTGCTTTACTTTAGCCCAGAACTCTGGCAGAATGGGTCACTGTCTTAGCTTTAGATACAACTGCTGTACTGGTCAGGGGCAGCCACTTCTTTATGCTGTGTTTGTGTGTAATTTATTTAACTCATTCTTGGCCTTTGGGATGTACATAGATAGGTTTTTGGTTTGTGTGGGGTTGGATTTTTATGAAGGGGTGAGGCCAGTATTAAAAACTAGTTTCAGGCTGAAGACTGGCACATTGTGTTATACAAAATAATCATCATACCACCTACTAGTTATTTTGAGAGAGAATTTTGTTTAAGTAACACTACAAATAATTAAATCTGTCTTTGCAAATGATGTCATTTCAATAAGGACTAGTACACTTTCAATATGATTGGTCATGATAAATTCACATCAGGTCCTCCTTGGCTAACCAAACAACATCTGTGTTTTAAAAGGATGACACTTGTTGCATTTCTTGTTAGGACAGGTATAAAATGCCTCTCACATCAGATGTCACCACACTCTACTCACTCTTGATCAGGGGTCTCCAACTCCAGTCCTGGAGAGCTACTATGGCTGCAGGTTTTCATTCTAACCCTTTTCTTATTTAATGACCAGATTTTGCTGCTAATTAACTCTTTGTCTTAATTTTAATTGATGTACAACTTAAGACCCGGGCCCCTTAATTATTTCTTTTTTCCTTAATTAGCCACCAAACAATAGTAAGACACAAAATGAACCAACACATAAACAACAACCTGCGTCCATCACACAATAACTTGAAAATAAAGAAAGTTGAAGACCTCAGTAATGTTGATCTATTCGGATCCACAAAACATTTTGACAGTGCTCTTAAAAAAGAAAATCAACAGTTTTGGAAAAGTCTGTCATGGCAGAATGAGCACCATGGAATTAAATAATGGGTTTAATCAGCAATGAAAAATGGCTTAAAATTAAGAAACTGAATGAACAACAACAACAACAACAACATTTATTTATATAGCACATATTATTTATATAGCACATATTGAATGAAGGCTGGAGTTTGGAGCCCCAACTTAGTTGGTCATCTGTTGGCTCACTTCACTTCAAATTTATGTTTAGGTGCCATTTATGGAAAAAAGAATCAATTCAGTGGTCAGAGTCTCAAGAAAAGTCAATTAAAATAAAGGGAAATAGTTAATTAGCAGCAAGAACTGGCCACTAATTAAGAAAAAAGTTTGAATGAAAACTTGCGGCCACAGTAGCTCTCCAGAACTGGAGTTGGAGACACCTGATCAAGAGTCAGTAGATTGTGGTCTTGATCATCCATCCATCCATCATCCAACCCGCTATATCCTAACTACAGGGTCACGGGGGTCTGCTGGTGCCAATCCCAGCCAACACAGAGTGCAAGGCAGGGAACAAACCACAGGCAGGGCGCCAGCCCACCGCAGGCTCTTGATCATTTGATTTCATAAAATTCTTATTCACAGCCTTGCACAGAGCTGCCATATTGGGGTCAAAAGGAAATCGAAACTCAGCCTGTTAATAAAAGAGTGAACAGTTCTAACGTAAAGTGCAGTCATGTCAGATAAACAGGTTTCAAACTTCCAAGAACTGGGTTCCACTCTAAAGTTTAACTTCATAGTTACACCACCACATCCCAATATTTCCAGGGTTAACTGGCAGACCTGATTAGAAAAGCCTAAGGTGCAGCCTGAATAAGTACTCTGTCCCTCACTTGTGTCCCTCTGCTTTCATTTCACAAGGTCACCAGCCTGATCTCTTGGGTGAGTGAACATATATACTCAGTGCCAGCAGTTTTCTGTAAGATCAGTTTGCTCTGAAAAACACTTCCAGACCTTAACAGCAATAATATCCCAAATGAAGAGTATTGACTGGCAATGAGGAGGTGTTCATTTCTACAAACAGACTGTGTGTAAGTTTGTGTGTGTGTGTGCGTGAGTGTGTGTTTCTGCTGATAAAACTAGGACTTTTTCTCTTTCTTGAAACAAACTTCAGTTTTGTTTTATACTCCATCAGGCTGGGTTTAAAGGTCTTACATCTATACTAATAAAAGGCAAAGCACTCACTCACTCACTCACTCACTCACTCATCACTAATTCTCCAACTTTCCGTGTAGGTAGAAGGCTGAAATTTGGCAGGCTCATTCCTTACAGCTTACTTACAAAAGTTAAGCAGGTTTCATTTCGAAATTCTACACGTAACGGTCATAACGGTCAATAACGGTCAACAACGTCCACGATGTTGAACTTTCTTATTTATGGCCCCATCTTCACGAAATTTGGTAGGCGGCTTCCCTGCACTAACTGAAACCGATGTACGTACTTATTTCGATGGTATGACGCCACTGTCGGCCGCTATATTGAACGTTCCAACGTCACTAATTCTCCAACTTTCCGTGTAGGTAGAAGGCTGACCCCATCTTCACGAAATTTGATAGGCGGCTTCCCTGCGCTAACCGAAACAAATGTACGTACTTATTTCGTTGGTATGACGCCACTGTTGGCCGCCATATTGAACTTTCCAACATCACTAATTCTCCAACTTCCCGTGTAGGTAGAAGTTTGAAATTTGGCAGGCTCATTCCTTACAGCTTACTTACAAAAGTTAAGCAGGTTTCATTTCGAAATTCTACGCGTAATGGTCATAACGGTCGATAACGGTCGACAACGTCCGCCATGTTGAACTTTCTTATTTATGGCCCCATCTTCACGAAATTTGGTAGGCGGCTTCCCTGCGCTAACCGAAACCGATGTACGTACTTATTTCGATGGTATAACGCCACTGTCGGCCGCCATATTGAACTTTCCAACAGTCTTTGTTACTTATGGGCCCATCTTCAAGAAATTTGGTACGCGGGTTCCCAACGCTAACTGAATCCTACTTACGTACATATATACGTCCATAGCCAGCAGCTCGGTCACCATGTGAGGCGACGTTGGGTACCCCATCCCAACGCCTCCCACGTTGTTGGCTGCCTGCCTATATAGGGCCGTCCGTCGCTCCGGTCTCTACATTCCCTTCCTTGCTTCGCCGCGGGATTCACGTCTCCCTGCTAATAACTACACCCTTTTTATTTAATCCACGGCTTCTCCGCTGTTTTATTGTTTGTTTAATACGATTATAGTTACTGTGTAGGTATTTTAGACTTACTTTACATTGTTCAGGTACCCATTTCCTTTATTGTTCCAACCGTACCCCCATTAACATGTCTATCGAGGTGATCACCATCGATCAAAGAACTGTCAGTTACCGGGTGGTTTCCATGCCCAGAGATGGCACCTACCTTTTCCATTCTCTTTGTTACATATTGCACGGCCATATCAGGCTCACTCTTGATATCCAGAGGAACATTGTGTCTTATCTATTGAATGACTGGGACAGGTTCAAGGTGTGGACTGATGACGGTACAGGAGATAATTATACTACACAGGAGCACTATAAGAGTGAAATGCTTAAGCCCTTTACCTATGGTTCTGCATGTGAGTTGATGGCTGCCGCTGAATTGTTCGGTTGTCGCTTTCAAGTGTACCGAAATGGCCAAATATTTTACACCTCTGGACAACCGCCAATGCCTCTTAAACATCTTAGATTCATCTTAGATTTTTTTTTTTTTTTTTAATTTTTTTTTTTATTTTGAGGTCAACATTAATAAGAGAAATGGGGCGATAGCTGGTAGGAAATATAGGATCTTTGCCTGGTTTTAACAGGAGACTAATGTTGGCTGAATTCATATTTGGCTGTAGTCTACCATTTTCTTCTATTTCACTCATCATTCTGAAAAATGTTGGAGCTAGAATGATCCAGAATTCTTTGTAGAACTCTGCTGGAAACCCATCTGGACCTGGAGCTTTTCTATTAGGCATGGAGTTAAGAGCTTCCTGACGCTCATCTGATGTTAATGGCGAGTCCAGGACTGTAGCTTGACTATCTGATAATTTAGGAAGTATTATCCTGTCTAGAAACTCATTGATCTCATTATCTGATGGGTTAATCTGTGGTGAGTACAAGGTTTTGTAAAAATCTCTGAAAGTGTTGTTTATTCTTTCAGGATCATATACTATATTCCCAGTTGAGTCTTTAACAGCAGATATGGCAGTTTTCTCTTTGTTTATTTTTAACTGGTTGGCTAAAAACTTGCCTGATTTATTACCATGTTCAAAGTTTTCTATTCGTAGTCTTTGTGCTAAAAATTGTATTTTTTTGTCAATAATTCCTTTAAGTTCTAGTTTACTTTTACGCAATTTGTTTTGTAATTCTTCTTCTGTGGATGCCTCTAAAGACTTAATGATTTCTTCTAATTCCTGAATACGTTTGTTTTCTATTTTTTTCCTACGTGATGAGAAGGAGATTATTTTACCTCTCATCACTGCTTTCCCTGCCTCCCAGAGAACAGATGCTGATGTTCCAGGCAGGTCATTATGTTCTAAATATAAAGCCCACTCTTTTTTATAATATTCCACAAAACCTTCGTCTCTAAGCAGTGACGTATTAAACCTCCAGTTTTTACTTGATGGGATTGTTTTCTTATTTAACAGAGTTAAAGAAATTGGAGCATGATCGCTGACAACTATAGGGTGTATCTCAGTGTCTGAAATGTTAGCCAATAATGAGCTGCTGACTAGAAAATAGTCCAAACGTGAGTGAGAGTGATGAACGTGTGAGAAAAAAGTATACTCTCTACGGCTGGGATAAAAAGATCGCCATGCATCACAAAGCCCATAATCACTCATATACTGTTTGACTATATTAGTGGAATGCCAGTTGCGCTGAGTCCCAGCTGTACCGAGCCTGTCTGAAGAATAATCCATCCAAAAATTAAAATCTCCCGCAAGTATAAGTGGACAGTCCAAGTGTTCTGAGAGTACAGAGAAAAAATTATGAAAGAATGCGGGGTCATCTATGTTTGGACAGTATATGCTAACAATACATAAGCTTTGATTTTGTATAGATAGTTTTAGTATTATAAATCTACCATCTGGATCTGAGACTATGTCCAATACTGTGAAATTGGTATCTTTGTGTATTAAAATAGCTACACCTCTTTGTCTAGAGTTATAGGGGGCAGAGAACAGTCTGGGAAACTCAGATGTTTTAAGTTCATCTGCAACTGTGGCAGACCTATGAGTCTCTTGTAATAAGACAACATCTGCCTGCATTCTTTTAAGCTGATCAAAAATCTTTAATCTCTTCTCTCTAGAGCCAGTTCCGTGAACATTCCAACTGACAAACCTTAGTGTACCCATAGTTATGTGTGTGAGTAGCTAATGTATGGTGCCTTCATGTGAATAAATTAAGTAAATAAATGTATAATTTAATCTGAAAAAATAAAGCAATAAATAAGCAAATAAATAAAAAAAAATAAAAAAAGATTCACAGGTGACGATTTCAGTAGTGGACACTTTGATGTTTATGAATGTTTAAACTCTCAGAAGCTGGATGCGAAGTTATCGATGAAACCGGTTGTATGCTTACAACGCTTGACAGATGCCAAATGTCACTTCAACACAAGTCATGCAAATACTGTCGTAATTGAAACAAACCATGAAACTCAAACCGATTGTGACAGCAGCAATCCAAGCTGTGAGATTTGAAACAAGATTACTTTTCACATGGCCAACTGTACATTGCATGCTCAAGACTAAGCTCAGCGCACAGCTTGGTCATATTACAACCGGAGGGCCGAAATGACAATGTGGTATACAAAGAGATCCTTTAACAAATAATTATTGGTATATTTTCCCTAAGTTTAAAAAGGTTTAATTTTCTTCTTAATAAAAATTTTAAGGCAGTACTTCGCCTCTGCGAAGCGTGGGTATTTTGCTAGTTTATGATATTCATCACTACACTGGGTATAGGATTTCTCTTTGTAATAGATATCTTTGGGTTAAAATGAAAGACACATCTTCATCATTTTTCTGAGTATGGGGATTAAGATTTCCCGCAATGTTCCAGCACCCCTCTATGTTCTAATTCTTGATATAACCCCCTTCCATCTTGTCATCTTTGGTCAGATAGGAATGACACCATCCTCTTCGCATCCATCCATCTATCCATCCATCCATCCATCCATCTGTTATCAGAACATTTTAATCCAGTTCACGGTCACTAGCAGCATGAGGTGCAAAACAAGCACCATCCCTGGGCAAGGAAGGCAGTCCATTACAGGGCCCACTGTGCATACACAGTCATTCACACATAAATGATTTAAAGTGATCAATTAACATAGCACTAATTTTCATTATATACTGTATATATATTTTACTTCTGAATCGTTGTATAAATTTCCATTATGGGCTCAGGTATCTAAAGTAGGACAAAACTTCTTTGGTGTACTTTCTGTCTGAAGGTGAGTAACCTTTTGCTATTTAAACAACCACACTTTCTGTGAAGGTCAGCTTTGGCTAAAAAAAATTGTATTTAAAATTAGAAGTTATGCTGGAAAAGAGGCACTCTGAGCCAGGCCTTGAACCCAAAATGACATCAACAATGTAATGACTCTAACTTGTTGCCAGGTTTAGATTCTGCTCTTCTCAGTTTTGGAATATATGGACATGATTATCTGATAATTTATAATATTTACCATTATTCTGTCAACACCTTTCTGTTTCTTGTTTTATTCAGGTTGTCACCAGTTCGTGTCAATCTTTTCATGTCGCAGCAATGTTGTTTACAGTTTTTTATGCAAACTGCTGTTTACATAACATGGATGCATTCTGAAATCATGTCCCACCTAAACAAGATGGTGACACACAATTTCTGGTACCTAAGCATCAGAGCCATGTCTTTAACAAATATGAAAGGTTACTGATAGCTAGAGGCAAATAAAACAAGTTAGTCAAAGAACTAAAAAACATTATTTTTAAAAATCATTTTAGTTTTAACCCTAATTACTGATGGCTTCTTTTGGCTTGCTGATTTTTGCTTGTGCTTAGATGATGGTTCTTTCCACCCCTATTCATTCCTTCTATCTACTGGTCATTTTCAATTCCTCCAAAATTCTAGTGTTTCTATCTAAGTGATAATAACAGACAGGGTATTATTAAACAACTCAGGAGTACGAGTGAGGGTAAACAAAAAGGAAAACCAGATCCCAAAAGATACAAGTAAACAATCAACACTATCTCTTTCTAGGCTTTCATTATTCTTTTGGACAAGATTACAAGTGACTTGACCACCTAAATAACTGAGCACAAAAGTAACCAGCACCTAGCATGTCTTTATGTATGATCCTGACCTCTTCTTCTTCTTCTTGTTCTTCTTTTCCTCTCTGCTTTGACTTGCTTGTCTTGACTCTGCCTTCCCAAAAACACACATGTTTCAAAAATACTTTCAAAACTGCCTCTAGGGGGGAACTACCATCAAAACCACAACTAAAACCTAATTGGGAAATCTTTAGAAAAAATAAAGTTTATTTACCAAAAAGTTCTGAAGAGCACAAGGAATTGCCTGAAAAGGCAAGGCGATCCACAGTGAATAAGGTCCCAATGCAGAATCTAAAATCGTAGTCACAAACACAGCACAAGTTCAAAAAAATCCAAAAATCATCAAAGGCAATAGCACAAGCACAGTAACACAAGAAAAATCTCCACTCCTTAGCATGTTCAAAATGAACCACCAGCAACTATGGAAGGAATGCCTATAAATAGGCTGGAGGGACATTTTTTGTTTGTGTTGACTGGCAGGTTACCACATCCCCTTGGGGAACCACCCTTAAAACACAAGGGACATAAGCCTAGGACATTTCCACTAACCACTAAATGCAAAGAAAATTTACATAAAAGAAACATAAATACAAATAAATGGGACCACATTTGACAAAACAAACAAGAAATATAACTTTGAGCAGTAGCCAGGAGAGACATGCAGCCTTAAACATGACACTCCCCAGGTGTGCTGTTATGACTGTACCTCTCCCAACTGCAAGCTCAACAGACTGAAAATGTGGAGGCAGATATAAGCCTTGACCCAGGTGTTCTTTGTGTGCTAATCCAACATGACAGGAAGCACTTTAGGGTCATCCTTTGTACTGTAGACAGTCCTGTAACAACAGCATATCCTATGAGCCTTTGAGGGATCCTGGACTACATCAGTAGAGTACTGCTGCCACAAACTAGCAACATGAGGCAACATGGCACCTTTATAGCGCATTTCCAATCAAGGATATTGTAATATGAGATCCAATTCACATAATAGTATTCTGTTCATAATATGTATCGTCATGCAGCCACCAATGCCTTGACAGTATTTGACTTTCATTTCACTTGAAACACAAACAAGGCTTTCACATGCCAGGCCTCAGAAACAAAAACCAGACCTGCACTTTATTTCAGGCTACTTTCCAAAAAAAAGTAGGCCTCATCACCTCAGACAGCCTGGCCTAAAAAATGGAGTAAAGGCTTTTACTGTAAGTCTCAAGTATCAAAGGGAGAAAAAAACATGAAAAAACCATTGACCAAAGAAAACTGTTAAAGGTTCTTTTAATAGTTTAATATGTATTAATGAATATTCAAAAAAGAGCACAAAAAGGCAATGAAGCACTAAACAAACAAAGACAAAATATGGAAACCTAAAAGAAAACACATCCAAGTAAATCATAATCTAGAAAGCAGTACCTTCAAATGTGAGCAGGTGTCATGACTTGTTGGTGTTTTAGCATATTCTTTCAAAAATTCATCTCTTTATAAGTTTCTAATGTTTGTTGTAAAATTTTATTTAGTTACCGTTTTCTGCAACACCATTTATTTTCATCAGGAAGTGCAATTTTATGTTTTCCAAGGGACACCGTTGGAATGAAAGAACTGGGGGAGAGAGTGTGCAGTGTGCACAGGGCATTACCAGCGCCTCATATTCCCACAGGGTAGCATGGGACATGGAGCTCTTCGATTCAGACTTGTTGGATTCCATGGGTGCCACCTACTTCATGGGACTTCCGCCTCACCCAGAAGTGCTTTTGGACCACCTGTACAGAAGACCAGAAGTACTCCCAGGTGGAAGATAAAAGGAGCAGCCTGCCACACATTGATGAGACAGCGTTGGAAGGAATGTGGACAACATTTGTGAGGAGGAGTGCAGGAGGCAGTGAGAGACAGTGACCAAAAAAAAGAAGTCAAAGTATTGTGTGCTATAAAGTGCTTTATTGTGCTTGTGGCTGTGGTGGTGGGAAACGATTGCTGAGAAGAGTTTTCCCACAATAAAAGACTTTTTGTACTTTTACCTTGTGTCCGTGCCTGTTTGTTTTGGGTGTTTGGAAAGCTGCAGTGCCCCCTGTTGTTCACAATTGTTTTGTTTATCAGTTCATGAATGAGGTAACAGGGTAAAAAAGATGGACTTGTCCTTTCATTGCCTTGTGGCACAATAGTATGGTTCAAAAAACAGAAGATGTAATATAAATGCAAAATCACAGGAAGAATAAAAAACAAAAGCACAATGTGCTTGTCCCCGTAGGCACCACATAAAGAAGAAAGTGCAGCTAACTAAAACTACATATATTAATATAATACAGAAATAATGAACACTATATTACACAAATACAACAGTGACAAAGCAAAACCAACAGCAGAATTCATAATATAACTTGAAAATGAATATTTAAAAAATAAGAAAAAGATAAAATAAACAAAAAATAAACTTAAGGTAGAGCAACAATCCTGGTTGAAACAAAACACAGTGTACATCAGGGTTCCTGCACTTTAAGCAATCCATCCATCTATCCATCCATCCATCCATCCTCTTCCGCTTATTCGAGATCGGGTCACGGGGCCAGCAGCTTGAGCAGAGATACCCAGACTTCCCTCTCCCCGGCCACTTCTTCTAGCTCTTCCAGCGGATTCCCAAGGCATTCCCAGGCCAGCCGAGAGACATAGTCCCTCCAGCGTGTCCTGGGTCTTCCCTGGGGCCTCCTCCCGGTTAGACGTGCCCAGAACACCTCACCAGGGAGGTGTACAGGAGGCATCCTGATTAGATGCTCTCGATGTGGAGGAGCAGCGGCTCTACTCTGAGCCCCTCCCGGATGACTACATTAAGCAATACCACTCACAAATGTGATATGGCACCATTTGTAACATCTTCTTCCTTTTTTGTCCATAGAAATGAAGTCATTTGGCAAGATGATTACTGGTCTCACTTCTACCTCTGTCCCAGAAGTCCCACCCTTCTTCCACGGACTATTTTTAAGATTCTGCTAATCTGTAAGATGGCATTCAGTCCTGGGCCAAGGTCTGTGTGCAATGGAGCTCAATGCCAGAAGCAACCTTTGTATTCTTCAGCCTAAAATGGTTACATTTACTTTTGTGTTTAATGTTTTGATTTCTTCCAGCCATGTATTACAGGAAATGGGGTTAACCATAAGGTGCCAGATAATCTTCATTTTATCTTGTACATTTCTTTTACAGTAAACATGTTAAGACAGAAGCTTGCCCCTTTCTGAAATAAAAAAGCTTCTTAGAGATAACCTTTCTGTGTATTGTGTATAGTATTGGGTAGCCTGGGTTCAGAATGTTTAGTATTAATGCATCATATCTATAAGAGATTGGGTTTAAATCTCAGGTTGGTCACTGTCCCTGTGGAGTTTACATGTTCTCATTGTGTCTGTTTGGGTTTTTCTTTGGGTATTCTGGTTTTCCTCCCACATCATAAAGAATCACAGACTAGGTAGGGTGGTAGATCTGAAATGGCCTGATATGTGTGAGTGTGCATTTCATAATGTGTAGGTTCTTGCCTTGTACCCATTGCAGCCAGGGTAGACTCCATGATCCTAAAATTGGACTGAGCAGATTGTGGCCATTTTACCATCAAAGCAAGTCATCCTGTTGCAACATCAGTTAGCCTTCCTCTTGGCCCTCTCTCATGGCAGTGCTGCTTTGTTGCAATATGTGGATTTTGCTACACTGCTAGAGATTTCTTTTCAGAAAGCCTGAAAAACAAGCCTCAAATTGTCGACATTTGCTTACAATGATATGGGGGGTGGAGTTGCTAACAAATTGCAGGTCAGCAATGACTGTGTAGCCTATTAGAATTACTTCTAATTTTAACCACAGTTTGCCCAGTGTGTACATGAAGATCAATAAATTAGTTGAAATTGGTTGCCACTGGAAACCTGAGGTCATGATAGCTTGTCTCTCTCTCTGCATTCCCCTCCATCACAGTAAGCGTCACATGCTGTAGTTTAAATCGAGCAGCAGCCAGACCAGTCAGTCCTTTCTTTCACAGGGTGACTTATGTACAGTAGGTGTGTTGGGAGCTGCAAGATGATGTACAAGACTAAGGTTGTTTTGGTTTTGGTGACAGGAGGGAAGAGCCTTATGATCAAACCCAATATGAATAAAGAAGAGGTTTCCTGTTAATCTTTAGTTCCTTGATGTTTCCCTACAATCTGAGATGTAGAATTGACTTTTCTCTCCCTTGAATTCTTTTGGCTGTAGTGGCTTTGATCCAACCAAATAACAGTGGGTATGTCCTCTGTTGGGAAAATAGACTTTTGTTCTTAGAATAATTATAATGATCTTAAATATTATCATATGCACAGTGTTAATCATGAAGAATCCTGCTAACAATTTATTTTTCGATTACTAAACTGTTCTGACGTAAGTCACAATTATCATGACTCATTTATCCATCTTTTTACAAACCTGTTCATCTAGTTCAGGGTTACAGGGTCTAGTACAAGACAGGAACCAACAGTGGATGGCACAGCATTGCACGTATCAATAAGGAGGATGACCTACAGTCAACAACTAATCAGACTTGAAGGTATTTGGGATATGAGAGATAAACTGGAGTACCTGAAAAAGAGCCCTTATAGACAAAGGGATAATGTAAAAACTTAAAGACAAGAGACCGAGCTGGACTTAGGAGCTGTGGGGCAGCATATCTTAAAACTGTGCTGTTCATTCTAACCAGATAATAATGATAAAAACAGAAAATATAATCATAGCAGTATTTAGCATAATAATAGCACACCCCAGCCCTCCTACTCAGTGCAGTGTTAACATATTGTTTTTTATCTTGTAATAAACTCTCTTCCAAAATCAACAATAAATGTGCCAATTGAATCTCCATTGTTACTTTAATACTATCACTATTTTGTGGCATTCTTTACAGTTTTATATTGTAAGTTATTTTTTAGCCTTGTGATGAGACTTGATACTAAGTTGTAATTTCAGGTAAAAATTCTAAACTTCTCCTGAGGCCTAGAAATGTCACCATTTTCATTTAACATTTCAGTTTTGACTGTACAAGTCTGCAGGGTTTTATTTTTTACATTGCAATTTCCTTTACTGTATAATGTGCCTTCTCATTGAGCATACCGCCAAATGCACTTTAAACACAAAAGAAAAAATGCTGGTTGATTTTAGTGTGAGAAAGGACGTCAAAACAGTTGGATTTCTGCTATGAAAATTCAGGTGGGTCCTCTTGGACCTGGAAGAGAGATGCCATGAGAAAGTGTGAAGCCATGCAGAAGAGGTGTGTGAATGAGTGTGAGAGATATAGAGAGAGAGATGATCAAACACATAAAGAGCAGAACTTACAAGACCTTCTCCTCTGCTTAAATCCATTGGCCTGGGTACATGGCTGCTAGGAATTTTAGGAACGATTCTATCTTGGACTTTAGTTGAGTGCAGAAGCCTCTGACCCCAACTAAGAAATGTAAGGTGTGAATGTGCAGGCTGAGGGACAGCATTCTCATTGGAGGATGGCCAAGTAAGCCTGATGAGAGGGAGAGAGCAATTGATACTGTGCTTTTCACAAAGTATCTAATTATCACCACCGGCGATGAAAATGTCATCCTACAAAATGTCTTAAAAATCACAAAATGAAGATCTATCAAGATATTGTCAAACAGTACAACCATTAAATGACAGTGTTAGAAGACATCAGTCTGTTAACATTAAATGCTCATCACTCTGTGGAGAAACACAAATGAACATTCATAATTGTATGTTTTTTTCAATGGGCAAAGTGCTTAATCATATTGCAGGTAAGCAATCCACATAATTAATGATGACAGCTATTCCAAAGTAGCGACTTGTGCAAGTTCACCCAAGCTTTAAATTGCATCATGGAAACATCAACCAATGTCCAAGGTCTAAAGTGAAACTGAAGAGTTCAGGCTGCACATGTGTACACCTAGGGACAAACATGGAAAGAACATGTCTGTCCAAGAAACCGGGACATGGGCAAGATGCTTTAGGCACATGGACAGTTTCACCTACTCCAATAAGAAATATTTTTCTAGGCAAAAAATTGGCCTGAGCATATCAAGAAAAACTGGATTATCATTATGACAAAATTGAGTTTGCTATAAACATTATAACACAGTTGAATTACTGATGTGAGTTTTCCCCACTTGTCCTTAATGCGGAGATGCCACTTGTCAAGATCAACAATAATAGTGGGCACCATGGTTGAGCAGTGGTTGCAAATTGAGTTCTGATCTTGAGTGGAGCTTCTGTTTAGAGTATTGTGATTGACGGCCGGGGACCTTGCCCAGTCGGGATGCCCTTTTGAAGAGAGGACTGAAGGAGCGGACATATCACCACCAGCAGTACTTCCCCCGGGACACGAGAGGGTAGCCCCACTGGTTTACATTGGGGCAACAGGACTGGAGCTTAGAAGCTCAACCCTGCTGGGGCCTGTGGCCACTGACACGGGACAACTGGACAGCTCCGGAGCCATGGCATGCTGCACTTCTGCCACACCCGGAAGTGCTGCCAGAAGAGGAGTTGGATTCCCATGCAGCACTTCTGCCACACCCAGAAGTGCTGTTGGAAGTTGATCCAGGAGCACCTGGAGCACTTCCGGGTGTAGTATAAAAGAGGCCACCTCACTCCATTCGGGGAGCCAGAGTCGGGAGGCAGAGGACAGAGTTTGCGAGAGAGGAGTAGAGGTGGCTAGATAAGAGAAGAAAAGGACTGGACTGAGCATTGTGGCTGGTTGATGCACTGTGTTGTACAGAAGAACTGTAAAATAAAAAGTGGGTGCTTTTGGACATTGTTGTGCCTCAGTGTCTGTCGTCTGTAGCCGGGCTGGTCTTCTACAGTATGCATATTCTCCTAGCATCTTTGTGAATTTTCTATCTGGCAGTCCATAAGCAAGTGAAGAGCATTTACTGGCCTAGTCTGAATGCCCTGTGATGGTCTGACTTGGTCCCTGCCTTGCACCAAGTGATGCCAGTGTGGACTCCTCCATCTCTACACTCATCTGATGCTGTGTTTTTGTGTCTTCTGTTGCATATCCTTTCTGATGTGCTATATTTGTAACTAGGCGGCACAGTTGCGCAGTGGGTAGCGCTGCTGCCTTGCAGTAAGGAGAGCTGGGTTCGCTTCCCGGGTCCTCCCTGCGTGGAGTTTGCATGTTCTCCCCGTGTCTGCGTGGGCTTCATCTGGGTACTCTGGTTTCCTTCCACAGTCCAAAAACATGCCGGTTAGGTGCATTGGTGATCCTGAATTGTCCCTAGTGTGTGCTTGGTGTGTGTGTGTGCCCTGCGGTGGGCTGGCGCCCTGCCCGGGGTTTGTTTCCTGCCTTGCACCCTGTGTTGGCTGGGATTGGTTCCAGCAGACCCCCTTGACCCTGTAGTTAGGATATGGCGGGTTGGATAATGGATGGATGGATTTATATATTTGTAACTGGTGCATAGTGCTTTGGGATTGCAAATGGAAGCATGCTTTAAGATGAATAAGTAGAACCGAATGATAATGGTAATAGTATAAATAATACATTTCTTGCTTATAAGTCTAATATTACAGGTTCTTTCAAAATTAAAACTACGTACAATTGTTTTTTATTCATTTTCTTTGAAGTAGCAATTGAGGCTTTTACTCTGTGAATAGGACATTAAAGAAATGTCCTTTTACACCTGATAAGGGTGTTTAGAGATGAAGTGTGCACTCACTGGAGAGTCACATGATACTTGGTCAACATGTATAAAAACCCTGGCACATGGTACTCCAGTTGACACTGGAATTTGTCAGGCCATACTGATGATGCCAGGCCAAATCTCATGATTACCTCAATGTATACTTGTCCAAGTGTTTGGCTTTGTATGTGCTGAGCATACCTCCTCATATAGAGTTACCTTCCAAAAGATTTTATTTCAGTTTGAAAAAAAGATCCCATCATGTGGGAAATACATTAATAAGATGATACACCTCTCCTCTAAAGTCAATGCTGCTTAATGTTTATTACCCACAATCATACAGAGTGCTCAGTGCAGTAGCCAGTTTGATATTTAATGGTGACATTTTAATGGAGTAAAGGTAACAATCAAACTGGAACTGAATGTTTACATTTTTCCCTCATACAATTAAATTTCAAAACTGTCCTTCTTACATTTTATGTCCATCCATTTTTATCCTGCTTATCCATTTCACATCAACAAATTGCTGGGTGTATTCATGTACAGCAGAGTTGCCAGTAATATCATCAGGATATCTTTGGGATTTGGGAAAAGGTCCAAGAAAACGGAGAGAACATATAAACTCGTCAATGACAGCAACAAGGCTCTTGTTTAAGTCCAGGGCTCTAGGTAACAACTAGACCACCATGCCACCCTCCTCACATTGGATGAGTGGTGCTTAGGACCTTTCTTATATATTTTTTCAATGTCTTACTCATTCTGTGTCTCCTATAGCTTTCACGTATGATTTGTTCCAATTGCCTTTAATTTTTTACTTGCTGCTTTTTAAAATGTCTAATGGCGATGAAGCATTGAACTTGATGAAGATTGACTGATTCATATAAGCCATTAGACCACCCCAGTCAAGCTGCGTCTCTTTCTGATGCTTAAGATTCCCACAAGTAAAAGGAATGCATCACTGAATGATAAATGGTTCAAATCTTTTTCTCCATATTGGGTAATTTAGGAGTTTCAGACAGTTTATGTTTACATCTTTTCCAGTCTATATATAAGGTCTGTGTATGTGGCCAGTGAACGGTAAAAGGAAGGGCAGAACCAATGGAGAAACATTTGGCCTGCCACATTCAAGATGTCACCAGCCACTTCAGTAAATGAAATCATTTACTGAAACTCAGAGAAAAAATCTTGAAGTAAAACAACAAATTGCCTAAATGCACTTCTTCCTTAGGCAATAGGCTCATGGACTAATGTAGATGTCTTTTCCCTGAATTAGCATCATCAAATAATCTTCAGATAGGTCTGCAGTGGTTTTTTATCTGCGAGGAGTTTGCACATTCACCCCATGACTATGTAGTCCAGTTTTTACTCCACATCCCAAAGATGTTCAGGTTATGTTGACTCTTTTCTGACCCCATTGCCTTGTGTTTAATGCTGCTTCAAATGGCCATATGCAAAAATGACGCTTCTTTAGGCCCCCACTTTGAATTCTGTGTGTCTGTTGAATTTTTATGTGGATTTCCTCCTTCAGTCCAGAGACCTGCTTTTAGGACATTTAGTAATACAATATGTGCATCACATGCAATTTACTGTCCTCCTATAACTGCAAAAAGCCTAAAAGTGGCCAGGATAGGCTCTGTCTCCATATAGCACTAAACAATACAAGAAGGTTAAGACAAGTTTATTTGCTCATCAGTGTTTTTAAGTTCAGATCAGGGTTAATATTGCCTTGTCTATGTAGAGTGGTCTTTAAATTCCAGGCTGCCTCTGCAGACACGTTTATCATTAGCATTGTACATTTTGCAGATGAATACATACACAATGACTTTGGGATCAGAACAGAGTGCAGCTGTCTTCATACATTTTTTATAAGTACAATGCCAGCAGGTTAAGTGACCCGCTCAAGGTTTTGTCATAAACAGTGAAGACTGACACTATAACACTATAAGTGGTGCTAAAAAAAAAAGCAGCCATGTAATCAAAGTGGAATATCGTTTTAGACACAGGTAGGTAGAACAAGAATCCTGTGTAGTAAACCACTTCATAATGATTTGCTATATAAATTTGGAAGGTGGTTTTAGATTCAGGTCTTGTCACGTGAGCTCAGTACCTTCTCATTAGGTTGTTTTGCCTGCATTTAGAAACTTTTCAAGAAATAAAAAAAAGACTGGTGTGACAACCATGTATCCCCCTTTGTTTCCTTTTCTTCTTTATATAATTTTATTGATGCATATTTTACCCCAGCTTCTGCTGAAGCCTTGATGCTCCCTAGGATCACAGTGTAAGTTCTTCCTTTTTCATCCATGTAATTCTTGTTGTCTGTAAAACTATATTTTTAAACTTTGGATTGGACAAGACACTAAGCCTGATTATTTACCATCTGGCCTCCCAACTATGCCACAGACTTCATTGTTAAAAATAAAACAAGTACAGTGTTTTTGGCATTTCTCAAACAATCATCCCAAAGTTTTCTTGGTTGGTGGCCAAAGGCTGCAACAAGAATGGAGGTCATGGTTATACTACACAGGGTTTGCATGTAACTAATTGGTCAGTCAATGAAACAGACTCTAATCAGACACGTATGCGGTGCCAGTAGGAGGCAGCACACCAGGGGTAGGATTAACATTTTTCCACAAGGGCAGTGAGGTTGGAAAGTAGAGTGGATGAAGCTTTCATTTTTTCACTTCGATGAGGATCTGCCTCATTATGGCAATGATGGAAGCTAAAAGCTAAAAGAGTACATACCTAGAAAAGACTCAAACAGAAATGAATATTTGCAAATAAAGCAAGAGACAAATAGTAAAAAAAAGAGAAGAGGAGAGAAACCAATGTTATGTTAAGCAGACCAGCCAGTATGAATAATGAAAGTCATAATTGAAGCCAAATCAAGAAAGGCTGAGGAGCACATTAAGGGTATCCACAATCCTGGATTATAATGCATTCCATTCAGATTCTTCTACATGACCCAAATGCCTAATAATTAATTAGGTCATGGCTTGGCATTTGCACCTAAGGGAATACTCCAGTTTTTAATGTTACTTACCTTACATATTTTATAGTGGTGGCCGAGAAAAAAATGTAATCTTAGATTTTTGTAGAGAAAGTATGTGGCAAAG
This sequence comes from Polypterus bichir lapradei, assembly GCA_026402145.1. Classification (NCBI taxonomy): domain Eukaryota; kingdom Metazoa; phylum Chordata; class Cladistia; order Polypteriformes; family Polypteridae; genus Polypterus; species Polypterus bichir. The sequence goes on along the minus strand of JANRMT010062813.1, from coordinate 106,846,943 downwards.
ATTCTACTGGAATAGGACCGAATAGTCACCAACAGTGGACAATGGCAAACACTGTGACAAATGTCCATGTAAAAAGAAAAAATGTAGCTTACGTCACCTAATCCACCTGTCCATTATCCATTTGTGTATTAAACCACTTTACCATAATAATATGCTTTTGAATTGAAGATGTGCATACAACCCACCAACCCCCATCCATTCATTGATCAAAAATCCTGTCTTCAATTCAAAAGCACAATATTATGGGAAAACGTCTTTCCTGATTAACTTGCATGCTGAGTTTTCCGGAACATATTAATAACTTTTTAACAAATAAATACATGCATTGTTTTATGTTGTAGTGGGCTGGCACCCTGCCCGGGGTTTGTTTCCTGCCTTGCACCCTGTGTTGACTGAGATTGGCTCCAGCAGACCCCCATGGCCCTGTGTTAGGATATAGTGGGTTGGATAATGGATGGATGGATTGTTTTATGTTTTGAGCTTACAAAAGAATATTGTATTATGATCAAGCCAGGGTTTCTACCTTGGCTTAGATTTAAATTGCTTCTTTTTGTCTTTTTGTTTAATTCTCCTTATTTTCCATTATTCTTGATAATATTGTTCTGTTCATTTATTATTTGTCTGATTGCGTATTATCTGTTAGGTTTATTCTATATTGCTATTATGTGGTGTGTGCATGATTTGAGATTCTCTTGCATTCCTTGCATTTTGTGGGTTGAACCCCAAGGGGTGGGATCACCTATCCAGCAATGTTATGGACCGCCCCCAGTCCTATAAATAGAGGTTTGATTGGAAATTCCAGGCAGTTACATTTGAATATGCTCAGGTAGATTTTGGTGGTTCTTGTAAGTATTGTGGTTTTTATTGATTTTTTTGCTCTGGTTATCAACTTTTTGGTAATTTTTCTTGGATTACTCTTGTGGATTTCGATTTTGGATTTGTTTGCTTTGAATTGCCATTTAGAAAAGTGTTTTTTATGAATTGTGTTTACTCCTTCAAATGTTTAGTTGACTTTTTCCCTTTTTATTTAATAAATTCAACTTTATTAAAATTTCTTTAGAAGGCAGTGGTTGATGGTGATTCCCTGCCTAGTGAAACATTATGAGTGCATATTGTTAGATTACAGAATATATTTGTTGTATTTTAATAATGAAATGTTTTTTGTTCCATTGTACAATTCTAGGCAGGTTGGTGGTTGTTTTAAATTATTCAGCCACTTTGTTAGATAAATCACAACAAAATATGTATTAGGAAACATGAGTTACATGAGAACATTTTTCTTTTTTCTATGGAAGACCATTGTCCAGCTTTGGTCACTATTGGGTCCTGTTCAATTGGAATCATTGTCATGTACTTCCTCCACGAAAACATGAGATTTAAAATTTTTCTCAGCCACAAACTACACAGGGTAAGTAACATATAAAGATATAATTTTTGGGTGGAATATTTCTTTAAGTGAGTACACACAAAAAAAAAAACTGTCCTCAAAATAACCCTGGTTAACATAGTAATTCACTTGTCAGTGCTTTTATACAGAAGCTTAAAATTGTTTACACAGGAGCCTCTTCAAGATCCAAAGTTGTCTGAGAGGAAGTATAACTTTCCAAAATCACCTCTGCAGCATGCCCTCAAGTGTCTGATATGCTAAAAAGGAGTCAGGATATGCCATTAAGCGACAAGTAGGTTTAGCACTCAAGCAGACATGCCATTTGTTCACAGCACTCATCTCATTAAGTGGAGTTTAGAAACAAGAATAATTTGGTGTTTTCATTTAGGACTTCTTAATAAGGCCATTCTGGGACACGGCTTCCACTCTACGTCATGGGGACTCAGGCGCAAGATCAAGCCACATTAATAAAAAGAATCAGCACTAGCCCTCCCTCTCTGACTGCAAGTATTGCGTCGACCTAAGGCCTCTCATGGCTCTAAGCATGATTATCTTCTTAGTAGCCTGGCAGAAAAGCAAAACAAAACTTAAAAAAAAAAGTGGTCTTGTGGCCGGCAGTGCATTGGTAGGCCGCAGCAATGTTGTATTTAAAGCTCTGCCTCTCCTTGCAGCCCATGGCTCCTGCACGTTCTTCTTCACCCGGGAGGCAAAGAGCCAGATAAAAACAATACCCCTGGTTGTTTTGGAGCTCTATCCCTTGTAAACTCCTTTTCACATCTAAAAGAAGACTCATAGACAGAGCACTAGAGCATCACATCACAGACACCTTGAAGAATTTTTTTCTGAATTTTGTTTCAATGTGGAGTGTGTTGGATTACTAAGCTAGATGATAACATGCAGGGTCTGTCTGTCTTTCTATGATTGTGGACACTTGAAATTCTTTTTATAATTATGCCCACATTTTTCTTTTAAAAACATTTTAAAATATTGCCTCCAATACAGCTCATGACTATAAGCAATCTTCTTTGAAAGACCAAGCACAAAGATCTGCAATTCTCAAGAGGTACGATTACCAGGATGTCATCTTGAAAGTCCATAGCAGACTCTCCATGCTTGATTCTGTCCATCAAAAAATGAGGGTGGAGTACGATCAGCATCAGGCATGAGACAATGCACTTTATCCACAATGCAGTTCACATTAAGATGCAGCCTCTACAATACAATATTCCCATGGTATGAAATTACATTTAAAAATAAACAGTATGTATAGTGACACTTATGATTAGAGAATACTGCAAAATAACTTCCAATCTATGTACAAATATACAAGCTATATTCTGTTTTTGTAAGCTTTTTTATTAAAATAAAATGATATAAAATAAGTAACAAACTGTTTGCACTGCAATAACATAAGACATATTGCATGTTAATTAGCACATACAAGTAAGAATTTCACTAGGCAATAATAATCCCAAAAACCTATAATCTATGGTTACTGCAGTATAAAGCCATTCAAATTTAAATATATCTTTTTTTTTCTGAGTTAGCATCAAACATTGCTTCAACAAGCACTGTCCTTTTACTTTGCTTTTAAATGCCTTACTGACCCGTTAGCTGTTGGTTCTTACTGAATCTATGCAGAGCCCACATTGGTTTTATTTCCTTAGATAAAAAAATTAGAGCGTCAACAATTCAAGGACCTAAGACTTCTCCTCAATATCCCCTACAGTTGAAATAATCACTTGCTGGGTACAGATGTAGTAGGGACAGATATGATTTGACGAGAAAAGCAAGTTCTGGGAAATTTGGTTGCTTTCTCTTTCTGCCACACTAGAGGACTGCATTGAGCACAATGCAAGATCCACTTGTTTATCTTTTTACTTCATTTTAATCTACCTCTATTTCTTTATCAGTAAAAGTGAAAGGTTTATTTATACCTTGGGCATTTGGTCTCACATCTGTGGCTCATAAGAGCTGCAGTAACTACAGATTGCTGCTCTCGGTAGCATTTGGATGTGTCATGAGAACTGTTGCAATACAAAATGTTTATGCTTTGCTGGTTCCGATAGAGTTTGGTCTGAAAACAAAGTTGTAGATGCTGTGGAGTATTTTTAAAATAATATTGAGATTCGACATACTTGACCTGTAGTTCCAGCCCACATTCACATATGGTGCTATGTTGTTTGTCGACAGTTTTCACCTTCATATCACACTAGAATCCCTGAAACCTACAAAAAACCTTGTAATCCCAGGCCACCTTAAATCCCTTCGCACCTCTCCATTAGTGTCTTTTGTTTTGCAAATGTGTCAATCAGCACAAACAGCGAGCAGACTGCTATCCCATCCTCCCCACCGCCGCAGCTCAACTCAGGCAAAAATATCTCCCAGCTCAAGTCTGTTTATCTGGGTGTGAGGTGCCTGGAGTTGTATAGGGTAAATAATATATCGTTATTTGGAACACATGCATTTCATGTGTGTTCTGTGTCTACAATGATCTATGTAAGTGTAGGATGACATGAAATGCGAGAAATGGAAGAAATATTGAACACATAACTAAAACAGAAACTTTTTTCATGTTATACTACTAATGACAAAATTTTGATATGAAGTGTATAATGAGTGAATACTGAAGTCCAAATATCAAATAAACACTTTCACAAAAGGTACACGTATAGCAAAACAAGTATGCTTTTAGTCAAGAGTATAACCGAACAAAAACAAATTGGATTAGGGTACAATGCTGACATGACTGCTTTGTTGGTGCAGCGGTAAGAATTGCTGGCACATAATTAAGAGGTTCCGGGTTCAATTCAAGGTCCTTCAAGGAGTTACCAATTTGAGTAGTGAGCTGCTCTTTTTTGATTTGAGTCTGTAACAGCCACTGTAAATGTATGGTACTTGTAAAGGTTAGTGTTTTTTTTATTTTCTTATTCAATTTTATTCTCTCAGTCACATTCATGCTCCCCCCGATCTGACACTGCTGTTTTCAAATAAAGATGTGCTATAACAGAGGTGAACTCAGATGAGGATTCCACATCGGAGAAAGAGACCTGAAGCCCTCCCTGCAAGAAACGTTCAGTCACACATAAGAACAATGCAGCTGCACCAGGCGTAAAGGTGAAAGATGGCACCATTTGGATGCATTAAGAGGTCAGGCGTCATCCTGCCAGTCAATCTGCCACAAACACGAAGCAGTAGGACATGCCAGGACCTCCAAGGTATCATGCAAAGTTCTGTTTGTAATTATGTATTGTGATGGTTTTTATATGAAAACATTTATATGTTACTTATATAAAAGCACATCAAATATTATTTACCTATATTTATTTACTTATCTTCCTATAGTGTAAAGTCACAAGCAGACTGCAGAGCTTCCTATGTTTGATCGGCACGGGCATGCTCACAAAGTACATGTGCAATGCTACTTCAGTATGTGAATGTCAGCAGACAATTGTAGAGATTAAAAAGGATTGCAGATCCCTCTAGAATATGATAATTCTATGGCCATACAGTCTATTGGGAATATAACTAAAATGTAGCTATAGAAAATCCAAAATTAAAATAAATAGATTTTAGCAGTTTGTTTAAATGATCTACGGTACTAGCCTGGCAAATTTCTATTGGTAAAGTATCCAAGATTTTTGGTGCATAACAGCAAAAGGCCATCTCACCATTTCTTTTAAGTTTAGCTCTTGGAAGTTAACATTTTTCAGTCATGAATATATTATCTGTGAAGACTGACGTGATTGGTTGCAGGTATTTCGCAACACTGTCAATTTACTTTATTATTTCCATCTGTGTCTCCAGGTCTGCATAAGTGAGGACATTGCCACTGGCAGTAAGGTGACACACGGGAGGCACTGGAGACACTTCAAATGACTGAACTAATGTTTTCCTCTTGTACAATAGCGCAAGAATGGCCTGAAAAAGAAAAATGTTTGCACTTTGTATGTCTGTTCAAATACAGTACATGTTGACTGAAATTCATCCTTGATTTTACTTAGTACTTACAAAGGGTGAAAACTGTCAGCTTTAATGTCATAGTGGCCTCATTTGGAACTTCTACTTCTTCCCCTGCAGTGTCCCCAGTCACAGCACTTTCTCCAAAGATGGATATGATAGTGCTGGTGTCCTCATGCCCCTATATGTGACACTGATCCTGTGTCTACTTTAAAGTCTGGCCATTTCTCACATTTGTTGTCAGGTTTAAACTTCACAGTTCACAATATTAATAGCAGTGCTTGCTTGTTGCCAATCATGCTGTTTGTTTTGCATTTGTTATACCAGAGCATGTTTCCAAATAATATTTTGTGCCTCACTTCAACTTCTCTGACAGGAACGTTTATCTCACACTTGCCTTTTTTTCTTTTGCCATTTTTCCATGAAGATTACAAACAACTTAAATTTGGGAATTTATACTTATCAATATGTATTAGTGTTGGTTTATATTGACAATTCTAGGCATTAACTGATTTATAAACACAAACCTGTAGAGAGAAGCACATATGCAGAATTTTTTAAATCAGGATATTTTTGGATATAAGCCTTTAAATCCATTTTGACAATATACACATAAATGTAAAATCAATTTTTTTATAAATGAGACCCCAGGACACTAAGAGCTAAGTGCATGTGTGGTAAATGGAGCCAAGGAAAAAACAGAATGACCTGGGCAATAGTGAAGTTTCTATATTCGTGTGGGTTTTCTGTAGGTACTTCACTTTTCTTCAACATCAGAACAATGTGCAGATTAGGTGAAGTGGCTGTCAATTGTGGGTTTGTAGGAGAGTTATAGGAGACACTAGCATCCTGTCCATAGTCACTGTCTTCCTTGTATTTGATGCTGTTAGGATAAGCTCTAGTTCCATGCAAGTAAATGGTCAATAACTGAATAAATGATTCAGTAATAGTTTCAGATTAGCAATATTTCAAATTAAAAAAATGCAAGTTTTGGATTAAGGTGTGCACTGGCTGTTGAAGCTAGAACAAGCCTGACATTAACTTATTAAAATGACTTCCTAATATAATTTCTATGCTATCCTATGTAATGAACAGCATCCAAGGTTAACCCAGTTAATCCATTTCAGGGTGGTGAGAGATAGAGCCCATCCCTGTAGTACTGGAAAAAAAGCAGAAAACAGCTCTGGACAGGACATCAGTCCTTCATACAACCCACTCAGATACACACACAGTCACATGGGGTTTAATTGTATACACCTAGTGATGCACGCCATAGTCACTGATTACCAAAATGCTGTTTGCCAGCAATTGATGTCATCAGATGGAAATCAGTACCCCTTAGAAGTTTTAGTCCCTATATGTAATGGTGGGTCAATAGTGGTAGCTTATCAATGCTCATCATCTCCTTCTCTCTTCTACTCCAGACCAGCCATGAGGTGGGTGCTCTCTGCAGCCTCAACCAACCTTTGAAGTGTTTTGTTTTTCTGTTGCTCACATTCAATGCTTGTATTTGCAATCCTCTGCATTGATCAGGAACACTCATCTCCACCATCCAATGAAGTCTTGTGTTAGTTATCCATATCTGGGACTTTTCATCACAAAAAGGTCCCTCACATCCTCCTTCCTATAACATTCTCAACTCTATGAGTATAATTCTGTTTACTGCAGAGGATCACATCACAACATTAGGTTTCATAGTGTGCTTTGTACAAGCTTAAGAACTGCAGATTTTCCCAAGGTCTATTCTTATGACCCATGATGGAGCTTCACGCAAATGTCAAACACATGTCTAACCAGGACTGTTTAAACCAGGGGTGTCGAACTCCAGTCCTGGAGGGCCGCAGTGGGTGCAGGTTTTCATTCTAACCATCTCCTTAACTAGAGCTCAGTTTTTTCTGCTAATTAACTTCTTTTACCTTAGTTTTAATTGGCATGACTCTGTCCCCTTAGTTGTTTCTTTTTCCTTGATTAGCAGACAAACAATGATGAGACACATCACTATCCGCCACATGAATTAGGACGAAAATTAGAATGAAAACCTGCAGCCACTGTGGCCATCCAGGCCCAGAGTTCAACACCCCTGGTTTAAACTGTGCACCAAGGGGAATGGAGAGAGTGTTACACCTTCCTAGGAAATAGGAAGTCCACAGAAAATATCTTTTTCTCTTTGATTTTGTAAAATTCTCTCCCTCCCTGATAAATGTAATTAATTTTATAGACCTTCTTTGAATCTGTAGCTTCTTCTGTTAAGGGCTGTCCTTAAGTGTTGCCATACAGAATATATGTGTCTCTCTACAGAGCCTGCACAGTGGATCTACCCCCGTACCCCACTTGAACAGTGTCAGACACATGTGCTTAGGGGGCATCTTCAAGGCTCTGAATCAAACTGTAATGCCAATCCAATAAGCAAGATGATACTATCGGTAATGCCTTTTGTTCTTAGATATGAGTACATCCAATCCCAAGACTAATGTCATCTCTGCCTTTCTCCCAGAAGCCCTGCCCCTTTCCCAATGACTCATATATACAAAATCCTGCAGTACCAGAAGTCATTGTTCACTATTTAAATTCGTTTACTTGGCTCTGCCAGGCCATGCAATTAAATGGGTTTCACTGCAAGGTGCTCCAACTGTTTATCTTGTCTTGTTCTCTTATATTCCAACATTTTTGCAGCTAATGGTTGGGTGTGATAAACTGGCAGAAGTGAGAAAGCGATGGGAAAGAGCCCTTTCCTGCATAATATTGTTTACGTTACCCTTCTTCCAGACTATTCTACTTTCACTATGCTCCTTGTTGCTCTGGATATTTGACTGTCCTCCTCCTATTTTCTCACGCCCTCCTGTGCGATAATACTCTTCTGTTTTAAGATGAGTTTTTCTCATTACTAGTAATCAGTTCTTCAAGGCTTTGTTTGCCAATATAAATGTTGATGTTGTAATGTTTTAAATTGTTCTCTGTTTAGCTATGACTTCCTTCAAGATCTAGTGTCAATAATTGCCCTTCAGACCAAACATCTCCATCCTGCATTTGGTTACCTTTTGTTATTCAACAACTCATGAAGAGCAAGTGGCTGCTGCCCTTACTTCTGCCTGACTTCTGTAAACCTTGTTGTGATTCCCAGCCATATTCAGATTTGTCCATTGATCATGCTCCCAGTTCTTTTAGTCATGTCATGGGCATCTCTTCTACTGGTATCAAACCCACATGGGTTGAGTCAACTGCCATGCAGGTAAAGCCAAGTGTTGAATTTCCCAGATTCATCAGCTGTGCTCTCCTACTTTGTAGGTGCTGTTCCATACTTAAGGGCAGTTGACCTAACCTACATGTCTAAGGGGATGTAGGAGGCAAATTGAAGTACCCAGAGAAAACTCATTCAGAAATGGAGGGAATGTACAAAGTTAACTTTATATGGACAATGATCAAGTGTGGGACAACAATACAAATTTCCATACCGGATTGGTCGAGCCCCAGGTTAACAACGACCCGAACCAGTACTGTTTACCAACAAGGAGCTGGCGGAAATTGGGCTACTGTTGGCCGAAAAATAAGAAGAAGAAGAAGAAGAGGGGGGAGACGTGTCCTGAGGCAGGAGGAGAGGAGGAAGAGAGTGGAACTGAGGGTAGGAACTTTGAATGTTGGGATTATGACTGGTAAGGGGAGAGAGTTAGCAGATATGATAGAGAGAAGGACGGTTGATATATTGTGCGTGCAAGAGACTAAATGGAATGGGATTAAGGCCAGGTGGATCGGAAGTGGATTCAAATTGTTCTATCATGGTGTGGATAGGAGGAGAAATGGAGTAGGGGTTATTCTGAAGGAACAGTATGTCAAGAGTATTTTGGAGGTGAAAAGAGTGTCAGACAGAGTAATGATTATGAAGCTGGAAATATGAGGTGTGATGATGAATGTTGTTAGCGCATATGCCCCGCAAGTTGGGTTTGCAATGGATGAAAAAGAAGATTTTTGGAGTAAGTTGGATGAAGTGATGAACAGTGTATCCAAGGGACAGAAAGTGGTAATTGGAGTGGATATCAATGGACATGTTGGTGAATGGAATGGAGGAGACGAAGAGGTGATGGGTAGGTATGGTGTCAAGGACAGGAATGAAGAAGGTCAGAGGATAGTGGATTTTGCCAAAAGGATGGACGTATATTAAGAAGAGGGAGGAACATAGGGTTACGTACAAGAGTGGAGGAAGACTGCATCCTATGCAGAAGAGTCAATCTGAAGGAGATTGAAGACTGCAAAGTGGTGGGAGGGGAAAGTATAGTTAAGCAGAATAGGATGGTGGTCTGTAGGATGATGCTGAAGATCAAGAAGATGAAGAGAGTGAGGGTAGAGCCAAGGATCAAATGGTGGAAGTTGAAAAAGGAAGACTGCAAGGTTGAGTTTAGGGAGAAGGTGAGACAGGCACTGGGTGGTAGTGAAGAGTTACCAGACAGTTGGAAAACTATAGCAGATGTAGTAAGGGTGACAGCAAGAAGGGTGCTTGGCGTGATATCTAGACAGAGAAGGAGGAAAAGGAAACCTGGTGGTGGAACAGGGAAGTATAGGAGAGTATACCGAGGAAGAGATGCAGAAAGTAGACAAGAGCACAAAGGAGATAAGGTGCAAGGTGAAGAGAGAGGTGGCAAAGGCTAAAGAAAAGGCATATGATGAGTTGTATGAGAGATTGGACATTAAGGTGGGAGAAAAGGACCTGTACCAATTGGCTAGACAGTGGGACCAAGCTGTGAAAGATGTGCAGCAGGGAAAAAGTAGCGGAAGCTAGGTTAAGAAGTGAGGTGATGATTAATGAGCAGCAGTATGGTTTCATTCGAAGAAATAGCACCACAGATGTATTGTTTGCTTTGAGGATGTTGATGGAGTATAGAGAAGGCCAGAAGAAGTTGCATTGCATCTTTGTGGACCTGGAGAAAGCATATGACAGGGTGCCTCGAGAGGAGCTGTGATATTGTATGAAGAAGTCGGGAGTGGCAGAGAAGTACGTAAGAGTTGTACAGGATATGTATGAGGGAAGTGTGACCAAGGTGGAGGTGTGATTACATCAGGGATCGGCTCTGAGCCCTTTCTTATTTGCAGTGGTGATGGACAGGTTGAGAGACGAGATTAGACAGGACAACCCGTGGACTATGATGTTTGCTGTTGACATTGTGATCTGTAGCGATAGTAGGGAGCAGGTTAAGGAGACCCTGGAGAGGTGGAGATATGCTCTAGAGAGGAGATGAATGAAGGTCAGTAGGAACAAGACAGAATACATGTGGGTAAATGAGAGGGAGGTCAGTGGAATGGTGAGGATACAAGGAGTAGAGTTGGCGAAGGTGGATGAGTTTAAATACTTGGGATCAACAGTACAGAGTAATGGGGATTGTGGAAGAGAGGTGAAAAAGAGAGTGGGAAGGAATGGGTGAAGAGCGTCAGAAGTGATTTGTGACAGACGTATATCAGCAAGAGTGAAAGGGAAGGTCTACAGGACGGTAGTGAGACCAGCTATGTTATATGGGCTGGAGACGGTACCACTGACCAGAAAGCAGGAGACAGAGCTGGAGGTAGCAGAGTTAAAGATACTAAGATTTACATTGGGTGTGACAAGGATGGATAGGATTAGAAATGAGTACATTAGAGGGTCAGCTCAAGCTGGACGGTTGGTAGACAAAGTCAGAGAGGCGAGATTGAGCTGGTTTGAACATGTGCAGAGGAGAGATGCTGAGTATATTGGGAGAAGGTTGCTAAGGATAGAGCTGCCAGGCAAGAGAAAAAAAGGAATGTTTAAGAGAAGGTTTATGGATGTGGTGAGAGCGGACATGCAGGTGATGGGTGTAACAGAACAAGATGCAGAGGACAGAAAGATATGGAAGAAGATGATCCACTGTGGCAACCCCTAACGGGAGCAGCCGAAAGAAGAAGTAGAAGATCAAGTGTCAGATGTGAAAGTAGGTTGCTGGATCTGATAATCACTGCATCTTTTTCTAGGGAACTATTTTTAAAGTAATTGGAAAAGCTATATATGTTTCTGTCAATTAAGTAGGTGCCACTGCACTGCAAGTCTCAAGTCTTTAAACAGCGGCCCAATGCCTGTGTGGAATTTGTATATTGCCTTCATGCTTGTGTGAGATGTTCTCCAGCTATCCTAATTTTGCACCTACATGACAAAGTCATACAAATTAGATTAATTGATGAAGTGATCAGTTATGGCGAAGTGAGGATGTGTGTAAGTGTCCTCTTGATGAACTGGCATCCTGTCTAGGGTTAATTGTGCCTTGAACCCAATGCAGGCAGAATAGGTTCTGGTACACAGTGACCCTGAATTGGATTAAGTGGGCTTAAGAATGTTATGGCGGATAAAGTACTTCTGGATGTTGTTCGTTGTGAAGGATAACACATGAAATATATTTGAAAGACATTTTATTACCAATGTCAGCTTCAACTGCCTCATTTAAGCTAATCTGGTGGGCATGCCCTAGGATGAAGTGACTCATCATCCAAGTTTGGCTTGTGCCTTGCACATGATGCTGCTGGGACAAGCTTTGGATAAAAAAGTCTTGAAAACAGATGGACAGATGGAAGTATTAATACAGGGTATATATTAATATTCAGGTTCACATGTTGCAGTATGTTGTTACACATACACTGAAATTATAGAACAGTGGGATCTGTTATTTTAGTAAGAATTTAAATTTTGAAAGCTTGAAGAAATTTCAGTTTGTTGAAAACTGGGACATTAAAGCCAAAAATAGTCAATGGTTTGTGGCCATAAATACATGACCATACAAACAAACCTTTCATGAAGTGACCCTTGTGAGTGTGCTCATTGTGGTCTGGTAAATATCGTATTTTACAACAAATCTTAAATCTCAGATCAGACAGCCACAGCATGTAAAAGAACAATGCATCAAAGAACAAAACCTACTGGTGATAAGACTTATTGTCTTCACTTAATTGTTTTTCTATAACATTTCACACTTGAGTGGGTTACAATAGCTAGTAACATAAACTCATACAGCCAGGCTGACAGTCATATTATCAGTTTAACCAATGTTTTGCTATAAGCATGCACAGAACACATAACATTATTGGCTCCAGTAGATATGTTTACAGTCAAATACTGAAGCAAAAAATTCAAATAAAGACACCTGTGTTATCAAGAATGAACTTTTTCTTTAAAGCATGGCCTTCTTAACCAATGTTGAACACCCTTTATTGCATATATTGCCTTTCTATTGCACATAGTGCTTTTCAACACAAATTTTATGGGAAAAAAGAAAGATTGCAAAATGTAAAATTGTAATCAAAATAAATGGGATTGCCATTGCCATTGCATGAGGGTTAATTTCAATGGCAATCAAATGATAAAGCAAAGAACTAAGTAGCATTATGAGAGGCTGTGATTGCCATTACTATCAATGTGAACAGAGTAACAAGATAAAGAGGGGAACTAATGATGACACTGGACGTGATTGGGGAAGCCTCTTAAAAGAGAACAATAGAAAGAGCCTCCGGTCCTATTACCATTTTGTTTATCAGCCAGCATTTAATGTGGCCCAGTAGTTATGGCATTGTACGTCAAAAACCACAAGACTAGCACTAAATGGGCCTGTGCTTATACTGGTAAATGATATAATTATTTGCATAATCATTCAGCAAGGAAGCAATCATTTTCAATATTAACAATCTTGCCAAAAGATTCACTATTATATAATGCAAATTTAAAAGGACAACAATTCAAAGAAATATATTAAGTATTATCAAATCACAGATTAGCAAGTACATCAATCAATTCTTGATCTTCTGAATTTTGTTTTATACAATCGGAGTATAATAAAAACAGAAAGGTTAACTAAACACAAAACTTGCTGTTTTTCAAACCTAGGTAATCCAATTCTGGGTCGGGGGGGGGGGGGGGCATAATCTATGCTGGCTGCATTGGGTGCAAGGCAGGAAACGGCCCTAGGCAAAGCACCAGTCCAGTTTATGAACTCACAACCACAGAGGGCCAACTGGAATTACCAATAAGTCTAACACACACATTTGTGGGAAGTACCTAAGGAAAGCAACACAGACATGGGGAGAACCTGCTAAGTCCACCAGACAGCCTCTGGATACATAAGTATAACACAGACAAAACAAAACCGACAACATAGTTAATAACATAGTATGAGAAATAATATTTGAAAAACAGCAAAAATAATAAATATACAAAAGCACTGGCTGAAACATAACAAACTGAGACATGAATCTGCAATCCTCTGTCTTCTTTGTTCTTTTCAAAGAGTTTGAGCTATGATAACATTTAATTATTTTGCCATTTACTAACTAGTTGTCTTTCGCTGTTTCTGACTTTGCTTTAAATGTAAAGAACAGTCTTAATGCTGTTCTCTCAGGAAAACATTTGAATGGAGCCTTGTAGGGCTTGCTATAGTGCACCTATAAATTACGGCACCACAGTTATGTGTGTATACACATGCCTACACCATAATATACTGCAGAATGCCCTCAGACGAGTTAGTTGGCCAGTTGATTTATTATGACCACGATGGAAACTGACAGATCAAAAGACCAAAAATAATTAGTAGGATGAACGGGAGATGAAACGCTGGAGTTTTACATGGGAAAGACAAAGGAATAGTGAAAAAAAACAAGCAAGAGTCTGATCCCAGAAACACAATACTGTAGTTCCAGAAACCAAAACCAAAACATCATACAAAATTTGTAGCCAAAAACATCAGAAGTTCAATGTGGTGCTAGCAAATCATTCCCCTAATTAACAGTGACTTCTAAGGATTCACTGTTACTTTAAATTATCCAAAAGCTTTGACGGTGAGCACTTCACACTGACAACTTTTGTAATGGTTATGTGAGGGCATGCTTGGTCTCCCCTACAAAATGTTACGTGCCATCCCATGTGACCACCAACAGGCAGTGTTACCATCGATAATATGTCCACGACCACAGGATAACACCACAAAGATTAGACAGTGACTAAATGATGGCAAAGTATAATATTAAAATGAAATAATAATAAGCAAAATTCAATCAGGAAACCACCATATGGTTGCAATTGGTTGTAAAACAAGTTTAGTGAAAAGTTTGCCTGAAACCAGAGTATGATAACCCTGAAAAGGGGAAAAGAATTGTATATGGTCAGAAGCTGATTATATTCTGTATATGTGAAAATACTATGATTACTACTAATACCACTATTACTATTAATATTTGCTTTGTAATACCTACAAAGCTTTTGTTAAGGTCTTGTTGTGTAGCAGTAAGTAACTAATAGATGTACTAAAAGCAAATGTGTTTTTATTGGTGTTTTTTTAAGTTAATAGCCTTTGTTATAGTCTTGTTACACAGAAGTAAATAACTGTCAGATACACCAAGATTGTCAATTCTAAAGTGTTACTGATATGTCTTTGAATAAAGTTTTAAGTAAAATAAATGTCAGAGCAATGTCTGTAGAGAAGATCATTCTGCAGGAGTCCGTTAGTATTAATGCTTCAATATCAAAAGTATCATACAGAGTAATTGATTAATATATTTGGCAGTAATCTGCATTAAAGGAAAAAATTAGGGTTGATCTTCAAAATTATATCTCTGAAACATAACATATAGACAGAAAACAATTCTGATCTAAGCACTTAAACCTAAGTGACACCACACCTAACAATGGACAAGAATGGAGGATTACTGAAAATATTTTATATTGTAAAGTAAACCACTTAAGAGCAGTGCTTCACAGGATTAAACTCCTTCAGACTCTTTCGAAAAAGCTGAAGTGTAGTGTAGTGTGTTTAAAGTAAGACTGCAAGTGTATAACATAATTTTATTAAAACTATAAAAATGACAATATTTATTTGAAATGGTTCTAAGATTCTTATGAACATTCCTAACTCAATCTTCTCTGACAGTGGCCATTTTGAGGAGTGCTGGCCAACAAAAAATTCTATTAATCCTTAAACTGCCAGAACCAGCTATAGGCAGTTCCCAATGCAATTTGCCAGTACGCTGAATAATATACTCAATTTGCTGACGTAAATTTATTCAACGCCACAGCTGGCTATTGTCAGTTCCCAGTACAATTTGCCAGCGTGCCGAAGCTGATCAGTCAGTGTCCTATATTCGCTGAGCACCCAGTTCATGACCACTGTCGCCCTCAAGCAAATCAGCGTCACTGTCCTTGGGATTCAGCCACTGCACTAGACTAGCCTGCAAGCATCAGCGTTGGCCACTGTGTGCTTGCATGCAGCCAGTTCAGGTGCAGTTGGTTCAGTGATTTACTGAATTTCATCAATGGCATCAGTTGCACCTTGTATATATAATAATAGATTGTTGCAGTGTTTTTTTTTTTTTATAGTTTTTACAGTTCATTGGCAGTATGTAAAATGATCAGTGTTGCGGTAATTGTGATTTCACTTTTTCTTGGTGAATTGTGACGTTTCCTTAAAAAGTGCAGGAAAAAAATATTTGGCGTCTAGGTTTTGAGAAAAATCTCAAGTATATGCCAGTTTAAGGATTAATAATAGGAACAGGTTCAGTAATTAATGTGGAACTACACCATATAAAGTGTAGGGAAAGGGGCAGTATATGTATGCAGATATATACAGTTATGTGTTTATATACTGTATATATAGTATTGTTGTCATACAGTCTCTTTTCTTATTATTGTAAGTGCTCAATTGTATTCATCATGGACACTGCTAGAGAAAGTACTTCCCTTTAAGGAGGAGACCCCATAATTTCATCAGGGTATGCCACCATAAAGTGGTTGAAGAGACTTCTGAGAAGTTTACAATCCAGCCCCAATAAGAAGAAAAAAAGAAGGAGAATTGCAAACAAGCAGCCATCCTTAGACATTTAATGGCCACAACCAGAAGCTGTTGAAGAGAAGCCAAGAGAAAAATCTCAGAGGGAATGAAAGACAAAGAAGTGTGCATTTGAAAGGCACATTCTAACATCTGATTGGCAGAGGAAAGATTTGTGGAGCTCCATGCACTGTGGAAAAGTGACCAACCTTTGGCGAGCTCAGTCTCTTCCATCTGTATATAACAGCGTTTTGCAATGTAACAATTTGATTTTTCAATATAAGCTAGCTGGCACTCACATGTTTAAGGATTTGTTGGGACACAAACAAACTGAAAAAAATATTTTGTGTATTAATTGAGGTGATGCTTTATCTAAGTGTTGTATATGTATGTTTCTTTATTTGTCAATTTAATTGATATGACATAACCTTATAAGTGGTGTGTTTAATACAAGAAAATTGGGACCAAGTTCCGTAGATAGGGTTTTCGAAACAATATCAATTTTGACCATGTTTATAGTTAGGCCATTGAAGTGAACCATGTAAATGGAGAGAGAG
This sequence comes from Polypterus bichir lapradei, assembly GCA_026402145.1. Classification (NCBI taxonomy): domain Eukaryota; kingdom Metazoa; phylum Chordata; class Cladistia; order Polypteriformes; family Polypteridae; genus Polypterus; species Polypterus bichir. The sequence continues at coordinate 106,830,240 of JANRMT010062813.1, read as the reverse complement.
GGGTGGATTGTGTGCACTTTCAAACCCTTTGTTAATGGCTCATACAGGAGAGGTAACAGTAAATGGTTTTAAGGGAAAAGCTCTATTTGATTCCGGCAGCAGCATTTCTATTGTTGATCGCCGATAAGTACTACCACGACATTGGTTAAAAATAAAGACCAGTATTACCTGTGTACACGGAGATATCCGCCCAATGTTTCATCAGCCACGGATTATCCCTTAAAAGAATCTCCGTAGCAATCCTCCCAAATCCACCGTTTGCTGTGATTCTCGGGCGAGACTGGTCTGATATTAAAAGCGGTGACGTAATGATCTCTCCTATGTCGAAACTGGGCATAGTTACAGACGGGAATCCGCCGTCTCAAATTGTCTCCACACAGTGTACCCAGCTGGTGGAGGGAGATATGGGGGACAAAAAGGAGGATGGGGAACTTCCTGGACCATCGTGGACCACTACGTCATCTGTCCATGTCTCGCAAGAATGGGATGACTCTCCGATCCTTGAGGTCAGACCAGACCCTCTCTCAAATCTGAGCTTCCAATTTAGACAAACACCGGCCTCATTTAAAAGGGAACAATGGAATGATGATTGCCTTAAGTTTACTAAGAATGCAATTGTCCTAGTCAACAGCCAACACACCAATCAGCCCATGCCACAAGGACCCCACTTTGTTATAGAAAATGATTTATTATATTGGGTCAGTGAGCACAAGGGGGGGTGAGGAAGCTGTTGCTAATCCCATGAAGTTTCCGGCGGCAAGTTTGTGAGTTAGCGCACGCCCACCTCCTAGGAGGCCACCTGGGCACAGAGAAAACACTACAGCATATTAAGCTCCATTTCTATTGGCCGGGAATTAACGAGGAGGTTTGCCGCTTGTGTATTTCATGTCTGGAATGTCAGCTGCGGCAAATTCCTAGGAGGAATCGTGCTCCTCTTGTTCCCCTTCCCTTAATTGATGTCCCATTTGAAAGGATAAGGGTTGACATAGTGGGACTCCTGGAACCCTCGGCCCAAGGACATAAATATATATTAGTCCTCATGGATTATGTGACCCGATATCCAGAAGCTGTTCCGTTGCACTCAGCTAATCCTATAGCAATTGCACGGGAACTAATGGGAGTCTTTGCGCGAGTTGGGGTTCCTAAAGAAGTCTTTATGGACCAAGGGACGCCGTTTACCTCAGAGACGTTCAGGGAAACGGCCAAGTTACTTAACATAAAGCACTTGAAAACCGTGGTGTATCATCCTCAAACCGACGGTTTAGTAGAGAGATTTAATGAAACTCTCAAACAGATGCTTCGCCTAGGTGGTCAGTGGGAATGGGAGGAATTGGGATCAACTCCTCCCCCTTTGCCTACAGGGAAGTCGCTCAAGCCTCAACTGGGTTCTCACCCTTTGAATTATTATATGGACGACAACCTCGGGACATATTGGACATTTTAAAAGAAGGTTGGGAAGGAAAGGCTGTTCCCTCGACTGATATTTTGGAATATATTGCACAATTATGCGATAGATTTGAAGAAATTCGGCCCATATTAAAAAGTCACATGGAGGAGGCACAAGCAGCACAGGCCAACCAACTATTATGACCGTGGCACAACACTTCGGGAGTTTCAACCGGGGGATCAAGTCATGGTGTTGGTTCCCACCTCCCACTCTAAATTACTTGCCCACTGGCAAGGACCATATGAAGTTAAGGAGAGAAAAGGACTTGTCGACTATTTGGTGAAACAACCCAATCGTCGATCGAGTGAGCAGATATATCATTTGAATTTGCTGAAACCGTGGAAGGAAAGGGACCCTGATCTCACCACCGGCCAGCCCCGCTCCTTCTTTGCTCAGATTAACACACTTAACTTTGGGTCTAATTTGAATACCCGACAGAGGCGAGAGCTCGAAGCAGTTATCTCGTCCGTCCCGGAGGTGGTAGATAAAAACCCCGGAAGGACCTCTCTGATTGCCCACGATATTGTGACTGAGCCCGTGGTCATAGTCCGAGAACACCCCTATTGTCTTCCCAAGGCAAAGAAGGCTGAAGTGGAGCTGGAAATCAAGTGCATGTTGGACCTCGGAGTCATAGAGGATAGTCATAGCCCCTGGTCCAGCCCAATTGTCTTGGTTTCTAAGCCTGACGGGAATTGAAGGTTTTGCAATGACTTCCGTCGGCTTAATCAGGTCTCACAATTTGATGCTTATCCAATGCCTCGAGTGGACGACCTCCTTGAGAGGCCTGGACAGGCTGAATATCTGACCACAGAGACATGACCTTAGGGTACTGGTAGGTTCCTTTAACGGATTCCTCAAGGGTAAAACTGCAGCGTTTAGCACCCCTAGTGGGCACTGGCAGTATTGTGTCCTTCCATTCGGGTTACATGGGGCTCCTGCAACTTTCCAGCGTCTGGTGGATAATGTGCTCCACCCCCATAACACGTATAGTGCTGCCTACCTGAATGACATTGTCATCTATTCCAGCACCTGGCAGGAACACCTAGAGCACGTCTGAGCGGTATTACGGACGCTGGGTGAAGCCAGTCTTCGAATCAATCCAAAAAAATGTTTCTTTGGATTGGAAGAAGCCAAATATTTGGGCTACCTGATGGGTTGTGGTACTGTGAAGCCACAGTGCTCTAAAATAGAAGCCATTTTGACATGGCCCCATCCGCGAACCAAGCGGCAGGTCCAGGCATTTCTCGGCTTGGTAGGGTACTACCACTGGTTTGTACCACACTTTTCAGAGAGAGCTGTGCCCTTGACTAATTTCACCAAAGAAGGGGGCTCCTAACACTGTGGTATGGACTGAGACGACTGAGGCAGCCTTCGGTGACTTAAAAAGAGCCCTGACATTGGCACCTGTTTTAAAGGCACCTGACTTTTCACTGCCTTTTATCCCCCAGATGGACACTTTAGACACAGGCCTAGGACCAGTGCTGAGCCAATGCATCGATGGTGCTGAACACCCCTTCATGTTCCTGAGCGGGTAACTGCTGGATTGGGAGACCAGGTATGTGGCGGTGGAAAGAGAGGCTCTTGTGATTAAGTTGGTGATTACATAGTTGAGGTACTACCTCTTGGGTCGGGAGTTTACCCTTGTCACGGACTATGCACCTTTACAGTGGATGGCCCCGCATAAGGAGTCTAACCCTCAACTCACAAGGTGGTTCCTTGATCTACAAACTTATAAGTTCTCGCCCATTCATTGGAAGGGTTCTCTCCACGCCAACAGTGATGCTCTCTCCCGCGTTCACGACCTCTCGGTGCAGAACGCCCAACCCGACGGGTGTGGGCTGAGGGGGGGGCCCTGTCACACACGTGTGTTTAGGAGACAACTAAAGGGCTTGAATAGATATGATTCCATGCCTGACCAGGGGGTGGCGAAGTGTACTAATTTTCCCTGTCGATCTTTTGCAGACCAATCTAGGGAAATCCCGCCCGGCTCTGGGGCAGCCAATGATGTCACTTCCGGTTCCGGTATTGATGACATCATTTCCTTTACTGGCCTTTAAAGCTGCTATCTTGTCTCCAGAGAATCAGTTTTTATTTGGACTCAGTTGTATGAACTTGTCTTGTTTTTTGAATCAGTTTTGCAGCCGGGAACAATTATATGGGTGGCTGCCCCAAACCTTCTCAATGCTTGATGGTTGTTATTGTGACAACATACAGTATGTAGTTGCGTTTTCCCAAAATTACCAAAGTTCAGCAGCTTCAACTCAAAAAATGGGATTCAACAAAAGCCTGACACGCAGAAATGATTCCACAGACAAAATGTCTTTGTTTTTAAAAGTTTAGTTAAGTTTCAAAGTAAAACAGTTCACAAAAAAAAGAAAATTAAAACAACAAAAAAGGAAAAATTAATGTTAAGAAAAGTTCAGTTCAAAGCTTAATCTTGTTACATCTCAAATCGTTACTATTTACTTAACATTTCTGAACCATTTCAAAACGGTCAGAAAACTGTATGCTTATTTCATCTATAAGTAGAAAATGGGTCTTTCAAGTCCCTCTTTACTGGGACCTGTTCTTACCACAGCTAAGCTTATTATGACACTGCTTCTCAGTTATAGTAAGATTGTTTTATCTCTTGCTAACTTATAGGGGGAAAAGACTATACCATAAGTTATGACTATGAAAGAAATGTATGTTCTATTCAAATTAAGCAAACATTAATATGAGTTTAACTCAAAACTTCAACTTTCTAAGATTGGCTCTTACACAGTAAATTAATTTAATCTCCCAAGTCCTGAGGTTGCCGCCTCTTTTTGGGTCATGACCCCAATTTGAAATCTGAACTTTTAGATCCATAGTTGCTTGAAATATTGACATTCCCTTCCTAGTCAATACATTGTTTAATGGTGAGCTACAGTATACATTAAAGAACATTTTATTATCCTTTTTTATTCAAGAGTTCACCAAATCATTATATGTTGCCATAGATAACCATGTAAAGTACTTACAATGTTTAATGATATGGTTGTGCCTGCATGTCATGCTGTAGCTTGTATGGAACTTGACCCGGACACAGACAGGCAGACATGTTTTAATCACCCCACACACATTTATTTTGGTGCTCTATATTTACAGTATGTGCTCTCAAGTCACCAAGTCCCCAAAGTCCTGGCCAACACCACACAATTCCTTCTTCCTTCAGGCTGCCTCTTTGCCTTCTCTCAGACCTCATCTCCCTCTCTCTCCCGACTCCAGTCCCCCAATGGAGGGAGGCAGCCCCTTTTATAAGCACCAGTTGTGTTCCGGCAATCTTCCACCGACACGCCCCAGTGTCGCCGAAGTGCCGGCTGTATCCCTGGAAGCACTCCAGGTGTCCCTGTTCCTCTTCCCCCCAGTACTTCCAGGTGTGGTGTAAGTGCTGAGGTCCAGGGCTCTTTAGGCGCAGGGTAGAGCTTCAAAGCTCTGTACCCATGGCCCCTAATGGAACCAGGGTGGTCGCCCCCACGTGGTCTGGGGCCCTCCTCCAGTCCTTCTGGGCATCCCGGCCGGGTCGCCACCCCAGCCATCTCTGACACTTGTCAAAGTCAGAAGGTATAGTCGAGACAGCACATCTCACCTCATCTGTCACATATAGCCTAGACCTGTACTCTGATTTCAGATAAATCGCAGTACTAAATCGAGCGTCACACAAAACAGAGCTTGCCAAGGGAACCAGAAGTTTTAAAGCAGACAGTGAAACTTTGAGGTAATCTCTTATGATTTTGAAACAAAACTCCTCCACTGAGATTTGAGCATTTAGTACTTGCAACGTTTGATCAATGGCCTGTTCGATGACACTGTCTGGCAGATGCACAGAGCTTGGATTGAAGTGGGTCACTCACTCAGTGAAATTTTGAAATTTCCAAACCTTGAAGTAAATTGTGAAGTGCTCCTCCAGTCATTGTCTGAATTGGGTACTGATCAGTCAGACTGCTGTCTGTGAAAAGGTTGTACAGCTGTGGAAAAGGAGCCTAATTCCCTATTGGAAGATTCTGTCTCCAGAATGCTACTTCCCTCTAAATCCATTAATACAGTTTTTTTTTTGTTTGTGGATACAACAAAGAAAAGATGTAATATTCTCATTAGTTTTTCAATTTGATTTTTGGCAACAAAAAATTTTAAATTATATTGAAGCATATGTTTTTGTACACCTATTAATTTTCAAAACAGAAGGGAGCGTTCTCTTAATTAATCACAGACACACCAAAAAGGCCCAAATATATAAAACATGAACAAATGGAGAGAAGAGAAGCATGAAATAAGAAGGGAAAAAAAGTCTTCTGCCTTTCTAGCCCCATGTTTGTTGAGACCATAGACAAACTCTAAATAGTCATGGAAGTCCACAGTAGCAATCCCCACAGACGGCCATTTATGACAAGTCTGTGTCTGTTTGTGAGACTGCTGGAAGCCATGTATTGCCAAAACAGCCTTTGCCCTAGAGGCAGGGTGGACTCCAACAGGTGCCATACTGTCTTTGTCTCTGATCAGCTTGTGAATGGTCTTTAGATCAAGTTTCTTTCCCTCTAACTGGTGTTTCTTAACAAACTCTACTATCTGCAAGGGTAGGATTTTTTTCCACTTGGCCCCCTTGAACCAGTATGCTAATGGTATGAGGAAGAGGCAGAACACAGATTGTCTGGTCGAGTTGTGGATGCATTTCCCACTTTAGTGGTATTTAACTGTTCACTTTAAACTCTCCAGCCTTTTGCCCGAGATAATGGAAAATAATGTCCTTATGATGGACTTACAGACTGTGTAGCACAAGGAGAGCAATGTCTGGGCTGTGTGCTACAGAATGGAGAGGATTTTGTTGCGCTACACCAGCAATTTGCCTTTGAAAGGTTTCTGAGGTCCCAAAAGCCTGCACTAAGCCAGTTTCTCACATTGTGAGTTCATAGCCATGTCTTCTCTAACCTACCAGACACTCTGAATCTTGATGATGTCTGGCTTGATGGAGAAGTACCTTTTTCAAAAGTGACATGGAAGAGGCCTGTAATGTTAAAGATTGCTTGTGGTTTCAGGCTTGGTGAAATCATGCCACATCTGTATGACATAACCTTGTACGCTCTTGTCTGGATCGAGTGGAGGATCTGATTTTAACTGAAATTCCATCTGCTAATTATTGCCAATTTTTATTTGCAGGTAAGCCTGAATAGATAAAGCCATACTGTTACTGTTTCAGTTTCAGATCACAATAGGCTAAACCTGAAATAGCTACTTCAGTTCAGTGTGGCAGACATCATGTTTTTAAAAGCCCCAACCTGTTTCCAAAAAACAGTTATGCACATCACAATGCTCTTAGAAAGGAGAAGCAAGAACTAGATGTCTAATTAAAGTTCTTTTTTCACTAATAGTAACTAAGAAATTGTTTACAAAGAAAACTGTCAGCCACAGGGTGAAGAGTAACAGCCATGAAACAGTCAAGAAACACTTCCCTCATGAATAAAGTTTATATATGAAGTACTGAGATATGTTTGTATTTTTCTTGAATTTGACTTAGTATTATGTCCCATAAAAAAAGTTATACTTTTTAGCAGAAATGTACTCCTACTCAGAAAAAATAAATGACCTAGATATTTAAGTGTGTCACTTCATATTGGTTAAATATAGTTCATGGGTCTGAGCCATGTTTCCTCTGCAAAGGTCATGAGCACTGTCAGAGATGAAAAGCCATTAATATGGCACTGAGACAGGCACATTTCAACTGTGATGTCCTCAATGTTTATACCTGTGGTATGTGAACTGAGGCAATTCTCTATAATACATCTGTAGGCTTAACAAGGTAGTCTTCCAATTCTAACTTCTACACTGAAACAGAACCAATTGTACTGTGGCAGCCATCAAGAAGTTTGCCTTTTATTGAGCATGCATAGAGACAAGTGTAGCTGGAGTGATCATCCGCAATACATGCCTGCAGAAAAGATTTTACATTAGCAACTTAGCATGCACTGCACCAACTCTAGTATACATTCTGCTATGAATACCAAGTGCAACTGGTGTATTTGTTAAAGGGTCGGTCATTTTTACAAAGCTATGTATAACATTTCCAGCCACTTGTCTTATTAGCTCAGTTTTTCATTACAGAATCACATTGAACTGGAGCCTACTCACTAGCACTACAAAAAATGCGTAGACCTAACAGGGCCAGTATTACTGTATATCCAGCCAGGGTTCCTTTTTATGTCTTTTTTCACCTGTGCTTGATTTATTTGTTTGTGTTAATATTGCTATTGATTTTCATTGTACTTATTATTGAATGTTTTTGTTTGTTTTTTGTGTTGTTTCATTTCTGCATGTCTATGCTTGTTCTATTATTTTTGGTATACTTTGTGAGTGGTTCTCCATAATGCTGAGGAAACAAGCAGTCCCATGCAGTAGACTGCAGTATATAACATATTCCCCTCCTTAACGGTGGCTTCTAGACACCCCAGCCTACTCCGACTAGTTCAAAAATTACATTTCCCCCCTGTGGGAATGGCAAGAGAAGACTAGGTGAGAAATTTTTGGCTGTATATTTTGCAGATGCACCATCTGCAGATTTAATGGCAGCACCAATCTGATGCTTGTTTTATTTGTGTTGTAGGTGGCCCTGCCTCTTGAAGACCCGACCACAACACAGAAGGAACACAACAATATACACATGGACATAAAGAAACAGTAATGTAATAAACAAAACACAAAGTACAAACATAAACAAAACATAATTATATATTTATGTATAAACATAAACAAACATAAAGTAATCAATATTGCTAACATAAAATTTGATCAAAATTAACATAACAGTATTTGAACCATAGCTAGGAGGGTACTTTGGCTGAAACACAATAGCTATGCTCCATATATTTTGTGGGTGGTTCCATAAGAAGCAGTGCCGCCTGTCAATCACCATCAAGGCGCTGCCCACAACCTGCCCACAACAACAATCCCTTGCAGTTCATTGTATGAACTGGGTGTTGGTGAGTTCTCCGTGATTATTACTTTGGTCTGTTGTTGATTATTTGGATCTTTTTGACCTTTTTGCTCCATTTCCTAACTTTTCTTTGGATTTGTGTTTTTGGGACTCCTCCTGGGCTTTTTGTTCTCCTTGGAGCTTTTGTGTTACAGAACATTTTTAATAATAAGTCTTTTATTCTTTAAAGATTAGTTTGCCATTTAGTCACGTGAACCGAAGACTGACAGAACCTTCCTTATGTGGGATTTTTGTAACATTTTTTTTACAATTTCAGTTGGAGAAATTTCCCAGTTCACGACAGACAGGAGTCCAGTTCTATGTAGGCAACATACACCTACAAGTTCATACGTATTTACTTGATTGTACAAGCCCATTTTACAATCATCAGATAAATTTTTCAGATCTCAGAGGATACCAACTGCGTGGGCTAGTGCCGTGCCCGGGGTTTGTTTTCCTGTCTTGAGTCCTGTGTTGGCTGGGATTGGCTCCAGCAGACCCCAGTGACCCTGAAGTTAGGATATAGTGGGTTCAATAATGGATGGATGGATGGAGGATACCACAATCAGGAGAGGAAGTCTACACAGAAGGAAGGAAAGAAGTGTATATTACATACTCAAAAAATGATCTAGCAAGGCTTTGAACCTTGGTCTTTCTTAGAGGTGTGAGGTATCAGTGCTAATCACTATGCCATTATCTTACTTATTAGCAAAGAAGCAAATAGACCTAAGACTTCAAGAGCTATACTATCTTGTAAGTAAATATTGAGAGATTATAAAGATCTATTGACAAAGTTATTTCTCCAGTATATGGAGGTTACATGAAGTCAATTCGATTAACAGGAAGGGGCATGCTAGAATGCACAGTAAAATATCGGTGATTCTCTTGAAGATGATGCATTTTTTCATCTGGTGGTCTGCAGTTAATTGTATTATGCCTGTGAGGCGCTGCTTAACCATGGCATCCCATGGAGATTAGATGTGCTGGATGGTGCAGTTCAAAGTGGCAGTATAAGTTTTTGAAAGAACATACATTTTGTTAAAAATGCTTTACACAATAATTTAAAAAGTAAGATAGGCCTGCCTAAAGTGACTAGTCTTCAGTTTCTTACACAACTCATCAAGTAGTTAATGCCAGCTTGTGCTAGACCTACTGGAAGCTTAAATTTCCAGTAATTTCTTAAGTTGTTTCTAATTTTTCTCCTATTTCAACTTCCTTTATTTTATTTCATTTAAGCTTCCCTTATTTAGATGCAAGCACAGTGGTGGGAAGTGGTGGCATTGGGAAGCCCCTGTACTTTTATCATGCTCATGGTGCCAGCTAAATTTTACATGTTTTTGGTCCAAGAATGGCCCATCCATTCTTTTTGATGTCTCTGTCCAAAAGAAAGAGACATTTTTCTTTTCTTGTCATTGTCATCTTCTTTTCCATTCTCTCCTCTCTCTGTCCCTTGTTGCTTGCACTTACAATTCATGTGTCTTTCTAGACTTTGAAAAAATCTTTCATTTTGGGTCTTCTCAAGGTAGCTACATGGTGTGTACGGTGGCTGTATTTTTAATATAATATTCCACTGATTTATTAAAAAGAAGCTTTTCAGTGCAAGCTGTAGATATATAATTAGTCATTACCCAAGTCTCCTTACGTGACTAGAAAAAAGTGTGTACTTTAGCAAAAGTATGTGGACAATTGTAATGCTTCTACTTTTAAACAATACGGAATTTGATTTATTGTAACAGGTGCTATATAAAGTTTATTTCTTTGTTATGAATCAGAAAGCTGTTTCCAATTTTTTGACCCCATCACTTTGAAGATGCGGTAGTCCAAAGACATGCAGGTTAGGTGCATTGCCTAAATTGTCCCTAGTGTATGCTTGGTGTGTGGGTGTGTGTGTGTGTGTGCACGCCCTGCGATGGGCTGGCGCCTGCCCAGGGTTTGTTTCTTGCCTTGCGCCCTGTGTTGGCTGGGATTGGTTCCAGCAGACCACTGTGACCCTATAGTTAGGATATAGCAGGTTGGATAATGGATGGAATGGATGGATAGATGCTATGTAGGGTCTCAGACTGCATATGAATAAATCAATGAGCCCATCGAGGTATTTTTATTTTCTTTGAAGCACAAAAACAGAATTTGCCCACTTAAGTAAAACAGTGCACAGTTTCAGACATGGTGTGTTACAAACCTGTGGCTCACACGGATTGGCTGGGTACTTTGGTATTGTATGAATATGGATATCTGTTTGGCTGGGGGTGAGGTTTTGGGGAAGGGGAGGTTGGAAAGTTGGAAAGTTAAGTGATGACAGCCTTGTGTGTGATTGGACAGGAGAGGCAAAGGAGCAAGGAAGCGAGAGAGTCCACAGTCAGATTTCACTTTAGTTATTAGAGTTAATTCTCACCACTTCTGCTATTGGAACTGTTGCCTGGTAATCAGAAAATGTTAATGTATTTTCTGGGTGAAAAACTCCATATTGTATATCCATGTATCTTTTCACATCATCAGTGTGGTGAGCAAAACACTGGTGGTAAAGGTTGTGTTCAGCATAGAATACAGACTAAGATAAAAACTGACATTTTCTCCTCAAGAAAATAATTAGCAGGTTTAGAAAAATGAATGAATAAGTCTGTGCATGACATGAAAAATAATAATTTCAACCAAGTAATAATGAGCTAAACCATTTTTGTCAGATTCTCAATTTCATTTGTCACATAGCAGGTTGCATGTGAAGAGCCTGATGATTTTTTTACTTTCTAAATTTTCACCACAGTTTGAAATAACTCTAAAGTGAGACTGACTGAAGCCCCATCTGGTGGTGATCACTGCCTTGTGATTAATACTGACATATTATTTTAGATTCCCACAAGCCTATAACGGGAATAAGCAAATTGCATTGATGTTCAATTACCTAAAACTTAAGGAACGCTTTACATAAGCTGGCCTTTTAAATTTGAATTCTTTAAAAAAATGGATGAAACGGTTTCAGATTTTAAGAGACACAGCTCTACATTTGAATGAGGCATATCATAATATCTTCAAGCCCACTTAATCCATTTCAGTGTCATGAGGGTCTGGTTCTATGCTGGCAGTACTTTGGTGTGAACAATGTCACAGGCACACTGTTTACTGTCAACAGTTAACCTAATACACACGTTTTTGGGATAGTTTATAACAAGTGTAATTGTCAGGAGAGTGGATCAATTTAATTCCCATTATTACTTCTTACATTTGGCTGACAATAATTCGTCACTAATTAAAACAGCTCAACATGACCTCCAAACGTATCGTTTGTTCCAGTTGGGACATTGTTTTCTTTGAAAGCGTCACTACTTCCTCTACAATAGGTTGGCTTCATATTACATCTGTACATCTGTACTCTCAAGGCATGGATTAAAGAAAGCTGACCAGACTGTACAGTCATTCAAAAGTTATCACAAAGATTAGAAAATCAGGCAAATCAAAGACCACAAACTTCCAATTAACCACAGAAAAAAAAGTTCTAAGTAACTTTAAACAAAACCCCCTCATCAAGTCAATGGTTCCTAATGTGTAGCTGTCAGTCTGTTCAATCTAAAGGGTTTCATTCCACTTGAATTCAAGACACCACAGCCCATCAGCTTTACTTTTACTTTAGAAGTAAGGACTGGTAGAATGTGGGAGGGCAGCGACGGTCCTACAGGTCAGCAATGGCTGCAGATTTTTGTTCCATCCCAGTTGCTTAGTTAGACAAAATCCCAACCAATAGCAGAATATATTTAATATTATCACTTGTTAGTGTTTTTAACTTTGCCATGTCAGGTCATTCTTAACATCACAGACGTTTTCCTTTCCAAGGATAGCATCCAAATGATCTGAAACCTTAAATGGATGAGTAATTCTCAGTCCATCATTTTTTTCTCTTCAGTTTCCTTCCAAATAGTTTATTAAACCGGATAGGTCACAATGAATCCACACAGGTGTAAATGGAAAAAATTAGATGGAGAACTGCCAGTTCCTTTGTCATTTGCATCTTATTGCTATTAAAAACCAATTAGCCAAAAACCAGTGAATGCAAGGCAACTAAAATGAAACATTAAAAGATTCCTTGAGCAATAAGTGCTTCATCATCATTAATTGACTTCTCTTTAAGAAAACGGGTTGGAACAAAAACCTGCAGCCACTGCAGTCTTCCAGTTCTGACATTGCTAACCGCTGTTGTAGAATACTGTGCACTGGTGAAGGTTCATTGGTTTACATGGTATGGATTTTGTTGGTGTTTTAAATTGACATTGTTGATGTTTTAAATAAATCATTTTGGTAGTATTGAATATGCCATAGTATGCCATCACTTTTTACACTACTGCTGGTGAATAGTGTTGTTCCACTGCTCCAGTGTCCAGTGTCTGGCCACTATATGGATTGAGTTGGCATGTTCTCCCTGTGTTTTTAGAACATTAGAACAGTCTAGACAAGAACAGGCCATTCGTCCCAAAAAAGCTCACCAGTCCTGTGCCCTTAATTCTTCTAAAATGACATCAAGTCGAGCTTTGAAAGTCCCTAAGGTCTTACTGCCTACCACACTACTTAGTACCTTATTCCATGCGTCTGTGGTTCTCTGCGAAAAAGAAAAACTTTGTAATATTTGTGTGAAATTTGCCCATAACAAGTTTCCAACTGTGCCTCTGTGTTCTTAATGAACTCATTTTAAAATAACAGTCTCGATCCACTGTACTAATTCCCTTCATAATTTTAAACACTTCAATCATATCTCCTACTTAATCATCTTTTCCTTAAACTGAAAAGGCTCAACTCTTTTAATCTTTTCTTATGACTCATCCCCTGTAGCACTGGAATCAGCCTAGTTGCTCTTCTCTGAACTTTTTCCAGTGCTGCTATGTCTTTTTGGATTAAATGGGGACACTATATTGGTCTGGTGTGTTTTTTGTAAATGAGAAGAACTGGGATTTCATTCAGGGATATTTCCTAGGATTGGCACTATCAATTAGAAACCATTTAGTTAGAAAAATGGGATTTTAAAATGGGTAGATGGATGTTTTATGTGTGTAATGTTCATGTTGGATGCTAATTAAATTTTAAAATAAAATGTGTACATTTCATTAAATTAATAATTTATGTGAATTGGAGGCTATAAAGACACAACTGAATTGTGAAATGCTAACGTGACATGCTTTAGGAAGTTGTTCATCCTGACAGACGCTATATAAAGACTTTATGATGACTTGCTGAAGAGGCTCTGCAATTTGTCTTGCCATTGACAGTATATCTCTACACACACACACCCACACACGCACACACATACGCACACACATATGCACACACACAATCGAGCTGAGACAGCTTCTCCAGCAGCTGTGCACGAGTGAGTAATAACTGCTGCTTCTTGCTGCTGTTCCTTCCTCTTTTGTCCGGCTGTTGCCTTAATCCTCAGTCCCGTAAAATAGTAAAAAATACTCGAAGACGTAGCAAGCTCTTTCCTGGAAATGTTCAGAATTTCTTATTGCTGAGGTCTGAGATGTACTCATCCTGTGTGTATTGCACTATTACTCAACGTTTGATCTGAAATGCCAGTACTGCAGGCGGATGGTGGTATTCTTCCTCTCTTCGTGACACGAGCTTTCTTTTTGATGTTTCTGGAAGAAGATGAAACATCATTAGTAAGGATGTGAGAACCCAAACATGCCACAAGTGCTCTTCTTGGGGTGTTCCAACTGGCACCTTTTCTCTTACCATTAATCTTCTTTATAAATTGATCTTCATTTCCGTTTGAAACGCGAGCTTCTTTCACATTTAGTTGGAAGTATATAATTGACTCAGCACTCAGGTTTCCTTTTTATTATGGAAACATTAGAAATCGGATGAAAATGCTCAATTACAGTTTGATAATTGTGCTTTTAAACACATGGACACAACTTTAGCACAGCATTGCTGCACATGCTGCCTTGAACAAAGACACAAGTGCTGTGGTACATATTGGCCATTACTGTCACACACAGCACTGTCCCACGTGCCAGTCTTTACCAACACACTTGGTCTCCACAGAGTCAACACACAATACTGCTGCATAAGTCGGCCCACACACACACGCACACACAAAACACACACGTGCACACAAATATACACGCAGCAACACAATTCTGCACAGAGCAGGGGCACACCTGCTATGCCAGTCAGCCTCCATAAAGCCCTGATATGTGATGAAGCCTACACAATTATACATACCAGCCTTTACTAACACACACTTTACTAAGATACACATTGGATTACACAACCACACACAAAAGTACAACCCATGCCCAGCTCTGTAGACCCACTTTGTCAACACCAAATTTCACACAAACATGCTATACACTGCCACACAAGTCCACCTAAGCACACAGAAATGATACAAAACCACATTTAGTTTGTCATTATTAGTTAGTCATGCTGCCTGACATTGCCTAAGACATTACTCAGTAGGGCTACTTAAGCCTTGCAATACTTGATCACTTGGAAATGTCCTGGGTGGAGCCAACCTTGCAAACATGTCAGCAAGACAGACATAAGAAGACTTCTCATTTGCCAAATCCCAAGGGCTGGGGATTCCAATGTTGAGAAAATGAGAACTTATTTTCAGAATTAATTTTCATATAATCAACAGCCAATGTTAGCTAGAAGGATTTTTGCACTGTGTATTTGCATATATTTAATCAGTAGGCTCCCTGTCAGTATCTGTATCTCAATCTTTGGAAGTACTCAGTAGCCTCTAAACACTGGCAGCCACACAAGATCCAATTTTGTAAATGGGGAGGATGTGAATGACACAGACAAGGTCCATGTCTCAATTTGTCTCACTGAGTTAACAACCAAGAAGGCAGTATTCTGTATTGACTTTGAAGCATATTGTTTTGTGCTTTAGATTGTCAATCATTCAGTCCACCTTGATTCTAAGGTGGAGACTGTCTGCACTAGCTGCTTCATAAGGATACAACTCAAAGAATGCAAGTGGAAAACATGAGGACATGTTGAACGGAGGAACACTGGTGTATTGTTTTTATCACGGGTTTCAATAACTCAGTGACACGTTGTTTAGAAAAGAGTAACTCTTTACTTGAACAGTCCTAAACATGTACAACAACTTCTGCAAAACACCAAATCCTCTTACAACAGTGTATGTAAATTAAGACATTACTATTAGCTGTCAAGTTCACAGATCAACATCAACTATCATTATATCTTTCTTTCTTTATAAACACAAAAAACTGTAATTTCTTAAAATATGGTATCAACATATTTTCAGTATATTAAATTTCACTATTTCAACTTACTGTTTGTACAATAGCCAATACCCAAGACTTTTCTTATTTTTAAATTGTTTTAACATGACTCAATCAGTCTTTCAGGGCATTTCCTGTGACGAGCAGATTTCCTGAGTTGTACTTCTTGTTGTTCCTTTTAATTTTCTTCCACAACATTCTCCTGCTCATTAATAAAAAATTCCTGCTGATTAAAATTTGTTTCCTTCAGAAGATGATGTCGATTCCTCAGTATTACTCTACCTCCTTCTGTTTGTATATGGTAAGATCTGGGATGCGCTTGTTTTATTACAATCCCTATTTGTGTCCCTGTACTTGTGTTATCTTTGAATCTTACACTGTCTCCTTCACATAGCTCTGGCAACTGGTGTGTGCCTCTGTCAAAATACATCTTTTGTTTAGTTTGTTGTTGTTCTTTAAACTGTCTCATCTCCTCACCATCCCGTGTGTTCAAAAGATCATCTTTTACTGGCAGATTGGAACGAATACGTTGACCCAGTAGGAGATAAGCTGGTGAATAGCTACATTCCAGTGGTGAACTGCGATATGGTAAAAGAGCCTTATAAAAATCACCTCCACAATCCTTTGCTTTGCACATGAGTTTATTAACAATGCCCAGAGACTTTTCTACTAGATCACTGGATTGTGGAAATTAAGGACTAGAAGCATTATGAAAAAATTACCAGCTATCTGCAAAGGATTTAAAACCTGCATTCAAAAATTGTGGACTATTGTCTGTAAAAACTTCCTCTGGCACACCATGCCTTGAAAAATGAATTTCATGCACACGATGACATACTTCTGGATACAGGGAGTAATAATCAGTTACAATAAGATAATCCTTCTGGTCACAAGTGAAAAGATCAGCACCTACCTTTTGATAAGGTCTCTGAGGTACTGGACGTGGTTTTAGTGGCTCTCTGGGATTGTTGGGCTTGTACCGAATGCATGTTGGACAATTTGACACCTCATCTGAAATGTCTTGGTTTATTCTTGGCCTACTTCACAAGCCCTTCTCTTACATTTCTCAACTCCCAGGTGACCTTCATGAACTTTTTTAGCATGTATTTTCTTAATCTTTGTGGAATCACTATTTTACTGCCCTTGTATATAATACCATCAATAACAGTCAATTCAGCTCTGTAGTTCCAATACTCACTAAGATTCATACTACAGTCTTTTTTCACATTAGGCCAACCAGATACTATAGCATTTACCACCTGCATAGGTGTCTCATCTTTCTCAGTCTCCTGCCTAATTAAATGCATTTTGGCATTTGCTACTGGTATAGCTTCTGCAATCAGGTTTACATATGCCTAGATATCTTCAAATACTTGATAATCAGAGGGAGACTTTGGATCAGCTGCTCTGGCCAGTGTATCTGCTGTATACATCTGCTTTCCCGGTGTATATATAACATTTGGTGCATAACGCTGAAGTTTGATCATCATCCTTTGAACTCATAATGGACATTTATTGTGGGGTTTTACAAATAATAATATTAATGGCTTATGATCAGTTTCTACTATGACCAGTTGTCCTGCAACAAACTGATGAAATCTATTACATGTAAATACAATGCTAAGCAGCTCTTTTTCTATTTGGGCATATCTGATTTCTGCACCTGTCATACAGTGAGATACATATGCCACTGGTTGCCAGTTATGATCATATTTCTGAAGCAAAATGGCTCCCAGACCTGTTTGAGATGCATCAGCTGAAATTGTGATTGGTCTTGCTGGATCATAAAATTTCAGTATTGGTTCTTTTGTAAGTACTTTCTTTAAATGTTGCCATGCCATTTCTTGCTCGTGATTCCATTCCCACTCATTTTTCTTTTTAGGTAGCCTTCTTAGTGGAGCTATTTCTTCAGAAAGGTTGGTTATGAATTTTCCCATATAATTTAATCATTCCAATAAACCCCTGAACATCTTTTTTACTTTGTGGTACTTTTGCATATTTTCAATAGCTGACACTTTCATTGGATCAGGATGGACACCCCTACTGCTGATTGTATCGCCTAGAAATGTCAGCTCAGACACCCCTATTTTACATTTGCTTTCATTCAGCTTTGAATTGGCTCTACGTGTAGCTTCAAATACCTTTATGAGTCTCTCATCATGTTCAACCTTGTTAGCTCCCCGTATAATTATATCATCCATGGAAGTATCAACACCTTCAATGTGCTCATAGATCATATGTATAGTTTTATGGTATACCTCTGGTGCAGAAACAATCCCAAAAGAAAGTCTCAAAAACCGATATCTGGCAAAAGGGGTATTAAAAGTACACAGATTTGCACTGGCATCATTCAATTTTAGCTGCCAAAATTCTGAAGATGCATCCAGTTTACTAAAATAGATGGCATTTTCAAATTGAGACATTATTTCTTCACGTGTAGGGAGTTTAAAATGCTCTCTCTTAATTGCTCTATTCAGATCTCTTGGATCCAGACAAATCCTTAAATTTCCATTTTTCTTGTCTACGATTACTAAAGAATTAACCCATTTAGTTGGAGTATCTACTTTCTCAATTACTCCTAGGTGTTCCATTCTGTCAAGCTCAGCATTTAAAGGTTCTTTTATAGAAAATGGAACTTTTCTGCATGGATGGATGACTGGAGGTGTATTTCTGTCAATTTTGTATAGTGTGCTCTCCTGGGAGACATCCTAGTCCTTTAAACAAATCACTGTATTCTTCTATCAGCTGATCATAATCAGGGTTTTCACTTTCAAGGACTAAAACTCTCTTTACTAGATTTAGTCTCTCACAACCAGTTAAACCCAATATTGCGTGTACATCTTTTGGCACTATTGTAAAAGTTAACATATGCACTGTGCCCTTATATGTCAACTTTGCTACACATTTTCCTATTACAGGGATATCAGCGTCTGCATAACCTGTTAATTTTACATGTGCATTATGTAGCTTTGGTTTTGGCCTCAAAGCATTAAATACATTCTCTGAAATAACATTTATTTGTGCTCCAGTGTCCAGCTTAAACAAAACAGTTACACCATTCACCTGCAAATCACCTGCCCAATCTTTTCCATTTTGTCTTTTCTCTGACAAGACATTTACAAAGAATTCTTCTATATCAGTTTCTGTAGCACTATTCACTTTACTTTGCTGTTCTTGTTTTCTACAGCATCGTGCAAAATGGTTATTCTTGCCACAGTTATCGCAGGTCTTACCATAGGCTGGGCACTTCTTTGGTGTATGCAACGTTCCACATCGTTTACACTTTGAGCGAAACTTTCTGTCTGCCTCGTTTCTGGAACTTTCTGTTCGCACTGCTTTTTTCTCTTCGGATGCCTTTTGTTTATCACGGTTTTTTAGAACATATACAGTGCAGTTTTCACTTATCAGTTCTCTGGCTTGTGACTTTACCGTTTCAGCACTTTACCTGCATAGCACTAAAGCTTTGTCTAAATCTAGGTCTTGTTCTCTAAGCAACCTCTCTCTTAGCGCGTTATCAGGTATTCTACATACAATTCTATCTTTGACCAAAGAGTCTGTAAGCTCACCAAATTCGCACATTTTGCTGCAGTTTCTTAGCTCCGTCACATATTGATCAATTGTTACCCCGGCTTTCTGTATGCGCGTAAAAAATCAATGTCTTTCGTAGGTCACATTTCTTTTAGGTATACAGTATGCCTCAAACTTGTCCAGAATTGGTTTCAGTTTTAATTCGTCCCCATATACAAAGACAAAATTTATTATAAATTTCAAGTGCTTCATCCCCGACAACATGTAAAAATAACGAAGTTTTCATTTTCTCAGCTTTACGATCTGCGTCAATTGCAGACAAGTAGAGTTCAAAGCGCTGTTTGAATCTCCTCCAGTTTTCAGCTACATTACCGGTCAACTGAAGCTTTGGAGGTGGCTGCAGACCTTCCATTTCTTCTTTATTATTTTATTTATTCTTTTTGTAAGTGTTTTTTTTTTCAATTCCATGTCTCAAACTGCCTTTTCCAAACCCACACTTCTGATACCATGTATTGTTTTTATTGCAGGTACCAATAACTCAGCGACACGTTGTTTGGAAAACAGTAACTCTTTATTTGAACAGTCCTAAACATGTACAACTTCTGCAAAACACCAAATCCTATAACAACTGTATGTCCCAGTATGTAAATTAAGACATTACTATTAGCTGTGGAGTTCACAGATCAACTATCATTACAACCAGTAGAGCCATTTCTGAGAAGAGAGTTGGGTAGAAGATCAGTAATGGGATAAGTCATAGAAACATGTGAGAGTTAAGTAAAAGATATGGAAGAACAATCGAGAGAACTAGGATGGGCCAATTATGGCAGTCTAAAAAGAAATGTATATAGACTACAGCAAGAACTTGTATACAGAGTGAGAGATGAGGAAACCAAAACAAGGAGACAAGATGTTCTTCATTGTGACTTGGTCCTAAGATGATGATTCTGGAGCTTTGACAGCTCACCAATGTGCGAGCAGCATGAATGAATCAGCACAGTCTAGCCATGAATTTGGTAGTCAGATCTGTGCTATGTGCCAAATGGACAGTGAGATGGAAGATAGTTTAAAAGAGGTTAAGAGGATGAAAAAGTGTGGTGCAGAAATTAGGTGAAGGCTGGGCAATGAAGGAATTGAGGAGATTCAGAAAAAAATCTATTTTCTTAATAATCTTAGAAGTTACTTATGTAAGAAATAAACAAAATCAATGGGAATATTTAGGCAAGTAAAGACTACAGTGTATGTACAAGCAGACGGTCCATTTTTGACATCCTATGACTAAAAAAAGATAATTCTGTAAAGTTCATTTCAGACACACAGCCCATGCAGACAGACATGTCATGTTGTCTGAATTTCTACACAATAAGTACAGCAATGTTTTTGAATAAGCAGCCCCTGCAGTGAGTGCATGAACTTGCTGGAAGATGTGTCTGACAAAAGTCATAGGGGTGGCATGAACAATTAGTAACACAGCCCAGAAAAGTAGTCTTTGAATGGGAGCAAAGCTGTTCATAACATTACTTCTGTGCTGAATCCTCAATGCATCAAAAGAATTATTAGACATTCATCAATAATTAACACTGTCAGATGCAGCATTAAGCTGCTCATCTCCCTTGCCACAGAGAACCTTTGACATCAATGGTGGTAGAACAGCATCAAACAGAGTATTCAACATTTATGAACATTGTGGTGGACACGGGCATTTACCTATTGATAAGCTGTGTGCAAAGGGTGGGAACCCAGTTGGTCAGTCAGACTTTAAATTTCCTTATTCCAAAAAATTATGGACTTTTCCTTATCTTCTATTATTGTAACTGTTATAAAATTATTCTACTAATTACTAAATTGATATCTTAAAGTCCAAGTTTATGAGCAGTTAATACTTTGAAAGAGGACACATTTGTTTCAAAGTCTTCTCATATAATTAATTTATTGTATAACCTGCTCAAGAAAGGATGACCAAATAGAGAAAACAAACAAACAAATAAACAAACGTTATTTCCCCACTGAACTTGACTATACAGGCTGAGGTCCCTGTCTTTTAGTGGAGTTGGCTTTCCAGCGTTCTTATTGCTCCAAGGCACAGTGTCAAACATTCTTCCACCTATCTCTTAAGCTCTTTTTCTCATCCTGTCACTCTCAGTCTTTCCTTGTCACTCTGCTTTCTGGATAGTCTTCAGGATAGCCGAGCTTTTTCTCCAGTTCACTTCTGGCAGAAAGTAGACTTTAATACCTTCCCTGGAATCGGTTAGGGGATCCTAGGGTGATCTTCCCTGATTTATCTCTACTGCCCTCAAGTAACCCTGCAGTCCTGAGTTGTATACGTATTTTAAAAGTAGAAGGCAAAGCTCCATTAGTGGCTCTGTCATGGCCTGCCCTTCATTATAAATCAGGGTCCTATTTGATTTACATGGGGACCCTTTGTGGTTTACTTTCTGCTCATCCAAATGCTTATTTCAGTGCTTATGAAGCAATTATTTACGTGGCATTTTTATATTGTGTTGGAATTTCTAGGGTGCTTCATTCCTCCTTTTGTGTTGATTTTGTTACTTCCCCCTCTCCTTTACTTCTGCAATGTTTTAGCCATGGTCTAAAGTCTCAACTTTGTCTTAAAAGTAATGCCACGTGTTGTGATCTTTTTCTTGGTCCATAAATATCATTCTGGCATGTAGTATGTTTTCTTTAAATTAAATATTGTCTATTAATGTGTTATGTGTGTGTTCCATTTTTATGTTGTTATGTTAAGGTTCAGTTATATCCCATAGCAGCATGGGGCCGCTATGACGGTTATTTGGAGCACCATTCTCTTCCTATTTATTTGAGAGTCAGGCTCTCCAGATGGGCACTAAGCCTTGTGAAGTTGGGATAATTATGAGTACCTTTGTGAATGTTCTGTTTTTTGATTATTGTGACCTGATTTTTGAGTAAGGATTTGGATTTAGATTTACCTTTTAAGGCAAACTCTCTTTTATTTTTTTCCATTTTTTGATTATGTTCCTTTATTCGTGAATTTGTTGAAATTCAAAGGACAATGTTTTGTTTTTTGTCCCAAATATCAGGGGTTTATGATAATTCTCTTCTCTGTAGGTCAATTTCAAGATGTTTTTGAAATCTAGAAACATGTGTTTCATTTCGTGCCTACGCAGGCTGAGATCTTCCTTTTGAATTTGGAATCTGGCTGTTTGAGATGAGGCTTTCTGTGGGTTTCCAGATCAGGGCACCAATGATCTGATTTAGGATATTTTGAGTACTGCACACTTTAGGCTGCATTTTGCTGAAAACGTCAGAACAGCCTGTGCTATATTTTCATTTTGTTTTGTATTTTAAATTCATGCTCCATCCATTATCCTTTTTTGTGTTGCTTGTTTATTTTGGTGAGGCTTGTGTTTGAAATAATACTTTCAGACGCTGTGGTCATAAGGACCACAATTACCTAAGGGTTACTTAAAGATATCAACCACCAGATCTGCTTTGTGGTGTCATTGGATCTTGTAACTTTGTTCTTCAATTCTGTTTTGTCCTTCCCCTATTGCTTATATTTAAAGGTTTTAAATGTATTCATTTTGAAATGGGATTTTGATTACTAAATTGTTAGTTTTTTTGTGTATTTTTGACATACGAGGTGAGACACAAAAATAACCAGACTGTGCTTACGGCTTTCTTGGAAAACCATCTGGAGGTCAGCCAGACGTGAATCATAGAACTACTGTATATCCCTTTCTACATGCCCTCTGAAACCGCCAACCGGCTATGTATATCCTGTGTATAGCCCAATCAGTATTTGCACAACAATCGCTACAATGAGTTGCCACAATAATGCCGGGTGAAAAAATCGAACAGTGAATAAACAATTTCTCATGAATTTTCTCTTTTTCCGTAAAGCAGTTTTTGACTGAAAAAATTCCTGTCCTCGATCATCCTCCCTATTCGCTTGATTTAGCACCCTGTGATTTTTACTTGTTCTTGAAAATCAAAAGTGACCTCAAGGGAACACATTTTTCTTCAATGTATGAAGTGAAGACAAAAATGGCAAGCCTATTGAAAAGCCTCAAGCAAGAAGACTTCCAACAATGTTTCAATCAATGGAAGATACGTATGGAGCGGTATAGAGATCATGAGGGGAAGTATATAGAAGGTGACAATGTTTAGAATGCTGTAATTCATCAGTAATTTTTTTTTTACCAACACAGTTATTTTCGTGTCTCAGCTCGTAGTTACTTAATCAAAGGTTTTTGTTGCCTTATTCATTTAGTTTTTCTCTTTAGGCTTCCTTTGTTTAGCTTTTTATAATTGCTGATTTTTGAATTTATAGATTTTTCTTAATTTTGAACTGTTCATTTAATGATTACATTTAAATAATTTAATCATTGTTGGACAAGGTGTTTCTTTAAGATTTTGACCATCCCATTCAGGTTTATTCAAAACATAAACCTGAACTTGTAAGTTAAATGGGCTCTCCAGTTACAAGAGGGGGCTACTCTTAAGGTCAACTGCAGCACCCTCTCATCCAGTAACTCTTTAATAGTTTAGCAACCTATTAAAAAGCAAAGAACTGTGTTATTTCCAATACATTTAAATACTCTTGTAGAAACAGTAGTAGTGTTGTCATGTGTGTAAAGAATGGTAAGTCTGACTTGCATGTCTGGCCAACTTGACATCACTTTTTGGTGCCTTGATAAGGAGAAAAACTTATTCAGATACAAAGAGGACATGTAAATTCCGCATGGACAGCAACTCGTGTAATTATATACTTAAAGATTTTGCATGGGTTTGCAATTTTATTTTAAGGTTTTAAAATAAAATACTGTGTAAGTATGTCAAGTCTGTCTTTTTAAAATGCTATAAAGGAATACATTTAATTGAAAAGGAATATATTCACTCTATACAACATCCACAAGATTAGGCCATATCTGATGGAGTATGCGGCACAACACCTGGTCCAGGCTTTGGTCTTGTTACATCTGAACTACTGCAACTCTCTGCTGGCAGGAGTACCAACATGTGTCACCAATGACACATGATTTAAAATGCAGCATTATGTCTCGTGTTCAACCAGCTGAGACGGGCACACATCACACTCTCTTCAGATAACTATGTTGGCTTCCAATAGCAGCACCACATCATTAAGTTAAAATCTTTGATGTATGCCGACAGAGTAGTCAATGGGTCAGAACCAACATATATGGAAACACTTGTAAGGCCCAAAGCACCTTCTTACTCACTAAGGTCTGTTGATAGACAACATCTGGTGATGCCAAATCTGCATGGCATCATATCGGAATTCAGACTCTTTTCATGTGTAGCTCCTGGCTGGTGGAACAAGCTGCCCAACTCCATCCAAGCTGCTGACATCCTCAATGAGTTTAAGAAGCATTTGAAGACTTTCTTGTTTAGTGAAAGTCTATCTAACTGATATTAACAGCTAGAGCACTCACAGGAAAATGAATAAAGTCATTGGGAGAGCAAATTCCCCACACACAATTGGCATTGAATTTGAATTCAGGACACTGGAAACATGAAACTGCAGCACTATCTATTGCACTAACTTATAAAATATTCAGAAAAACAGAAGTATGAAACTAAAGAGTAGGAAATGAAACACAAGCTGCTAAACCTCTGAGGATAGGCAGAAATGCGTGAGTTAACAAAACCAGGAATGCAGGTCAAGTAGTGGAAACATAAATCCAAACATGTTTTCAAAAAGCAAAAATGTATAAAAACACTGTTAAAGCAACACCTACAACAAGAAATGACCTCTAGGCCTTAAGATAACAAAGAGCTCTCATAGACAAAATGTCTTGGCTGGCATCCCAGCTAGGATGGATGGTTTCTTACTTGGTTGACAGGTATTGCCACCAGGTTGGTCAGTGATACCTTTCCCCTGTCGGTAGACTGTTATACTAGAGGGACAGAGAGAGACATGTGTTCCTCCAGTATGCTGGGTGGCATAATCCCTCTAGTGTGGTTCTCATTTGGACACCTGCTGGACTGCATGGGAGTTGAAGTTTTTTTGGGAAGCCCTGTTATAATCCTCAGGTGCCACCAGGGGGTGCTGCTCCCTATCATGGAGTGCTTCTGCCTGACCCAGAGAAGTGCTTCCTGTTGGTAGTCTTGTTGCGCTGGAAATACCCCCAGGTGCAGGTTGAAAAGGACTTTTCCACTATCCCCCAGAGGTCAGAACCGAGAAGAAGTGAACAACAGTTGCTGGAGAGAAGTAGGTGAGGAGGAAGAAAAAAGGAATAAACAGTTATAAATGTATTGAAATTGCGGAAGAAGAGACTGTAAAAAGGTACGTATACAAGGAAAGTCTTATTTGAACCCAGGACAATTGCCAGCGTTATTGTGTCTGAGGTTAAGTAGTAAGTCCACAGGAGGTAACTGCCTCATAAGTGACTGCAGTCTGGGTTAGCCTTACTAAATGAATTATCAAAATAGACGGAACGCCATTTTTTGTACACAGCAGTCAGGTCAAAGACTACATAGGGTCAGGGAAGGGTAACTATTGACAGAGTCCAGGCTACACTAGCTGTCTGTATATGCTCACATTTGTAAGAACACTGGAGCCATTAGGAGACAATCTGCCTTGTTTATGTGTTTGGAGGCACCATTAAACCAAGAAACCAGCAAGTACAAGAAAGAAAAGAAGTAACTTGGGCAGGGCGGCACAAAGACCCCAACCCACACCCAGTTTGCATGAATGCCTGGTCCACTTTTACTAGAGTCAGTAGTGTCATAGAGGGAATGACAGAGGTCCAAAAAATGGGTGATGTAAGGGCTTGTGCACAAGGCTTAACAGATGCCTCAGGAGTGAGTAGTAGGTGTTCTGTTCTGGTTTTCCTGGCATACATTTAGGGCTGCCCTGGTCCCTGAAGTGGCAGAGTTTCAAGCCACCCAGAGGAAGGTGAGTGCAGCCAAGAGGAGAGTTTAAAGAGATGGGTCACCTGGTGGGTGGAAGACTGAGGCCAAAACTCAGAAAGGAGGAAGATGAGGACAGTACTTTTGATAGTGAGCCAGGTTAAAGAGCCACGCTTCTTCCCAAAAGAGATGAATCAACAAACATCAAACCCAATATCAAGTAACACCCACAACATCAGTCATGAAATGCCCATTGAATGCCCAGTTACACAATGGTTAAGATCTGTGTTGTGTGAATGTTATCTGATTCAGAAGGAGGTTTGTGACTGACATTGTGGGTGCTCCCTGATGTTGTGGACTTTGTGTGAAATACGTCATACCCATTGCAGGCTGCAATTTATTTCTTCATAAATATGTGTGTGTGTGTGTTTTGCTTTTTTTTTTTACCTTTTTTCTGAATGTTCAGGACAGAGAGTTGGCAAAAAGATCTCCTGCTATTAAATATGTTTCAACTTGTCATATTTATTCTCTTCATAAGCGGAAAACTATTTGTCAATCAAACAATAAAGCCTAAATTATTTTCTCTGGCCAGCATTCTTCCAACACATTTTCCATAAAAATAAAAGGTGTATTTCTTTTGTCTCTTTAAATCAGTCATCTTTTGGACACTGTGGCCATTGGAGTTCATAGGAACACAGGATCAGGTGGTCTTGTGTGTCCTTTTAAGCAGAGAGGCGTTACCTTGCTCAACCTGTTTAGCCAATAGTTCTGTCTAAAATAATGTACATCACTGGAGAATTGAGCTCTGAGTCAGTATGGAATGCAAGCAATGCATTTTTGCTTGTGTTCAAAGGTCATGCAATGTGCTATGAGTGCCACTAAACCTTCTCACGTATCGATCTCATGCAACACCAGACAAATCATGCAAAATATTTCTTTAGATGATGATTTTATGATGGCTATGAAAAATGCTACATCAAAAATCACCTTAAAATTGTTGCACTTATTCAACAATGTCTAACTTTGAACAAAGTTTCCAAAAATTCAAGCTGCTCATTCTAACTCTGAACTGCAAGTCTTTAATGAAACTAAAGCACATTGATGTGGGAAGTCAGAGGTCAGAAGCTGCATGCTGTTTGCTGCCCACAAGTCTTAGATATCTCTCTGTTCCCCTTTAACATTCACAGACGCGGTGAAACTTTTTGCTGGGCATTGTCTAACTCACATTACACAAATTTGTAAATCAGGTATTAATTTTAAATTGACAAGGGAATGTCAAATTTTCATTTTACTACTATTATTTTTTTTTTTTTTTGCTTACTTCTTAAATAAGTCGAACTAGCCTCATTCTGTGGTTCCATAAGCATGGCACATTTGCTCCAACCAGAGAACAGGAATACAATGAGTCAAAATGTAGCTTGATGGCTTTATATGTATGAGGGTCAAACTACAGCCAGATGTATGACCAAACCGTTTATTATTATTATAGGGACAAGAGAAGTAGCAAGCCAGGAGACAGCCATGTATGTGTCACCAGTCCATCACTGGGCACATTTATACACACACGCCAATGTATAGTCACCTATTATCCTAACCTACATTTTCTTTTTATATTAGAGGGAATCTAATCAGACATAAGAAGGATATGAAAATCCCTGGGATTCAAACCCAGGTATCTGGAGTGGTAATAAGATGGAGGCATTGACCACTGCAAAAGTTTCATCTTATTAATCTTAAATAATATTTTGAAACTTCTCACAGTAAAATCAGATTCAGGGTTGCAGGGAAAATACTGTAATTGTCCAGCAGCTTGTGTTGAAGTTCCTCAGCCTTATTAATAAAACAAAACTCAGAAACACAATGAAATGTGGAAGAGGTCACTGTTTTCAGGAAAGAGGAAAGATCTGCCCCAGGCAGAGGTTTGGACGAGCAGGTGCTGGGCCGCATCATGATGAGACCAATGACAACTCTGGCGTTGGTATGATGTCTGTTGTATTCAAAGGACTCCCTTCTGAAGGCATGCGCACAGGCAGGTCAGTTGCTGCAGATTAGAGCTGAGCCTGGAAATCCTCCTTCTACAGCATGGAAAAAAACATTCCTGGCACTTCACACTCTTCAAGTTTCAAGATGAAGCAATAATCAGCTCCTGCACTTAGTGCTCATCTCTCTGAACTGGTGTATTTTTCACAAGCTGCCTTACAGACTGCCAAATTGTTTTCTAAGGAGCCCTGAGCCAGGGCTTACTTGAGTTAAGTGAATTAATTTTCCTAATAATCCGTCACCTGCATAGTATGACCGCCATGCAGCCATGCCGAGTGTATTGTTAAAACTTACTAAAGTACCTTCCTTGACTGAGTTTATACTTTCTCCTACTATTCTGCTACTTTAAAAGAGTCCAACATTTTTTATAAAGTCAACTACTTTTTTAACCAAACACCTCTTTTCTTATTTCTGTGAGCCTTTACCAGAAAATTCTTTAGGGCATTGCTTTAACTTGCCTTCCACAAAACTGCTCACAGTTGTCACCTTCTAATTGGGAAGTGACTTCCTTTTGTGAGTTTCTGGCTCATTTAAAACTGAGAACTTATAAGCCAGAAACTGTTTAGGAAAGGTTCATGTGTGTAGAAACACAGAATTGCACCATCACTTGTGATCCAGAACCTTTATGCCCCCATGGAGACATTGCAGGCTTGCACTACCAAAAAGAGGAGGACACATTACCCTAGACGAACATAGCCTGGGGAGATGCTGCTTCCCATTTGAAACCTCACAAGCATTCTCCTTCATACAGAACACTCTTCTAATAGCACACTTGCAAGCAAGGATATTTCACTTAGGATTGATGTGCATTTGTTTGGGAAAGAATCCATGTTCCATTTCTTTAGCATTATGTCAACAATGTGCAATCATGAATTATCATAACTAGGTGCAATGTTTGTGATGTGTTATGAAATATCATTAATGCAATATTTTCCATTGATGACTTTAAGCCCGTGATAGTATTTCTCTTGTGGGCCAATGGCCACGCAGTCAAAGCAGGGTCCAACACATGATCTCAACACTGGGAACAATTTTAACCTGCTTCACTATTGTCTGCCTGTTTTCTTCAATTTCTGTTGTAGTAGTTTTTCAGAATAGAATGTAGCCTTCACCCCAAAACCTTTTCCTGTACAATGGGATGGTTACAATGTCCTGCAGGATTTTTACATTTCGTTAAACACACACTAATTGACTACAGTCTTCACAGAAAGGACAGCTAAATACTATCTCACAACTCTCAGTCCACAGTGGGTATCCACAGAGCCAAGCAACCAGGAAAACAGGAGAAGCATGAATAGGTCAGGTAAAATATAATTGAAAATGTAAACCAAATCAATGGAAAACAATTGCTGTAAACTCAAAAAAGTGAATCAGGTAGGATGTTAATCTGTCATTTGCACATAGAGAGGGTGAAAATGACAGTTAATGACAACCTGGGAGATGCTGAAAAGGTCAATGAAACAATGACTAACTCCCACAGGTTTTCTCCCTAATAGAAGGCCTATAGGCAAGCTGGAGTTTGTGTTGAAGTTCCTCAGGCTTAATAATAAAACAAAATCCAGAAACTCAAGCACAGCCATCAAGAAAATATAGCAATGCAAAAGAGGTGTCAAATGTAATCACATTCTGTTTTGTCTCTGTTAGTGGGGTTACCAGGTTTTCAACTGTAATGATGTAGACATGAATTGAAATCAGAAAATGGCTGTAAGATGCATGAAAGGACAAGGACCTCTCTGTTTGACAAGGTGCTGTGTACCTTATGTGAGGAATATTAATCATACCTTAGAATGTATGCTAAATATATACTCGCTTGGTGAATCATCAAGATTCAAACGTTTCTTGCCTGTTGTGATATGCTATACTTTTGACAATCTTTACTTTTATTTTTTAGTGGAATATTATATGATAAAATCAGTTAACACTTTGTAACTGGTGGCTTGCAACAATCAGCGGTTATTCAGTTGTATGAATCCTAATAGCAATATGTAACAAAAAATAATTAATGACCATTTCACTAACAGTAAGATAGTTCTCCCAGTTGCGATAAAAAAAAAATATCCTATTCACCAGAGTGTATTTTGCCATCCATGACAGATGTGCTTGAATGTTAAACCTGTTTCATTCAAACTTTGGTTTACTCACTTCATGGAACCAGCTGTGTGTCATGAAAACACACCAAAGCTATTCCACCAGCACCATCAACCTGCTAAGTTGACATCCAACAGGATGGATCCATGGATTCACAGGGTTTTTGGCATTTCCTAATTTCGCTCTCACTCTGTTCTAGCCCCCTAGTGATGAGTCTTTTTTTCTCTGAACAAGCCATGTCGGCATCGGTGGTCAGAATTTAATTTTTAAAGGCATGTGCCATCACTAGGCTATTTACATTTTATCAAATATAATTATAGTACTATTGGAGATTACTTTGTAAATTAGTATTATTATGAATACTGTACATTTTAGCAAAGCATTTAGACACACAATACTATAAAGACTGCAAATACTGACCAAGCTTCTTGTGATCCCAGCAAGCCAGTCTGTTCAGCTTCCCATCTCTGTACAGCTTGGCTCACTGTCGCTAACACCTGCCAAGTCTGTACGCCACCTTGAGGTGGTGACTGATAAGCAGTTATCTTTTTCTGACCACATTCCCACTGTTTCTCATTCATGCAGGTTCACGCTGTACAACATCTGCAAGATCAGACCTTATCTGACAGACTATTCAGCAAAACATCTGGCCTTGGCTCTGGTCTTATCATGCCTGGACTATTGCAACTCGCTTTTCTGCTATCAAGTTGCTGCAAAGGATTTAGAATGCAGTGGCCCATCTTGTATTTAACCAGCCGAGACGGTCACATGTCACTCCTCTCATCAGGTCGCTACATTGGATCCCTGTAGCAGCATTAAGCATTAAGTTCAAATCCCTGATGTTTGCCTACAGAGTAATCAGTGGGTTAGAACTTGAACATAAAGAGACACTGGTGAGGTATTGTGCTCCTTCTTGCCCACTCAGGTCTGCCAGGAAACAGTGTCTGGTGATGCCACCTCAGTGTGGTATCAAGTCTCACTCCAGATTCTTTTCCTGTGCGGTTTCCAAGTTGGTGGAACGGGCTGCCCACCTCCATCTTAACGTCTGACTTCCTCAATGCATTTAAGAAGCAATTGAAAACCCACCTGTTCTGTGGATATCTTTCTAATCGATTGAAGGAAAAAAAACACACTCTGTACATTTTTTTTAATTTTTGGTTATTTGTTGTTAAAGTTTAATTGCTTTATCATTTGTAACCTGCGATTGTAAAATTATTAATTATTACCTCCACTAATGTTTGGTACCTGTCCTACTATACTTGTTGAACAGTCTAATGTCACTCAATTGCTTACCTCTTTTGTAAGTCGCTTTGGATTAAAGTCTCTGCCAAGCAAATAAATGTAGATGTAAATGTACTGTAAATGTACTGCAATGTGTAACATACAATTAAATCAAAAATACAATTAATATAAAATTTCCAACAAAATAGTTAAGATCATAATGCCCCCCCCCTACCCATTTTGGAAAGCACATTGAACAAAAGACCCATTATAAAATGGTTCCTCACATAAGTTAAAACACCTGAAGTAAAACAGAGCAGAAGCAGATGCCTGGCTCCATTTTGGACTATGTAATAAAACACTATTATGTGTGTGTGTCTGCATGTGTGTGCGTGTGTGTGTGTGTGTGTGTGTGTGTGTGTGTGCTTGAGTGTGAGTGAGAAAATGTGTCCAGTTCCTTCAAGAAAACTGGCCGGGTTGGGTTTTGTGGCTCAGTAGTAGGGATGATAGCACAATACATTAGGTTCCTAATTCTGACATTTATTTGTTTTTTAATTTTTGCAAAAAAAAAAAAAAATTCAATGACAGCAAAGAGAATAATGTACAAAGCAATATTGGGTTGCTAAATAAACCTGAGTTGCCTCCAAAGATGGGAAGTATTCACAAGAAAAACAAATAATGTTTTCACAGTGGTTATCATTAGTGGTTGTCAAAAAACAGACAGGAGGTGAGCAAGACCCCTCAAAATGACAAAGTCTGAGAAGAAGTCTTTATGGTAATGTGAGAGACAGGAAGCATTGGGCAAGAGAGGTTGAGACACACAAAGAAACTGAGGAAAAGCAAAGGACGAATGGTGAAGGTACATGTAAAGCATGTGATTTCAAACATTAAATATTTTTTATTTATTACATTATCTTTCTTTGACAGGTTACATAGCTAGGTTTAAGTAACATTAATATATTCATGAGACTTCATTTTACCACTGAGTTATCAAAGGTGAATGTTGATTCTTTCAGTTAAGCAAAATCACATAATCTATGTCAATAATCACTGTGAATATATCATAGCATATTCTTTTTCCATCCAGTGTTACTCAGAATAAAGATGGTCAGGAGTACAGGCAGTCCCCGGGTTATGTACGAGATAGGGACTGTAGGTTTGTTCTTAAGTTGAATTTGTATGTAAGTTGGAACAGGTACATTATTTTAATAAATGCTATTGTTGCAACTGTAACCAAGTGCTCTGCCAATGAATGATGGAGTTTCACCTCTCTGTGACCTTTTTATTATTTCTACTTTATTTTCCATGGTGATGATTTTTCTCTTCTTTACTCTATCACCAGCACTTGCATCAGATTTGTGTTTCAGAGTCATTGTTGAAGGGTGAAAACAAAAGATTAAGATGAGCTCTTCTGCACAGCACTATACACACTATCACAGCAGGAAGGCACCCCTTGTCGGCACGTCTGGTGTACTGACGAGAGATAACTTCCTGCTATGAACATAACAGTACAAGCAAGCTTGCTATTAAGAATGAATGGGGGTGGCGAGGGGCGGTTTATCACCAGCCCATCACACAGTCACCTCCACTTGCATACAGTATGCTGCCTGCAGCATCCACCCACCGAGAATGAACAGGGTGCAGCCAAAGGCGGGTAGTGAATCGCCCACCACTGCCCCAGTTCAATAGGCAGCCACTCGAGGCACACTACAATGCTGCTCCCGCTGCCCCATTCACCCTCAATGGCCTCCGTTCAGACACAACCAAGTCACCGCTTGCAGCATCACCAGCCGTCCACCGAAAACGAATGGGGCAGTGAAATGCTCCCCTCCACCCCATCCAGTCTCCACGCTGGTGGGAGGGCAGCGATCTGCCCCATCAAGCCTCCTTCCCTGTTCGTAAGTCATATGTCGGATGTCCGTAACTCGGGGACTACCTGTAATTGTATATCTGGCACTATCTTAAAGATAAACTAACATCTTTTCCCAAACTGATAAAATCACAAAACATATGACTTAGCAAGGCTGGCTCTAGACATTGTTGGGCAAGTTACTCAGGAAGAGTAATGTTACTTTTTACTTATTACTCTTTAAAGAATAATATTACTTTACTTATTACATAGTACCAAAAGTAATTAGTTATGTTACTCGTTACTTTTGACGAATAACAGGGTCATATAAATAGCTTCTATTAACAATAAATCCACTTTATTGGAACAATTAATCTTGTAGAGTAACACTTATCAATCAAACTGCATAACCACAAACATTGCAGCCTATAATTATAAATATATAAATTAAAGAACTAGTCTCTCCCAACTTTTTAACTAAAGTATTCTCACAGTAAAATGAAGTTTTACATAACATTACACATTGCTTCATATTTAAGTTGATATCATGTCCAGCCTCCAGCCTCTAGTTTTGTTGCCTCTGTCTGACATATTAAACTTAGTCCTGATGTTCAAAAGTGAAACAAAGGTTGTATCTCATTAACACAAGCTTCTCAAACCTCTTATCAGACAATCTGTCCCTTCTCGGGGTAAGCACTAAACCTCCTAAACTGAAAAGCTGCTCCACCGGTGTGCTAGATGAGGTCACATTGTTATACTTCATGTACATGTTTTAGATGTTTGCGAAATGGTTCAGAATATCAACCTCATAACCCCATGACCTCACATAGTCCATAACTTCTTTATCTGCAACATAGCTTTCCTCAGGCTCTGCCTCAAATGCAAAAAAGTCCTTTTCATCATGGATGGTTGATGGCATGGACATAGAGTCAGGCTCTTCTGCATGAACAATTGTGTGCCACTCTGCTGTCAGAAGCTCTCCTACCTTCATCTGTCAGCCATCGCAGTTTAAACTTCATACAGCTACAGCTACAAGAAGTGCATCTTTGCTATCCAGCAAAAGTCTTTATGGCCTGAAAAATAGAATTTGCTCATTTATTATAGTTGTATAATTACTATTTAATTTATCCTTTGAATTATTTTTATGCACATTATTGTAGACTTAAACACCCCTCCTTCACATGTTAGAACATTTAATTTAATGCTCAAGCTATTTATTGACTTCTTTATTTATTTTAATCCTCTGTTGCTTTCATGATAATTATCATTATTTTGACTAGTACTCGTAGTTTTGCTTTAATAACAAATATTGCATTATGGTCTGTTCCCCCTGAATGGTGCAATGCAACAAATCTGGATGAATAAATTGGCTAAATGATAAGAAAATATACCCATACCTTTACTATGACATCTGGAAGGCCAGCTGTTATCCTTGAGAGAGTGTCTTTCAAGGCAAGCATCCTTGTCATCAGCACTTTGAGGGTTGGTAATAAAGTCACATAACAACAGTCATCTGCTTGCAATATGTCCAGTGCTGCTGTCAGTGGCTTTATAATGGTGCAGTACTCCTGCAGGAATTAGTGCTCCTAGTTGCTGAGGCACTTAACTCCCAGTTTGACACAAAGACTATTCTGCTCATTCATAGTAATTTCAGTGATTCTGGAAATAGCCTCGTAAAAGGAAATTCCCCTTGTGGATGATGGCACCAGTAGCTTTTTATGACTGTTTTCCTCCACATGTTCTGACGCAACTGTAGATCGACTTGCCTTGGTCCAAAGAGCTGCACATTTTGCAATACTACTCCTATACACAGCCTTAGTGTCTGCACTGGAAGTTAAGTATATTAGGTTAATTGTATGAGAGGTACACCTGTAATGTAGGGGAAGAGTAAAACTGATCATCTGTCTCAGAGGATAGGGCTTCTGTGAGATCTGAAAAAGTGACATCCTCATCACTTTCTTCTGGTTCAGAATCAGACTCCGGATTCACATATATTAATATATATACGAGGTGTGGTAGAAAAGTAATGAGACTGATTTTTTATTTACCAAAGTTTTTATTTTTTTCAAACATCAATGTTATCCCCTTCAAAGTAGTTCCCTTGGGCAGCTACACACCGATGGAGACGTTGTTCCCACTGTTGGTAGCAGCGCTGGAAGTCTTCAACCGGTATGGTCTTCAGCATGTCCGTTACACTCTTTTGGATGTTTTCTGAAGTCCGAAATGACGTCCTTTGAGGACATTTTTCAGTTTAGGAAAAAGGAAAAAGTCACACGGACTGAGGTCAGGTGAATAAGGGGGCTGGGGAACCACAGGAATGCCTTTTGAGGTCAAAAATTCTGTTATGGAGAGGGCAGTGTGACATGGGGCATTGTCATGATGGAGCATCCATTTGTCTGCAATGTCTGGTCTCACGCGAATGACCCTTTTTCTGAGCCTTTCATTGTTCACTCAACATTCTTAATGTTAAACGACGGTCTGATCTCACAAGAGTGTTCACACGTTCGATGTTTTCATTGGTTTTCGAAGTTGAAGGCCTCCCTGAACGGTGTTCATCTTCAACGTGTTTTCTGCCTTCCAAAAATGATTTGTGCCAAAGTGTTAACTTTTCAAATGTCACACTTGCCGATTCTCCAAGCTTAACACAAAATTTAATGGCACAACGTTGCTCCAAATTCCGCTGTTCCATTTTGCGTGACGCACAACCAAAAACACAACTTCGCTAATAGCAGTCACAAAAATCACGTAGTTAACGGAAGGAGTTGAAACTCGCACTGAGCTATGGGAGGGTACTGATACACGTGCTCTATCAAGGACAACAGCGCAGCGTTGCCAGATCGCTTGCAGTGTTGCCAGTCTCATTACTTTTCTGCCACACCTCGTATATTAAATGCCTTGGCAAAATCTGACGCATTGTCCATCACAGTGGCTTTGCCAAGCAGTTCATAAGATGAATGAATTTGTTCTGTACCATCAAATGTGTGCCTACCTCTGATTCTCTTACATGCTATGGTGACCTTGTTGCGTGTCAAAGTGGACATACTGATGCAGTGAACTGTTACACACAGAAAGCCTTTGTTGTTAGCAGTCCAGATATCAGCTATGGTGGAAACAATCTAC
Organism: Polypterus bichir lapradei; assembly: GCA_026402145.1. Taxonomy (NCBI): domain Eukaryota; kingdom Metazoa; phylum Chordata; class Cladistia; order Polypteriformes; family Polypteridae; genus Polypterus; species Polypterus bichir. The sequence goes on along the minus strand of JANRMT010062813.1, from coordinate 106,793,863 downwards.
TTCTCCTAGCATGGCCTTCAAAAAAGATTCCAACTCAATATTTCTCTCTCAGGAAACATCCTTCTCTGTAGCATTTTGTGGGTATTTATAAAATAATGTGTTAAAACGAGGGTGACTCAACAGTTGAAATAAATAACATCTCCTCTACAATATACTCAGCGATGAGCTTATTCAAATTGTGTCCACTTAACTTCTCTCCACCAGAGTGTCCTGCTCTGAAATCCAGTTTCAGTAGTTTAACCGGAGTGCATGCATCATTGGCCATAAAGGCCTCCCTGTCAACACCAGCATTTTTTTCCACAAGTTTCACATTGCTGCTGTGCTGCTGTGTCAGATGCCTTAATAAATTTGATGTATTTTTCGTGGTTGAAAGCATTTTGCTGCCAGGACAAAGTTTACAAGAATGACAATGTTCTTTGCATCTTTAACTGAGATGAACTCTAAATAATGACAATACTTCCAGTTCTTGATAGTATTCCTGTCTCCCTCATCCTCCTTCATTGTTGAGCTTTTTAGGTAGTACTGCCCTGATCTACCATGTGTGCATATTATAATAAAATAGCCTACATAGGACCAAAAAAAAATATATATATTCTGATAACGTAGTGTCAGTTGGATTAGTAATATTAGTATTGTTTTGGAAATTGTAACTACTCATTACTGAGGAAATAATATTACCGTAACCTGTTACTGAGTAACATATTAGTGCCTAACACTGGTTCTAGCTGACATTGTTCACAGATAAACTGAAGTCCTTGATATGTTTTGGATAATGTTAATCTACCCCCAGTGAAAAAAAGTAAAATAAAAATGACTGCCTTTCATCTTCTGCAAAAAAGATAAAAACAGCTGAAAACAAGGAATCTGCGCTTTTTGACTATAATTAGTCATTAGATGGATTTGTGACTGTGACTGATTTTATCATCCTGATGCTGACATTACCATGGCACTGTTTTGGGCAGTTTTTACCACGTGGGTGGTATTTTGTGTTTGCTTCATTGCCCATCATATTGTTTACAAATGTGATGATTGTTGTCTAACATGTCATTGTTGGTATCATGGCCGCTGAGGCCATTAAGCCTCCATTATAAAGGACGGCAGCATAGTACACCTGAAATCAATCAGTTTCTTATTCCTAAAATTTCTCCTTAATGTAGTGGAAGCTAAAATGCACACAGAGTAAGATCTTTGTTTTAAGACCTTAGCTTTGATAGTTTTCATTTCAGCTTTGATTTTGTGTTTAATTCTGACAGTTGGTTGGGTGTCTTCCCTTTGGCTTTCTAACCTCTGCCTATGCCTTAAATATGATGATGCCAGTTTCCATTTCTGATTTGCATCTCCTGGTCATTTTCTTTGGGGTTTTACCTTTCTGAATCACCTGTCCTTGCCAAGCATTCATAATGCCAATACCCTTACTGCACTTCAAAGCCTGCTTTATAGTGACTCAAAAATCCCATTAAAGTCACACAGTCACGGCAAATGTTTCATTTGACCAAAGATGGCCAGGAATAATTGTATGTCTGACACTATCTTATAGATAAACTAACAAACATGATTTTAAATTTAGGAAAATCCCAAAACATATAACTTTGCAAGATTGATTTTAGATGTCATTGTTCACAGACAGGATAAAGTCCTTGATATATTTTGGATAATGTTAATCTACTTCAATCACAAGGTTGCAGACAACATTCCACTTGTGCTCTTGATGCCATGATGTTTGTCTTGAATCTTATTTTTTCATGCTTATAATTATTTCTGAACATTTTTTTACATATTTATTGCATATTCATTGATTTTTTTTTCTATGACAGTGACGTCATCTACACCATTTTGTCAGAGCTATTGCTGTTCTTGCAGCCATTTTGGGTATCATGGCTACAGCCATGTTGTTTTCTGTTGCTATTCCTTTCACAAGACCCAGGGTCATGTTGCTTGTTGTGCCTCCCTATTTAAGATGGCAGAGTAGTAGATCTTGCACTCTGTCTCCTGGACAATTTTTCACATGATTCTAAGAGTTTCTTTTGGTTAGGGAATTACTTTTTGACCTGTTTTTTGATTTTGACATCTGGTAGTTGTCCCTTTCAGAAATTATCTTTGCTGCTATTTTTGACATTAAATTCCAACTGCACCCTTATTTATTTTATCTCCTGGTCCTTCTTTCTCAATTTTATTATTATAAGTATTTTTCACATCAAAATGTACACAACAATGTAATGGTCATTTTGATTTTCTGAATGACAGATAGATTATCAAACCAGTACAGCAGAAAATGACACAAAAGAGAGACAAAAAGCAGTGTAAAACATACCCAGAGCTCTGTAAAATCTGACAACATTGGAGGGATGGCAATGTTAAACAGACAGTAAAAATGATTTAAAAAGATCTGGACAGTCTTTAAAATTAGGCAAACATTTAGAAAAGACTGCTAATGTCAATAAGTACAAAATGTAACATGCACCATTCAGGCTAAAGGAACATTATTTATAAATACAATTTGGGCAAGGCTGAAACACATTAATCACCCTTTGGAAAAGGCTTAGAGGCTTACATTGACACAACATTCTCATCATTTAAACAATGTGCAGAAACAATGAAAAAGGAAAATAAAAATATTAGGTCATATTGTGAAAACCATGGAAGATGCGTCAAGAGAAGTTATGCTCAGATTGTATAATGCAGTGGTCCCCAACCTTTTTGACAGCAAGGACCACCAAATTTTTCCAGGGACCTTGGGCTGGTGGTGGTAGTGAGGGGTTTGGGGTGGGGGTTGAGGATTCAGGGTGGGTTCGTAGAGCAGTTTTATACACAATTTACATTACATTTCTGTTATTATTAAGTTATTAAGCAGTTTGCATACGTTTGCAACGTATTCTTCTTTTTTTGCATATAACAAAGACATATGCATTGCATTTGTCATTCCAACAGATTGCACATCACAAACATTATCACTGTTATCATTTTCATTTTTTTGTATCTGCCGTTTCTATAGGAGAGTGACAATGAGTTAAATTCTAATGGATATTTTTCAAATGATGACGAGCAATAAGCAAAAGGTATCACTGAAAACCGCAGGAAACAAAAACAGTAAAAAAAAAAAAACAGTACGAGGAAAGTTTGAAGAAAGAATTTTTTTTTTTACAATGTTTCTGTTTGGAGATTGTTGTGCAAAAGTGAACAACAGAGCTGCGACCACAGATCTAACTGCTCTGTGGATGGTTCATTCAGGCATTTCAAGGTCCCTTCATTGTGATAAAAGTATCTGCTGAATGTACTTCGTAGTAACGAGATTTCTATAGACTCGTGTCATATGAGGAAACTGTCGGGACCATAAAAATGCTTTGTTGTAATACTCTCTCACCTCAGTCTCTATCCTCTCTCTGCGCCGCTGCAAAGCCCCGCCCGCCAAGTGTTCTGAAAAGTCTGAGTGAGTCTCTGTTGCCGGCAGTTCTCTCGTGGCCCGGTTGTGAGACGGGGACCCCTGGTATAATGCACTAGTGAGACAGCATCTCACGTATTATGTGCAGTTCAAGGCCAACTTATACCCACACGGTGTCAGTTAAAGATTAACAGTTAACATAACATGCACCACTCGAATTAAAAAACATCATCCAGAGTGTCACACATGTGCGAATAGGAGGAAGCTGAGTGGACTGAAAGAAGGTAATTCCATGCCAGGCCAAGGGGTGGTAGGGTGCTCTAAACCTTCCTGTGTTTTCTCTGCAGACCAAATATGGGAAAACCTGCCTGATTTCTATTCAAAGACATCACTTCCAGTTCTGGCGTCCCAAAAGACGTCACTTTTGGTTCCAGCGCCCTGAAAGACATCACTTCTGGTTCCAGCACCATCTTGAAACATTACTTCTGGTCCCGGCATCCAAGATGACATCACTTCCGGGACCTGGTCTATAAAGACGCCATTTTGTCTTAAGAAATCAGTTCATACTGAGAACTCGAACTATGCACATCAGTACAACTACTAAAAAACCTTTTGCAGCCAGGTATAATATATGGGTGGCTGCCCCAAACCTTTCTGTGTGTCCGAGACTGATTTATTTGACAGTGGTGTAGTTTGCAAGATGACACATCTTTAAACCAAAAGGAAGTCAGGTAGGTAAGTACCGTTCCACGTTGCCGAGCTGGAGTCAGTCGGTGTGTGTTGGTAAAAGGTACTGTGAAAGGTACCTGAGACCGTAGACAGGGAACTTACGGACGAGGGTCAGGTCCAGATGGGAACACACTGGGGACTTATTATGGTCTCTCGAGTCAGGGGACCACTCCTGAAATCTCCACAAAGGTGAAAGACTTTGAAAAAGGTGGAGGTGCCCCAGTTTGGCAGGTGAGGTATATCATTAATTGGGAATACAACCCCAGGATACCAATCAAACCACGGGCATTTGCACTTTGGACTAAAGTCGGGAACTGGCTAAGGCCAAAACAAAATAGCGCCTGACATAATATCGAACAGGTGGCTTGTGCTATTTTGGTTTATGTCCTCCCACTTGATCTCACCCAGCCAACCTGGGGACGATTAGGTGATGAAATGCTCTTGCTAATCAAGACCATTGAGGGCATTAGAGCGGAAACCGGCTTGGGGGATTCAGAACAGGACCCATGTGAACCTAGATGGACATGCATCCCTGCTTTTGAGACTTCTGTCCACACCGCAAAGTGGGTTCCTGTGAATCCTGATGCACGGTGAAGAACTTTGCAAAGTAGCCGGGGGGGTGGGGGGCGGGCGAGAGGAATACAGAGAGAGGGGCAGTGTGCTCTGGATAATCCTTTGACCTTTCCCCATACAGAAATAGCGATTGTAAATGGATATAAAGTAGAATCTTTATTTGACACTGGCAGTAACATTTCCATTGTTGCACGCCGGTTTGTGTTACCGTGACAAAAGCTGAAAGTAAAGACCAGTCTAACCTGTATTCACGGGGACATTCCTTATTATGAGTCCACCGTCTGTTACATCTGCCATGAGGGTACCTTAAGAAAATTGGTGGTGGTGGTCCTTGATAATCCTCCTTTCCCCATGATACTGAACAGAGATTGGTCTAATAATAAATGTTAGTCCTAAGGAAGTACTGGGTCTTGTCATGGATGCAGATCAAACATCCTCAGCCGCCTCCACACTGTGTACACAGCCAGGAGAGGGACAGATTTCAGACCATCATAATGAGGTGGTGTCGCCCAATTCATTGCAGCCTCATACGTCATCTTTGAGTGCTTTGCCGAGTAGAATCTGATCCCCTCACGCATCTGCAGTTTCAGTTTAAGCAAACCCCGGCTTCAATCAAAAAGGAACAATGGAACAACGATTCCCTCAAATTCGCAAAGAAGGCAGTTGTTCTGGTAGATGGCCAACGCACCTTACATCCTATGCCACAGGGTCCTCACTTTGTGATCTGTTGTATTGGGTAGCAGAACACAAGGGGGAGGTGAGGTCCCTGTTGTTAGTACCACAGACTTACCAGTGACAAGTCTTTGAACTAGCACATCCACACCTCCCGGGAACTCATTTGGGTCCAGAAAAACCACTTGAGCGAATCAAGCTCAGATTCTTTTGGCCTGAAATTAATGAGGATGTTCAACGCTTTTTGCACATCCTGTCCAGAGTGCCAATTGCAGCAGATTCCTAGAAGGGACCATGCTCCTCTAATTACATTACCTTTAATTGATGTCCCCTTCAAACATATTGGGGTCGATCTGATGAGACCCCTAGAACCCTCAGCCAGAGGTCATAAATATATAATGGTCCTGGTAGATTATGCTACCTGGTTTCCTGAAGCTGCTCCACTGTGCTAGGCTACTTAAAAAGCTATCACACGGGAGTTGGTAGGTGTCTTTGGCATCCCTAAAGAAATTCTGATGGATCAAAGGACGCCTTTTACCTCGCAGACGTTCAGGAAGACTGCCAAGCTACTACAAATAAAGCATGTGAAGACCTTCTTATATCATCCTCAACCCAATGGTCAAGTGGAGAGGTTCAATCAAACTCTCAAATAGATGTTACGCAAGGTAGTCAACGAGGATGAAAGGAACTGGAATCAGCTCCTCCCCTTTGTCCTTTTTGCATATCGGGAAGTCCCACAAGCCTCCACGAGGTTCTCGCCCTTTGAATTATTATATGGATGACAACCCCGGGGGGATATTAGATATTTTCAAAGAAGGCTGGGAGGAAGAGACACTCTCTTCTACAAATATTTTGGAATATATCGTGCAGTTACATGATAGATTTGAAAAAATTAGACCTATACTAAAATCGCGCATGGAAAAGGTGCAAGTAGCCCAGGTCCGGTGTTATGACCATGGTATGTCTCTTCGAGAGTTCCTCCCAAGAGATCGAGTAATGGTTTTAGTTCCAACCTCACATTTCAAATTATTGGCTCATTGGCAGGGCCCACATGGAGTTAAGGAGAGGAAGGGACTGGTTGATTATTTGGTGAAACAACCAAATCGTTGTCCCATCGAGCGGATTTATCATGTCAATTTGCTGAAACTGTGGAAACCAAGCCCTCCTCCGGACAACCCTGTTCTTTCTTCACTCATAAATTTAACCTTAACTTCGGGAATAATTTGACTCACCAACAACGATAAGAGCTCGAAGCAGTTATCCTGTCTGTCCTAGAGGTAGTTAGTGAAAATCCAGGATGGACCTCCCTGGTTGCTCATGACATTGTGACAAAACCTGGGGTTATCATCAGAGAACACCCATACAGACTTCCTGAGGCAAAAAAGGCTGAAGTGGAGCTGGAGATCAAACAAATGCTGGACCTAAGTGTGATTGAGGAAAGTTATATTCCCTGGTCCAGTCCTATCATATTGGTCAGCAAGCCGAACTGAAGTTGAAGGTTCTGCAATGACTTCCATCAGCTCAACCAAGTCTCCCAATTCAATGCCTATCCGAGTGGTTGACCTCTTTCAAGCAACTAGGACACACCAAATTCCTGACTACTCTTGATATGACTAAAGGGTACTGGCAGGTTCCCTTAACGGACTCCACTAAGAACAAGACAGCGTTTAGCACCCCTAGCGGCCACTGACAGTATTGTGTTCTCCCATTTGGATAACACAGGGCACCTGCAACCTTCCAACATCTGCTGGACAAAGTGCTCTATCCTCATAATTCATATAGTGCTGCCTACTTGGATGAGGTTGTCATCCAGTCCAGCATCTGGACAGAACACATACAGCAGGTTCAAGCTGTATTGCGGTCACTAGCAGAAGCCGGTCTTTTCATTAATCTGAAGAAATGTTATTTTGGGTTAGTTGAAGATAAATATTTAGGCTATCTAGTGGGCTGGGGGTATAGTAAGGCCGCAGTGTTCCAAAATAGATGCCATTTTAAATTGTCCCTGTCCAATAAACAAGAGGTAAGTACAGTCCTTTCTCAGCTTAGTGGGTTACTATCGCTGGTTCGTACCCCAGTTCTCCAAGAAAGCAACACCCTTGTCTAACCTTACAAAGAAGGGGAAACCAAATCATGTGGTATGGGATTGTGAGGCAAAAGCTGCATTCAGTGTACTAAAAGAGGCTCTTTCATCAGCTGCTATTTTGAAAGCACCTGACTTTTCTTTGCCTTTCATTCTCCAGACGGACGCTTCGGACACAGGTCTTGGAGCTGTGTTGAGCCAAAGTGTTGACGAAGTATCTGAGTCGGAAACTATTGGAGTGAGAAGCTTTGGCAATTAAATGGGCAATTACTCAGCTGAGGTATTACCTCCTGGGTCGTGAATTCACCCTGGTAACGGATCATGCACCTTTACAGTGGATAGCATTACACAGAGACTCAAACCCATGAGTTACGACGTGGTTTTTAGACCTACAGCCTTACAAGTTTTCCATCATTTATCGTCAAGATGTACTGCAGGCCAATGCCAATGCCCTTTCCGAGTGTTATGACCTCTCGAACAGGTATGCCCGACCCAATGGGTCTGGGCTGGGGGAGGGGGGGTATATGTCACACATGTGTGACTAGAAGGAAGCTAAATGGATTGAAAGAAGGTAGTTCCACATCAGTCCAGGGGGTGGCGGGGTGCGCTAAACCTTCCTTTGTTTTCTCTGCAGACCAAATACGGGAAAACCAACCTGATTTCTCTTCAAAGATGTCACTTCCGTTTCTGGCACCCCAAAAGACATCACTTCTGGTATCAGTGCTCCAAAAGACATCACGTCCAGTTCCAGCACCATCTTGAAACATCAGTTCTGGGACCTGGTCTATAAAGATGCCGTTTTGTCTTAAAAAATCAGTTCATACTGAGAACTCCAACTGTGCACATCAGTGCAACTACTAAAAAATCTTTTTCATCCATCCATCCATCTATCCATCCATTATCCAACCCACTATATCCTAACACAGGGTCATGGGGATCTGCTGGAGCCAGTCCCAGCCAGCCAGGTATAATACCATATTTACGCGTGTACCACACGCACATTTTTTCCCGAAAATCAGCATTAGAAAATCAGGTGCGCGTCATACACGAGGAAATGTAATTCTGTAATGTTTACTGCTTCTGCTTGGGCTCACTCTCCCACTTGCGCTCTCTCTCTCTCTCGCTCACTTGCTCTCACACTCTCTCTTGCTTGCTTGCTCGGCACTCGCGCTCTCTCTCTTGCTCGCTTGCACACTCGCGCTCTCTCTCTCGCTCGTGCACTTGCGCTCTCTCTCTCTCGCTCGCGCACTCGCGCTCTTTCTCTCTAAACGCTTCCTATACAATCACAACGTGTGTCGTACACGGGGAAAAATGATTTTCGCGATATTCTTTGTAAAAATTAGGGTGCGCGTCTTACACGACGGCACGTGGTACATGAGTTAATACAGTATATGGGTGGCTGTCCTAAACCTTTCTGTGTGTCCGAGGCTGATTTATTTGACAAGAGAAACCCCCAAACGAACATGGAGAGAACATTTAAAGGCTACATGTTCAGAAAGCAAGTGCAGAATGTAAATCCAGGATTCTGGATCCATGAAGCAGCAGTGCAGACTACTGCACCAGAATTACTTCTAAATAAGTTAGAAATAGAGTTTGAGGCAGGTGTGATTGAACAATAACATCTGCACTTCAGAACAGGTAATCAACCTGAAGGTAAGCATGTTTGGGCAAGGCCAGTACTTGAATGGGAGAAAATCTTGGATTACTACTGCTTTTTATGTTTAAATCCCAAAGCCCAGTGCAGTAATGAGGACACTATTCTGTAAAAATCAGTGCCATTCTCTAGATGAGACATAAAAGAGAGCTCCTAACTCTCAGTGGCCATTAAAGATCCCTGTGAAACTGTAGGATGTCCTGCTAAATTTGCCCCTAATCATCTCCAGTCCCCTATTTCCTAGCTAGCTCTCTCACCCCTTCATCACCTAGTAGTGAGCATACTGGCACAAGAATGTTTGCCACCTCATAACCCAGGTGGATGCTGCACACTGGTGGTAGTCTATTTAAAGTGCTTTGAGTAACCTTAGAAAAGCACTATACATATAATTATTGTATCTGGAAAGTCTCTAATTTATTTATTGCTGCTTCAGCCTCTTTCCATTTAATGTTTTTTTCAATGATACATTTAATCATAAATAATGTCATTTGTCATGCACCTGCGCATATGGGACAGCTAAAAGGCACTAATAACTGCAATTCTACCACCACTCCAGGGGTTGGCACTGCATCCTAATGTCTCTCTCTCTTCCTTCCTCTGCAAACCGGTTGATTGATGGCTAGGACACCTTTGACATTTTATCAGTGTCCATCCACTTGGACCCGCCTTTTCCTTTCTAAAGGGCCCAAAACTGGAAGTGCCACCATTTTTGAACAGTTCTGTCTTGAACTTGTGTCTGTAGAGATGATTTCACTATGTTTATGTGTTTTTTTTTAATCTCGCTACCTACAAATATGCGGGACAGCCATCTTGGCACCCCAACAATTTATCATTATCCTCTCTTTCTTTTAAACATTGTATTATTGCCTAGATAAGCATAGCAGTGTTTGTTACTTTTATGTATTGCACCTTATGTACCAAGTAAAATTCTTCGTACATGTTTGTGCTTTACAAATAAACTTTGAATTTGATTTTGATTCTGATAAGAAAGTATTCTATAAGTAGAATATATATATATATAACTGTAATAACATGCATTTGGTTTTGCTTGTTATGTTCACTTCTATTCTCATGCAAACATCTATAATTACTCTGCTATTGCAAAACTTCAAAGAAAGTGTTCTCGGGAGAGTGTGAACCTCAGGCCAAACAGAAAGAGCAGGTCGCTTGCATGTCCCCATAAGGAGAGTGATTCAGTTTGGATTCTTTGCCTGGTGGTACTTCTGGTCCCAAATGGCCAGTGCGCCTTAATAAACATGGAGCTATACACAACAAGAATACACAAGGCCTCACCATTAACATCTGGCTAGCAGATGTTGTAGCTTTTAAACAAAAAATCTTCCCAGTTCTATGGCAGCTAATCTCACCAGGTAAATCATTTATATGGAAAAAAAACAGGGATTAAAGTAGAAATATGTACCTCTCTTTTTCTAACTCACAATCATTCTCCAGTTTCTTTTGCCAGAATTCCAAGGTCTGGATTAAATGAAGTGGGTGGATAATGAGGTCTTCTTAGGTTTTTATATATTTTGTCATATATTGTGTGGTTCAGAGGTAGCAGGTAATTGGTTACAAAAAAAACTGAGAATATCAAAAATCATCAGGATTGGGGTTGTACTCTAACTGACAATCAATACAGACTATTGGAAATAATCAAGTTGGAACTCTATAATTGACAATCAATACTGAATATCTTAAGCTGTTCTATTGTTAGGAATGTATAATGAGCAATCAATGCATTTATCAGAAGCAATCAGACTAGTAATGCATAATTGAAATTTAATGAAGAGCTGTATTGGGTGTAAATATGAACTCAAAATATCAGAAGGCAGATCAGATATGTGTAAGCGACTGCCAGTAAAGAATATTAGAAGCAGTCATGGCAGTCCAATTAATACACATGGTCAGATATTGGGTTGAGGGTGTGTAGTCTCCAAAAATTTCAATTTAAGGTGGTTATGCTCCCTAATCACTGTGTCAGAGAGTGGTGACATGTTGCATGTTGATTAGCTAATGCAAGTAAATGTATCACTGTACTCTGTACATACTCTGTATATGTGACAATAAAGAACCTATAAACCTGTATTAAGAAGATTAGGCGTCCCCATGTAATCAAGGCAACATATCAGAAGCATTCATTCAGGTTAGGAGGGAATTACTGACAAACAATGAAGCATATTACAAGATGTCTAGTTAGGAGTGTACTAACAAAAATTAAATTAGAATTAACACACATTACTTTCAGTAGTTGTGTCAAGAGTGTGAAATTAGTAATCAATGCAGAGTATTCAACAATCCAGGTTAGGAATATATAATCGACTTTCAGTACAGTGTAGCAGAAGGAGCAGGGTTGGCAGTTCATACAAAACTTCTCAGGACTGTACAGTCAACAATCAATACAGAATATCAGAAGTAGTTAGTACAGCATATTGATTCCTGAGCTGCCTTTGGAAGGCTGTCAGAGGTTCAGTGCGTGAATAGACATTACCTTAAAATGGCAGATGGAGAAATACCTTAAAAGAGAGAGTGAGGGGAGGCAGGTAATAATAATAATAATACAGTAATAGTAATAATAATAATAATAATAATAATAATAATAATAATAATAATAATA
>JANRMT010062813.1:106740286-106782152 GCA_026402145.1 Polypterus bichir lapradei | reverse complement strand
TAATAATAATAATAATAATAATAATAATAATAATAATAATAATAATAATAATAATAATACATTTTATTTATATAGCGCCTTTCCCATGCTCAAGGCACTTACAGAATATAAGAAGGAACGGCAGGGTATACAGTATATAGCATAGTACAAACCAAATAAATAAATAAAGAAGATTAAGACAGTAAATTCAGAGAAAGCCTAACAGACAACAGAATTGATGGTCTAGCACACACACAGGTTACATGAGCATCTTGACAGAGAGGTAAACTGAGAGAAGGGGAATGAAGTCAAGTAGAGCTAAAAGCTTCCTGAACAGATGCGTTTTGAGTTGTTTTTTAAAAGAATTCATGGAGTCAGCTGATCTGATTAATTTCGGTAGGTCATTCCAGAGTCTGGGCGCTATACAGCTGAAGGCCCTGTCACCCATGGAGTGTAGATTAGTGTGGGGCACAACAAGATTATCAGAATCAGAGGACCTTAGTGAGCGGGCAGGCACATAGTGATGGAGAAGGTCACTGATGTAGTTTGGCGCGAGGTTATTTAAGGCTTTGTAGGTTATTAGTAGGATTTTATATTCGATTCTGTAAGACACAGGGAGCCAATGAAGACGGAGCAGGATGGGTGTGATGTGCTCGCTGCTGCTGGTTTGAATAAGGACTCTTACAGCCGAGTTTTGAATAAGCTGGAGCTGTGATATAAGATAAGAAGGGGCACCTGCCAGCAGCGAGTTACAATAATCGATGCGGGATGTGATAAAAGCATAGACAAGTTTCTCAGCATTAGAAAAAGAAAGGAAGGAGTGAACACATAATATGTTACTGAGGTGAAAGTAAGAATGTTTCTTAATGTGATTTATGTGGGTGGAATAAGAAAGGGAGGAATCAAAATATGACACCAAGATTCTTTGCAAAAGAAGCAGGTCTGATGAGATCACCGCCAAGATGGTCTGGGAAGGAGCTCATTTTATTAAGCTGCACTTTAGCCGCAATTTGCAGGAGTTCAGTTTTGTTGCAGTTTAATTTACAGTTTAATTTAAATGTTCTGCCCTTTAAAACACTCTGCAAACACACTGTTGTCAGAAAGACAAAGAAATCTTCAAAATTTTCACTCTTTTGTTTTGATATCATGCAGTGTTTTGGAATTCCACAGAACACTTTAGATGTCCACAATTTCTGGTTTTCATAATGAGCATAAACACAAATAAAGCCACTTCCTGTTTGTATTTACTGCATCTAGCAGCTGCTGTGCTTAGACAGAGGCCTGCTTTCTTCTAGCAGACAGAACAATTACCAAGGTCTGCCTTTCTTTTTTTTTCTTTTGGCTGAATAAATGTGTAAACAAGCTGAATTAAAAAACAAGATCTTTCTTCCATCCTTACTGCCGTTTCCGTTTGGCTGCTTTTCCAGGGGAGTGCTGTGGCAAAGTCTTTCTTTATTTTTTATTTTCCTTGAAAGCCCAAAATAGTCTCTCTTGTTCCACTGTACTCCTCCTAATAGAGGACTCTTTCAGTCAATGCATTTTATGCGTTAATGCTGTCGTCATGTTCATAATTCACCTTCTATGCAATTAATTGTCTTGCGAAATGCAAATAACAGGTTTTTTGTTTGTGTAAAAGATAAGAAACATTATTGGGACAGATGCACAACTACATTTTCAGTTCTTTTCATTTCTAGTATAGTGCCCTTCATAACTTTAAGGCTGCCGAGTGGTTTACTGTGTTGTGATTGCACCTTCACATCTGTGCCATATATTTATCAAATGGCTGCCTTTTCTGTCTCAGCCACTGCTTGTTACACCAAAGTGAGATATAAACTGTTGAACTGCCTGCCTATCAATTTTGTAAAAGATGGCAAACACTTTAATAAAAGAATTCAATGATCTTCCAAGGGATTTTTCATTACAAAAGGATGTGTTAATTATTTGTTATGAGAGGAGTTTTATAGGAATTTCACAAGATAAAAGATGTACACCATGCCGGTGGGCACAAGCACAAAATAATCTCAGGAGTGAAACTGTAACTGTTTCTTTTGTGATGTCCCCTGCACAAGCCCATTTGGGGATTCAGTAAATGAGACTAACGTAAGCAAGACAGGGGTTCTGGGTCCATCTCCTGGCTTCTGATTTATTTTTTAAATCAATTTATAATTTGATATTAATTTCCTTTTCACTGACATTCCTATCCAACACATTCGGTTTGCCAGAGTGGAAATGCACTTTTTTTTTGTTTCACCATGTTTCATGTTCCATATTATATCATGTGCCAATTTAGCTAAATTATTTTATCCTAAATGGTAATATGGTCATTATGGTAAAGTGTCTAGAGTCCTTTGTTCACAGTCCCTGCACCCCAGATCATGTCTTGGGAGGGGTGTCTAAGATGTCTTCTCAGACTGACTCTTTAAGCTGAGTGGCATCTCTAAGATTTCCCAGGGTGTGTGTGACTGTGCGTGTGTGCATGTGAGTGTGTGTATGCACTGGCACCTGACCCACAACTCACTCCTGTCTTGTACAAGAGACAGGATGGATGCTGATGATATTCAGAGTGCACAAGCACTTGAAATCACAACAGTGATTGATGTTCCAGCCCACTGTTGAACCTTAACAATTTCCCATAATGAACACCATTATAATATTAAAGGCAATCTACCCCTGTCACTTGCAGATACATCTCACTTATCTGTGAAACACCCATTTGGGCCTGAGTCTATCCAGGGAGTGTTGGCAGGTAAGTGCCCAGGATAGGTTGCCAGTCCATCACAGGCATAGGCTAGCATAGGCCACTGCTACCTGTTGTGACGGATGGCCAGCAGCTGGGTGGAAGGACCGAAGGAGAGAGCACGTCTGGGGTATTATCTTTCTAGGTATGCTAGAGGTCAGCCCCTCGTTGTTGCTACAGCAACATAGATCCACAAAGGGCATGCTGGGAGCTGGAGATTGGTGCAGCTCTGTTGGGTTCCATAGGTGCCGCCAGGAGGTGATGCAGGTATAGCTGAGCCTTTTGTGGCACCACTTCCGCCACATCCAGACGTGCTGCCGAAACAAGGTCAAGGGACACCTGAGTGCGCTATTAAAGGAGCCGTCACATGCCAGTCAAGTAGCCAGAGTTGGAGGAAGGTGGACAAAGGATGTAAAGAGGAGTGGAGGTTGACAAGAGACTGAAGAGACAGATAAGAAGAAAGAAGTACTGTGTTTTTGGTGCTTTGTACTGTGCTACTGTGGGGAACAAAACAGAAGCGCTTCCCCACTTAAATAAAGATGTGCAGTGTGATGAGACTGGGCTCTGCGTCTGTCTGTGTCAGGGTGGTCCACACTGTAAAACTGAAACTGACGAGTTGGATTTGTATCTCAATATTTTTGATTCAGTTTCTACATGCTGTGCACAGATCACAATTGTTCAGTCACTGAATTAATGCCTCTTATTGTTGTTTTTAAACTCATTTACAGGCAATTAACCCATTAGGACAATTTTGATAACGAGATGCCATTCTGATTCTCCTAATTTCTACAAAATAGCACTGAGTTGAGATCTGAAGGACTCTACAGTCCTACTGTCTATCCCACTCTTTGGTAATTTATTCCTTACTCTCTTTGTGAAGAAAAGGAGCCAATTACTGGTAATCTATGTGAACTGAAGGAGACAAATGTAAAATGGTTAAAAATAAATCCAATCAAACTGTGTAGCTTCATGTGTTATTTTTAAGTTTAGCTTTCCATTACATGGCACCTTATAAAATACTTTATTATATTAGGAAGGGAATTATCTAAAATAAAGATTGATCGGCTTGTCTCATCTAAAAGAAGCATGCTAATAATGTAGACTATTAAAAACAGTTACATTAGAGAAAGATCAACTAATGAATTTTAGCATGTTGGAACTAGAAGCAGCTTCTCTCTATCATGCAAAAAGCTTTTTTGAAAGCTACTTCCTAATGTCACTAAGCTCTGAAAAACTGAACAGAACAGGCTGGGGAAGTCAAGCAAGTGCTTACGGCAAAAGCCGTCTGACATTTTCACTATCTGCAAAAAATGGGCACGTCACAGTTACTGGAAAGGAAAAAAGTGAGTCGATTTATTTTAAGTAAATGAGTAAGGTATGTCAAAGTACCGCAGGTAAGGGTGGACACTGATGGTATTCAGAGCTCAACTTCTTTTAACATCATAAAAGGGTGGTTTATGTATGTTCCAGGCTGCCATTGAACCATAACAAACTCCCATAATGAACACAAAAATTATTAAAACTGATTTTACCTTTGGAATTTGTGGATACCCGTCAATCTACTCACAGATGAAACATCTAGTTGGGCTGAGGCCTATCCTGAGAGCACTAGCAAGTGACAGCTCAGGACAGGTCGCAGGTCCATCACAGATCAGCAAATCCTACATTCAAGCAATTATATCTATGTAAACCTGCATTGCCTCTTCTATATCACTTTCTGTCTGCAAAAGCAGCTAAGCTTTACCTGTGCACAAACGGCTAAGCCTTCTATGCAGAAAAGTCACTGATGTCTTTGAAAATGTGTGACCTCTGATATCAAAGTAAGCTTGACAGGGAGAGCAGGGAGAGGATGCAGGTGCTGGCTGTTCGCCGCTTCTCCACGCTATTTGTTTAAACTTTTTATGTAGCACTTTGAGATTTACTGCTAATGTAAAGTGCCCTATAAATAAAATGCATTATTATTATTATTATTATTATTATTATTATTATTATTATCTTCCTGTGGTATATATAGTACGCTTCCTTCAGTATTTAAACACAGACTATGGAAACAAAATATTAACTCCATCATTAACAAACTTGCTGTATCATTTTCAATAAGAAATATACAACTTAAGGAGATCACAGGTCACAGCATTCCGACACAAACACTTCAGTATGAGGAATACTGATGGTGGTGCTCTGGGGAGACTTTGGTGATAAAATGAGCTTGAGTTTCAAACTGTTCTTTTCTTTGAATGATGGAATACTTTCAAAGCCCATCCAGCTGAATGTCTTCTTAATATTGCTGGTGACAAAGACAGGTTTCCCTATTAAATTAGAACAGTAGAAAAATTTAGACAAGAACAGGCTATTCAGCCCAACAAAGCTCGCCAGTCCAATGCACTTAATTTGTCCAAATTAACATCAAGTCTAGTTCTGAAGGCTCCTAAAGTCCTATTTGAATTTCCCATCCATCCATCCATTATCCAACCCGCTATATCCTAGCTACAGGGTCACAGGGGTGTGCTGGAGCTAATCCCAGCCAACACAGGGCACAAGGCAGGAAACAAACCCTGGGCAGGGCGCCAGCCACCACAGTATTTGAATGTCCCTAAAGTCCTAAGTGTTATTGCAGACATTGGGTTAAGTTTACAAGACATTATTTTTACTTGTACTGTGATGAAGAAAAAAATGAACCATTCAGATAGAACAACACATCTTAATTTGAGTTTGTTCAGTTTCAGGTATTCGGACAGTACCAGCTTCTCCATTAAAGTTGTTCCACCCACAGAGTTTAAAGAACACCTTTATTTTCTCCCCAGTATCCAAAGAACTTCTTATATTAAAGCAGTCCTATCATTGATCTTCAAAGATCACCACCTAATATTAAGGGTGCATGAAAAAGTAGCCCAAATATATAAAGACATGACCTTCGTTGCACACCCATCTGTTGTAATAATCACCACATTGACTTATGAGGACTTCTTTTCATTGGTTTTGGTGCTTTTCTCACAGAACCAGTCGTACGCCACTTTTCCACCAAATGATGAAGGTGCATTTACAACGGAATATTGCTCCATGAGTCCCTCAAATGACAACATGAAGGTGCCTGTGAAAGCATACAGCTCCACAATGAAAATATGCTGTTTGAATGACTATAGTAGGTCTTCTCTTCAGTAAGCACACAGATAACAGAACTAGCAAAACGTGAACAGGGATTTCCCACTAGCTTCAATTGACTATGTTTGCAGCTACTAAAATGAAGATGGAGATCTTTACTATGCGCAGAGCTACTTTTTCATTAGTCACTCTGTATAAAATCAACTCTCTACACAGAATTCAAAGATCACTATCTTTTATACTAAAACTGTTTTGGTTCTAATATTTAATACCAAGATACCACCACCACCTACACTTAAGCTGCTTTGACTCCAGAATTAAAACAGTTGCCACCTTCTACAATGAAACTGCTCTGTCTCTGGTACTCATAGATCGCCACCTCCTACACTGAAGCCATTCTGTCTGCAGTATTCAAAGATCACCACCTCCTACCTTAAAGCCATTCTGTCTCCCACATTCAAAGAGCACCACCGCCTATTTACAGTATAATGTGCACCAGCCTTCATTCAAGTAACAGTCACACTCTGTTGGGCCATTTCTCTTTAAAAACGTTAACTGATGTTTTCAAGAATGCCACTTCTCATCTCAGAGAGGTTCTGTTTTGATGGACTGAATGGTTATATTTTATTCGTCAGACTTCTTATGTTTTGAAAGTATTAAAAGAACACCACCTTCCTTGCTCAGAAAGCACTGTCTCCAACACAGGGATACCAGAATGTAGCAGCCAAGCACCAGTAATAAAAACAATCAATCTCTCCTTTTGCAGAGAACACCACTTTTCATGTTAAAAGTGGTATTAAAAAGCAAGATCTCACAACCACAAAAAGCTTCTAAGCCTGCATTTGAAGGTTACATGGTTTTGTCCATGATGGAATCTGACCTCTTCACTGAAAATCATTCTTTACAGTATACAGACATTATCATTTTCAACCAGTGCATACAGCCACACAATAATTCTCTCCCCAGAAACAGGGACAACTAGATGATGCAATGCAAATCAAGTAAAGGAAGGTAATAATTTAGGGAAAGAGAAAAGCAGAAAAAAAACTTTTACTGAAAATTTGAAACGAAAGCAGAAGATGAAGAGCCACCTGCACAGTTAAAAAAGTGAAAAGCAGAGGCAGATTCTTGTCAGTGTTCTGACACCTCTGTCCTTAAATTCCCAGACAGAGACCTGAAATCCACTCTTTTCTTATAATCAATTTATTATGACCTTTTTGGGTAGTACCTGTGCCTGAGACTCTGGGGACTGCACCTTTGAATACTTTTATATTGCATTTGTCTATTACTGCTGTCAGTGGAAATTACTGGGGGAGTCTGCAAGGTTTAATTAGTGTAGTGACTCACTGCATTCTTCTGTTGACTCAAGTAGCTTCATATCAGCCTTTGTTCTGGTCATTGAAAGATAAGTCGTTCTCTTTGACAGTAGTGCTGGACAGTAACTGATATATGTGAAAGTTTATTTTGGCTTTAGTCTGGTACTGTAATGAGGCATATTATAAGCAATTTGAAACACTTTTTCTTTTTGTTAACAATAAGATTTTTTTATTGTGGGTGGCTTTACTGTCAGCCATGACCTTACCTCACCCCCACTAAAGTAAGGAGTGACTCAGGCTGAAGTCCACCCACCCACTTTGAATCTGGGGGTTTTCACCTTTCTCATAAACCTTCTTTAATTTCACATCGATTGATATCTTCCTTTAAAATGATTGATGCCGAGGCAAAGTATGGAAAACACGTGACGTGCTGCAACTACATTCTGAAAATGCTCTAAAAAGTGCCTTGTCATAGACTGCAAAAAAAGAAAAATGAAAGGGAAGCTACAGTAGCTGTCAGGATTGCAAGAGGTTATAAATCCCATCGGGTACTCCCTAAATCTGTGCCAAACCTGCTACATATTTTTCAAAAGGCAACTCCAGCTGAAAAGATTGTTTTTTTGTCTGCCTTGCAAAGCCTAATGATACTCAGATGTCAAGAGAGTGACCATTCAGCTATGTCTGCAGAAACAAAACATAAGGAACACAGGAGGACATATTTGTCTGTGCCACAATTCAGAAGCTGGTAACCTAGTGGAAATCAGTGATCCTCACCTCACACTGACCACCTCTCTGCCTTCTGTCACTCCCACCAGATCTAGAGTATATAAGGTTCCCTTCTGTATCATGACATTGTCTGGTGACTAGATGGAAATCAAGCCTGTGTGCTAATTCTACAGTACAACAGGAAACACCAACAATAACCACGTGTGTTCTGCAACAACCTCACTACAATCTCAACAACAAATAGGACTTCAGAAACTCAACCATTTATCTTACATCTGCTTTTTGTTTTACAGAGAACAATGGCTTCCTACATTAACATTAATGGATGCACATCATTGCAGATGTAAAATAAAGGGAAGGATGATTTGTTATGGTGTATTGAGCTTCATTGCTCTTTCAAGATTCCCAGTAACCTTTAAACATTTTCTGAACCTCTTATCTGGTAGATTAACCTGCTTTAATAGACATTGGTATGTGTCAAATAAATCCATGGAAAATAAATGTGTCAAAAAAATCCATGGGATATTCAATGCATTGCTAGACCCCTCTCTTTGTTATGCCTTGCACAGGCAAAGGCTACAAGAGGTAATTGGGATAACCGGAAGATGAAAGATGAAAGGAGCCAGAAAATCGAAACAAAAGGTCAGTCCTATCATTTGTCTAAGCAAATCCCATAATCCAATACAACAGGCTCATTTTCAAAAGCAAAAGTTAGGAATTCCAAAGACCACTAAATAATGCATGCACAAACTTGTTTTTCTCAGAATATCCACAACTTGGATTTTAACAAATTTAACACAATCATTTTTATAGCATTGTGCGGATGACATCAACTGTGTAACTTTGGGAATAATGCTCCATAGACACTGATGTCATGTCATGAGGACAGTGACTCAAAATGGTGCCACCACAGGAAAATCAAAATGGCAATATAAACAGTACAAAATAATTTCTAATGGCTGAAAACAATTTCAAAATTACAAATAAATGCAAAAATAAGAATCAGAAAATGACATCAAAAGCCCATAATAGGAAATAACATTTAGGAAAGGAATTTAAGACAAACATTCAAAAAATGCAAAACAGTCAGATATCATAACACTTCTGTTATGTTTGTTCTTATGAGTTTCTTTTTTTTTAAATGCTTTATTCTCCACTTTAGCATCTTTCCTCATATTGTTTTTTGTATCTTTGGGACGTGATGAGACAGAAATATTTCATAGTAAGTCACTTTTATTGCCCAAAACCAATTTGCTGGCTAGTTATGGAGGCAACTGATTGCATCTGAACTTATTTACTGAACTAATGTCTGTTAAACTAATTTAAAGAAAGCACATCCTACACAAAAATTATATTTTATGCATCTGTTATTCATTGCACATTATTTGTAGTCATAGCCAATATGTCCAGCAAGGAGAAGCCAGAACAGCGACAAAATAATCACCACCACAACAACAAAAAACAATCAAGACACAAAAAATTATTATACAGTATACTTTGCTTGCATTAAGGAAACATCCAGGACAATCCACAATGATACTGTGGATAGAGACCAACAATACAATTTGACAGAAATAAACACAGCAGTTAGCTGACATGCTCTTGGTTCTCTGGCTGCTACCTTCTCCAGATGCTATCAGAGCCTGTAGAAGTTGAGAGGCAGGAAGATTATGGAAGGGTAACTGAAAGTTAAAAGACTGAGCAGGTCAGACATTGTGGTACTCCAACGTGGTCCATGGTTCAGCAGTTGTGGGGTCTGAAATGCCAGGATGTGGTAACACTTTTTCAAACTTTATGGTAATATTGTTTTGATAATCTAAACCTATAAGTGTCTTACAAAGAGCTTGATGACTCAATTGGATTGAAAATCCCAGAAAACAAAGACTTTTCTTGATGTTTTTCCTGACAAGAGCCCAAGAAATATCTTTTTATAGCCTAACAAAACTCAATAACGAAAACAAAAGCAAGAATGCTGTCAATGCCATGTCAGTGCCACATGAGTTGGATACATCCCAACAAGAGGAGGGGATGGTTCCTTAACTGGATGAGAGGCTCCAAGCAGGCAGATGGCCATCCCGGCCAGGAGAAAGGGAGGAGCCAGACCCAGAAGAGATGGTCAGAAGGGATGGACTGACAACCCATCAGACGCTGCAGGGGATACATTTTTCCCCCAGGAGCAGCCCTCCATATTGACACCCATTTGGGAACCAGCAGGAAATGTTGGGAGATGTAGTTCAGTACCACAGCCCTGATGGGGACCATGGGTGCCTGGTCCTACTCCCTGGTCCTTAATAAAAGGGACTACACTCCCTTATCCAGGCGAGTTGGAGCTGGGAGGACATGGAGTAACATTCGACTGGAGGAGGGTATTGCAGTGGTGAGAGGAATAAGGAGAGAGAATGAGAGAGAGAAAAAATATATGTACTTGTGCTTAACTTTTTTGAGACCTTGTATATAATAAACACACCATTATTGGAACTGTTTGTGTGATCGTATTGGGGGGTTTGGGGCTTGCTAACATCGCAATGCATAACAAAATGAAAGGTAAACACTGTAAAATGGTTATAATAATAAGAAGAAATTATATTTTTCTTTTTTAACATTAGATAAAGATAATATAATATAACATCACTCCTTTTCTTCTTTCAGCTGCTTATTTACATATTACAGTGCATTGTATAATTTAAATAATTATAAATGCAAATCTTCACCTATGAAAAAGGTAAGTACAGCCCTACATTTATCACTATCTCAAATACCTAAAGTTAGAATAAGGTACAAAAAATCAGATGCAAATGGTTAAAGCATCATTAGAGAGGATCTTCAAGAAATCTGTCTTATTTAAACCTCAGACATTTAGGCTCTGTTCACTCCACTATGTTTTCATTTAAGACCTTTCGTCCTCAATAGCCCAGTGTTTTCAACCCTCAAAAATGAAGACTTCTGAAAATTCACTCTCCAGAGCTGAATACTTTCATAAATGCAGCAACAGCACTGTGGTGTGGATGGGCAAAAGTAAAGTGTTCCCAAAATTATACTTTAATCGTGCTCTGGTTGGCTTGTGCTTGTTTATCATGGAACTTCCTGGATTGGATTCTGCTCATTACAATATCTCATTCACTGAGTGGCCATCATTCATGGAAGAAAAATATTTTCCAACATATCAGGCACAAAAGATTTGCTTTCAATGGTGCTTACCGGTATGCATCCACCTTGTGTTTTATACAATTTATACTTGGCCAGCACCTTTACAATTGTAGGGGAAGATTCTGAGCCCTGTGAAAATCAGATTGTAAATAACTTAGTTGACAGCCTCTTATCAACATTCATGACTTAAACTTGATCTTCTCAGTAAGGAGGAGCGCACTCTGCAGCAAAATTAGTAACAAGTAGATGGCTGTAGAATGTAGCCAAGCCCACAATGTTACAGTACAGAGAGAGACAGAAAAGCACAATGCGGTAAATAGAAGACACAGACACACACAATTTTTTGTATTCTTTATTGAGTTGGTTTTAAAAATGTTGTTTAGTACAATATGCACTCTGATTGCTGTGGACTGCTTATATCAATCATCTCATGAATAAACATAGACCTGATTACTTTTTTTTTGAGTGTAGCTTTAACTTTCCTGGGGCCTCATGTATAACACTGTGTGTAGAATTCACACTATAACATGGCATATGGACAAAAGCGGAAATGTGCTTACGCACAAATAAATCCAGATGCATAAATCTGTGCATATGCCAACTTCCACGTTCTTCCGCAACATAAATCCCGGTCAGCGTGAAAAGTAACGCTGTCCCACCCCAACTCCTCACGGAATTACGCATCTTTGAATATGCAAATCAATATAAATAGCCCTTAAGCTCAGCCTTCTGTGAAAAGGAAATGGCAAAAGAAAGAGGGAAAATAGAAGAATTTCAGCAAATACCAAGGGGAGGCAAATAAAAACGAACTATTTGTTGGTTTAAACAGTGGTATAAACAACAAAAGGAAGTTGATCGAGTGACATAGCCTGTCGGAGAAACTCAAAAGCTCACATTCACAAAGTCGCACAGTGCCTGAAATAAAAAAGAAGTTGTCACATATCAAAATCACTGTGAAAAGGCGAGTCGTAGCCCACTGTCTGAGTGTCATATGAAAGCTTTTTAGGGTAGAGAGAAAAAAAAAGGCACACAGTGGGGGAAAAGCATGAAATGTCAACTTTAATCTCTACATTTCCACTTTAATCACAGTTTATTTTGTCATTAAAGCAGAACATCATAAACTTCATCTTAAAATCGTTTAATTTACTAGTTTCTCAATCCCATCGTAACTAAAGTTTTCATAGGTTTTACAATAAATCATAGTACAAAAACTGCACTAGTAAAAGTAGTAAATGATTTCTGGGTTAATGCGGACTAAGGTCATATATCTGTTCTTGTTCTCTTAGACCTGAGTGCAACATTAGACACTAGAGATCACAGTATTCTTATAAATCGTCTTTGTCAATGGGTGAGTCTCTCCGGCAGCATTTTAAATTGGTTTCAGACTTACTTAACAGATAGAAATTTCTTTTTAGTTGTGTTGATTTTACTTCGGAGATCCATGATATTGTATATGGTGTACCACAGGGATCTATTATGGATCCACTGCTCTTTTCAATCTACATGCTTCCATTAGATCGGATCATCTCAAAATACAGGGTGAGCTACCACAGCTATGCAGACGACACAAAATTTATTTATCAATAGTGCCTGATGACACTGATGCTCTTGGCTCTCTGATCAAGTGCCTTACTTATATGTCTGATTGGATGAGTAGTAAATTTCTCAAACTAAATGAAGAGAAAACAGAAATCTTAAGTGATTAGCAAATATGGGAGTTGCAAGGGTATTAGAAATAAGCGTGATCCCTTAAGCTTAAAATTCAAAGTGGAAGACATAGATAGAGATAGATAGATACTTTATTAATCCCAAGGGGAAATTCATATACTCAAGCAGCAGCATACTGACGAAAAACAATATTAAAGAGTGATAAAAATGCAGGTAAAACAGACAATAACTTTGTATAATGTTAACGTTTCACCCAGGTGGAATTGAGGAGTTGTATAGTGTGGGGAAGGAACAATCTCCTCAGTCTGCCAGTGGAGCAGGACAGTGACAGTCACCTCTGATGATCACAGGGTCCAGGAGGGGCCTAGGCCTCCTAAAATCCACCACCAGCTCCTTGGTTTTTCTGGTGTTGAGGTGTAAGTGGTTTGAGTCACACCATTTAACAACATCCTTGATTAGGTTCCTATGCTCCTCCTCCTGCCCACTCCTGATGCAGCCCATGATAGCAGTGTCATCAGCGAACTTTTGCATGTGGCAGGACTCCGAGTTGTATTGAAAGTCCAATGTATATAGGCTGAACAGGACTGGAGAAAGAACAGTCCCCTGCGGTGCTCCTGTGTTGCTGACTACAATGTCAGACCTGCAGTTCCCGAGACGCACATACTGAGGTCTGTCTGTAAGATAGTCCACGATCTATGCCACCAGGTATGAATTTACTCCCATCTCTGTCAGCTTGTCCCAAAGGAGCAGAGGTTGGATGGTGTTGAAGGTGCTAGAGAAGTCAAGAAACATAATTCTTACAACACCACTGCCTCTGTCCAAGTGGGAAAGGGATCGGTGTAGCATATAGATGATGGCATCCTCCGCTCCCACCTTCTCCTAGTATGCGAACTGCAGAGGGTCAAGGGCGTGGCGAACCTGAGGCCTCAGGTGGTGAAGCAGCAGCCGCTCCATGGTCTTCATCACATGTGATGTCAGGGCGACAGGCCGGAAATCATTCAGCTCACTAGGACGTGATACCTTTTGGACTGGAGTGATGCAAGATGTTTTCCAAAGCCTCGGGACTCTCCCCTGTTCCATGCTCAGGTTGAAGATGCTCTGTAGAGGACTCCCCTGTTCCAGCATACAGGCCTTCATCAATCATGGCGATACTCCATCTTGACCCACTGCTTTGCTGACATAAAGTCTCCTCAGCTCTCTGCTCACCTGGGCTGCTGTAATTGTGGGTGGGGATGTCTCTCCTATGCTGGTATCAGCAGAAGGATGGGTGGAGGGTGCAGTACTCCAAGGTGAGAGTGGGTTAGGGTGGTGGTTTGCTCTCTCCACGTCTCTCTCAATGGTGGCACCCCGCTTCAACCTGCAGCCAGTGATGATCTTCATCCTATCCCACACTTCCTTCATGCTGTTATTCTGCAACTTCTGCTCCAGCTTTCTCCTGTACTGCTCCTTCGCCATCGTGAGCTGGACTCGGAGTCCCTTCTGCATGCTCATGCTGATCACCACCTTTAAAAGCCCTTTTCTTCTGGTTCAAAAGGTCCTTGATGTCACTTGTAATCCATGGCTTGTTGTTAGCATAGCAGCGTACTGTTCTTACTGGAACTACAATGTCCATACAGAAGTTGATGTAGTCAGTAGTGCAGTCAACAACCTCCTCAATGTTCTCACTATGTGACTCCTGCAGGATATCCCAGTCCGTTGTTCCAAAGCAGTCTCTCAGAGCCTGCTCTGCCTCAGGGGACCACTTCCTGAATGAGCGTGTCGTTGTAGATAGCTCCCTCACTCTTGGTTTGTAGTGAGGCTGAAGTAGAACCAGGTTATGATCTTCTTTCCCAAGCGCAGGCAGCTGGGTGCCACTGTATGCGTCTTTAACGTTTGCATACAGTAGGTCAATAGTCCTATTTCTCCGGGTGTTACAATCCACACACTGGGAGAAGGCAGGTAATGTTTTGTCCACCGTCACATGGTTAAAGTCTCCAGCAATTAGTATAAGTGCCTCAGGGTTCTGTGTTTGTAACTTAGCAACAGCAGAATGGATTATTCACCCGCTATCTCTACGTCCGCACAAGGAGGGATGTAAACAATAACAACAATGACGTGTCCAAACTCTCTGGGCAAGTAATAGGGACACAGATTATGGCCAACAGTTCCATGTCCCTGCAGCAAGTGTAGATACTGACATTTACATGTCCAGAGTTAAACCACCTTGTATTCACATAGAGAGCGAGTCCTCCTCCTTTCCGCTTTCCACAGGTATTTGCGTCTCTGTCCGCTCTAACTGTGCTAAACTCGGGTAGCTCCACGTTAACATCTGGGATGTTAGCTGTTAGCCACGTTTCACAAAAACACTACAAACTGCATTTTCTGTAGGTCTTGACATTTTTCACCAGTGCAGCCAGTTCGTTGATCTTATTGGGTAGTGAGTTCACATTTCCCAGGATCACAGATGGCACCGAAAATTTGAAACGGCACTTTCTCACAAGCCTCTTCGCTTTTAGCTTAGCTCCGGCTCTGCTGCCACGATACCACTTTCTTACCTCGTCAGGTACATAGGGAACCACACCGGCGCAGGCATTTGTTCTCAGCGCTTGAAGTTGACTACTTGAATAGACAAGTCTTGACAAGTCTGTCAGTTCTGCGATCCAAATTCAAAGAGTTAGGTACCAAGCTGAGGAGCAGAACTGACAAGGTAGTCTTCTCCGAAGTTCTGCCTGTGCCACGCGCCAGTCCAGGTAAGATTGAGGAGATTAGAAGGCTTAACGCGTGGCTCAAATCTTGGTGCAGGGTAGAAGGGTATAGGTTTATGGGGCATTGGGACTCCTTTTGGAACAGATGGGACCTGTTCCGCCGTGACAGGTTACATCTGAACCGGAGGGGCACCAATGTATTGGGGAGGCGTATGTGTAGGCTAGTCGAGGATTGTTTAAACTAGGGAATGGGGGGGCAGGGAGTTTAGGACAGGCCAGATTTAGATCTATATATGGAAGAACAAACAATGGTGTAGAAAAAAAAATGCATAGTAATGTAAATTCTAAGCAAACACGTAAATGTAGAAGGATTAACACTTTAAAAATAGCTTGCCTTAATGCTAGAAGTATCAAAAATAAGGTAAGTGAGTTGGAGTTGTATGTAGCAGAGCATAATTATGATATTATAGCAATAACGGAAACCTGGCTAAATAACAAAGATGGAGATGAGTGTAACATAGAGGGATACACATTTTTTAGGAAGGATAGACAGAACAGAAAAGGAGGTGGGGTTGCTGTTTATGCCAAACAGGGTTTAAATGTAAGTCCTCTTCAGTTGGATGATGAGCCCCATCTTAGTGAGGACATGTGGCTTCGCCTGGAAAATATTAGGGAAAGAGGTCTTATTTTAGGAGTATGTTATAGACCACCCAATTCAGACAATAATTTCAACACACATCTTTTTAGTAATATCAAAAAGGCAAGTTTACAGGGGGATATTATAGTCATGGGGGACTTTAATTATCCAAATATTAACTGGGATAACCTTGTAGATGGAGGAGCACAAGAGCAGGAGTTTTTAGAAGTAATCAGTGACTGTTTTTTAACACAGCATGTTAAAGTACCAACACGGGGTGAAGCCTGTCTAGATTTAGTATTCTGTAATAATCAGGATAGAATTGAGGGTGTAGAGGTAATTGAACCACTAGGGTCAAGTGACCATAATGTAATACAGTTCTCAGTATTTTGTAATAGTACGGATGCAAAGACTAAAATTGATAAGTTGAACTTTGGTAGGGCTAATTTTGAGAAGATGCGACAAAGTCTAAGTAGGATAGACTGGGATAAGCTTTTAAGTGTGGAGACAGTCGAGGAGCAGTGGAACAGGTTTAAAAATGTTTTACATGTAATGCAGGACAGATACATACCTAAATTTGGAATTAATAGGAAACTAAAAAAAACTCCACGATGGATTAATAAAGATTTAAAAAAGAAGTTGCAAAGGAAAAAACTGCTGTATAAGGCATATAAGACTAATGACTGCAAAGTGAATCGTAGAGCGTATGAAAATATGAGAGCAACCATTAAGAAGGATATCAGGGAGGCTAAAAGACAGTTGGAGAGGAATATAGCAGAAAAGGCGAAAGAAGACCCCAAGAGATTCTTTCAGTATTTTAGTAGTAAAAGAACAGTCAAGGAGGAGGTCAAGTTCATCAGGAATAGTAAAGGGGAATTAAAAGATACAGACAATGAAATAGCAGATGCCCTAAACTTACATTTTTCGGAGGTGTTTACAAGTGAGCAAGTGGATAACCTCCCAGAGGTAAACGCAACTACTAAGGAGGTACTGAGGGATTTGGAAATTGAAGAGGGAGAAGTGCTCCTCAGATTAAATAAGCTGAAATCAAACAGATCACCAGGCCCAGATAATATTTATCCTCGTGTTCTTAAGGAGGCTAGTGAGTACATATATAAACCCTTGACACATATTTTTAGGAAGTCACTGAGCACTGGAGCGATTCCAAAGGACTGGAAAATGGCAAATATCATTCCATTATATAAAAAGGGTGACAGGGCAGATCCAAGCAACTATAGGCCAGTAAGCTTAACATTCATCACAGGAAAATTAATGGAAGGAATTATTAAGGATAAGATTGAGCAACACATGGCAAGGACAGGAGTTATTCTGACCAGTCAGCATGGGTTCAGAAGAGGGAGGTCGTGCTTTACTAACATGTTGGAATTCTATGAGGTTGCAACAAAAGCATACGATCAAAGTGGAGCATATGATGTTATTTATCTGGACTTTCAGAAAGCATTTGATAAGGTGCCACATGAGAGGTTGGGCATCAAGTTAAAAGAAGTGGGAGTTCAGGGTGATGTTTTTAGATGGGTGCAGAATTGGCTCAGACACAGGAAGCAGAGGGTGATGGTGCGAGGAATCTCATCAGAACTGGCCGATGTTAAGAGTGGTGTTTCACAGGGGTCGGTGCTAGGGCCGCTGCTATTTTTAATATATATAAA
This sequence comes from Polypterus bichir lapradei, assembly GCA_026402145.1. NCBI lineage: Eukaryota > Metazoa > Chordata > Cladistia > Polypteriformes > Polypteridae > Polypterus > Polypterus bichir. The sequence continues at coordinate 106,764,489 of JANRMT010062813.1, read as the reverse complement.
TGATTTAGATAGGAATACAAGTAACAAGCTGGTTAAGTTTGCAGATGATACCAAGATAGGTGGATTAGCAGATAATTTGGAATCTGTTATATCATTACAGAAGGACTTGGATAGCATACAGGCTTGGGCAGATTTGTGGCAGATGAAATTTAATGTCAGTAAATGTAAAGTATTACACATAGGAAGTAAAAATATTGGGTTTGAATACACAATGGGCGGTCGGAAAATCGAGAGTACACCTTATGAGAAGGATTTAGGAGTCATAGTGGACTCTAAGCTATCAACTTCCCGACAGTGTTCAGAAGCCATTAAGAAGGCTAACAGAATGTTAGGATATATAGCACAATGTGTGGAGTACAAGTCCAAGGAGGTTATGCTCAACCTTTATAATGCACTGGCTAGGCCTCATCTTGAGTACTGTGTGCAGTTTTGGTCTCCAGGCTACAAAAAGGACATAGCAGCACTAGAAAAGGTCCAGAGAAGAGCGACTAGGCTGATTCCAGGACTACAGGGGTTGAATTATGAGGAAAGATTAAAAGAGCTGAGCCTTTACAGTTTAAGCAAAAGAAGATTAAGAGGTGACATGATTGAAGTGTTTAAAATTATGAAGGGAATTAGTACAGTGGATCGAGACTTGTATTTTAAAATGAGTTCATCAAGAACACGGGGACACAGTTGGAAACTTGTTAAGGGTAAATTTCGCACAAACATTAGGAAGTTTTTCTTTACACAAAGAACGATAGACACTTGGAATAAGCTACCAAGTAGTGTGGTAGACAGTAAGACGTTAGGGACTTTCAAAACTCGACTTGATGTTTTCTTGGAGGAAACAAGTGGATAGGACTGGCGAGCTTTGTTGGGCTGAATGGCCTGTTCTCGTCTGGAATGTTCTAATGTTCTAATGTTCTAATATGTAAAAATCCATGCCCAAGTAGTAAAAAGTAGTAAAAAGTGTCCAGGGAATGAGTCCACATGAAAGAAAGTGATAGGAGTGATCAGTGAAATAGAGAAAAATAGAGAAAAAAGGTAGAAAGATAAAGTCATACACAGAGCTGCTGGAAAGGCTGCCACTCCCGGCAGCGCCTGAGTCATGAAAAAGATTCTGACCTAAAGTTTAAACCAAATATTAACCAGATCACAAGGACCACATTTATTCACTTAAAGAATACAGTATACAGTAGCAAAAGTTAGACCTTTTGTAACATTACAATACTCTGAAAAATTAGTTCACACTTTTGTTTTTAGTCAACTAGATATCTGTAATGCACTCCTAACAGGACTACCTAAGACATCAATCGGTTCCAGTTAGTCCAGAATACAGCAGCAAGAATCTTAACTAGCAAAATAAAATTTGAGCACATCTCACCAATTTTAGCATTGTTACATTGATTACCCGTATCATTTAGAACTGACTTTAAAAAACTACTATTGGTGTATATAAAGCCTTAAATAATCTTGCTCTGTCGTATATTTTGGAATACCTGTCCCCCTACACTCCAAGTCATAACCTCAGATCTTGTAATGATGGTCTGCTTATAATTCCAAGATCCAAATGTAAAAGACGTGGTGAAGCTGAGTTTTGCTGTTATGTACCCTAAAATCTGAAATATTTTATCAATAGAAATACAGTATATATATATATATATATATATTAGTCCACACTATGTATTCTTCACAGATTTACAATCTGTAATAACCTCTACTTTTCTCTGCTGTCTTTTCTGGTTCAATGCAGCCGCCTGTGATGCTAGAATGAAGGCAGGTGCCTTAGAACCCAAGCTTAAGAAAAATAACATTGACTCCTCTGTACCTGACAGCTTTAAACTTATTTCTAACATTCTTTGTTAGTTGTGGTGATTGTAAGTCATAGATACAGTACATGATGTTCCATACAGTGTACCACAGCAGTCTATCCTGGGACCTTTGTTATTTTCGATCTCCATTCTCCCGTTAGGCCAGATTATCTCAAAACACAATGTGAGCTACCACATTTATGCAGATGACATGCAGTTTATCTTATCTATAGCACCTGATGACCCTGGTGCTCTGGGCTCTCTTACCCAATGTCTGTCTTGTATTTCTCAATGGATGCATAGTAATTCCCTTAGGCTAAATAAGGAAAAAAATGACATCTTAATCATTAGTAAAACTGTGAATAATGAGGATATTAGAAATTAACTTGATTCCTTAAGATTAAAAGTCAAGGTAGAATTAAAAAATTTAGGTGTAATCATGGACTAAACTTTAAATCGTACTTTAACCAGATTACTAGGATTGTATTTTTCCATTTAAGGAACATTACAAAAGTTAGACCTCTTATACCATCATAAGATACTGAGAAATTAATTCACACTTTTGTTTTCAGTCATTCAGATTACTGTAATGCACTCCTAACTGGACTACCTAAGAAAGACATCAATCAAATGCAGTTTGTCTAGACTGCAGTAGCAAAAATCATAAAAAAAAACCTGAGTACAACTCACCAGTTTTAGCGTCGTTGTATTGGTTACCCATGTCCTGTAGAATTGACTTTAAATTACTTCTAATGGTATTTAAAGACTTAAATAATCTTGATGCTTCCTATATTTTAGAGTGCCTATCCCCCTACATTCCAAATCGTAACTTTAGATCTTTGGCTTATTATTCCAATAGCCAAGCACAAGAAAAATTGTGAGGTGGCCTTTTTCTTTTCTGCCCCAAAAATATGGTATACTTTACCAATACAGATATGCCAGGCTAACACCATGGATTGTTTTAAAAAAACTCCTAAAAGTCTACTTTTTTAAATCTGCCTTTTTTGTAGCTACTATACATTTTAGTTCTTACCCTTAAACTAGATATGCATAGAATTATCATACTCTTTATTAATCTTTATTTTTGTCTGTTTTCTTTTCTGGTTCTTCTGTGCTGGTATTCCATGCAACCACCACCTGATCAAAGTTCCGTGCAGCTTTCTTTGATGTCTGAATGAAAGAGGATACTCCAACATACCATGAGACCCACTGCGTTGAATTCTCTAGAACAAAGCTTTTAAAAAATATGAGGAACTAGTTAAGAACATTTATGTTAGGTGGAATGTCCAGTGGCCTGGAGTCTCTACAGATTTTGGTTTTTTTTTTCGCCAGCTTTAGTGGAGTTTTTATATTTTTTTTCATCTACCTTGGCCTACTGACCTTATCATCAGAATCACTTTTGGAGACTAAGAAAACCAGTTCTATATTTAAGGACTCTGCTTCTCTGAATTGTATATAATATAAATTTACATTGTTGATTTTTTATATATTGTTTATGCATTATTATTCCTATCAAATTGTAATGATTTCTTTGACATCTTGTAAAGCACTTTGAGCTACATCCTGCTTGAATCTGTGCTATAGATATTAATATGTTGTTGTTAGACAGCCAGGAAGAAACATTAACTGTTAGTCAGAAAGGCGTTAATTGTCTATAGTTTCCTGACCATATTTACATATTTCATACGAAGGTGTTAGTGTATATGATAACATAGAAACATTTAGTGTAATGTAATGTAGAAACTAAAGCTTTAACGGAACATCATAGAAAATAGTTTTTCCTTATTTTTTATGTGAATTGTTTGCTTTAAATTTCACTAAAACTTTTCAAATGAAGACACTTGGGCTGTGGAGTTTTCGGGGGTTTTTGTACGAGTCATACTAACCGCTAAAAAGCCTTTCTCGTAGCTGCATTTTGAACTGTTTGGAAACCTTCAACAAATACATTTACAATATCTTTCATCAGAAGCAGAAAGTAATTGTGTTATAAAGTCAAACTTTAAGGCATATGTTCAGTCCTTGCTGTGTACAACCTGAAGGAGAACTATAGTGGCTCAACCCACCTGCTGAGGAATTAAAGAGGAATTGTCCTATATAAGAAGCTTTTTGTACATTGACAGCAGTTGCACCTGCTGATTTAAGTGAAGCTGATGAGTTTGTTAAATGTATCCTTGGAAGGTAAAGCAAGTTATTTAAGGCAGGCTGCAGAAAGGACATTAATAATTGATCAACATCCCATGATGCTTTTTCAAAATGCATATGTACTAGAGTGCCATCAGTCCAAGGTGAAGAAATAAATGGTGAGATCTAGACATTAAGTGGGTCATCCAGTACAAGACAGCTTATGAATATTTGGCACTTTCCTTTAATATAATGTCTCAGTGTGTAATTGGAAGCAATAGCACTAAGAAGCAACCCATTGCTAAAATAGGAACTGTAACAAAATCATCAAAACCATATTAGAGGACTTAATATTAAAATTAAGGACTCTGTTATGGAAGCTCTGCACCTGAAAGCTCATAAACATAAAGACACAGGAAGCCCTCTCACCTTGATTTTGAATAGTTTATAGACATGTTCACAACAAAGTGTTGAGCTGTCTGAGGGGGTGCAACAGTACAGTTCTTGCTAGAAGTTTAAGCAAAAGAAGATTAAGAGAAAAAAATGATTGAAGTGTTTAAAACTATGAAGGGAATTAGTACAGAGGATCGAGACTTGATGAACTCATTTTAAAACTCATTTTAAAATGAGTTCATCAAGAACACAGGGACACAGTTGGAAACTTGTTAAGAGTAAATTTCGCACAGACATTAGGACATTTTTCTTTACACAGAGAACCATTGACATATGGAATAAGTGTGTCAAATAGTAGGACTTTAGGGACTTTCAAAACTCAATTCAATGGTATTTTGGAAGAATTAAGTGCATAAGACTGGCGAGCCTAGTTTTGGTGGTGGTTACATCCACCTTGTCTGGCTATACATATTGAGAGATGCCAACTTTTAAAGTCACAGTTTAACTAGCTCACATGGTATCATATCAGTAAAGGGACTGTTGATGGACCTGGAAAACATAACTGTCAGAACAGATGAACTACCTCCAGTCACAAGTACAATATGAGTATGTATTTCACTGTACTCTGGCCGGGTGATAATGGTGACCCATATAATAATATGAAGAGTTTGCAACAATTTACCTGCGTGTTTGGTTAGTTACATAAGTCTAGTCGTCATTTTGCCATTACTGCTATTCCATTATATTGTCTATTAAACAAAAGAGGTGGCTGTCTGAATGCCAATAATCTTTCCCAGAACTTAAAATAAGGTTTTATTTGAATAACCTGTGCTGTCCCAACCAAGCCAAGAATGTACATCTTTTGTCCAGACTGACACAAGTGATGCATGAGCAAGTGATTGCCTATGCTTAACACTTATCATATGGCACCAGATTGTACTGTACTACTTAACATCAGATAGAGTATTTGATCATAGTCTGGATTGTCGAGAAATGGTGCCACTTGTTACAAAGAATGTTTCAGGATTGTTAAAACAACAACAATTCAAAAGAGCATACACAAAAAACACCAGGAGCTGGATTGAAGTGTTAAAGGACAAGGTATTCAAATAGCAGACAAGGGTCAGGAAACTAGAGAACCAAAAAAAAAAGTAAAAGACATGGCCAATGTGCAAACCAGAATTGAAGTCAAAATACAGTAGACAAAAGTTTAATTTCTAAATAGGTTTTCTTGCCCCTGGCCATAGTATTCTAAGTCAATCAATTGACATTTGACATTGTTCTTATGTCACAAATAGGTGAGATGGATGCTGCCATTTTATCTAGGAAAGAAAGGATCTGACATTACGACACATCCTCATGTCACCTGTAATGGCCATATGAACAATAAAAATGATAGCACTGCCAGTGCTACACTGAACAAAACAGAAACCCAAAGTGGCAATGTGGTGATGTCGATAAAACAATTCAAAGCCATAAATAATAACATAACATGTCCAAACTTCCCAAGTTTTAAACTAAGCAAAGATAAAAACTAATTGCCTGAAAGCATTGTCATAACTTACTATAAGGTGCTCTGTTTATAGCATTTTAATTTTATTGTGTAGCAGAGAAATGGATATGGATATCATAGCAAATATGGAAAACACCAAAAACACACAAAAATGACAATACACAACTGTTTGTAACTCAATGACAAATAGTGTCCTTAAATCTAACAGCATATATTTGTAGGATTTCTTCTGTCAGAGGATATTTCAGTTTTGTTAATGGTTTAGGTTCAGACAGGAAACTTTCAAAGGTGGCAATCTTTGGGTCTAAGTTATAGGTATAAAGCTACAGTTATTCCAGGACTTTGGAAAGACATGATTCTTTATTCATTTAATACATTTATGTCTAAAATTATATACTGTAGGTCTAAATATGACTACTTCTAAGGGATCAAAAACATTACTTGTCAATGTGCACAGGCATTGACAGGTTTGATGGTTGGTATCAGTCAGAACTGGACAGGGGGTCCAACAGCACTTTATTGCAGAGGAGGTTTTTACTTATTTTGCTAGAGTGACAGACAGGGTCGACTGGGCAAATAATAAGTTCTATTGTAGTATTGTGGTGCCCTATAAATATTAAGTGTGACAGCAGCAAAGAGGACTACAGGTATTGGGGGTCTTGCTTATCATCTTCAAGTTAAGAGAGGACAGCAGTGGGAAAACATCCAGTGTAATCTGGACCCTTCTTTCTCTCGCGGAAGCCTTTAATAGCATTAGTCAGAGACTTTCAAGGGTGTCTAGCCCTGTAAAATAAAAGAAAAGGCACACAGGACAACCAGGGAGAGATGATCCTAATGCAACATCAGGACTCAGTGGTGTTCTTAGTCCAGAAACAGACAAGGATCAGATAGTGCACACTGTCCTGGGATTGTTCCTGTTTTGCCCCCAATCATTTCTGGGATAGGCTTCCACGACCCAGCTCATGATGAAGCGGGTTTAGAAGGTGGACGGATGGATGGATGGGCTGGGAGCTCTTGTATTCTAGAGGACATTGCTTATTCCAAAGGTTATTATGGGCTTGGCTCAAAATGTAAACCTGCGACAGGAACTTTACGTCATATGTTAAGTTGGGGAAATTGCTTGATTCAAACGGCTGTAATGCATCCAGAAAACTGAGGGTCAGAGAACAGACGTTTTGGAAGTCATACTTCACAGACAGATGAATCAAAAGTATAGCAGGCCCAGTAGGACAGCAGGCTTTATTTTTATTTTGATTTGATCTTTGCACTCTCCCAATAATCATCCCTACTCTGCATACTTCTGCTTGAACCAAAAAAACATTCTTTTCAATATGCCTGTGATCTTTTGCCACTCCTTATTAGTGTGATATGTAAAAGTTACAATCAGTACATTTTGTTAAACTGCACTTATTTGCAGTACCCAGTAATTAAAATACAAATCAAGTGCATCCTCCTGCCACTTTCTACAATTATCTGATTTGAAATGTTGCCTATCCAGCCAGTTAGTTGGCAGCATGGACAAAATGATGCAACCTGTAGCAAGATGCTGTTTCTGACTCTACCAGATAAAGTATAGGATGAATAAGCAGAGTAAATAAAACAAGTGTTTGACTCCCACTTCTATTCACATTATGCCTTTTGAATATAAAGACACCTTATCCTTTCTTCTTTCAATTTCAGATGTCTGTTCAATTGTTCACTACAGTCTTGGACCTAGCAGTAGTCTTCCAAAGTTTTGACCCAAAACACAAGACTTCAGCTTGTAGCCAGGCCTTTAATAAATTAAAAATGAGATAATTAGCATTGACAATAAATTAGTAAATAATTAAATGTTGACAAAAAAAGTTAAAGTAAAAATTGAATTAACATTATAGGAATCAGTCGTACCTAAGTCGTAGACTAATGTGATGTGGGAGACCTTCCATGACAAGACCCTGAAGGTTGCTGAGGGTTGTGTTGGTGTTACTGGTGTTCCCAGAAGGAGGTGTTTCATCTCGCAGGGAACCCTGGATATCATCGAGAGGAGTCGTAGCGCACGGCTCAATGGCAGCTCTGATCTGTACCAGGAACTGAGAAGGACAGCTGTTCAAAGCTGATCCTCTGGCTTGGATGTTGGATATCTCTGGGTCCACAGTTCTTGAGGCTGATCCTCCAGTTAGCTGTGAACCACCCAATCTCACTGAGATTGCACAGGTGGTGAACCAGCTGAGGGGGGGAAGGCTGCAAGGATCTGTGGTATCTGGGGTAAACTTCTCCAGGCTGGTGGTAAGGCTGTCCTCCTGGCATTGCAAGCAATCTTTGTTTCCATTTGCAAGACTGGCATAATCCCAACTGACTGGAAAATGGGACTTGTTGTCCCTATCTGGAAAGGGAAGGGTGATCGCCTGGATTAAGGTCTGGGTAAGATCCTTGCTAGGGTCATTCTCAATAGGATCCGTGATCACTTGCTCACCTACTAGCGACTGGAACAGTCTGGTTTTATGCCTAAGAAGTCTACCATCGACCGCATCCTGGCACTGAGTGTTCTCATGGAGTGAAAACGTGAATATCGGCAGAGTTTCTTTGCAGCCTTTGTCGATTTTCACAAAATGTTCGACTCAGTTGATCGAGCTGCCCTGTGAGACATCCCATCGAGGTTGCTGGATATCATGACCAGCCTGTACACTGGTACTATGAGTGCTGTGCAGAGTGGAGGCAGGACCTCTGCATTTTTCCCAGTTGATTCTGGGGTTCATCAGCAATGTGTTCTTGCTCCTATTCTGTTCAATGCTTGTATGGACTGGATGTTGGGCAAGGTCGTGGTGTCCAGATACTGTGGGGCATCTGTTGGTGAAGAAAGGTTCACGGATCTTGACTTTGCTGACAATGCTGTTATCTTCGTGGAGTCAATGGAGGCTCTGATCAGGGTGCTCGAGAGACTGAGTGAGGAGTCTGAGTGTCTGGGCCTGCGAGTGTTCTGGATAAAAACCAAGATCCAGGCCTTTAATGACCTCTTGGGCACAGCCTTCAGCAGTATGTCTGTTTGCGGAGAGAATGTTGACCTTGTTGAGAGGTTTACTTACCTTGGCAGTGACATTCATGTCTCTGGTGACTCTTCCTATGAAGTCAGTAGACGGATTGGGAGAGCATGGGGGATCATGAGGTCACTGGAAAGGGGTGTGTGGAGCTCCCAATATCTATGCAAAAGGATGAAGGTCCAAGTGTTTAGAGTCCTGGTGCTTCCTGTCTTCCTATATGGTTGTGAGACATGGACGCTATCCAGTGACCTGAGGCTGGACTCCTTTGGTACTGTATCTCTCCGGAAAATCCTTGGGTACTGTTGGTTTGACTTTGTGTCGAATGAGCAGTTGCTCATGGAGTCCTAAATGAGGCACATTACCTGCATTTTGAGGGAGCGTCAGTTACGGCACTACGGCCATGTGGCGCGTTTCCCCGAGGGTGATCCAGATTGTAAATTCCTCATTGCTGGGGACCCAAGTGGCTGGACCAGGCCAAGGGGTCACCCACGTAACTCCTGACTGTGGCAGATAGATGGTCATTTCCGGAGGATGGGACTGAACCGCGTGTCTGTGCCAGTGCATGCTCCCCAACTTGACTTGACTTGACTTGTTATAGGAATATACTATTCGTCTTCTTTTACAGGGAGATAAAAAAATAGAGTCAACCAGTGAAGTCAATAGTGAAATTAGGAGACTGTTGTGTAAAACAGTTTTCCCTTTCACTATTTCTCACATATTCTGAATATAATTGCACATTCTGATATAATTCAGAATTCATTGTTCCATCAATTAAAGCAAGCCGTCCTGGCCCATATGCAGTAAAACAGGCCCAAATCATGATACTATGACCACCATGTTTCACAGATGGGATAAGGTTCTTATGCTGGAATGCAGTGTTTTCCTTTCTCCAAACATAATGCTTTTCATTTAAACCAAAAAGTTCTATTTTGGTCTCATCCGTCCACAAAACATTCTTCCAATAGATTTCTGGTTTGTCCACGTGATCTTTAGCAAACTGCAGACGAGCAGCAATGTTTCTTTTGGAGAACAGTGACTTTCTCCTTGCAACCCTGCCATGCACACCATTGTTGTTCAGTGTTCTCCTGATGGTGGACTCATGAACATTAACATTAGCCAATGTGAGAGAGGCCTTCAGTTGCTTAGAAGTTACCCTGGGGTCCTTAGTGACCTCGCCGACTATTACACGCCTTGCTCTTGGAGTGATCTTTGTTGGTCGACCACTCCTGGGGAGGATAACAATCGTCTTGAATTTCCTCCATTTGTACACAATCTGTCTGACTGTGGATTGGTGTAGTCCAAACTCTTTAGAGATGGTTTTGTAACCTTTTCCAGCCTGATGAGCTTCAACAACTCTTTTTCTGAGGTCATCAGAAATCTCCTTTGTTCGTGCCATGATACACTTCCACAAACATGTGTTGTGAAGTGCAGACTTTGATAAATCCCTGTTCTTTAAATAACACAGGGTGCCTACTCACACCTGATTGTCATCCCATTGATTGAAAACACCTGACTCGAATTTCACCTTCAAATTAACTGCTAATCCTAGAGGTTCACATACTTTTGTCACTCACAAATATGTAATATTCGATCATTTTCCTCAATAAATAAATGACCAAGTATAATATTTGTGTCTTATCTGTTTAACTGGTTTCTCTTTATCTACTTTTAGTACTTGAGTGAAAATCAGATGATGTTTTAGGTCATATTAATGCAGAAATACAGACAATTCTAAAGGGTTCACAAACTTTAAAGCACCATTGTAGGAGAATTCAACCTGGGAATTGCTCTTGATTTTAACAAGTTGGTTTCAGTCAGTGTACTCACAATTGTGGTCAGTAGTTATTTCATTTTTTTATCTGATCTTAAATCTAGACAATGGCAAGCAGTGTTCTTTTTTCCTCATATTGCTTTGTTCCTCCTAAAGACTGAGAAATTTCAGTTCTGCACCAAAGTTAAAAATTAGAAAAAAAAAAAAACAAGACTAAATAATAAACTTTACTCCCTTCATTTAACAGGGCAGACACTTTCTGGAGAGTCTTTGCAGTTTATATGTCATCAACATTCTACCTACTTCATAATGTTGGACACACAAGCTCAGCCTTCAACTTCCAATCTAACACACAGACAGAGATGAGAGTGCTGATCAGAGCAGGTTCAGGAGTAAATAAAAAGCCTGCAAAAAGCTGATCTCAGACAGAGGGAAAGTTCACATTATTAGTTTCATGGATGTGCAGTATCTCATTCAGGAGGAAACCTCCATAATGCTGCTGCCCAAGAATCCATCAGTAACATATGAGGTGACTATCAGAATTTGGCACTATGGCTATGATGTGCTTGTTATTTTATTCAATGAAAACTAATGGGTGTTATAAAATTAAGTCTCAAAAATAACAAAATGGGGATGAGGCCTCCAGAGGAAGCTGTACAAGCAGGCCAGAACCCTCATTAGCCTGTGAGGGCTTGATACCAACAAACAATGGTCAGGACATGAGCTTAAATCGTAACTTGAGAGTCACAGCAGAAGAGTCAAATAAAAGAATACTACACTTAACCTAAGGCAAAACATAAGATGTAAATCAAAGTTGAAGAATAGAAAACAATTTGTAGCCTGAGAAATCGTTAAAACAATAATGCTAAAATTTCAAGTATTAAAGTTGACACAAACACAGAGAGTAAAGAAGTGTATGATGCTGACCTTTATAATGTCAATGTGTAATTACATCACACATCACTCACTCACAGACATCTTGCCTAGCAGCAGCCTGGCAACCCTGCATTACAAACAAGAAACAATTGCAGCACAACAAAATGGCACCTATTTCAAAATTAAATTCTAAAAACAGACCAGACCATTAAACTCCTTCAACTTTACAACATACAAAACAATACCTCTGCTATTTTCAGAGGCCAAGAAGAAGGATGTAAAAAATAATAAACAACTAAAATTAAAAGCAAAGTCCAAATCGTGATAACTCCAAACTACAATTGTAAGCTTTGTCCTGACTATGCCCAAAGAAGTGTGTCAAGTAAAATTTTACTTATATAGAACATTTAAAACAACTGAAGTGGACCAAAGAGCTCTACGGAATAAAATTAAACAAAATTAAAGCAAACTAACAGTAACAAACAAGAAGGATGATTTAAAATATAACGCAGTAAAATTTAATAAATTGAAAAACACCTCAGTAGGCACAAGCAATAACAAAGGCAACAGACAAAAAGGTGCAGTTTAGCTTTAAAAACCTGAACAGATGAAACTGATCTCATGTGCTCTAACTGAGAATGTATGGTGACCTTTTGATTTCAGTCTAGAGTGTGGAACCACAAGCAGTTGTTGATCAGGTGACTGGGCAGTAGGGTGTAATAAGATCAGAAATGTAAGAGGGGGCTTGGCCATGAAGTGCAATTAAAACAAACAATACCGCTCTAAACTGGTCCCTGGTAATATGCAGGAAGCAAATGAAGAAAAGCAACGACTTGTGATATGTGGTCTCTTTTGGTTTTACCCGTGAGCTGTCTAGCTGCAGCATTCTGCAGCAGTTGCAAATGAACTAACAAAGAATGACTTAAATCAGTATACAGTGAGTTGAAATAGCAAAGGTGTGGATGGCCATTTCCAAGATATTACAGTTTTCTTGATCGCTTATACACTATTACCAAACTTATTTAACTAAAAATCCCACACCATACTACCATCTAACAAAATACAAACTCATTTTCCAAAACTATAAACACTATTCCTGTATTTTGACATATGATTCAGATTTGTTTCACTTTTTGTGCAAAACTCTACACACAACCCCCTTCATGTATCATTAACTTCACTATGTGCTCATTTAGAAAGCACTGGTTTCAATATCATTAGTAAATCAAATCAGCAGAGCTGGAACACATTTACCACACAATTCCCCAGGTGCAAATATAATGAGTCAAAACTATTCTCATACCAATCAAAGCCTTAGGATAGATAGATAGATAGATAGATAGATAGATAGATAGATAGATAGATAGATAGATAGATAGATAGATAGATAGATAGATGAAAGGGACATGGGTCAATTCACTTGTTTTGGAACAATGGATCATCCACCACAGGAAGAAAGAGAAAGAGGCAAAGGACACAGGAGGGAAGGTGGAAGAGGGTGAGGAAAAATAAGAGCAAGAGCAAGTAAACAAATGGTTTTATATGAGATTTGTGTCACTCTGCTTGACCACGTCCTTATGCATGGGATGTCAATGGCAGAAGCTGGTCAAAAATTGCAACCAATCCTGAGCTGCTTCATAGTAGCTTGTATAATACAAACCTTCAGAGAGGAAAATAGGTAGATCATTTGCCTACAGCTCTCTACTGTGACTCTGGAGTACTGTACACTGTTATGTACAACACCTACGTGTACAGTAGCTGTTGGTTCTGTTGGACTGTATTCTGTATGAAATACATTAAGTTACTGCACAATTTTACATAGTTACTGTATGTTCCTATTGTAAAATGTATGATTTTACAGTTAGTACTTGCAGTATTTTGTTTTCTAGAACTGAGAGATGGCCACCTGGTGGAGGCAGAAGAACCCTATTTTCTGAAGAGCAATAGAGGCCAATAATCAATATGGTTATATCCAATAATATGATTCGCTTGCAGGAGATACAACAGAGGATTATTGGGGGCCAAGAAATCTTTCTGAGAGATTGATACAATCAACATTTCCACAATTGACCGCATTCTTCGAAAGAACAGGTTGACGATGAAACAGGCCTATCGTGCTCCTTGTATTGTGGAATTTTTGAGCGTAGTCACAGTATGTATTATTGTATTGTACAGCACTATACATTGTAGAACAAACTGTATTTATGTTCACCTTTTTGGTGAACTCTACCAATGTCTTTCAGAGTAGTCATTTACTGTAGTGTGTGTCATCTTTTGTAGAGAATCTTTGAAACAGAAGTAAGACCCACTCCTCATGAGCTCATCTTTGTTGATGAGGCAATCTTCAATCTAACTAAAAAGGGGGGGGGGCATAATTGGCCAATGGGCCATTGTAAATGTCCCTGGCCACCCCGGGGGGCGGGGGGAATGTGACAAAGTGTACTAGCATCACCAACCAACGGGTCCTCCACCGACATGCTATCCTTGGTCCATATGATGCCATGCTTCTACTGACTTCCTCAATGGTCACCAAGATCATGTACACCAACTCACCCAGAATGAGGCAGCACAACCAGAGCAGCTATGCTATATTGTATTTTGGGACAATGTCAGTTTCCAACTTTTTTGCTCTGGTTTGTGACTGGCTCACCAACAATCCTAGATTTAGCAACATCTACATTTTCCTGCATATTCTCCTTTGTTAAACTTTATAGAGGAGTTTTTTTTTTTTTTACATGGAAGGTCTACAGCTGAGAGCCCTACATTCATGTTCACCTCCTCAATGCCATGGATGAAGCTTGTTTGGACATCACAGTTGAGGCTTGCTAGAAATGGATAAGGCATTCCAGGGGTTTTACCCCCACTGCCTGGCCAGGGCTTATATTGCATGTGATGTGGATGAGATTTCTTTGGCCTGAAACTCACCAGAAAAGGAATGCTGCAGCTGAATAGAATTTTATTTTCCTTTCCAATTCTTTATGCATTGCATTGCACATTAAAGAATGCAATTTCTTAGAAAATGTCTGCTTTTGTTGTTTATTTAGTGTTCATTATGTAAAGAGGTAGCTGGGGGGAAGCATAAGTAACATTACTCATTGCAGTAACAGGCTTTTACATTAGTGTTTTGAATTGATCTCAGCATGATATAAGGCTATGTTGTAGTGTATGTGTTTTCAAGGGCTTTTGTGTTTGGTTTTGATATAAGATTACATGGTTTTACAGTAACATCGGGTTTTATAAAAAGGGAGAATAGACAAAAATCAATTGAGGGCAGGTCGAGGTATTTATTGGAATGATACACAACAAACTCTGTTTATAATGGTGTCAATGTGCTTGGGTCGTAGAAAAGGAAAATAAACACAAATTTAAATAATTAAAGAATTAAAATGCAAAATTCAAAATCTAAATTTCATAAACAAATCTATGAGTATAAACAATAAGCAGAATACTGTAACTACTTGAAAACTAAAGGAAAAAGAATTTAATAGGGGAAACCAGAACAGAAGGTAATTAACTAAACAGTATCTCAAAAGCCAAAAGGTCCACAATTCATACATTTCGAAAAATTCTACATTTCACATTGTTACTCAAGAAACTGAGAATGCAAGCTTCAAAATGTTCAAAAAAAGAGACTATAGACGTTAACAGAAAAGGAATACACAAAAATGGAGAGAAAGAGCATAATTGTATATGCAAACTGTAGGTGCAGTGATTTTATAAAGTGTATGTGGTGTATTAAGATTGTATGTTTGTGGTTTTTGGTATTTTGGAGTTGCCATAGTTGGAAGCTTAAAAGTAACAAAAAGGTGTTTTGGGGGCGTGGTTAAATAAAGAAGTAATTAGAGAACTTAAGTTTCAAACAGCAGTGTGTCTGACTATCTTTGTGATACTGAATTGATACATCACAAAAATTGGCGACGAGGATTTAAAGAGTCATTACGAAGATATCACAGAGTGAGTAAAATGCACAAGGTTATTGTTTGTTTACAATAGGTTACCATATGGGGTCAGTTCTGTGCCTTGAATTTTTCAAAGGATAATGGAGAATCTCATGAAAGACCTGAAGGTTGTGGTATATCTGGATGACTAGTTGGTTACAGGGAAAACTGAAAAAGAGCACCTAGTAAACCTTCAGAAGGTATTGGGGCGTCTCCAAGAGAGTGGTTTAAGGGTGAAAAAGACAAAATGTGATTTTGGCAAGATGCAAATTGAGTATCTGGGTCATGTGTTAAACAGTAAGGGGATTTATCTTTCAGCAGAAAAAGTTAAAGCCATACAGGAAGCTCGAGCTCCCACTTGTCAGAAGGAGCTGAGAGCATTCTTAGGACTAGTAAACTACTATGGCAAATTTGTGCCAAATCAAAGTACAGTAGCAGCTCCTTTATATGAACTACTAAAAGAAAATGTGTCCTGAAGGTGGAACCAACGAGAACAAAATGCTTTTAGTAAATGTCAAGAGTTGCTGACATGTGATAAAGTCCTTGTGCATTATGACCCAAGCCTGCCCCTCATCCTAGTTTGTGACGCTTCTGCACACGGCCTTGGAGCTGTGATTCAATACACTATGCCATCCGGAGAAGAGCGCCCTATTGCATATGCATCTCGCACATTGGCTCCAGCAGAAAAAAAATACGCACAAATCGAAAAAGAGGCCTTCGCCTTAATTTTCAGAATCAAGAAATTTCACCAGTATTTATGGGGCAGAAAATTTAAATTGGTTACAGATCATAAACCGCTACTAAATTTATTTGGAGAACACAAAGGATTACCTTCAATGGCAGCTGCACGTATGCAGAGATGGGCAATCATTCTGTCAGCATATGATTACCAAATTCAATATCAATCCTCAGAGGCACACGGCAATGCCGATGGATTTTCACGATTTCCCCTTCCAGAAATATATGATCCTGCAGCTAGGGCCTTGTCTGAAGAGATTTACTCCCTATTAGTTGAGCATTTACAAGATGCTCCATTAAAGGCACAGCAAGCTGCAAGAGCATCGCACACAGACCATGAGTTGTCCAAGGTTCTCAGATTTATTATGGAAGGTTGGCCTAAAGTCACAGATGAAAATTTAAAACCATATTACATTTGAAAAGATGAACTTTCAATTGAGCAAGGTTGCATCTTATGGGGAATGAGAAGGTAGTACCCTTGAAACTGAGAGAAGCAGTTTTAGCAGAGCTCCACAATGGACACCCAGGAATAGTGAAAATGAAATCCCTAGCTCGTAAATATGTATGGTGGTCAAAAATAGACATTAAGCAGGTCTGCAAGCAGTGTTGTAGTTGTCAGGTTGAACAAAAGATGCCACGACAAGTTCACTTTACCCATGGGAGTTCCCTGGTGCTTCTTGGAAAAGGTTACACCTTGACTTTGCAGGTCCATTATGTCATTATTCTTAATACAATATTGCATTACTACTAACTGTACAACAGGTCATTCTCCAGCGGATCTTTTTCTTAAAAGGCATGTTCGAACCAGGTTGGATTTTATTAAGCCTGATATTGCTGTTGCAGTATGAAAGAAGCAGTCGCTGAAGAAGCTTCATCATGGCCAACATGCAGTGGACAGGTCATTCAGTGCAGATGGCACAGTATATTTTAGGAATACTACAGGAGGTGGGCCAATGTAGATTCCTGGGACAGTTACTGAACAAACAGGACCATTTTCTTACAAAATTAAAGGAAATGACTTGTATTGTACTTCTCTGAGACACTGTGATCAAATGAGACCTCGTTTTACTGTAAGGCCACTTGCTGAAGGAGCTGATAAAGAACCAACTGACACTCCAGACACTAATGCCAGTGCATCATCCACTATTATTCATAAGGAAGAAATGAACACTGATGCTGCTATTGTTGTCTGCTCTAACTTGAATGACAGAACAGAGCATGTGGAGGAGTCTTTAGCACTGCGTAGATCCCAGAGAGTGATTAGATCACCTAAGCATTATGATCCTTAAAATGGAGAAAGGACATAAAAAGACAACCAGATAGATATTTTTTAATGTTAATGGGAAGGTGTTCAGATGTTATGCTTTCAATGGATAACACTGTGAAAGTTTGGTGAATTAAGATTTTTTTTTGTTTGATGGCATAATATGTTTACTATAACACAAAATGGGTATTTCGGTGTGCCTACTGAATTGATGGGGGGGGGGGGGGGGGGTAATGTGGTGTATTAAGATTGTATGTTTGTGATTTTTGGTATTTTGCAGTTGCCATAGTTGGAAGCTAAAAAGTAACAAAAAGGTGTTTTGGGGCGTGGTTAAATAAAGAAGTAAGTAGAGAACTTAAGTTTCAAACAGCAGTGTGTCTGACTATCTTTGTGATACTGAATTGATACATCACAGTGTAGAATTCTTAGGTAACTGCCCTGCGCAGTGTACTTTGACTTACCTTTGCTTAGATGTGCATATGTGCAGCCTGAACTTTTCAGTTCTGCCTTGGACCTTAAAAGCCAAAGCCATTGACCTTTTTTTTGTGATTCAATTTAAAGGATGCATTAAACTTGCACAACTCTCTGTGTTGGAGAAGTCGTCATCATTACCATGAATCATGACAATTGTACATTTTAGCATTTAGTTGTAACAAAATATGGACATTTTTGAAAATTCATTTGCATTCCTCCTTTCAGAGGAGGAGAATTTGATATTAATACTGAGATATCTTTAAGTACTTACTGTAGTATCCTTTAAATTATTGTTAGTGTTAAATTTACTTTAGTTTGCTTAGTTTTGAATTTGAATATTATATAGCTTAACACAGATAATGGAAGATTCAGTTGAACACCCTCATATAAGTTAAAGAAAATGGAATGTTTGTAATATTAGCTCTGTGTGACAGTAGAATAGCCCTTAGGTTGAAGGTAGACAGCTAGAACGAAACATGAACTGTTAGAAAGATAGACATTAAGGGCATGTATAAGGTTAAGTACATTGATGCGGTGAATGAGATAACATATCGACCCCTAAAGAAATGTACACTAGATACTTAATCCTTAAGCAAAATACCATAAGTTTCCCTTTCCTCTTTTTGTGTGTATTATCAGCTTTTTCTCCTTCTTCTTTGTGTGAACTATTTGCTTTGAATTTCACAAAAATCTTTAAAACAAAGACACTTGCACTGTAGAGTTTTTTTTTTATGTATGGCAAATTTGAACAATTTGGAACTGTTTGGAAATCCTTGACAAATGCAGCTACAAGTATTTTGAATTTGGAACATTTCATTTTACACTTCTTTTTTCTCTATATTTTTCCATTTTTTTAATCAAGTATTATTTTTATGTCAGTTTTGCCCCTTGATTTATGAATATGTGAATATTTTGAATTTGGCATTTCAATTTTGAAAGATTAGTGTTGTGTATTTGTATGTTCAGTAACAAGTTAAATTTATATTGTTGTTGATTGACATTCCTGTTGTTGGTAATTTCCAGTAAAATGTTAGTAGGTGGAATTTTAGGAGGTAAAAGGAAGTTATTAAAAAAACGTATTTTGTCTTTTCTGATTAAACCTAATGATAAAACTGACATGATTTTACAGTTATTAAAAGCTATAGTTTAGAATCATTATCACCGTCAGTGTGTTGTCAATCGATTTTATAGTGGAGCAATGCATTTTTGACAGTTTTGCCTTTCCTGCTTAGGGTAATCATAACACCCACTTAGTTTCTCTCCATACTAATAATAATGTCTAGGAGTTCAACATAAAGTTTCAAAATGGAAACTTCAAAAGTACAAATACACAAGCAAAACACTGATGCTCTTCTAGCTGGTATCCATAAATATTTGCCCCATCTACTGTGATTGTAGCTCCTTTATTTGTCCAAATCTAACAGTAAACAACAAATCAAAACTGTCTCGCCGCCTGGCTGCATCTTAAAATCCAGGTTTCATTAAGAGTGAAGGATCAGTGTGAATGTCCACTTGTAACTCTCCTCTTGATTTCAAATTCTTAAAGTGGCTTTAATCCCAACAAAATATTCATGGTCAAGCTTCCAAATTAGTTCTACCATGAAGAACGACTCTACTTTGGCTACAGGAAAACTAACTACAACTCATCCTAGTAGCCAATGGTGTTCCCACATAGCTGCACCTTCAACATTCTTTAATGGGCCATGTTTTTCTGTAGGTTCTTAGGAATGGAGCATGCTTTACTTACTTCACAGACGGCAACATTTACCACTGTGAAAATCCTGACCCTTTTTTGTGGTATGTAAACAATCAGGTTATATTTACAGGCTTATAGAGTCATTATTTTCAGACTGTGTAATTTAAACACCACACACATTGTATCAGATTTATTCAGAAATTCCAAATCACCCGTCAATACCAAGTTGTATAAATACAGCCCAAGGGTTTATTCTTGCAGATTTCACTAATCAGACGTAGCCATGCAGTCACATGACCACACACAAACTTCCTGCGTCTGGAGCCTGTGAGAGACTTTTTAGTCTTACGGGGCTCCTGATAAACGGTCACAGCTTCACTGCAGGAACCTTGAGAGCCAACTCCTGCTGAAGCTTAACCATCACTTCACTGAATGAAGAACAAGCACGCTTTAACCAAACATGCACAGACACAGACAGTCAAGGTAAAGTGAGACTTGTTGTACGTGCACAAGCTGCCTTGTTCTAATGTTATTTTCTATCAGCTGTGCTATTTGGAGGGCAAGTGAATATGCAGTATTATACTGTCAGTGTACAGTATATCTTGTCACTGTAAGTAGTTTGCACTGTTCATACATACATGTTACCTACTGTAGGTATTGGCTTCAAAAGCTTTGTTGTGAAAAACTGAGATTTGGAACTTTGTGTTATTTGTGCATCTTTATTTTGTAAAGATGTTATTTATTTTTACTCATTTTTTATTTTGTTATTTGGAAATAGCAGAATTTGCACATTATTTTATATTTTTGTCTGTCTTATTACACCATTTCTAAAAAATAAATCATTTATTATGATCAAACAGTTACTCAGTACTTGAGTAGTCTTTTCACCAAATACTTTTTTACTCTTACTTGAGTAATTTTTTGGATGACTACTTTTTACTTCTACTTGAGTAATATTATTTTGAAGTAACGCTACTCTTACTTGAGTACAATTTTTGGCTACTCTACCCACCCTTGATTAGTTATTTTCTCATGAGACATCAAGATAGTTAACCAGGATTCATTAAAAATGGCACTAATAAGCTTTTCCTCAAAGTAACTGAATTCTCGTCTTCAAACAAACATAATTAAAACCTGGCTCAGTCCAAAATGTTTATTTATAACCCTAAACATGAGAAGATGTCATTTGTTTAATTATCTCAATAATCACACCTGTGTATAGCACCTGCTTTAAAAAGAATTTGTATCCTTCTTAACTTGTTCTCTTTATTTGTCATTACTGTTGTTAGGTTAAAGATTTGGAATTCGTGTAAGCACCCTACCGTCTATAAGTATTACAGTTTTCAATAGGTCAGATGAAGGAGCTGTTACCATCCAGTCATAAGATGCTGGTGAAATGAGCTGGAGGACCTTTAATCCGAGACAGGCTGGTAAGCAGCTAGGTGGGTGCAGTCAGGTCAAAGTTACTGATTTATATTAAGGGTCAGCAGCTTCTTGATATTTAAAACCTCTTCCTGTGTCTGGTTTACATTTACGACATCATATGAGTATACAGTTAGGCCCATAAATATTTGGACAGAGACAACTTTTTTCTAATTTTGGTTCTGTACATTACCACAATTAATTTTAAATGAAACAACTCAGATGCAGTTGAAGTGCAGACTTTCAGCTTTAATTCAGTGGGTTGAACAAAAAGATTGCATAAAAATGTGAGGCAACTAAAGCATTTTTTTAACACAATCCCTTCATTTCAGGGGCGCAAAAGTAATTGGATAAATTAAATAACTGGAAATAAAATGTTCAGTTCTAACACTTGGTTGAAAACCCTTTGCTGGCAATGACAGCCTGAAGTTTTGAACTCATGGACAATACCAGATGCTGGGTTTCCTCCTTTATAATGCTCTGCCAGGCCATTACTGCAGCGGCTTTCAGTTGCTGTTTGTTTGTGGGCCTTTCTGTCCGAAATTTAGTCTTCAACAAGTGAAATGCATGCTTAATTGGGTTAAGATCAGGTGACTGACTTGGCCATTCAAGAATTTTCCACTTCTTTGCTTTAATAAACTTCTGGGTTGCTTTGGCTGTATGTTTTGGGTCATTGTCCATCTGTGTCATGAAACGCCGCCCATCGCATTTAGCTGGATTTGAGCAGACAGTATGTCTCTGAACACCTCAGAATTCATTCAGCTGCTTCTGTCCTGTGTCACATCATCAATAAACACTAGTGTCCCAGTGCCACTAGCAGCCATGCACGCCCAAGCCATCACACTGCCTCCACCGTGTTTTACAGATGATGTGGTATGCTTTGGATAATGAGCTGTTCCACACCTTCTCCATACTTTTTTCTTGCCATCATTCTAGTAGAGGTTGATCTTGGTTTCATCTGTCCAAAGAATGTTTTTCCAGAACTATGAAGGCTCTTTTAGATGTTCTTTAGCAAAGTCCAATCTAGCCTTTGTATTCTTGAGGCTTATGAGTGGCTTGCACCTTGCAGTGCACCCTCTGTATTTACTTTCATGCAGTCTTCTCTTTATGGTAGACTTGGATATCGATATGCCTACCCCCTGGAGAATGTTGTTCACTTGGTTGGCTGTTGTGAAGGGGTTTCTCTTCACCATGGAAATGATTCTGCAATCATCCACCACTGTTGTCTTCCGTGGACGTCCAGGTCTTTTTGCATTGCTAAGTTCACCAGTGCTTGCTTACTTTCTCAGGATGTACCAAACTGTAGATTTTGCCACTCGTAATATTGTAGTAATTTCTCGGATGGGTTTTTTCTGTTTTCGCAGCTTAAGGATGGCTTCTTTCACCTGCATGGAGAGCTCCTTTGACCGCATGTTATCTGTTCACAGCAAAATCTTCCACATGTAAGCACCACACCTCAAATCAACTCCAGGGCTTTTATTTGCTTAATTGATAATGACATAATAACAGACTTGCCCACACCTGCCCATGAAATAGCCTTTGAGTCAATTGTCCAATTACTTTTGAGCCCCTGAAATGAAGGGATTGTGTTAAAAAATGCTTTAGTTGCCTCACATTTTTATGCTTTATCGTTTTGTTCACCCCACTGAATTAAAGCTGAAAGTCTGCACTTCAACTGCATTTGAGTTGTTTCATTTAAAATTCATTGTGGTAATGTACAGAACCAAAATTAGAAAAAAGTTGTCTCTGTCCAAATATTTATGGACCTAACTGTATATTAAAAAGGGTCTTAAAGCTGATGATAAAAGCAGTCAGTCAGTCATTGTCCAACCTGCTATATCCTAACACAGGGTCACAGTGGTCTGCTGGAGCCAATCCCAGCCAGCACAACACGCAAGGCAGGAACAAACCCCGAGCAGGGTGCCAGCCCACATAAAAGCAATAATGCAAAATGCTCTGCTTTTTATTGAAGAATGAACCCTGTTCTGTCTTTTGTAATGCTAATGTCTTCCAGTCACACTGATAACCTATTGTTGGTCAAAGTGGTAGCAATACCAATGGACACTGAGGAGAAAAAGCAAAGGGGAAAGGTTTGTCGTGCCTCGCATATGAGCTTGGGAGAACGTTGATGGGCTCAAATAATGTTATTTCTCAGCCAGACTTGGGGTTGGCTCTATCATCTGATCCTTTCTCTTTTTGTCCCACTGCATACCAGCAGAAGAACCAACCAAACAGTGACATCACCACCAACCATTCAGTTTTAACATGAAGACAAAAGCTTTGGTGAATGTATCAACTTTGAAGCAGCAAAGTTTTCAGTTTACAAAAATGTGCCTTCCATGTTTCTGAAGCATGAGTAAATAATATATTTTATTGCAGATTCTTGGTGCTATTTTTCAAGATGACTGCTCAAGGCAACTGTCCTGAGTGGAGTTTTATATTTTTCATAGGTGTACCACCCATCGTCCCTTGCCCTATGTCTCACCATATCTTCAGGCTACTTATTTTGCCCTTTTCATTGCTCCAGTTCTGTTTTATCAAGGGTTATGTTCTGCCATGATGCAGTGTAAAAGAGTGGATCAAGTGTCAGATATAGTGGTCAAGCTGTCAGTCTGTTATGAAATCATTTGATTTGAGTATGCATCTGCCATCAT
This sequence comes from Polypterus bichir lapradei, assembly GCA_026402145.1. Lineage (NCBI taxonomy): Eukaryota > Metazoa > Chordata > Cladistia > Polypteriformes > Polypteridae > Polypterus > Polypterus bichir. The sequence continues at coordinate 106,740,819 of JANRMT010062813.1, read as the reverse complement.
ATCACTGTGACTGTATGTGAAGCACAATACAGTGGGTACGGAAAGTATTCAGACCCCCTTCAATTTTTCACTCTTTGTTATATTGCAGCCATTTGCTAAAATCATTTAAATTAATTTTTTCCCTCATTAATGTACACACAGCACCCCATATTGTCAGACAAAAAAAAGAATTTTTGAAATTGTTGCAGATTTATTAAAAAAGAAAAACTGAAATATCACGTGGTCCTAAGTATTCAGACCCTTTGCTCAGTATTTAGTAGAAGCACCCTTTTGAGCTAATACAGCCATGAGTCTTCTTGGGAAAGATGCAACAAGTTTTTCACACCTGGATTTGGGGATCCTCTGCCATTCCTCCTTGCAGATCCTCTCCAGTTCTGTCAGGTTGGATGGTAAATATTGGTGGACAGCCATTTTTAGGTCTCTCCAGAGATGCTCAATTGGGTTTAAGTCAGGGCTCTGGCTGGGCCATTCAAGAACAGTCACAGAGTTGTTGTGAAGCCACTCCTTCGTTATTTTAGCTGTGTGCTTAGGGT
>JANRMT010062813.1:106698512-106739886 GCA_026402145.1 Polypterus bichir lapradei | reverse complement strand
GATCTCAAGGATGATCAGAAGAAATGGAAAGCACCTGAGTTAAATACGAGTGTCACAGCAAAGGGTCTGAATACTTAGGACCATGTGATATTTCAGTTTTTCTTTTTTAATAAATCTGCAACAATTTCAAAAATTCTTTTTTTGTCTGTCAATATGGGGTGCTGTGTGTACATTAATGAGGAAAAAAAATAATTCAAATGATTTTAGCAAATGGCTGCAATATAACAAAGAGTGAAAAATTGAAGGGGGTCTGAATACTTTCCATACCCACTGTATGTGCCTGTATATTTTTTATACACAGTGCTGGCATATGTACTCAACAAACATCACAATTTGATGTAAGATGTACATTCAAGTCATATGATTTTTTTGTGATATGATGTAGTGTGCATGCATGAAAAAACTACCGAGGAAAAGAAAGGCAAAGGATATGATAGATTGAAGACATGATGAAATAGAGTGGATGCCACAAACCAATTACTGAATATTATAGCGCATTACTCTTGCTAAGAATATCTTAGAAAGAGAACCGCCAAGGACAGTGTTTTTGAATGAGTAAAAATAATTAGTAACTTTCATTGTTTCTTCTGGTAGATATTCATTCACTCAAGCCCACAACATGATGAGGCAGATCTGAACTGTCTTTTGTAGTAACTTGAAATCAACTTTGATTTAAAATTACCTTTTTTGGCATTGCTGAACACCACTGCTGGTACTATCTGCTATAATATGGAGTCTGTATATGCAACCACAAGGACACCAGTATCATTCTTGGCTTAAAAAATTGACATATTTGGTAAGACGTTTATTTTTATGTTTAGACTGGCACACCATGAAGCTCATTTAAAACTACAAGAACAGGCAGGATATGAAAATAATTCACTTTATAACACAATTTCTTGTGGCAAATTAATATATATATTATTGTGAACAAAAACATTAACTTAAAAAATAATGAACTTATCCATTAAGTCAGGAGATTTTGGAGTGTTTAATGGTTTAATTGGACTTAAAGTCGAATTTTTAAAAACTTCTGTGGTCGGAGAGCCAGAAAAGAGAGAAAAGCAGACATGCCAAGGCACATGATTGCTGGAAAAAATAAACCTCTAGAAATTCCAGCACTCTCATCCCCACCTGGTTATTCTACAGTCATTAATGTTTACATATATAAAAAACATTCTAGAAGACTAGGAGGCTTCACCCACTGCTCGCTTCGCTCACCAACCCCCGGGCCTGCTCTATGCGGCAGCCACTTCGCGTCTCTGCCACTTGCATATGTGGATTTCACTTTCACCAAACAACAAATTTTTTCATTCTCGCGGATACGCATCTTCATTGGGAAGAAACACTACTTTTCCCTGATGGCCACATGAATTAGATGATCTACAAGTCTCCGACTTAAAGTTTAAATCCTAACAATATATTCGATCTCTTTTTGCTGTTCCATTATTTCCTCAAGTAATAATTTCCGATTGTTTGCACTAGTGCGATCTTTACTATAATTATTTTGAGACTTTCGAATTTTAGTACTTTCATTATCTCTAACCTGCTCTGCATGTGTATTGCACCAATGTTTTTGAATCTCTTTAAGACGTTCTACTTTGTCATCTATTCTTTGTCTTTTATTTCCGGCACCAGGCATGGTTAAGTCTTTTGGCACAAAGTCCCGTCTTGCGGGACTTGAAAGTATCTCTCTGAAAAAGTCACGTCTCGTCTCAGGATTTTTTAATATAATAGAGAGATATGATCCTGTAAGTTTCATAATTGTAAGATTTCATGTACCTTTTATGGCATTGATGATGGCTGCTTTGTCCAGACAACACAGATAAAATATATATATATATATGTACCTGTGCCTGTATTTGTACTTGTGAAGAAATGTAAATATGAATAGTAAGAACTATCAACAGTTATATTCTATAAAGATAGCCATCTACGCCTCTGTAAAACTTAAAATATATAATTGTGCAGTATTCATTTTAATCTGCAACAATAAATGTTTGATTAATATGATGTGAGTGACAGGACATTTCATATATTGATATATCCACTCCTAAAGTGGCTTTATTTATATAGAAAACCTTAAAAAGCCATGCATCTCAAAGGGGCAGCATATTGATGCTCTGGTGGGCATCCTGGAGTCATCTTTGAGGAGTATGCATGTCCTCTTCACTTCTCATCATTCTCTTTAGTTTCCTCGCTTTATAAATTGGCCTAATATGTGATTGCGTCCTGGTGCCATGTCCTGATTAGTTCCTGTCCATCTTGACTGTGTACCTACAATAAATGAGTTTGGAAAAAGAATAATTTCTCCCTTTGGGATCAGTCCATATTACATTTTTCATGATCTTTGCAGGTATTGTTTCTTTGAGGTTTACTTAAACACCTATGTGTTCTTACATGAATATAAATGTTGGATAGCTTTCGGTTTTTACTGTTTCTCTCACCTCATCTTCTGAGAACTTTCCTTCCAAGTTCAGCTTCTGACTTCCATTGTGTCCCTTTACTTGACTCCTATAGTAGTTTATGACAGCTGGTGTGTCCCTGAGTATCAATACCACATTCCTCAACTCAGAAGTTAAAAGCTGTTTTCCACTATTTGGTCAGGGGTCAAGATGACTTGGCAGATTTCATTTTCTACTTTCATAATGGCAACAAATGAGCAAAGATCATGTGTCTGATTGCACAAACATGAAAATGAAGCAAAAAAAAAATTCACATGCGTGGCACAAAGTTCTTATTTGTTTCTGCATTCATTTTCACCCTTGAGCCAGATTTTTTTCCAAACCTCATCATGTTCAAAGTAGTAGAAAGCCAGTCAACTCCTGCTCCTGCAGGTGAGGTATAGTGTGGCTTACTGGTGGAAAAATACCGTAAGTCTGTGTTCTGTTCCCAGACAAAGTCACTTCACCTTCAAACTGAAGTGCAAACTGCAATGGGCACAAACTCAATTTAAAAAAAAAAAAAATGATATTTTATTTTTTTAAGTGGTTGTTACAAATACTAATGAATTAACTACACAATTAACATTGAGATTGTAGGAGCTTTCTATCATCCATCCATTTTCTAAACTGCATCCTCAGTTACAAAGACAGTGGATGCCAAGGCCCTTTGTAGCAGCATTTGGGCACAAGATTGGAACCAAGTAAGATGCCAATGCGAGCCCATTGCAGGACATACATATTCACTTATCTACAAAGCAGTTTGGAAACATCAGTCACTTTAGCATGCACATCTTTGAGATGTGGGATGTTAAATTCAGTGAAATTGGCCAAGTCAGGGAAGCAGACCTCAGTTTTTTGCATCAAGGAGAAAACAGTGCCAACCACTGCCTCATCTTGACAGCCTTGCTTTTGATACCTTATAAACAAATTCCATGGTTAATTCAGAAATGATGAAAAATTGACTTTTGGAAAGTTTAGCATGAGTTTAAAGCACATCATCTCAACCATTTGACTGCAGTGCATCACTGACATTGTAAGGCTTGGTGAAGGAGGACATGTAGCACAAAAACAAAAAAACAAGAAACCTTTATTTAAGATTCTTCTTCTTCTTCTGCAGCTACCCTGCTATAGCTCATATGTTTAAAGCTGAAGCATCACACACACAACACTCACTAGAGGCTACACTATGACATATTTTTAATTTTTCAAAAAAGTGAGGTAAGTAGAGCAACCCAACTGAAAAAATCCTGTTCCAAGCATTCTGGCATGGAAACAGAAACAATATGCCAAGAATCAGGTTTACACAAGCACAATTTATTTGATCATTAACCTTGTTGGCCAAAATGTTTCTTATTTATTTGTTAAACTGTTACTTATAAAAAAAGAGAGATGCCAGGTGTACCCAAACCTATGAAAGTACAAATGTTAGCAAATCCTTTTACCTGGAATGTTATATACCCAGGATCAGAACAGAATTTGACCATCTTCACTCTAGTAGAATATCAGTCATTTTTTATTTTATATAGTATCTTTACTGTTGAACACTGCCACAAGAATACAATGCATAATAAAAGCAAAATGAAAAGGCAGACTATGCAATAATTTGGATAAAATCATTAAAGTCAAAATTCTGAGACTAAAACAGCTTACAAAGGGCAAATGCAATGAAGTGCAAATAGCAACAGTTGGAGGTAACTAACAGTAAGAGCAGGGAGCACAGTCAGAATCTCTGCAGTAGCCTTAACACCACAATTCTAGCAATAAATAAACACAGCAATAGTCAATCTAAAATTTCAGGAGTGGCGAGTGTTATTTGAACATTACAAACTCAGCAGGTGGCCTGCACAACAGGAAGCACAAAATATGGCAAAGCGTTCAGTGAGAGCTGCGTAACATGGGAGCTGGAAGATCTAAGGGGTGTAGTAGGTGCACATTGAGTAAGCAATGCTGGCGTGGATTTTTTGGATTGACATTTACAGATTTGTCTGTTAGTTTTGAAGATAATTCTGTACATGACATAAACCTCCTGTAGCTGAGCCAGCTAAATTTTCTGCAACTGAGGAAATGAGCTTGGCCATCCATCATTTTTCTGAGCATGTCTTTCACTGTTTAGATTTTCAAGAACTATGGCCTATGTAAGACAGGAACCAGCCCTTCAGAGCATGGAGGTCCATTGCTGCTGACCAGTCATGTTGCTGAAGAAAATAATTTATATTGAAAAAAATCTAGGTATGATTCTAATAGCTGCAATTTCAAATGAATGCTTTTTTTTTCTGAGCAACACATATTTATGTTTGATACCTCAAAATAGTGTTTGCTTGCCAGCACTGAAACTATTAAATTAAAAATATTTACCTCCATGTACATTTGATAGGTATTATTGGGGTTATAAGTTTCAAGGGCTTTGCTTTCATTGTTTATTTAATTTTTATTAAGTACGTTCACATATAAAGTATGAAGCACCTATTGCAAAAGTTCATGTCTGTCTGTTTGTCATTACACACAAAACTAAATTACACGGACCAATTTTGTTGAAACGTGGCACACATATTGTTCAAAAAAATTTGTTGGGATGATTACATTTTTATTCAAATATTTCAGACAGATCAAAATGTCTTATTGAAAAGCATAGGCAAATGACAGAACTAGTACATCTTAAAACTGAGAAACATTCTATGTGACTTCAACTAGGAATTAGTTTACTATTTAAATTTTACTCTGAGAACAGTTGCTTGAACTTGTATGTTTTGCATATTTTCCTCTTTTATTCATTTCACAGTCACTCGGATGCCCAACACAAGTGAGTCAGATGCTAGCTAACACAGCAGCACCTTCCTCCTGATGCTTTAGACAACATAACTAATACAGTAGAGAAAAAGTCATTTCTATGGAATAAAAGGAGGGAAAAGCAATTATGTAAGCATATATATGACTGAATTACCTGGACAATATTATTTGCAGATAATAATTGTAAAGATCAGATGTTATCAACCTGCAGCTAAATGGTGTTTGAGCTAAGCTGCCCTAACTGATATAACAGGACTGTGGTGTCGGGAGTTGGGAGGCTTCAGGGGCTTAAGCCCCTGATCTCTGACACTTAGTCCCGATCTTTGAGTCTTAGATATACAACCCCAAATCAGAAAAAGTTGGGACAGTGTGGAAAATGTGAATAAAAAAAGAAAAAAGCAATTTATAAATTCTTCTCAAATTTTATTTCATTGCAGACAGTATGAACACAAAATAAGTCATGTTTTTTTTTGTCAACATCATTTCATTTGTAAATAAATATCCATTCGTGCCATTCAGGCTTGCAACACATTTCAAAAAAAGTTGGGACACTACAGCATTTACCACTTTGTACAGTTCCCCTGTCTTTTAACCACACTTAAAAGACGTTTAGGCATTGAAGAAATCAAGTGACTAAGTGTTGCAGGTGTTAGTTTGTTCCTGCAAACAACGTTTTAGGTGCGCAACAGTACGGGGTCTTCGTTGACGCATTTTTCGTTTCAAAATCCGCCAAACATTCTCTATAGGAGACAAATCAGGGCTGCAGGCAGGCCAGTCAAGCATCCGCACCCTCTTCTTAAGCAGCCATGCCTTTGTTATGCGCGCAGTATGTGGTTTGGCATTGTCTTGCTGAAATAAGCATGGGCGTCCCTGGAAAAGACGTCGTCTTGAAGGCAGCATTTGTTCCTCCAAAACTGAGATATACTTCTCAGCATTGATGGTGCCATCGCAGAAGTGCATGTTACCTTTGTCGAAGCCACTGACACAACCCCATACCATGACAGACCCTGGCTTTTGGACTTGTATCTGGTAACAGTCTGGATGGTCCTTTTCCTCTTTGGTCCGCAGCACACGGCGTCCATTTCTTCCAAAAAAGATGTGAAAAACCGATTCGTCTGACCACAATGCACATTTCCACTGCACAATGGACCATCCCAGATGCCTCCGAGCCCAGAGAAGTCGACGGCGCTTCTGGACACTATTTATGTAGGGCTTCCTTCTGGCACAGTACAGTTTTAGCTGGCATTTCCTAATGTAACTACGTACTGTAGTGCTTGAGAGTGACTTCCTGAAGTAGTCCTGAGCCCACGCAGTTATATCATTTATTGATGAATGACGGTTTTTAATGCAGTGCCGTCTGAGGGCTCGGAGATCACGGCCATTCAGTTTAGGCTTGCGCCCTTGGCCTTTGCGCACGGTAATTTCTCCAGATTCCCTGATTCTTTTCACTATGTTATGCACTGTAGAGGGAGAAATGCCCAAATCTCTTCCTATCTGTCTTTGAGAAACGTTTTTTTTCATCATTTCAAAGATTTTTGCCCGCACTTGGTGGCAAACTGGCGATCCTCTGCCCATCTTTACTCCTAAAGGAGTAGGCCTTTCCTCGATGCTGCTTTTGTACCGAATCATGATTGCAATCACCTGTTAACATCACCAGTTTCAAATCACCTCATTATTTAGTTATTATACCTCATTACTACCCCTGAATTGCCCTCATCCCAACTTTTTTTGGAATGTGTTGCAAGCCTAAATGGCAAGAATGGATGTTTATTTACAAATCAAATGATGTTGACCAAAAAAAACATGAATTATCTTGTGTTCATACTGTCTGCAATGAAATAAAAGTTAAGGGAAATTTGTAAATTACTGCTTTATTTTTTTATTCACATTTTCCACACTGTCCCAACTTTTTCTGATTTGGGGTTGTATACGAACAATCACGGCAAGCCTCTGATTTTCTTACCCATCGCATTATTTATATAATTAATCAGGTCCTTTCCAAGTCTTCACTTGTTTATATCATTTTAATGAATTATTGTGTTTTAACTAATATTAATAGCTATATTGGGAACTTTTCTCCCTTTCTTATTGATACTGATTTTATGCTAGTATTCATCATTTTGTATTAATAGATCATTTTCAAATACTACAGTAACTATTGGAGAGTAGTGTAATGGGTATTCTTTCAAAAATGTTATGCTTAACAAAATTGAACAGCAATTAGTCACAGACCTTCCAGCACTAACACACATCAGTCAATGGCATTTTCACATCACTAAACTGGAATCTGCTTTGTATGAATGTTATTGAGACTCCACAAGCTTATACAGTATGCGCTCCATTTTAAACTCCATTTTAAAGTGCTCTTAAAACGCATATATTTAAAGTAGTTTACTAACAAATGTAATTGTGTTCTCATTCTATTATTGTTATTACTTTTGAATATGACTTATTGTTCAAAAATGTAATAACTGACTCTAGGATTAAGTAAACAAAAATGAGGCATGCTCCAACTTTCATATCAGTTAAATTAGTCACCGAACACACATGAATGTTACTCCATGCATACATCATCTAACTTGTTTAATCCTTGTTCTTCATTGTGATCCCATTGTGATTCGCTGAAAAACAGTGAAGTCTATGGAAGGTGTCCAGCTGTAGCCTGAAGGGCAGTGACTCCATCAAAACCACCACTGCTGACCTGGAGAGATGGCTAACAAATGTGGACAAGTCAGGGCTACCTCGGGAAGTTCAAGGCCTGCATTTACCAGTGTGGAATTCTCCCAAGGATCCTTTTGCTGTTGCTCAATCACGAAGTCCCTGTGACTGTAGTGGAAGGTTTTGAGCATAAGGTAAGCAGCTACCTATGGCTGGGTGTGCCTCATAGCTTGAGCAGTATAGAGCTGTATGGGAAGCTTAGTTTCCATTAAGCCCTATCAGGGAGGAATTCATTCTTACATGGGCAAGTGAACACCAGCGGCACTTGAGGTCTAAGGACGGTAAAGTATCTGGAGCAGGTATTGTTGTGAGGACAGGGAGGAAGTGGAAAGTGGCTGAGGCCTTCCATCAGGCAGAAACTTGGCTGAAGCACAAGGCTCTTATTAGTAGTGTGGCACAGGACAGGGCAGGGCTTGGAAGCTCACCACTAACCCAATAGAACACTGCCCACAAGAAGGAAAGGCAGTGGCTGGTGCACGAGGAGGTGCACACTTCAGTGGAGGAAGAAAGAACAAGCAGAACCATGGCAATGCGGAAACAGGGCATCTGGATGAAGTGGGAACAGGTAATGAAGTGCGAAGGTTACCTGGTAGGACATCTGGAAATAGGACCATGCGTTTCTTGACTAAAAAAAGTTTAGGACAAGAGTCACTATGATGGTTAACTTGTGTTCAGTTTTGATGCCCCTTTGTTACTCAGGTTCTCTTCATTGCCCACTCTTTACTGTATTTCTTGGGTTATTTGGATTCAATAGTCTTTTTTTACAATGACTTTGTTTAGTCATTGTTAATAGTGAACCAGTTTCATCATGATTTTCCGCAACAAAGTCTCTCCTGTCTCCATAGTCTAGCTGTTGGATCCATCATGTTTTGAGTTATGATGGCACATTTTATTAATTTTTTGTGCATATTAATTTTCAATTTTTTTTGGGGGGAGGATCATATATAATAAATGCAATGGTGCAACTTATTTTTTGATCAGAAGCTTCTCTTATAATTATTTTCTGTAAAACATTATTTTCTACAAAAAAATAATCTGTACATCAATTAAAAAAATAACAATTGCAAGAGGAGAACCTGGAAGGGAGGCCCAAGAGGAACAAAGGATGGATTGGCTGGCAGGGCTTAAAGATAACTCTGTGCCCAGTCAGTATAAAATAATGGATGGATCAGTGGAAACCAGAACTTTGGAGTGGTTCTATTCCCCATGCGCTAGGTGGCAATGGTCGTTGTATGACAATCCAGTTGAGACACCTGCAGGGGTGCTAGGGAAATGGAGTCCAGAAGTGCAGTAGGTGTCTCGATCGATTAGTAGAGGGTGTTGTCAGGGGAGGACCACCCTACTTTGTCTATGGCCCAGAAGTGCTTCCTAGAAGAGACAGAATGGCACTGGAAGCATTCCCGAGTCTGGCCAAAAAGGAAGCTTGCTGCCTCCCGACTCTGACTCCTCCATGTGTGGCAAAACTTACAGAGCGCTTAACCAGATTACTGTAAAGCAGTGGTTCTCAACCTGTGCGGCGGGCCCCTCTAGGGGGGCGTGAAGTAACAAAAAGGGGGGCACGAAGATGTGAAAAAAAGAAAACAAGAATCAAAAATTTAAAAAAAAACATCTGTTGAAACCAAAACAAATTAAACTACATTCTGATACTAGAACAATAAATATAGAGTTAGATAAATGTCGATAAAAGTTAAGTAGGTATAATAAAATATGCATCTACATTTCAAAAAAATGTTAGGGGGTTGCGCGATTAAAACTGTTATGAAAACTCGGGTCGCAAATACTAAATAATAAAGGCTGAGAAACGCTGCTGTAAAGAATAATTATGCTCTTCCACTTGTCTCTTATTTCCTCAATCAAGTTATGAGGTCAACTGTTTTTACTAAACTACAGCTCCAGAGTGCTTACAACCTGATAAGAATATGTCAGGGAAATAAGAGGAAAATTGCTTTCAATACCACCTCAGAGCACAATGAATACTAGTAATGCCAAATCGATCAGCAAATGCAGCAGCAGTATTTCACTCTTTTGTTAATGATATAGTTTGAGATTTTAACCATTGTCATGTTAGTCTATATAGACAATATTATGATTTTCTCTAAAGATGTGGAAATACATTTTTCACATATTAAATAAGTTCTGAGGCACTTATAAGCTAACCATTTATCCATTAAATTAGAAAAATGAGAGTTTTGTGACACTAGGGGTTTGTTTTTGGGTTCAGAGATTACACAAAAGTCAAAAGTGTTAGTAGTCTTGAATTGGAAAACACCAGAGAGTGCTAAACAGATGCAGTGCTTTCTAGTGCAAACTACTGCAGGCAGTTTATCAGAAGCTTTAGCTCAGTAATAGCCATTATTACATCATTAACAAGGAAAGCCAAAAAGTTTCTTTTTTTGACACCTGAGGTCCAGAAAGCCTTTAAAAAATTAAAAGCAATGTTTACAAGTGCTCTTATTTTGAGATATTCTGACCCATCTTACCACTTATACTAGATGTTGATGTATCTAGTATTGGGGTAGGTGCTGTGCTGTCAACAAAATATTCTGATCATGATTTGGTCCATTCATGTACCTTCTGCTTGAAAAAACTGTCTTCAGTAGAACAAAATTAAGATTTAGGTAATCAGGAACTCTTAGTCATTAAATTAGTTCTGGAAGAATGGTGACACTATTTAGAAAGGCCAGAATAGTCCATTTATAATGTATACGAATCATAAGAACTTGACTCAAATTAAATTAGCAAAAAGACTGAATGCTTAGCAAACAAGATGGTCACTTGGCTTATGGCTGATTAACTTTATTATTTCTTATTGCTCCGGTAAAAAATAATGGTAAAGCTGAAGCTTAATCGCAATTTTTTTTGAACCAGAAGAGCCCAAGCTCATCATTCCCTCTGATATGTTTTTGGGAGTCACTGTCTTCTCACTTTCTCCATTATTTCAAGGCCAAATTCATGTGCTCAGTCATTAACAACCCCCTCTTTAAATCACCCTCAGATGAAGTTTTAAATTGAGCATTTAGCAGTGGCGCATTTGGGAGACAAAGTCAGAGAGGCAAGATTGCGTTGGTTTGGACATGTGCAGAGGAGAGATGCTGGGTATATTGGGAGAAGGATGCTAAGGATAGAGCTCTGAAGGAAGAGATAAAGAGGAAGGCCTAAGTGAAGGTTTATGGATGTGGTGAGAGAGGACATGCAGGTGATGGGTGTAACAGAACAAGATGCAGAGGACAGAAAGATATGGAAGAAGATGATCCGCTGTGGCAACCCCTAACAGGAGCAGCCGAAAGAAGAAGAAGAAAGATGTATGGTCAATAGGAGTTTTTCAGATGCTGTTTAATTTGAAAATATATTTTAAAAAAGATCAAATGCAATGAGAAGCTAATAATTATGCTTCTGCATGTGAGATTGCATTTGAGGTAAACCTTATCAGGAGTTACCAATTGTGTTATTACAGTATAACCTATTACATGTTCTTCATGTTCCTCAAAGGCAGTTCCTATTGATTTTGTTACCTACCTGCTTCCTTCCAATAGATATTGTATTATTACCTTTGCTATGTTGGACCATTTCTCTAAATACATTCACTTTATTCTCAGCAAAAGAACTGGCAGACATATTCCTTAAAAATATTGTTTGTTTGCTCAGTTTTCTTAGTAAAATTATTTCAGATCATGGACTGCAGTTTATCTCTCCCTTCTGGAGAATCTTTTGTAAATATCTAGGATACACAATTAATTTAACATCAGAGGTCAATTGGCAAACAGAGAGAGTGAACTGTGCTATAGAAGAACTTTTATTGTCATCTTAATTCAAATCAAAGCCAATGGAGTGGCTTGCTGCCATTGGCAGAATTCCATATACAATTTCTATATTATTCAGCACTAAAAATGTCTCTTTTTTTAGTTTTTATACTGGCTTCAACCTCATTTTTTGGATTTTCTTTCACTATCCTCTTTAGTGTCTTGCTTTACTGAATCTCTCATTGAAATTATTTGGCAGCTAGTTTTAGATAACCTTAAGATGGAGGGTGCCTAATGAGATGGAGATTGCAAGAGAAGATCTGCTCCAATTTTTAAAATAAGGCAAAAAGTGTGGCTTGACACATGCGATATCTACCTATGGGTTCCATCCCACAAACTGGTATATTGGTCCCTATGTGGTTAGGGGACAGGTGGGACCCCTATCATATAGCATGGCTTTACCAACACATTTTAAAATTCACTCCAAATTTACTTTCTCCCTGCTGAAAGTAGTCAGGCATAGTCTTTATTATCTCTTCCAACTTCCCCCATATCCGATCTCTGTAGATGAATTGGATTAGATTGGGGTTCAATCTGTTTAGAATTCTCATAACTGAAGAAATAAAGTGGAACACTTAGCACATTGGAAGGAATATGCTCCTAAAAATTGTTTGTGGGTATGTTCCAGTAATGTCCACGCTCCAGAATGCCAGTCAGTTTCCATATCAGCCAATCGGTGTGACTGGAGATGAAGCCTTAGGTAAGGATCTCTGTTATAAGGTCACATTTTATTAATTTTTTGTCTGTCTCCTGCCTGAGATAATATACATAGAAACTAATTTATTATGGTCTTCATTCAAAAGGAATGCAATGATGCAACTTATTTTATGATATTCGGAAATGTTTATAACTGCCATTTTAGGTGCCATTTTGGGGTAGTTATATTGTATTTGGCATAGCAATAGCAGTCTTTCCCTTGATAGACCGTGAGTGCTTGACTGATGATGTCAGACATGCGCATGCTTTTAGCCACTCCCAATAACTCCATACTATAACCAGATATGGCTTAAAAAAAAGCACCCTTTTTGAATATTCCTAACCTAATCACCATATACATTTGCCTGTGTTCCTGAGTGCAATCTTTACTTTCAAACCATGGGAGACGGCAGAAAAGAAAACAGCGTATGTGAACTTAAGATATTGCTGACATCTGGCAGAGTTTAAGGAATGGCCAGGGGGCCTGCAATGCCCAACCCCCCCCTAAACCCATCCCCTGGATTCACTGTGTTCCTAAAATAAAGCTCAAATTAAGTGGTTTTTTTTTTTATTAGGGACACAATTTAAGTAAGTTAATAATGAATGAATTAATTACGCAGTAACACCATGATAGTAGTGCTGTCTCATAGTTAGAAGTTTGCTCTCATTTCCTCCCACTGTCCAAACAAATGGAGTAGTAAATTCCATCCATCCATTTTCCAACCCGCTGAATCTGAAAACAGGGGTCTGCCTGAGCTAATCCCAGGAACCAATCCTGGGTAGGGTGCCAACCCACCACAGGACACACACAAACACACCAGGGCCAATTTAGAATCACCAATCCACCATGTCTTTGGACTGTGGGAGGAAACCCACGCAGACACAGGGAGAACATGCAAACTCCACGCAGGGAGGACCAGGGAAGCGAACCCGGGTCTCCTAACTGCGAGGCAGCAGCACTACCACTGCGCGACCGTACCACCCAGAGTAGTAAAGTGGTGATGCTAATTGGTGTGTGTGTGTTCACTCTGCTATGGACTGACATCCTCTCCAGGGATTATTCCAGCCTGTGCCTGTTGCTTGCTGAGATAGGCTCCAGCTGCTGCCTGGCCTGTATAACTGGGTTTAGACTGACGATGGATGGATCAACAAATGCTATAATCTGTTCTGCCCAAAGCAACTTCTACTTGCACATCACCAATTTCAATTGTAGGTTAGTTAACAGTTTCAGCTTTAGTTTCAGAGAGGTTATTTCAAATGGAATTTTTTCTAATCAGTATCTTCCTCTTTTACACACCTGATGGATTCTCCTGTTGGCAAACCGATCATCAGTAGTCAGCAAAGAGTGATTAAAAGGCAATGCGTGTGGTCATGGCGTATGCCTGTTAGTACAAACAGTACAGTACGCACACACCCCTATTGCAAAATATTTTAAAAATAAAAATGTGATATCTATCTCTTTGGTGAAGCAAATAAATAACAGAAAACACTCCAACTTTCAAATCAGTTAACTATGTTTCACCTAAATAAGGCTTAAATGAAGTGTTGCTATGTATACATTTTCTAACTTCTTAAAGTAAGAAATTTCTTATTTTGCCACAATTTAAATGCATAGACAAACAAACTTAAAAACACAACATTTTATGTCATTTAAATTTTGTTAATGGAATTTGTGTCCTTTTTTCATGACGAAGATTGACCTTTTAGGCTGATTTGGACATCTTGGAACCACCCTCTTGGAGATGTGTGCTGAAATAGAGCTTAAATTGCAGAGATCATCATGTAAAAATTACACTCTCTTTTCTATTACAGATTTATAGCAACCAGGTTTTGAAAATGGATGGATGGATGGACATCAGATTGTGACTGACACATTATTGCAATACACAACACGAGAAGAGTTTCTGTTCACTTCAGTGTCATGCTGCCTGGAACCACTAAAATGCCAACACCAAAAAAGTTTGTTTAGGGCTAATGGAGGGTTGAAACTACCCATAACTTTAGGACATTTTCCATACAAAAATCATATTTTATAAGTCTCGACTTTTGCATAAGAAACTGCTTGTGCATGTTTATGAGCATAAGCAAGTTTTAGATCTGAAACCCTTGGCTGGTCTTTGTGTTTAACATTTCTGAGTGCTGTTTCATAGTGGCACTCCAATTAATGATTATGAAATAAGCAGGAAAACAAGGCATTTGTTGCTTTTTTTCAAATTTAAAATATACTTTATCTTTTTCCTTTATATCTGAGTGTTTTTTCAAGCCAATTTCAAAAGCTATATTTTGCACAGCACCTTTAAATCTTGAATTTTGGTTGTAACCTATACATGTCCAGTTTTATTATCACAACATTAAGCATGCATTGTTTGTATTGCAAAAGAGATGAATAACCTTCTCCTGTCAGAAAGATAGCATTTTTGTTATGATTTTTGGAGAAAAGTTAGTCTTTTCACGCCCAATATCCACATTTGGTTATGTAAGTGCCACAGAAAACTAAAACACAGAAAACACCGATCAGAAAACGTATGGCTAATTCCTTAACTAAACATTTTACTAGATACCAAAACTCCTTTTGAAATGTATTTACAGTGGTGTGAAAAACTATTTGCCCCCTTCCTGATTTCTTATTCTTTTGCATGTTTGTCACACAAAATGTTTCTGATCATCAAACACATTTAACCATTAGTCAAATATAACACAAGTAAACACAAAATGTAGTTTTTAAATGATGGTTTTTATTATTTAGGGAGAAAAAAAAAATCCAAACCTACATGGCCCTGTGTGAAAAAGTAATTGCCCCCTGAACCTAATAACTGGTTGGGCCACCCTTAGCAGCAATAACTGCAATCAAGCGTTTGCAATAACTTGCAATGAGTCTTTTACAGCGCTCTGGAGGAATTTTGGCCCACTCATCTTTGCAGAATTGTTGTAATTCAGCTTTATTTGAGGGTTTTCTAGCATGAACCGCCTTTTTAAGGTCATGCCATAGCATCTCAATTGGATTCAGGTCAGGACTTTGACTAGGCCACTCCAAAGTCTTCATTTTGTTTTTCTTCAGCCATTCAGAGGTGGATTTGCTGGTGTGTTTTGGGTCATTGTCCTGTTGCAGCAACCAAGATCGCTTCAGCTTGAGTTGACGAACAGATGGCTGGACATTCTCCTTCAGGATTTTTTGGTAGACAGTAGAATTCATGGTTCCATCTATCACAGCAAGCCTTCCAGGTCCTGAAGCAGCAAAACAACCCCAGACCATCACACTACCACCACCATATTTTACTGTTGGTATGATGTTCTTTTTCTGAAATGCTGTGTTCCTTTTACACCAGATGTAACGAGACATTTGCCTTCCAAAAAGTTCAACCTTTGTCTCATCAGTCCACAAGGTATTTTCCCAAAAGTCTTGGCAATCATTGAGATGTTTCTTAGCAAAATTGAGACGAGCCCTAATGTTCTTTTTGCTTAACAGTGGTTTGCGTCTTGGAAATCTGCCATGCAGGCCGTTTTTGCCCAGTCTCTTTCTTATGGTGGAGTCGTGAACACTGACCTTAATTGAGGAAAGTGAGGCCTGCAGTTCTTTAGACGTTATCCTGGGGTCTTTTGTGACCTCTCGAATGAGTCGTCTCTGCACTCTTGGGGTAATTTTGGTCGGCCGGCCACTCCTGGGAAGGTTCACCACTGTACCATGTTTTTGCCATTTGTGGATAATGGCTCTCACTGTGGTTCGCTGGAGTCCCAAAGCTTTAGAAATGGCTTTATAACCTTTACCAGACTGATAGATCTCAATTACTTCTGTTCTCATTTGTTCCTGAATTTCTTTGGATCTTGGCATGATGTCTAGCTTTTGAGGTGCTTTTGGTCTACTTCTCTGTGTCAGGCAGCTCCTATTTAAGTGATTTCTTGATTGAAGCAGGTGTGGCAGTAATCAGGCCTGGGGGTGGCTACGGAAATTGAACTCAGGTGTGATACACCACAGTTAGGTTATTTTTTAACAAGGGGGCAATTACTTTTTCACACAGGGCCATGTAGGTTTGGATTTTTTTTCTCCCTAAATAATAAAAACCATCATTTAAAAACTGCATTTTGTGTTTACTTGTTTTATATTTGACTAACGGTTACATGTGTTTGATGATCAGAAACATTTTGTGTGACAAACATGCAAAAGAATAAGAAATCAGGAAGGGGGCAAATAGTTTTTCACACCACTGTAAATTAATTCTATGTCAGCATTCACAGAACATTAGGCAACAGTTTCTATTTGAAAGTTCAAACTTTGGAAAAGTCAGTTTTTTAATTGTTACTTACAATTTTTGAGCAGTTCACTTTCAGATAGATTTAGGCCCATCCCTAATGCTACGTTATCATTTAAAAACTCAAATGTTTGTCTTCATTTTTGCTGTCCATTGTCACTACATCAATTTTTCAACCTAAAAAAATGAATACTTCTGTACACACTCTCTAGAGCTGGATACTTAAAAACACTAGTTCAAGTGTTGGCGACTGAAAATGAAGATTTCTGAGAGCCCATCATGCTCTAGTTGGTTTGTGCTTATTACATAGCTCTTGACTGATTAGATTCTTCTGATTACAATGTCTCATGCCCTGATTGGCCACCCTTCACAGAAGAAAAACTTACTCTGACATAGTGAGCATAGAAGACTTGTTTGTGATGTTGCTTACCTGTATGCATTGTCACACATGCACGATTAGGGGACAGCCAAAGGGTCCAATTCAGGGAAAAGGGTTGGAAAAGAGTATTAATGCCTTCTCTCTTTCATTTTCCAGAGAAGCACAAAGGATTAATTCACTTTCCTCTGTTCCAGATGGCATCACTACCGTCCCCTCAGGATGACCTCCCTTCCGTCCCTGAGGCCTTGATGACCTCACTGCTGCCCCCGTCTCTGTATTGCCATTTATCAGTTGCCTTTTTGTTGTTTTACAGCTTACTAGACCTGTTTCAGTCTTTTTTGACTACTCTGTCAGCAATATATGAGGTAAATCCTCAACTCTTTCTTTTTGTTTTTTCGTCTTATTTACAGCATCTAAGTTGCATTCTGTGCGATTTTTACAAATCATGGTCAGGCCGCTACTCACACTGCACATTAGTTGCCAGTCATATATGTGCTCAAACTGCACAAGCAGGTTCAGTCTATTTGTTATGCCACAACATGGATTCTTGGACTATATATGTACAAAGCACACTCACTGCAGTTGCTGCACAACGAACCAGGAAATTTGATGGCAGCATCAGAAAATTGTCTCTTAGGACTGTTCACACTACAAGACAGCCAACTGAAGTTTCTGACATGATAGAAATTCTTCTGATCGTGTGATAGCCCAATCAGGATAGTCAATCAGGAATTGCAACAACTCTCATTCTGCATGTGAAACAACAGCCAATGAAGCTGAAATTCAGGCCAATGCAGAAAATCAGTCAGTGACTACAAATCAGGCTTAAGATCACTCCAACATCACACGGCTTATGCCCAGTTAAAGATGTCTAACCTGTACGCATGCACAGTGTAGCAGGACACTTATGTCATAATTGTTTTCAGACATTTAAGTATAGACGAACATACTTTTGTAAATGATGTGAAAATGCTAGTGGGGACAGATATTACTTTCATTCAAAAACATTTTTAAATGAACATGTATTAGCATGTTAGTTGCTAATGTCTGTGATGTTGAGGGAGAAGTCAGCTCAAATAGTTATTAACTGTGGCATTGTGGATTAGTGATGCATGTCTAGTGGAATTTATTATAAAAAGTGGAATGGTGATCTGCCTTACACAAATGCTTTCTAAAAGCCCATCAAGGTCTAAATATTACCTTTTTATTCTTTAAAGACAACTTTTTTCTTCTCTTGAACATGCTGCTGTAAAGTTGTGGGCTCACGACTCATTCTAAAAGATCACTTACAAGTAAAACTGACCACTAGAGTGGTATGGCAGCCTAAAATTTTTCTGCAGTGTAAGTAAAGATTCACAAAGGTGCCAGCCACTGTATCCTCTGCCTTGTCTTCTGAAGCTGGGGCGGCTATATTGCTATAGATGGAGATAGAAAGCTTTTAAATGAGAAGGGCCAGAAGCTGATACATAGTCAATACAAACAGGAGATGGTCAAAACCAGAAAGTCAAATGAATTACAATCAAGGCGAAACAAAAATTTCCAAAATCAAAGTCAAGAGAAGAAGCTAAAATTTATGTATCAAGAAATCCTCACCAAAAATAATCACAAAGTTTTTAAAGTATTTATCCCTAATCTCGAATATTAGTAAATGAACTGCATCAACCTTCAAGCCATTGCTTCAGTAAGTCACAGGTTGGGAGCTCCTAGTAATGGGTTGCCATATCATGGAAGCAAATCCATATGGTGGCACCCATGAACAAGCAAAAAGGTGCTGGAAAAGATGCAAGTTTAATTTAAGTACTTAAAATAAATTAAGTATAAAATAACTAACTTCAGAATTAGAATCAGAAGAGAGAGAAGAAACCATGTAAATATGATATAGACATTGGAAAAAACAAAGACAATCCACATTATGCTGTCCTCACTGAGACTTCGAATTTTTTTAGTTACATTTTTGTTTCCTTGTTTTTCATCAGTGAAATGGCTGAGACTTTTATCAACATTTATTACTTCTGCATAGTTTTTTGGAGGAAATTGGCCTAAATCAATGTTTAAACTTTGATTATCATGTTTTTTGTAGGGAAATATAATTACCTCCACAGCCCAATCATCATAAATATCAGTTCTACCAAGATCTGAAACCACATATTGCCAGATTTTAGGTTTTTACAATGACTGGGCCAATTATTGCTCATGAAAGAATCTCCTAATACTTTGATGAAACACTACACTGAAGTAATGCTATATAAATATAATGTATTATTATTATTAGTAATTGTTGAAGTCAAGCAGTCGAGAATTCACACTAAGTGCAGGCTATACTGCCTGATTCACTCACCAAATACTACAGCTGACTCCTAATAAAATGAGTGACCACTAGAGCTGGTGGCACCAGTTATAATGTGTTTTCATAAGGTCTTTGTAGCATTTGTGTAAAAATGCAGACAAAAGAGTCAAAAGAGGAAAAATAATCATACCAAACCCCATAGTTTATGAATTGGCCTTAACTGGTAATGAACTCTTTTTTTTTTTTCTTTTTCAAAATTTTAATACTACATTTGGACTTGTTTTGTCTCTGTGTCACAAGTCAAGCTTGAAATTCATACTATTCTTTCCACTTGGACATACAGGCTAGTGACACATCTATTTCTCAAAGAGAATTCTTTTATGTTCTTTACGCAAATTTCATGTTCAGTTTGTATATGGGAATCCAAAGATGTTTCTTTTGATTGGGGACAATGAGGCAGGCCACTGTCACCTTTGTGCCGTTTACGTGCTGTTCTCTTATATCAACAGTAAGTATTTATCATTCTGTCCTCCAGCTCCATAGAAACAGCGGGCGTGGATTTAAAACTGTGCAGTGGAAAAACCGCGCTTAGATTTCAAGAGACCAAACTCATGTGGCAAATCTGGAGAGATGCCATCTGGCAAACCTCCTACGCATGTACTATATATGCAAAAAGCTTTGGCAGAAAACAAGGAGAGGCCGCCTGGGGCATTCCATCACAATACCGGCTCTGTTACGTTCCAATTCAGCAATCGATGAATTTCAAGTGCATACTTTTTCTTCAGTTACACAGTGGAAAATCAACACATACAGTATGTTTTTCTTATTTAGTTGTCAATCTTGTCTTTTATGATGAAATAGGTGGTCTGAATGGGCTTAACAATAAATATCTGTTTTAACCAGGCTGAGTTTTCATTAAGAGTATATAATTTGCTTCAGGATGGAGGATACATAAAGGAAATGTTATGTGCTTCTTTATTTCTTTCATGTGCACAGTGTGTTTTTATGTCTTGTGTGAATTGCTCCATATTGGCTCAGTTTAATTGATAATGATTTTCTCTTCAACTAAGAAGAAGAATACAAAGGTTTGAATACATGTTGAAAAAAATACACACCCTTTTTCAATATTTGGAAAATCATATTGGCTAAACTAACTATTCACTCAGCATAACTGGCGATGAGAAACACCTCCTGCTTGTACAGTTGTCAATGTGCTAAAAAAAGCCAGCTGCATTTTGTTTCTTGTGATCTGGGCTTGTAAATGATATGATATGAGTCGTGTGATCTCGACAGGTCAATGGAGCAAACAAGTGAGGTATGGAACTTACCTCATTTGAGTTGCATGGTAAGGGTGGATCCTTTTTATGTTTTTCTCTAGGCACAGTAAGGAAGCCTGCCTTGGTTTTAGCAGCAACAAGCATAGTCAGATGAGTCCACAACAACAACGATTTAGTTCTTGCATAGCCCAAAATCACACAGGGAGTGCCACAATGGGCTTTAACAGGGCCTTTTCTTGACATCCCCCAAGCCTTGACTCTGTAAGAAGACAAGAAACAACTTCCAAAAAAAACCCTTGTATGAAATCTTGGAAAAGGAAATTTAGGGAGAGACCCCTAGGGTGTGGTTGGGTGTGCAATGAATATCAAAAAATGGGGTAAATACAACACACAAAACAGAGCACAAGTAATCCTCTTCCCAGATCTAGATGACCAATCTACCACTGCCACCTCAGGAATACAATCCAATACAATATTATAGACTACTTTGTTCTTGGACAGCACTCTTCACCACATTCAGGCCCAGAGCATCATAACAACTCTCAAGGCAAAATGCAAATGCATAAAAAATCATCTAATTGTACAACCATTGCCAGATTGTCGAAAAAAAGTCAGACAAGCTAGACACAGTCAGAGTCCTGAGACCTCAGCCAACTAGTTCCCTCCCCGCTGCTGCCCATTCCACAGCTGAGTCAGTGCTGAGCTGACCCATCTGATGAAAGGACACTTCTACATGATGATTCTAGCACTCCTTTATCAGAGATGATTCTTCCATAGGCAGGCAAACAACTTGGCAGTAGAGCGGTGACACCAATAAGAATTCCGAGAAGAGAAACAGAATATCAAGCAGGATGTCTCTGTTAGATGTGTGCACTTGGGAGACAACTTCAGAGATGGTCTAAAGGAAATACCACCCCTAGTCAAGGGCTGGCACTGTCACCTAATGTCCCTCCTTTACTTTTACTTCCATACCCAAAGAATGACAATTACTGACATCACTTCTGTCAACCTGAAGTTGCCTCTTCCTGCCAGTGACCTTATATGAGCGACCACCAAGATGGCTGCCAGTCTCACAACAGACTCCCATCTGGAAAGATGGCAGCTGTTGCTGTGTTTTAGGGGCCCCTAATCCCCGGTCCACGGCCCACTACCGGGCTGTGAGACTCACTACAGCAAAAAGGCTGCCCCCTTCAGTGAGGACACTTTTCAGAACATTAGGCGGGTGGGGCTTTGCAGTGGCGCAGAGAGACCGAGGTAAGAGAGTATTACAATGAAGTATTTTTATGTTTCTGATAGTTTCCCCATATGACACGAGTCTATAGAAATCTCGTTACTACGAAGTACATTCAGCAGCAGATACTTTCATTACAACAAAGTGACCTTGAAATGCTTGAATGAATCCACAGAGAAGTTAGTTCTGTGGTCACAACTCAGTTGTGTACATTTGCACGATCCCCAAACAGAAGCATTGTAAAAAAATTATCTTTCTTCGAACTTTCCTCATACTGTTTTTTTGCTGTTTTTGTTTTCTGTGGTTTTCAGTGATACCTTTTTCTTATTGCTCGTCAACATTTGGAAAACATCCATCGGAATTTAACTCATTGTCACCCTTCTATAGAAACGGCAGACATGAAAAAACGATAATAGTGTTAATGTTTGTGATGTGCAATCTGTTGGAATGATAAATGCAATGCATATGTCTTTGTTATATGCAAAAAAGAAGAAAAATCTCGGGTTGCAAATGTATGCGAACTGCTGCATTTGAAGATGGTGAAAAAGCCGTTTTTATGTGGTTCAGTGATGCTCGTTCAAGAAACATTCCTATTAATGTGGCACTCATTCAAGAAAATGTGTGGTTTTTAAACTCTCTTGGGACCTCTGTCAACGGGACAACACGCTGTGAGCCTGCTGTTTCCCTAACCCGGCAATGGAAAAACAATCTTACATAGATGCTACAATTGCTCTTCGGGATGCACTTCAGTGTGAAGTTCCCGTTGGGTGGGGGGGGATCCCAAAATAGTTCAGAAACCTAACAATATGAAGAAGAAGAAGAGGATTATTCGGCTTCTGATTGATAACTGTGCTGCTCACAACATACTTCCACATTCAGATAATGTTCACGTTGAATTCCTCCCGCCCAATTGCACAACAATGCTTCAGCCATTGGATTTGGGTTTCATTCGCACCCTGAAAGTGTATTATCGCAAGGAAATGCTGAGAATAATTCTCATCAGCGAAACTTGTAGGCATTAGGAGATTAAAATTAACACGAAATAAACTATTGAAGCTGCTTCCATTTCCAACATCCTATCTTTATGAGGCAGCATTTTCTGCAGTGACAGCAACCAAAACGAGATTACGGAGTAGACTGAACATAAGCAACACACTTCGCGTATCACTGTCTTCCATCGTCCCCAGATGGGATCTTCTGGTTGCAGGAAAATAAGTTCAGTGCTCCCACTGATTCTACATTATGGTAAGCTGTATAATTTCTATTACAATATTCTTAATAATTTTTACTTAATAATAATAGAAATATAATGTAAATTGTGAATAAAACTGCCCTACGAACCCGTCCCTAAAAATCCAAACCAGTCCCTGGAAAAATTTGCTTCTAGTAAAGCGGTCCTTGGTGTCAAAAAGGTTGGGGACCACTGCTGTATTTTTCTAAAACCTTTTTCAATTATACAATGTTTACCATTAGTGCCCCAACTTTTCATGCTTGTTTGTGCCTTTTTTTCATACACTGAACATATTTTGTTTCATTTTGTTAGTTTCGTTATCTGATTGATGGAGATATTCATTGGAAAAGCTTTTCAGTTATGGAGCTATATGGTCACACTGGCTCTTTTAAATTGATATGTGAAGGATTCATAGAACATTACCCTGTTGGGAGTGCAACTGCATAATTCAGCAACAGTACTACTGGTTATGTGAGTAATGCAAAAAAGTAAGAAACCCCCTCAGTCCATACCCTAGAGTTTGGCACTGATGTGGTGGATCATACATATGAAAAGAAGCTCTCATGAGTCGACTGGACAATTATCATAACAGATGGGTGTGTCACAAAGGATATGTCACCATAATTTGTGAGCTAGTTTTTCAGGTGCCACCCAGCACTTTGCATAATAAAGAAATAACCAGTATGTGTATGGGTTCATAGCCTATTATAGTTGTTCTGTAAAGGTGCAAATGTTCAAATTAATTATCACATGCTGTTGGAGCATACGTAGTTAGGAAAGGCCTTTTATTATCTATAAGCTGTTTATCCTAAAAGGTGTCATAATGGCAAACAAGTGACACTCAGATTTCCCCTTTTCAACTCCTTCTGAAGTTTTCAATCTAAGACTGATAAAGACGCTCAAACTTTGAGTCAAGCCTGAGGGACATTTTTTTGCCAAAAAATCTAAAGTTTTGGAGGCTTTCAAAGGCTGGCTTCTAAAAATCCTAAATTAGGTTAAACAAATTCCAAATATGGACAGAGCGATAGATGTTATGATGCTTTACAATGAATTGTTACTTTTACTTGTATATTATCTGTATAATAAACTGGCAAAAGATATTAGGTTATCGATATATACTGTGCTGCCTATAATTTCCAAATTTGTTAAATCTATGTAGCCCCTGTTACCAAATATATATATATTGCTATTAAATGTCAAATCTCCAAATTCATTGAATTCAGGCTTAGTATAGTTTATTTAAAGATTGCTAATAATAAGGAGCTACCTCTTTAAATAGGAAATAAGTGTGTTTTTGTGCCTCATCTGAATTGCTCCACATTGACACTTAAGGTCTGTCAAATTCACCTCTTCTGTGGCATTTGGGCCTACTGGATGAGCCAACCCAGGAAGGAAACCCAGACTGAAGTTATCTTATCATTTGACTTCGGCCTGAGATCTACCTCATTTCTTCTTACATTTGACATTTTCTCATGAATTTAAAACATAATACTGAGAATAAACTAGATTAAAAGTTGTTAAATGTGTTTATAATCTGAATTTTGCAAATTGTCAAACCTGCTTAACTCCTTATGCACTGAGGGGTTTTGGCATTATTGCACATAAATTACATAACCAAAAAATACATTTCTGTTACTCTGTTATTGTAATAAAGGAGCTGCAAATGGTAGAAGCGCAGTGAGCACAACTCTCCAGATTTTTAAAGGAAAATATTTGTTTACACCAATATTAACTTAATAAAACACAGAAATATGGTTCATTTAAGGATTTCTGTCCAAAAATCTGGATTTTGCAGTACATAAGCTGGACATTTTATGATGCCGAACCCTAGAATCACATTTCAGTTGTGCTCCTGTCTGTCAGTTATCATTGTGGCAAGTTTCAATGTCACATCCCCTAGCATTGCGAAGTTCTACTGTTTGGCACTAAGTGCTCCCTTGTTTGGAAACATTTAGTCTCCTGCACCTAAACAGTCTCTCAAAGCAAGGATTACAGTTGCAGTTATATATTTTTTATATATGATTTGGATGGAGTGCCAGCTTAATATAGGGGTTAGCTATGCAGACACTCTCACGCTGGGCCAGTTTACAATTGTGAATCATCCTGACACACATATACATACACAAATCTCTAGGATGTGGCATTAAAACCAGAGTACAAGCAGACACAAGGAGACTTTGAGACACCAAGCACAGGATTCAAACCCAGAATGCTGGACCCAGTATCCAGAAGCACTACCCACTGTGTCACCATGACACACAACAATTTATTTCTACCTTGACTTACATATGGCATACATGCTGAACTACGCAAAGTTGTTCATGTTCAATTACGTAGGAGTGGCATCCTGTCCAGAGTTGTTTCCTCGCCTTGCACCAGTGCTGCCGGGGTATAACCCTTAATTGAGCTGATTATGGGAAATATACATACCTATACACATGCACATTTCTGTATATAAACATACACAATTACTGTATATATATTTAGTGAAAAGTGTGACAGGTGTACAGAGAGTAGCAGCCACTCAACCCGACATAGACAGACACAGGAGGCGCATTTAGAAAAATACAAAGCTTTTTATTTTTTTTCACTCATGGAGAACATCTTCCCTGTTCCCACAAGCCCACAACACAGTTCAAAGCACCAAACACAATACTTTACTTTTTCTCTTTCTTCTTTCTCCTCCACTCTTCCTCTGCAAGCTTTGTCTCCCTCCTCCCAACTCTGGCTTCCCAAATAGTCTCTTTTGGCCCCTTATTTTAGTCACCCAGAAGTGCTCCAGGTGCTCGTTACCCCACTTCTAGTTGCACTTCCGGGTGTGGTGGAAGAACTGCCCACACGGGCTCAGGAATAGCTGCAGTGCACCCTGGCGGTGCCCCCGGATCCCAACAAGGTTGTATCCAACTCCATCGCCCATGAAGCCCTGGGGGAGGTGATGCGCTGCCTACACTCACTTTCCCGGTCCTTCCAAGGCAGAGGCATCCTGGCTGGGCAAGGTCCCATCCATGACAATAACAATAAATAAATATATATATATATATATGTATACTTTTACAAACACTATATGCAGTATTTCCCTTGCCTTAAATGGTACACTTCACTCCCTATTTCTTCTGTTATTTATTTTAATAAATGTCTTACCACTTTTTTAATGTAAATAAAACCAAATTATCAAACTGTTACATTATCTTAGATATTCATTTTATATTTAATCTGTTTTAGTTATTCATTTATTGAGAGCCAAATGCATATATGTTCCATCATGCATTTAGAAAAAAGAACAACAACATTTTTGTGAGCATTCTGAGCGTGATCCTATCACAGTGGATGAGTGGGTTGCACTGAAGAAATGCAGGGGGAATAAGAGCAAATTAGCACAAAGTTCACCCAGGGAGTCTGAATTGAATTCTGAAACGTGGGCACTTGTTATTTATCAAAGCTAAGTGTAAAGCAGCCACAAACAGCAGTGTGCATACTGATCCTATATGTGAAAAGAAACTCCATGTCCTAACACTGGATAGACACACCATATTATTACTGTTCATTAATTGATATCAGCACCTTATCTGTGTTAGGCATATTGTAGATGCCACAGCGGATAGTTGGGCATCGCGCCCAGGACGGAGGTGGAGTCCTTACCCAGCCAGGATGCCATAATGGGAGGGTGGACTGGGTGGGATGCCCAAAGATTACAAGGATTGACAGGAGAGTACAGCAGGGAGTAGTTAATCTCCCAGTTTAATAGGTGGCAGTATCCCACATATAGAGTCCCAGTTTGGACATCTGCATGGCTGCATGGGAGCTGGAGTCCAGAGGAGCAGCCCTGTAAGAGTCCCTGGAGGATGGTAGCAAGCACTGCTTGGGTGAGATCTTCCTGGCTTTCTCATTACCCAGA
Organism: Polypterus bichir lapradei; assembly: GCA_026402145.1. Classification (NCBI taxonomy): domain Eukaryota; kingdom Metazoa; phylum Chordata; class Cladistia; order Polypteriformes; family Polypteridae; genus Polypterus; species Polypterus bichir. The sequence continues at coordinate 106,712,894 of JANRMT010062813.1, read as the reverse complement.
AGTGCTTCCAACTGGGTACGTAACGTCACCGGAAGAAACTGCACTACCTTGTCCAGGCGAGTCAGAGTTGGGAGCAGAGACAGACAACACTTGACTGAAGGAGTAGCAGTGTGGTGGAGAGAGGGAGAGAGAGAGAGGGAAGAAGAAACACAGTGGTTAAATGTTATATAAGGTATTTGTTAATAAAACCCCTTTTATTTGAACCTGGGACTGTGTTTGTGTGTTTGTGCCTGCGGTTTGGGGATCTTTGGCGCCCCCTAGTCTTTACAATGTTCATAACTTCAGACATATCTCTTGATAATAACTTCTTAGTTTAAGACAGAAAAACATTAGTTGGTGTAATTTCGAATAACAATTAGATTTCAAGCAAGGTCATTCATATCTTAAAAAAAGACATTCAGGCTTCAAGTTTCTTGCAGTTCTTTCAAAAAAGCATGAACTGATGCCTCAAATGCAGATTTATTTTGTTTTGTCTTTAACTCACTTTTAGTTTCATGTACATAAAATAATCTTGTTTTTGTTTTGGGAGATTCCCAGGCTAAAAATGATTACCAGGTGCATGAGTGCAACCTTGGTGCTAAAGAGCAGCAGATAGTACCAAAGAAGATTTCGTGAAGTTGGAAAGCAAAATAGATAGATAGATAGATAGATAGATAGATAGATAGATAGATAGATAGATAGATAGATAGATAGATAGATAGATAGATAGATACTTTATTAATCCCAAGGGGGAAATTCACATAGTCCAGCAGCAGTATACTGATACAAAAAACAATATTAAATTAAATAGTAATAAAAATGCATGTAAAAGCAGACAATAACTTTGAGTAATGTTAGCATTTACTCCCCCGGGTGGAATTGAAGAGTCGCATAGTGTGGGGGAGGAATGATCTCTTCAGTCTGTAAGTGGAGCAGGACAGTGACAAAAGTCTGTCACTGAAGCTACTCCTCTGCCTGGAGATGGCACTGTTCAGTGGATGCAGTGGATTCTTCATGAATGACAGGAGTTTGCTTAGTGCCCGTCGCTCTGCCACAGATGTTAAACTGTCCAACTTTACTCCTACAATAGAGCCTGCCTTCTTAACAAGTTTGTCCAGTTGTGAGGCATCCTTCATCTTTATGCTGCCTCCCCAGCACACCACCGCGTAGAAGAGAGCACTCGCCACAACAATAATAATAACAACTTAAAGCACAAATAATAATAACAATAATAATAAAAACAATAATAATAATAATAATAATCTCAACAATCAACAAATGCAGTGAATTTGTCCACCTGAGAGTGATGCTCTAAATGCAAAACCTTAAAAGGGGCGGCTAAGTGTGGAGATTAACAGGACACACCAGAGGAAGTCAAAAGAGATTCATCCCGGATGCTAAAAAACACATGTCAGCTTGAGAGCGCATGTGACTTATGCTGAGAGCAATCCTGTAATTCAGCGGTTCAAAGTGTAGAAACCAGGCAGATCCATGCTAGGCCAGGTTTCTCCATTACATTTTTTTCTAAAGGTTTCTGGAACCATCTTTGAAATAACACAGCTTGGTTAGTTCTTACTCTGGGTAGGACCTGTGCCGACCTGGGTAGGTTGCATGAGGCATAATGTTTTCCATCATACCAATGAGAAGCCCTCACCGAAACTCTCAACTGTAAGCAAGAGTGCATATAAAAAAAAGAAAAGGAGAAAGGTATTCATCACCTATCATAGTGCACTCATATATTGTATCAGTGACAGTAAGAGAAAATTCCAATTACAGACACTATCGCAGACCTGTAAATGGGAGGTTAAATAGCAGAAGTACATCAACTTGTTTCATCCACTGAGTCTGTACAGTAAGTGTGCCCAAATGTCTAATTAAAGTAGATCATAAATGGCCATTAAAATACCAAAGCACTGAAACAAATTCAAAAAGCAACATCCTTAACCAAGTAAAGTGAATAAGATCACATAGAATACATTCTTTCAAATTTTATAGAAACTGATTATCAAGTGAACCGTTAGGTTTCTTCAGAAAAGTTAATGACTTAACCATCCTGCCACATTTGCTTATATGACAACCTTGGGACCATTTAGTCAAGCGCCAGGTGTCACATGTCCACTGTGTGACCACTAAAGATGACATCAAACTTGGGATAGCACAACATTTACACCTATCCCGGACACCTGAAATCACCTGCGATTAGAACAGATAAAAAGAATGCAGAAAAGAAAAATCAAACACTTATAGAGCCTGAAATCCTAAGAGAAACCTTTAAACTTGCATTTTAGTTGTCAAAATTTGTTTTGTTTTGTGCAATATTTGTTTTTTATTCAGAACAGAGTGTATCAAAAATATACTACAACACAGAATTTAACGCAACTTGGAAAGTCATATAGGCAGATATTACAAGAGCTAACCAAAATGTTTGCAGTGCAAAACAGTACAGAGTTAAAAATTAAAAATCAAACAAAAGTATTGTATGAAGCAGAAGCAAAAAAAAAAAAAAAACATTTGTGGACTGCAGAGGGGGCTGCCACAATCCAAATCTCAAACGCCACCACACGAACACAAGTCCTAGGTTTAAATAAGTGATTTATTTAATACCAGTAACGGCACACTGCATGATATCATGCAGTGAGTACACTTGACTTGAGCATTTATAGTTTTCATACTCTTTTCTCTGTACGTTTAGCATTTGTTTGCTCAGAGGTTGATGCCCTTGCTACTTCCTGAGCAGCTCTTCTTTTCTCCACCCTAATGACCCGCTTCTTCTCTTCTTTTGTCGGCATCTTTTTCATGTTAAAACTGATTAAGGCAGTTGCAATTACTTAGTACATTTTCCTTAATTTTTCACTTAAGCTGGCACTTAAGTCTTTAATCTGCCTCAAGAATGATTTAAGATATGAAGAGGTAGGGGAGGTGACGGCGAAGGTGGTAGGGATGAGAACAGCGTCCATATGCATGCTCCGCACTGTTGCCCCGCTGGTTCGCTGCTGAGAGTTGATTCTAGAATAAAGAGAAATGCAAAGGCAAAAACTTATTAAAATTCCAAACTATTGAAAATAAATACAAAAATTACAAAAAAGGCACACAATTCAAAAAAATTTAAAAAAGGATTCAAATACAAAAAAAACAAGATAAAGACAAATCCAAATGCTAAATCCAAAGACTAAAAGCCAGAAAACAGCCAAATTCAGAAAAACAAAAGATCAAAGCAAAAATGGTCAGATAATAACAAATACACACAATGAGAAAAAAAAAGGGTACAACAGAGGAGACAAGCAAAAAAGCTGAGAGAAAACTAAAGCCACAGCATATACCTGAGGCAGACAAGAGGGATGTTTCAAGTTCTTTAGGTTACAACCAAAGGGCCTAATGGCAAACAAATGAGGATAGAGACATGGGCAGAACTGAAAAAGATTAAAATAAACTTATACATAAATAATGGGGAAAATACAATACAATACAATTTATTTTTATATAGCCCAAAATCACACAAGAAGGGACACAATGGGCTAACAGGCCCTGCCATTTCACAGCCCCTAGCGTTGACTCTCTAAGAAGACAAGGAAAAGCTCCCAAGAAACCCTTGTAGCAAAAAAACATGGAAGAAGCCTTGGAAAAGTCAGTTCAAAGAGAGATGCAGCTTTCCAGATTGGTAGGGCGTGTAGTGGGTGTCAAAAAAGGGGGTAAATAAAATACAACACAAAGAACAGAACACAAGTAATCCTCAATATAATATAATAGTGCAATACAAAGAGTACAAGTACAGAGCAGGAATCAACAGTAGATCATATCACATAATACAATTTGGATTTGTTCACAGTCCTGGAGACCTCTGCCATCAAGCTGCCTCCCCTTATTGGCCATTCCACAGTTGAGTCACTGCTTTGCCAGCCAATCCAAAATGATTACAAAGACACATTCGTAACATAAACCTTAGGGACCTTGGCCCAAGTTCCATGCCTGTGAGCAGTTTGCACATTCTCTGCACACCTTGAGGTCCTCCACGGTAGATCATCTGTTGGTTGACTCTACAACTGGCCTAGTATGAGTAAATGTGGACATGTTCATATGAGTGTCCTTTGATGGACTGGTCAAATGTACACACAGTGGTTCCTGCCTTACTGCCGCTTGAGAGAAAAGGCTCCTGTGAACCTATCATGGTAATAACAGATTCGGAAAATGGATTGATGCCTGCAAAGAAAATGATTTCAAGATGATAAATATATCTAGCTTTATCTCCATCAAGCTTTTTTGCTTCATATAGAGATTTCCTGTTATTGTTTCTAAAAAGCTTTATTTTTAGTCAGACATACTGATAATCAGTTACAGTAGTTTTAAAGAGACAGATGCATTGTGAAAGTCAGTTACAATCTGGCTTAATATTTCTCGGATTTGGATTAATCACGTTCAATTTAATTTCTTCCAAACTCCTTTTGTTTCCATTTTTATTGGGGTATGATATGAAGACCTACCTTAAACTGACATCTTTGGAAATCTATGACACATAACTAGTGATAAAAGAACAACACCATTGCCATTCTGCAAGACAAAATCCATATTTGGCCAACACTTTGGATATATCTGTACGGAGGTGGTAACTAAATGCAAGTTTTTCAAGTCTTTTGTGCAATATGTGGTATAAACATGCGTATTTTCTTTTTACTCAGTTGTAAGATTACATCTGTATACAATAAATTTAAAAGGAAGAATTAGGTACAATAAGGTGGAAATTCTGATATCACAGGAGCAGAGCTGATCTGTGACTTAAATGATTATTGCAATTCTCAAAGTAGAAGTAACAAATGTATTAGAAATGTAGTCACATGTACAGAGTACTGTGAAATTATTACTTGCATGCCATACTAACATACAGCACATCGCTACTCTTTAATGAAACAAGAACATATTAATATATTGTTCTATTAAAAGCTCGATTTTATTTAAGAGGAAACAAATATGTGAAAATGAAAAGGACTGGGATCTGGTTGAGTTTCCACCCTCTTGCCATTACGAACTCATGGCTCCAGTGATCCTGCATTGGATAGAAAATGAACAGATGGCATATGGATCCCAGAATCCTTTCCTTTGAGAAAGAGTATGTCAACATCTCTGCCTCCTGCATGTCGAAGATGAATAACTGCAGCAACTACCACATCAGGTTGTGAAGAATGTGAATCAGGATACAGTATAAGGAGTATCAAACACCGTCTACTTTCACGGAAACTGTTGAGTAGGACCCAGAAGCTGTCAAACAGGGAAGGAGGAAAGATCATTAGTGCAACCACTGAGCTGGAGATGGCCTTGTCCAAGACAGAATGATTGTGATCGTTTTTATTTTTTACATTAAGACAAAAGGTGACAGTAATTCAATAATCAACAAATGCAGTCATCAAAAACGACCAAAAAAAAAAAAAAATTTGATTATATTCTTTTCAATTACAAAAGATATCAGTGCTATATATTTTCACAATTACAATAGTTTTAAATCAGATATGGTACTTTTCTATCTGAAAAAGAATTTCCTGTAATAGCACGTGTTGCCGATAATGCGGGTGTAAACTCAGTCTCTTAATGTTAACATTTAAACACAGCTTTATTATTTCCTGTTGTTGCTTCCTGCAGGCGTTTAGCTTCAGATAGGCAAAGATTTATCATTATTATCCACAACAATATACAGAATTTTCAGACGGGCAAAGACTTCCTGTCATTTCCAACACATTTTTTTAATTTCGGATAATCAGAAAAGATTTCCTGTTTTGTTTTTTTCTCTAATAATTTTTACAGAAGTTTCAGATCGTTTTTATCAGAAGACATCTGCCATTCCATTAAGGAAATTTATTTAATGATGATTTGTGTTGTTTCTAACAACTACAACAGCTCCCAGTATTTGCAGTTGTTTTAGATGGACAAATGTTTCAACGAACATTTAGCTTCTAATTTTTCTGTGCCAAATTGGCAGGTAGACACTTCCATTATTGTGTCTTGTAAGGTATTAGTTTCAGAAGAACTGGAGGAAACTTCATATTGTTGGCTGCAAAATGTATTTACAATGGGTTTAGAATGACAATCATGCATGTCCTGCTACTGTTTCCAATATATGTGAACTTTTAGCTGGACAATGATGTGTCCTAATGTCTCCAAGATCCATTGTAGTGTGTCCAGAGGGACAGATGGAAGTGTCCTGTGGTTGCTTATAACAACCTGTTGTTACAGCTGGACAAGCATTTCTAGCAATGGATTCCAACAAGCTGATAGTTTTACATTGATTTCTCATTTTCTGCTTGTCCTTTCTGTACATTTTTAGTATTGGATAGGCCGTTGAGGACTTCCTTCTACTTTTCTAGCATATTTTGCAGGTTCAGATCCTCGAGAGGAGCTGTAGTATTGTATGAAGAAGTTGGGAGTGGCAGAGAAGTACGTAAGAGTTGTACAGGATATGTACGAGGGAAGTGTGACAGTGGTAAAGTTTGCGGTAGGAGTGATGGATGCACTCAAGGTGGAGGTGGGATTACATCAGGGATCGGCTCTGAGCCCTTTCTTATTTGCAATGATGATGGACAGGTTGACAGATGATATTAGACAGGAGTCCCCGTGGACTATGATGTTTGCTGATGACGTTGTGATCTGTAGCGATAGTAGGGAGCAGGTTGAGGAGACCCTGGAGAAGTGGAGATATGCTCTAGAGAGGAGAGGAATGCAGGTCAGTAAGAACATGACAGAATACATGTGGGTAAATGAGAGGGACGTCAGTGGAATGGTGACGATGCAGGGAGTAGAGTTGGCGAAGATGGATCAGTTTCAATACTTGGGATCAACAGTACAGAGTAACAGGGACTGTGGAAGAGAAGTGAAAAAGTGAGTGCAGGCAGGGTGGAATGAATGAAGAAGGGTGTCAGGAGTAATTTGTGACAGACGGGTATCAGCAAGAGTGAAAGGGAAGGTCTACAGGATGGCAATGAGACCAGCTATGTTGTATGGGTTGGAGACGGTGGCACTGACCAGGAGACAGAGCTGGAGGTGGCAGAGTTAAAGATGCTAAGATTTGCTCTGAGTGTGACAAGGATGAATAGAATTAGAAATGAGTAAATAAGAGGGTCAGCCCAGGTTGGACGGTTGGGAGGCAAAGTCAGAGCGGCGAAATTGCATTGGTTTGGACATGTACAGAGTGGAGATACTGAGTATATTGGGAAAAGGATGTTAAAGATAGAGCTGCAAGGTAAAAGGAAAAGAGGAAGGCCTAAGAGGAGGTTTATGGATGTGGTGAGAGAAGACATGTAGGTGATGGGTGTAACAGAACAAGAGACAGAGGACAGGAAGATATGGAACTAGATGATCCGCTGTGGCAACCCCACCAATAGGTACTTTATTCCAGACAGACAGACAAATGTGTGTTGTTTGGATTCCAAAAACCATCAGATGATCAAATAGGATGTTATTACTTCTATCAAGTTCTTTTTTGTCTCATGCAAAGGTTTCAAGTTATTATTTAAAACAATTTTTTTAGTTGCAAATGGACACATACAGTTTTTATTGCTGCTGTCTGCAAAAAAATCCTCTTGGGAGGCAGTCCAAAATTTTCTCTTGTCTCCAAAAGTCATCTTCATTGTCTTTAGAGCAATAGACCAACTTTGATGAGAACAGGCCATTCATTTATACCATTTAGGTCGACAACACTACGCTTCCTGTTATTGTTTCCAACAGGTATTCCATTTATGATAGGCAAAAATATGTTGTGTTGTCTCCAATAACCAGAGATACATATGGTGATTTCCAGTTGTTTTTCTAAAAAGATTTCAGTAGCCCATGGACACACAAAGCTTTCCACGTAATGTTGTTAATTCCAAAATGTTTTTTTAGATGGGCAGACTGAGATTTCCTGTTGTTGTTTACAGCAAGCTTTTCGTTTCCAATAAACACAACTGCCATAAATTTTCCTTTTGTTGTTTCCAATTAGCATATGCATCAAAAAGACACATTGTTCATTTTATATATTGCTTTTTATAATGAGTATTATCATAAAGCTCTTTAAAAGTGATGTAGCACATATTTTCTTGGAACATCGGAGTGGGGTGTAACTCAGATAAGTTTAAAGTCCAAAGATTTTGCTTCTAGACTATACTGCTGTCCACACTGCCATGTTTTTATTATCATCTCCACTAAATCCATAGATTTATAGAAGCCAGCAGAGGCCCTCTGCTGGATTTTTTAAAGCCTTCCAGATTTTCATGACTGCTTTTAGTGTTATAGCAGTTGTTTGTTTATAACCATAATGTTAGAAACCTCTGTAATGGCATCACATACAAATACTGTGCTCACTTGGACCAGCCTTTGACAAATTAACATCATGTAAAAACAGACTCAAGGGAATGAAGCGAGCATCCCCTATTGGGGCCCTAAATACAAACTTAACTGTCATTTAGAAATGGATCACCATCTTTACAGGCCAGATGTTTGATATTGTGGAATGGGTTACTCATTTTAGTAAGCCTCCATGGTAAACGTTCATACTGTTTTGAAAATTGATTTGTCTGTTTATATAAAACACAGCTGCTCTATGTAGGATGTGGCCAGCACTCTTAACACCTTGAACAGGACATGCCTCCTGTGTTTATCATCAACGGGCAGAATAGCTGGATGACTTTTTATTGATTATTTTACTTCATAATTTCTTGCTATCAGTGAACCTTTTAACATTTTCTCTTTTTATTTGTTCACTAAAGGACTCAGTCATGATAGTAATATAAACTATTTTACATAACAGAGTAATATGAACTCACAAAATGACTATTACTATTTCTAATTCAAAAGAACCTTTTCCTCTGCATGCAGCATGCAGATAACCCAAAAGCATATTTTTTACCCAAGTAACTTTACAATGACTTCAGAATTCTGCAGTATAGCAAAGGACTGAAGTGGTGGGTTTGGGATAAGCAGATATATGTCTATTTGTCTGGAGATGTATAAGTGAGAGCTACATGGATTCCCACACAGGATTACTCAGGAGCCCCTGAAAAGGTCAAAGACCAGTAAACTGACATTGGATTAACTACACAGCGATTCCCGGCAGCCGCACACAGCCCACATGGTAATAAACAGCTCATATTATCTGAGCATTTTATTATTGGCAACACTGGAGCCTGACAGGAGTGGTGTTAGTTCCAGGAGACTATAAGAATCCGGTCTGAAGACCGGAGTCATAACATCACTCCATCATATCATATGTAATAATACATATGTTTATTTTTTTTCTCAATTAATCAACAATTAAGACTTTGAAAGTCGAGGTTAAAATCAGAAACTGCAGCCCTGTAATGTTGCAATGACTGCTGGCCACTGTCATTTTTATGGTGGTCTGATTAAAGCCAGAGCAGCTGCTGCCCACATCTCCTTCTGGCCTGTAGTAGCATACAGAAGGTCATAATGGCTTTTGGCTTGAGTAGTAAGTTACCCCTTTTGGCCAGTGCAGTAACCTATAATAAATGTAGTGGCTGGTAACCACACCCCATTTCTGGTAGCCTACCATCTTCAGTATGGATATGACTGGGGTCACATGTGCTTATTCTTTTTATTTTAGAGTCTTATAATAGGAGAAAATTAAGGAAGCCATCATTGGCTCTAAAGGTCAATGGCTAGCATTATGCACAGAAGTGACCCAACTTCGAGGCCAATGCTGTTTAAAGAATTTTAAGCGTTTTAACCTTTTCAGCTCTCTCATGGATTTTCTTATTAGTGAGATGGAGTTGTTAACTTAGTCACCCTTCAGTGCAAGTTTGTCTGAAATACTAAATAAATGTAGTGGTTTACCTGCACGCTGCTCTCAGCTTCACAAAAGAGCACTTATTGAGTTGTTGAACTGTATTGAGCTCAGAAGTGTGATCGGCAGCAAAAATTGGGTCATACTGTCATGCAAATCATTAATTTATTTCTTAAGTAGTGGTTAGTGGGAAGACTCTTTAGAACGGGGCTCAAAACCTACAAACAGATGTACTCAGTCTCTACAAGAGCCATTCTGCTATCAGGAGGGATGTGGTCAACCATATGTGCAAAGCGCCTACGTCTACACAGGCACCAAACAACTAACCTCATTTCACTGAGAACTCTTTATCTGTTCTCTAAATGAATATGTCAGTTTGTGGGAGAGCCTTGTTATTGATTACACCAAGGAGTGGAAAGGTATTTGTTTGAAGAGAGTGAATTTCACACTACAGGTTTGATATACACATCCTCCATCTTTGTTTAGAATGGTCAATCTGCACATCTGAGGTTAAAACTTTCACTTCCCATGACATCTTGGTTTTGGTCTGAATGTTTCTGAGTTGTTGTGTGATATATTGTTTATGCAGAATTGTCTTTCATGATTAGGTGTCTACAGACTATGCTGTTCATTTGAGACATTTCCCTGTTATTAGGCTAACCCAAATTTAGTGCTGATTTGCACTTCCCTGTATTGTATCTTTTGAGTTGTTTCATAGTCCATCTCCATTTTTTTTATAAGATTGCCTAGAATTTATGGTGGGGCATCATGGTAAGGTAGTGCCTAGCTCAGCAACCTCACCTCTCACTTTCATGAATCCATCTGAAATGTTCATGTGGGTTTTCTGGAATTGGGTTTACTTTTACATTTCAAAACAGTACAAATTGGGTTAATGGGTCACTCTGAGTTGGAGCAGTGTGGGTGTGTGTCTTATTCTTGATATTGTTAGGAGATGTTCTTGCTCCCAATGACCCTGCAAAGGTTGAATAGAGAAATGGATGGACAAAGGGATGGATGATCAGTTTAGATTATGAATGCTAGTTCTCTCCTTATGCCCAATGCTACTCTCACAACATGTGCTCTTCATGACTTTGGTATTAGTAACTGGTGTGGAATTAAATGGATGGTTCAGCCACTCTCTGTTGAATTCTGCAGACAGCAGGTTCTTTTCAAGTTTGAATGAATCACAACATGAAGCAGGACTAATGTTTAAAAGAAAAAAATAGATGAACATCAAAATTTGTAATTTAAGATTGCAAGCTGTAATTACGAAGAATATTACAATGTGATACTTTAAGAACAATGAAACACCCACTGCATGGTGCCCAGCTCCACCACTTTAATTCCCATAAAGATAGATCTGATTAGTAAAGCGCTACAAGGAATTAAAAAATAATATATGGAAAACTGTAAAAATATTATAAGAAAACAAGAGATTGCATTACATTTCCATCTTTTCCATTAACCCTTAAGTGGACATTCGGGGTAGAGGTTCTAAAAGTGATAGGGAAGTGCCACAACCATTAGGATGCACTCTTATTGTGTTTATACACCACATGGCTATTTAGTTTGAATTTTCTCACATCATTATGTTCATATCTGCACATCTAGTCTCATTTCTTTTATTTTAGAGTTAATCGCGATATTGCCTGAGTCAATAAAAACCTGAATATTACGACATATTTAATTCTGAGTGAACTTGGGAGTTGCCTCATCTCTTGAAACACTGGCATTCGTCCAGTTGTTCCTTCACTTTCATGTGACCCATTTGATTATTCTTTTGTTAGCATGTGACTGCAGGTAGCTGGAACATTCCCTTTTGTGCAATGTGACCGAATAACCCTGATATTAACTGGAACATTTCCGCATGCAGGTCTGCATCATGTGAGCCCAAATTTTCATCTTAATAATCCCTGACAAAACAATAAAGGCTGGTCCATTGTTCTTTTAAGTGGCTCAAGAGTTTTAAATTACAAATATTACTCTTTCCCTGGTGGCTATTTTTATCATATTCACGTCAACTTGAGGTTTTACTTTTCTGCTGCTCTCTTACCTAGCAGTCTGTGCACGTTTTGTATATCTAGAGCACACTGATTTCTCTTTGGGTAGTAGCATGAAACTGCATTTCAGCTCTAGAGTCCTCGATTTGAAACTGCCTACGTGGAGTTGACATGTTCTTGCTTTGCCTGTGTAAAGTTTTCTAGTTTTCTTTCAGGTACACTTTTTCTTGTACAAAGAGGAGCAAGTTTAATTGATAGGAAATTTTGAATTGGCCCTATGTCAGTTTTTATGTGAGTTCCAGCCTTGAGCCCAATGCTCTCAGGAAAAGTCACAGCACCCACAACCCTCAATTGGATATGTGGATTATAAAATAATGGATAGATGGATAATTACTCAAGTTTGCTAGTCGCATAGCCACCTCAACAACATCCAGAGCCAACCTATTGCTAAAACTACATTATACCTAGCAAGTGAATTTGACAAAAAGCATCCATGCGGGCAGTGTGGTGCAGTGCTTAAGGCTTTGGCCTTCAATCCCTCAGATTGTGGGTTCAAGTCCTGCCACTGACACTGTGTGACCTCAAGCGAGTCGCTTCACCCACCTGTACTCCAACTGGAAAAAGAAAAGAAATGTAACCAATTGTATTTCAAATGTTGTAAGTTGTTTTGGATGAATGTGTTGGCCAAATAAGTAAATATAAAATACTCTCTTATAAGAGTTTCATCTAACTTTGATGATTTTGCTATTTGTTGAAACAGCATCAGAGACTAAGATGGTATATCATAACACCCTTCTACAAGCACAGATGCTGATTAGAACTGAAGAAGTAAAATGATATAATTAAGACTGCAATTTACAAAGTAGACAGCATACTGTACTACATTTTAAAACTTCTAGAATGTCAGAAAGATAGTCAACAGCCAGGTGCAGGTATGTGCAGCAGTTAAAATGATCTCTGCTGAATATTTCCACTCTGTCTAATAATATTTTCTTATAAATACAATCTTAACTATTAAAGGAAAAAAGTCATGTCATTTCCTAACCTGTTTAATCCAGATCAGAGTCAGTGGGGTGCTGGGGCTAGCATACAGCACAAGGTAGGAGCAAATCCTGGGCAGGACACCAGTCTATCACAGGGCAACCAAACATACCAGGGCAAATTTGGTATTGCCAGTTCACCTAACATGCATGTCTTTGGGCAGAGCAACTGGAGGAAACCCATGCAGACTTGGGGAGAACATATAAACTTCACACTGCATTGTCCTAGGACAAGAAAGTGATCGTGTAAAGAAAGAAAACAATAATGAAAATACTGCTAAATATTATGAACTTCATAACAGATGGAGCGATATCCTAACTGGAATAGAGGCTCATTACTTGCCCAACCAGGTAGACCATAATGAAAGTTCCAATGGGATGGAGGTGCAACCTGGCTGTGATGGTTTTCAATTCTTGTCCCAGCCGAGGTGGACGGTTAAAGTATGGACTGGAGGAGAAAGTGCATCAAGGACAATATATTCCCTAATACAAGAGATGACGGTGTTCCTCTGGCTCTGTCCCTGTTTTGACACCCGCAGGATTGCTTGGGACTTGTAATACAGAAGGGTGGCCCTGGTGGGGTCTATGGGTGCTGCCAGAAGGTGCTGCTGGGAGAGAACCTCTCTGTTTTGTGCAACTTTTGTATGACCCTGAAGTGCAAGAATGCTTCTGTAAAAAGCCAAATTTCCAGATTGGGACAAATACAGTTTTTTCTTCTTCTTCTTCTTTACTTTCCAAATTAACACCACAAAGCGTCATGTGCTATGTGTGATATGTTTTTGGTTTCCTTTTTAGAGATGTGTTGTAGTGTAGAATTTTGCAAAGAATCAGAAAATAGCATCAACACTCAAAAACTGAACCCTTAACCAATTAACAGACACCTAACATATTAGCCAGTCAAAGCCGTTCCTCGTGGCTCCGCCCATGTACAAGTGAAACAGGACAGTGAGGAGGGCCCTGCCTGGCTCCCTACTCATGATGTCATGCTTCCCCCTCCCCTTGCCCTGCAGCTTCTGTCTCGGATCAGCATGAATATATCATTCCTGCAAGAAAACTATGAGCGATGAGAGAAGTTGCAAAATCAACCAGAATGTTCAAGCAAGTTCTAGAAAAAAACCTGATCTAAATCTATTAAGTAGTTTTCTCGTTCCCTAGCTAAGCAGAGGTAAGGTACACACCCTGATGCTGGCACATGAGTGAGGAGGGCCGTGCCTCACTGCATCCCTCTCGGATGTGTGCAAATAATCGGTACCGCAAGCGAACTATGATATTTAGTACGATGAGAGACGTCGCAAAATCAACTGGAATGTTCAGGCATAAAACCCAACCTAAATCTATTAAGTAGTTCCCTTGTGAAAAGCGAACACACATACATACAGACAGACAGACAGACAGACAGACAGACAGACAGACAAATATTAAATTTTATATATATATATATTTTTTTTCTCCTTTGTATTTAGTTTGAAGTAAATGATTGTATTTATTAAGTAGTTATTATTTGTTTGATTGAGTAACATACCATTGTAATGTTGCAGTTTTTGAAAATAAAATTTAAAGAAAGAAAGAAAGAAAGAAAGAAAGAAAGAAAGAAAGAAAGAAA
>JANRMT010062813.1:106652298-106698502 GCA_026402145.1 Polypterus bichir lapradei | reverse complement strand
AAAGAAAGAAAGAAAGAAAGAAAGAAAGAAAGAAAGAAAGAAAGAAAGAAAGAAAGAAAGAACCATGATAGCCCACTCTAAACTAAGCAAGAAAAAGAAAAGGAAATTAGATTGAGTTGGTAATGGATTCATTTAGGTTTTGACTCAGGCAACATTAAAGTGAAGTTTGTGCAGTGTCTGGTGATTAAGAATAAGTTGGGATTCTGACATTTGTTGTTATTCTTGTTATTGTAATCCCTTGTGCTCGCTTTTTATCTTGTTCTCTGCTGCTTTTTGAGTTTCTTTGTAAGTCGCCTAAATAAATAGTAATAATTAGATATTAAAAATATATTAAAAGAATTCTTGCCTATCAAATACCTCTTTGACTAGGCCTCCAAAACTACAATACTTCTCTTTCTGCCAATCAAAATTATTCCAGACTGCATTTTAAAACTAACTAAATAGCACACACATTATGTGACTAGCCATACACAGCATCCTCATGACTAGTGATGACAAAACATTAGAGCTTTCACACAATTGCCCCTAAATTCACTTTATAATTTAGCAGTTGTAAAACATGGGATTTACTAAAGCAAGACTTCATGGGGTGTCAAGTTTTTGTGGTGAAAAGTAAGAAGTGTATCTCCCTTCGGTTATTCCACAGCTGAAACCACTTTCCTCTGCTGCCCGCAGTGCCACCCCTAAGTTACACAGCTCCATTCTTGCGTCTCCATACAACAGCATTTCATTTTCTGCCTGCAAATTCACACCACCAGTTCCATCTTCCACCACTGATTTAGAGGCAGCTAATCACCAATGGCCAAATGCCCAAGCCAATGGATTTTAACAACAACAAAGTGCTTAAAACCCTACTTCCCCGCCCCTTCCATTATGTGCACCATAATAAGCTGTGTCATGATTCTGCATATGGAGAAAAAGGCTGCAGAGAAAATGAAAGTAAATGTGTTAATACTAAGGATTTTGCCTCTGGTGAAGCACAATTTGTTTCACGGAATGATTTCGCTCATCATTACTCATGACCAGAAGGTCCAAAATGGCCGCACCAATTAAATTAAACTTACAAAATGCCGGCACCCATGAAAAACAAATACACAAATTGGCAAGAGATGATGTCACCAAAATTCTGATAAAAATCTAAGTAACCTTTAATTAAATGAGAAATGTTTTTGACAATAAGTGCATTATATAATAAAATGATTAACATTTTATGACAGTATAATCATTACTAAAATGAAGAAACATTAATTATACATTTTAAGACATTTTTAATAATAAAGGAACAGACTATGATGCAAACACCCACTGCACTGTACAATAATGAATCATAAGATTCAACTATAGCCTCCAAACTGAAGCTCATGTGTATTTAACCTGCTCTAACGATGAATGCATAGTGTCAGGGTTTACCACATTTCAAATGTGTTTTTAATTCATTTTTTTAGCATTTGAACACATTGCTTCTATATTTCAAATCTCTTTGTTGACTCTGGGTGTCAGTATGGCTGGATATCACCACAAACACACAACACGTGTATCAAAGTGTCTATTGCTAAAGCTAAATAAAACCAATCTGCCGGGCATTCTACAAATTAAAAATCAAAGTATACAGTACATTCCATTCTTTACAACTACATTTTCACACCCATCTTTCCAATTAATGAGGAGATCCTAACAATGTGAAGTAACCCCGGGCCTCATCTGAGCCCTTGGAGGGCCTAATGGTGGGCTTGATTACTCATTATGGTGAGCAGTAGCAAGTAGTAACAAAGCACACTAATAAACACAAAGTGCAGCAGTATGAAAGAAACAATAAAGAAAACAACAAATCATACAAGAAATAACATAAAGAAAACATAATTTGCAGCATAAAGTGACAAAACACAATAAATAAATAAAAAGGAAAGACATCTGAGCCAAGGATGAAACCCTGGCTAATCAAAAAAGACCTAATGACTTGGGGTGTCTGTCATGCTGTTGTTTTATTTATTTTTTGACTGCAGAATCTCGGCAGAGTGTTAAGTGAAGATGAAACAGTCTCACAATTAAGCTCTTACTAGTCTGCTCTGCTAGATACACATGAATAAACTAGCTTCTGAAGACATGTACATTAAAAAGTGCCTTAATTTTACAACATTTCTTAGGCAGACAAAGCATGTTATGGAAATGTGAAGGCCTACAGATTAAACCAGTGGCAAACATGTCATGGACATTTTGTGTTTATTCAGGTTTAGACCTTGTTAGTTGACAGTTGCCAGTACTGCTTTGATACTTTGCAGAATCCCTTCCTCCAAATAGGACTTCTTACTCCTCTGAAACGCAGTTTGATAAGACTCTATCACCATGAAGTGTTCAGGCCTCCTTAGTAGTGTGCCTTCCTTGAGGTATGTTCTGTAATAATGGTCAATCACCACACACCCTTCTCTAAGTACTTCTCTGCATGTACAGTACATGTGAGTTCAGTTTATCCCCTACTTGAATTTTTAGAATTAACAGGGTTTCCTTAATCTTCAGACAATCTCCTTTTAGCAATCCACTAAAAAAAAAAGAGACGGTTATGGTCCCTGGACACTGTACAGATTGTGTTTCTTAGTCAGTAAAGTGCTTTGACTAATGAGAAAAGTGCTATATAAATGTACAGAATTATTATTACTTTTATTATAGTAGCCAGATTCTGTTCTCAAAAAGTGTCTGTGGCCATCTTGCAGTGTAGTCATTCTGCCCCTGGCCACTATTTTCCTTCTGGTAACCTGATATCCATTGAAATACTAATTAAAAATTGAATGAAAATGTTAAGTCAAAAGACTAATTGCTATCTAACATCAAAGAGGAGGAAAATGGAAAATTCCAAAGTAATACAAATTTTGAAGAAAATAACTGTTAGTCTCATTATCTTCAGAATATAAAAGCAAGTGTGTAATGCCAGTGCTGTTTATTTAGAAAATAAATTTAGAAACACAGTGCTAAAAATGTACTCAAGCCATCAGAGTTGTGGGTATTAGATGTTTTACTCTTCTGTGGCACACACCTTCTTGTCACCCCTCGACACTGAAAAAAATCCTTATTTTTTTGGTTAGCCTTTGGCCAACATACATAATATTTACTTTACCCTTGACAACTGCTTTCCAAAGAAACCCTGAATCCTAACCCCTGTTAAACATGCCAGTCACCCATAATAACTCTTGGAATGCCAGCCCTTCTGCATACTCAGTAGAGTCAAAGTATCTCTTTCTAGAAGGTATCTACTGCCTTTTGCAATCATAATGATCCATAATCAGAATATCTAAGTAAAGTCAGACTCAGACAATTCAAGTAAGAAGTTCAAGGCATTTCAAAGCAAGAAATGGGTATCAGAAAACATTGGTAATGATTTATTGTATGCTGGTTATCGCCAGGCCTAAGAAAATCATTCAGATAAAAACTCATCCATCCTCTGTTTACTTACAACACAATAAGTTTCTACCAATGTATTTCTATTTTCCTTTTATCAAACACTAAACCACATTTTAATTATTGTGATCTCCTGACAAGGGATTGCTCCACCAGGTTGGTTCTAACAAGGGGAAGGCCGTCATATTTAGGCTTGAGCAGTGTGTTTGCTTTTCATATAAAAGTCTTAAGAAGCTGTTTCTGACAATTGCCTTAATAGGTGATGCATGCATATGATACCTTGACATAAATGTAGTCTACCATGAAATATATGACAGAAAAAATGCTGGATTGTATCTTTTTTTTATTTTTGAATGCAAACATATTTGGAGGTTTTACAATTTAAATGATCAATTTTTAATATTCTAGAGATGGCCCAAAATAATTCAGGAACATGTGTGCCTCACTTTCACATATTGGATGTGGATGGGTTTAACAAACTATTTTTCAATTTTTTACGAGCAGGTGCGTCAAATAATTATCCATCATGCTTTCTGCATTATACAATTTGAAGCCTCAACCTAGCAAGATTTTATTATGTTGTAAGCTATTTTCATACTCTTTGATTCTTTTTTTGGCTTTATATTCAATGTATATCACATGTTCTCTTTCTCTCTCAGAATTTCTTATTTTATTGCGCCTCTTGTTTCATTCATGTAGCTTCCCTGAGATGACTTTGGAAGAGATTTACTAAATACAGTTACTGGTCTCTTTAACACATCGAGGAGGCCACTTCAATCCATCTTTATTCTTTTTTCGTCCTTTGTCAACATAGTAGGATTGGTCTACAAAAGATCTTAAGGTCAAAGGCATTGAAGCCAAATATTAGGTTAGGTTAGGTAGAATTTATTATTCCAGATGGAAATTTGTTTGTAGCAGGAAAATACAAACATAGGGCATTGTTACACAGATACAAGAAAATAAGCAAGATACAACATCTGAGGACTAGTGTTATCTTACATATACACACTGAAGATTACTACAAAGTAGAATAATTACCTTTATCAATACACAAAATAATAATCCAGAAATCTGCAGCATCTCTACAAGTAACAGAGTTCAAAATGCTTATAGTTCTGAGAATAAAAGAGTTCATAATAAAAAAGTTGCTCTTTGTCCTTGGGAATCTAAATCAGCAGCCTGATTGCAACAACTGAGGTAAAAAAGGATGGCTACTCTCTGACAGAACTGAGTCGGCCTTCTTTCTAATCTGTTTGTGATACAATTCAGTGACAGAGGTCTAACAATTATTTTACTGCTAATTTTTACAGTGCTGAATTTGCCAAACTGACATATACAAGCAAATGTAATAACTCATTATTAAGAATTACTTATAAAAGAACTCATAAAAAAGTGTCATTATGTTTGTTTCCACTATGAAAAAGTTGAATTTCCAAAGAAAGAATTGTGCTCCATCTTAAAAATATGTTCTCTGTTGAGATTAAACGTTAGCCTGTTAAGAATGATATTTGTAGTGCACCACCATGTCCATAGTCTGCCCTTTAATTTGTTGCTGAGAGAGTGGGAGGACTGGATCACCTGAAGTCTACAGCCATATTCTTTGTCTTAGAGATATTTAGTTGTAAAAAGGAACAATCACACCACTGGATAAACTCATCAACAGCAGGTTCATGGCTGTCCTCCTTATGTTGTGCTACTAGGGTGTTGCACTGTGTTAGCCATTATGAATGTAATGAGAAGTCAAGCAATGCGAGATCTTTTATTGGGTAACTGAACTGATTACAATATGCAAGCTTTTGAGGCAACTGAGGCCCCTTTTTCAGGCAAGTTGTAAACCTTATGTTGTAGAAGACTCACTATACCTGAGCCATTGCAACGTTCAGGATATGTCTGGTCTTCTGTGAGTCCTGCATTCTTTTGAATGAGAAATATATAAACAGCCATCTTGCATGGTTTTTTGGTCTGTCCAAAAGTCAAGTATTCACAAGTATCACTATGAAATATCATTTTTAACAAAACTTAAGATCACCAGTGTGAATTCACGTAATGCTTTTGAATGTGTAGTTTTTACTATTGGAGCAACATTTTCCAGTTACAAGAGTCTGGGCAACTACCGTAAATCCAGAGATGTCTCAAATATAAAGTGAAATATTGGAAAGAGTGGCTCAGGACAGGAGTGAAGCAGAAGTTCACTTATATTCTCGAGGCCTAAGCTTTGCTTGCTTTATTTCACATTTCACCCCCTTCTCTACCTCTGTTTAGTTAATGTTCCATGTCAAAATGACCAGTTTCTTCTATTTACCTGTTCTTTTAACTCTCTGGTAATCCATGGCTTGTTGTTAGGATATATTTTCACTGATTCCATGGGATTTCATGGTGATTTTGACTCCTAAGTGCCTTTCATGTTCCCAAAGCACTGGGTTGAGTTTCCCGAAAGCATTATAAACTCCATTGTTAATCATAACTAAAGTAACACATTAAATTCTGACTGTTTCCAAGTATCGACATATTGCTTGACTTTTGACATTCGAAAATATGCAAGAATATGCAGGAATCCATCATGCAGCAAGTTCAAATAAACAGCAACAGCTGCAATGTTGTCTTAATAAATATTGTATTTATAATCAGTCAAAGTGTGTACACATTTTTTGGCACACCCTGTGCATACTATATAAATGCATATATACTGTTTATATATATAAAGAGATATACTGTATATAAAAATATTTGTATGTCAAAGTTGCTTGCATCATGCTTTTCCACAATTCAGCCAGTAAGTAAATAGTTAGCAAAAGAGCTGGCTGTGTGTTTGTGAAATTTACTAACGCGTCCACAGTGCAACAACTCTCAGAGCATTTCATATGTTGAATAACATTAGCAGCCTTTAACAACATGCAGAGGTCCTGAGGTCTGTATAGCGGTGATAAATAACCCAAAACAATGTGTCAGCTATGTACTGTAACATCAGATAATATCTGTTAAACACTCAATATCAAAACTATTACACATAACGTTACTCTGTTACTCCAGTTTTGGTGTTGTGGTAATTGATGTAGCATTAGCTAGCATACTGAAAGTTGGACACATTTAGATTTCTAAACACACCTGCAAGTGCAGCATGAGCTGCTTCTTCATGGTTTCATTTTTTTTTTCTTTTTTGGTGTTGACTTAAAGCCATCTCTCTGCTCATTAATGGAAAATTACTATAGCAGGTGACTGTCAACAACTTTAATTTGATGATTCATGAAACAGCAATAACCCCAGCGGAGTCTAACTGTGGACCTCCAGAGCTATGCTTTGTTGAGGAGGTTGTCACTACATTATACTTCAGTGATATTTCACAATACGCCCAGTTACACTATTGTTAAGATTAGTGTTATGGGAGGAGTTAGCTGACCCAAATCAAGTAACACAAGCAACAAAAAAAGTGCAATGCAATTGTCTGAATTATGGAGGTCTGCAAACACCCAATGGTTAATCCAAGAAACCCACACATCAGTCCTTCTATCGCAGGCCCCAGTGAAACTTTACTTAAATAGTAGGGTTTATAACTCCTTTTAGGTTGCTGTAGTACATTAACTGTGTAAGATTGGTTCAAAATGCCCAGGAAGAATGTCCAAGAGGTCTTCATTTGTTAGCTTATGAATATTTCAATGTAATAACAGACTTGTCCACTTCTATAATGGGACATTGGACACATAGAGACATACACTGATTAGTCCCTGATCTCATGTTTTCTACTGTAAGTAATTTAGAATGAGAAATGGCTCAAAATTGAGAACTTTGAATATTTATTCTGTTGTTGTTGTTCTTCTTCTTCTTTTAGCTGCTCCCATTAGGGTCTGACACAGCAGATCATCTATTTCCACGTCTTCCTGTCCTCAGGCCCACCACCTGCATGTCCTCTCTAACCACATCCATAGACCTCCTCTTAGGCCTTCCTTTTTTTTTTTCCTAGCAGCTCTATCCTTAACATCCCTTTCCCTATATACCCAGCACATCCCTTTCCCTATATACCCTATATACTCTCCACTGTCCCCATGCCCAAACCATCACAATCTCACCTCTCTGACTTTGTCTCCCAACCGTCCAACCTGAGCTGACCCTCTAAAGTATTCGTTTCTAATTCTGTTCATCCTCATCAAATGCATTGCAAATTTTAACACCAAAAAGACAGGAAACAGAACTGGAAGCGGCAGAGTTAAAGATATTAAGATTTATTCTGTTGCTGGGCCACTGAAATCAAACTACATTATCAAAACAAACATTTGCATGTTCAGAAGAACGGTCTGCAACACAGTCATGGAATTGTGTCAGAAGATATCTGGCCAGCAGGAGGATCAGCGTTTATATTTAGGAGAGCCTGCGATGTAGCACATCTCAGTCAAATGCATCAATGTGAAGAGTTGTCATGGCAGCAGAGAGATGCTCAAGAGTATAAGGGCAGCAAAGATTTGCAGTCGACCTTTTCTCTGAAGGCAAAAGCTTTCGGTATGACCTGACTTGACTTCACTTACACAATTTTTCAAGTTTCTCTTGCCAATTGTCCCAAGTGTTAAAGAGAACTTGAAGAAAAAATGTACTTTTATAAACCCTTTGGAATTTCAGCATTCATTGTATCTTCTGACGTGTAACCTGCAGCACCTATAGAAATCTACAAAGGAGAGGTGCTGCTGGTGTGTGTCCCATTAAACCTCAATAGGCAAAGAGAAAGTCATCCAAACAGTTTCATTTCACTTTTCCTAATGAGGGTGACAGAATTAATTTGCATGATTTCTATTTCATATATCCTAATGTCCTAACAGATTCAGCTACTTGTAAGGGTATTCAAGGTTGGGTCCCAAAATACACTAAATGCTGCCAGCATTAAACATTTTTCAGAATGTTATATTATGTTGCTTACATAAGGTGGCACAGGATGTGCTTCTGCCTCACTCCACTTACAAATGCCTTATTAGCTTCTCACATTCACAAATCTTTTCTCCACAGATGTTGAGTTAGTTTACTCAACTTTAAATTCTGTGGATGTGCTTTGCTGTTCTTGTAGTAAATGCCACTTGTAAAGCACTGGCATCTCTTTCAGGAGAGAGAGAGGTTAGGAGCACACACTGATACAGCGCATTGCCGCACCCACCACATGACAAACCAACTCAGGATTCCAGATTAGGACCCTAGTGCAGCCATACAATGGGTGACACCTCAACACCACAGTAATTCAGATGGAATGGAACAGCGTGAGTTTTTTTATGGTGGCTGGAGTGCCAGTTCTGCCAACAACCCCCGGGTTTTTGCCTGCAGGTTAGAGGGTCTACATGCAGGGCTGGATGCAGATTAACGTAATACCCAGGACGGATCTCTTTCAGGGATGACTTCTAAACTGTCCAAATTGTTGCCAGAATAGGGTTTAGCTACACTACACCCTGCAAAAATATAAAAAGGTAGAATATATACACAGAAACAGCTTCTACTGCTGAAGAAGGGAATTTAAAAAATCAAGCACAGAGGAGACAGTCTTACAAAATATAGAGAAGAAGAGCTGTGCAAAAAATAAAAAAATCAGATAACAGGAACATTACACACCAAGACCAGAAGATGACAAGAAAAGCTCCTTGCCAGAAATTGGCAAAGGTTAAAAAGATCATGAACCCGAGAAAGCATAACCCACTCCAAAAAGACTAATTTTAAATTAAGAAAATACACAGAAGTGCTGACTCACGAAATTGAAGTTAATTACTAAACACACCACAAAGTTTGTTTAAAGAATCTGGAAACGTGGACACTGCATTTTAAATAAAACAGACACAATGAAGATATGCATTGCACTTCTAGTTATCATGTCATAGCAACTGTGGAACAATAAACTACGTCAATAACAAAAGGTCAATGTAAGCCACCCTAATCCAGGGTGTTCATAAGAAATGGGAAATTATATAATAAACTAGAATAGCTGTGTGAAATATATGAAATATTAAAATATATGCTTCTGTTTAAATGTTTAAAGTCTAAATGTTCTCAATTGTAATAGAAAAAATCAAAAATAACATCAGATTTGTAATTACTGACTTTGAAATAGTCTAAAATGATACCCCACATGCCTATGTTTGAAATTTGTCACTCTTAACCCTCTAGGAGTGGCTCTTAGAGCGTTAGGACCACCAGCAATGAATCAAATATAAAAATATTATCATGTTCATGATCAGCAATCATGAAATGCCATAAAATGACACTCCATAGGCCTAAATTACCGATCACCACATTTTCGAAGTTTTGTCCAGCCCCTTCTGATATACATATGTGAGAAAGGCCCTACATATGACATACTGCTCAACTTGTCTTGATGTTTTATTATGTAAGACATTGAGTTTTTTGAGATTCCCCCAATATTTTGACTCCCCTATATATATAGTTACCCAAGTAACTTTGACCCCTTATATAACAATTAGGATGGAGCTACTGGGGTCGGTTGATATGGCATGCACAACTTCAAGCCTTTTTGATCATTTTTGCTGAGGACACCTATTGGTTTACACTTTATCACAAGGGTGTAATTTCCTGTACACAATATGGTCCAAAAATGGCCTAAAAATTAAGGCTTTCAGGTTTAGAGGGCCAAAAGTAGGAGGCTTGACATCTTGCATAACTAGACGTGAAGATGCATCGAACAATATATCATGTTTGGGGGTTTTCTTATTCCAGTGATTTCAGGGAGAGACAAAAAAGAAAAACTGAAAGAATTTCAAAGCGTTCATAAGCCATGAACACATTAACATCAAAGCACAGAATAGTAAGACAGGAAGAATTGAATTCTCCATAGTCAAAATCTCCAAAAGTATGACAGCTGTGGCCTGGTAAACACTATAGCATCGTGCAAAAGTCTCAGGCCAGTTATCTGGAAAGTGTTTATTTCCTCATGAAAACATTACACAACATTAGAATAAATAGAAATAAACATTGACTAAAACTCTTACTGCCCAGGTATGTCTTCCCTGGTGGTCTAAGACTTTTGCTTAGTACTACATACTTAATTAAGTGCCTCACTTTTTGCAGACCACCCTCATCCAGACAGTAATTGGTTAGCTAACAGAGTCACATCACACTGTACTCATTTCTGCTTTTCTACATGCTGCTCTCAGTAACTCCAGTGTCAGGGAAGTTTCAAGTTCTTGAAAAGTCTAAATTTGTCCATCTGCCAATCTTGTTAAGAAACAGCAAGACTAAACGTCCTTTCTGCAAAACGCGTGAGCGGAGCATGACTTTTCAAATCATGGATACACCATTTTAGGAGAGAGTCCACTAGAAAGCCAGGGGTGGACTGAACTCATTAGAGGACACTCTTGTATTGTGTCACCCACTCTGTGTGCACTTGCACTATGTGAACAATTCATTTTTGTCAACTACCATCCAGTCTGTGATTTGCCAGGGGTGGCTGATATTAATATTTTCATATTATCTCCAGAAAACATCACACCACACAATATCATGAAAAGGCCAAACAGTAGACAGAACTGTATGATGGCAAATATTTGCTTGCGGAAAGTGCTTAAGCATGCAGAAAATGGCACATGGAGGTTCGACCTGTCTAGAAAATGTATGTTCTGCTTCAGTGCTCATGAAAATGGTTAACAAGCTGAAAGTCAACTTTTGCCAATACACCAACAAGTGCACAAGTTTTTAAACATTTAGAATTATTTAAAACTTGCATGTTCATTGCTTATCAGATATTAGCCTACTGCAGTGTCTGCTAAGTGATTGCTGGGAGTAGGGAATATGATAGAACAGATCAAGAACCTAGAATTAGGAACTTCTTCTTCGTTTTCTTCTTTCGTCTGCTCCCATTAGAGGTTGCCACAGCGTATCATCTTTTTCCATATATTCCTGTCCTCGTCAACTTGTTCTGTTACACCCATCACCTGCATGCCCTCCTTCACCACATCCATAAACCTCCTTGCATTAGGAACAATGGAATGAAAAGCTATTAGACCAGAAGTTTCCAATCCTAGTCCTCAGGGACCCCCTAGCTGCTTGTTTTATCCTTCTCTACATTTAGAAAAGAGAAGAAATATGAGATGTACCTTCATAAGAAATGTAGAATTATTTTGTATTTTAGTCATAGTTTGAAAAGTACCTTATGGTGTTCTCATATGATTTAACATTTCTGTGGCTTTTGCTCCCTTGATTGCATGCTAATAATGACAATTAAGGACAAGCAGATCTAACATGGAGCAAGTGACACACAGGCTGCAGCTCCTTCATCGTTATGCCAGATCATTAGTAATTAACAGCTTAAATTACCAGAATACTTGTAACAAGGGAATGGAACCCATGATGATAATGATAATAATGTCAACAAAGTTAATACCAAAATAAAAAAAAAAAAAACACTACATTATCCCCAAACAAAACACGTAAATATACATTCCAATAAAATTTAGCAAACCCAATTTTCATGCCCTTTATCCTTCAGTGTCATTTGCTCAGGTATCTCATTTTTTCTTTATTAACTGTCATTATTAAGATAAAATTAAGGGAGCATATACCACAGAAGAAAAAGTGAATTCAAATGAATATGACAAAAGAGAGTTAAAAGAAAAAAAAAGCTAAAAGCTATTGCAAAATAAACACATATTTCTTAATTTCTTTTGAATGTAAATTTCACACTGCTGCACTTTTGTGATTTCAGAGTTAAAGAAGGAAAATGAGGTGAGCTAATTAGACAGTGACATCAATTTGAGGTTCAATTATTTACTGATTGTGAAACTGACTGGACCAAAAGCAGCATCCACAGAGGTCCCCTGGACACTAGTTTAGATTCCACTTTTAGTCTATTTGAGTCTCTCATATCAGATGGCAATAATCCTTTTTTTGATTCCCAGTATGTATTTTTATTCTTTAGTTCAGCTTTTGCCTTGGGTACTTAGAGTCCTGATTTCAAACTTCAGGATTATTTTATTCTCTGCATTTCGTGCATTACAAGTGTTACACTTAATACTTTACAACGCACTCAGAAAGACTGAAGACCAACATAACAAAGTGTAAATGATATGACTGTCATTCAAAAAGCCCAGCACAAAACAATGGCAACCATATTAGAACAAGAAACAAAATGGTATTGCCAGAATAGTGATTAAAAAATATGTGTAACAAAAAAGTAACAACAGAAATTTAACATAAAAATATTCGGAATCACTGCAGTGTTGTCCTGTCCTTTCACATCAAGATTGAGTTTGTTGAAATGTGGTACTGGGCCTGTCAAAACATCCAGTTAAAAATAAAGCTTTATTAGGGCATTTACTTTCAAAGACATGCAGGTTAGGTGCATTACCGATACTAAATTGCCCCAAGTGTGTGGTTGGGGAGTGTGTGTTGTGATCTTATCATCCCGGCCAATACCCCCAGGCCGCCAGATGGAGCCCTACCTGCAGTATGGAGGTGCCCCGAAGACCAGCAGGGAGTCATGGACTTTGTAGTTTTTATCCTCAGCCCTGCTGGATACCACAGGGGCCGCAAGAGGGAGCTGCAGGGAGGACCGAAGATTCCTTTGTGCCCTATAACCCAGAAGTGCGTCAGAGGAAGAGCGACGTGCTTCCAGGGTGAAGAAAAGGACTTTTTACCTGACCTGGAAGTGATACAAGATCACATGGACTTGGTATTGGGAACACTTCCGGGTCAGGGAATATAAAAGGACTATGGGAGCTCCCAGACGGCGAGCTGAGCTGGGTGGTAGGAGGGCAACGCGTCTAGGAGTCGGAGGATTGTATTATTGTGATTATTGTTATTGGTTTATGAGTATTGTGGAAGAGAGGGTGCTTTGTGTACTTTATTGTCCTAATAAATCAAGTATTTGGACTTGGTGTCTGACAAGTGGTCTGAGGGTTCAAGGGGTCAAGAAGGCCCCTAATCTGTCACAGTGTGTATGTCTGTTTGTGGGTTCGTTGTACGATAGACTGGTGCCCTGTCCAGGGACTGTTCCTGCGTTTCTCCTTAGACTACCTAGGACAGGTTCCAGCGATCCCCCGTGACCCCGTTCAGGATTAAGCAGGTTAGAAAATGACTGACTGACAGACTTTCAAATACTTCTGATAGTGTTGGCAAGATCCAGGACATGCTCCAGGATGTGGCTCCTACAAAGTCAGTGGACATTACAGTGTGAAACCAGGTGAAGTGTGTATCATTGTCTTCATGCTCACAATGATGTGTGATGTACAGCACAGGTAGACAGGGCCATCTTCATTTATGGGCACAATGGGTATTGGCTAGGGGCCCCACAATGTTTCCTATACCTATGATTTTAAAACAGGGGCCTCGGCACACTACTTGATGGCCCTGACATTGACGTGTCCGCTAAAATCACTCCACAAGGTGTAAGGACCAGCCTGAGAATATTTAGAACAGAGGAGTGGAGATATTTCATCTTTAAGGACAGTCAAAAGAGAATGGCCAAACAGCATGAGATTGTTACCAGAAGCCAAATCAAACACCCAAACCAAAGAGATAGAAAAAAGCTTGTAACCAAAAAGCAGGCAAGAAATATAACCCTACAAAACCAAAAAAGAAAATTTTCAAGTAACTGAAATACTTAAGTTATGTCTTTATTGAAGTTGTGAAGCTGAACCGCAGAAGGTTAAGCCTTATAAAGTGGCCACCATAAGGCCACATGTAGTGATGAGCAAAACAGGCAATTTTCAATTCACACACCGTTCTGCAAAACTCACACTTAACATTTGTTTAACTAGCGATTTCACAATTGTGAAGCACACAACTCACTAAAAAGAGCTTTGGGAGATTTAAAGGACTTCCATGTTTATCTCTGCTTTTTACACAGCCCTGTAAAGTATGTAATTTGTCACGCACCAGTAAATCAATACAATTTTTTGGTCTTCTTCACATCACTGTGCAGATGCACTATGGCTTTTTTTTTCAGATTTTCCACATGAAGACTGTCATGAACTAGGAGTCCCAAACACTAAAGAGCTCCAAAGCACTTCCAACAATGCCCGCTAGAGGGAGGTATCACTGCCAAACCCTGGAAAGTAATAAGGGCAAGCACAAAATCTTTATAAAATAAAAGATTTATTCTTCACAAAAAGTATTCCAATCCATGGAGCACAAAGGCAAAAATGGAATTGTCTGAAATATGAGGGCAATGCAAATCAAATAAGTCTCCAAAGGCAAGGTCAAAGCAAAAAGTTGAAATATCAGAGGTTTAATAATTAACAGAATTAACACAAGTAAATATTACCACTCCCAGGCACGTTTGAAATGAACCGACAGGAACTGCGGGAGACCCTCTGCATTTATAGGGCAGAGGGTGGTTCCTGGTGGTGATTGGTAGGTGGTCCCGCCTCTTGGGGTTTCAACTAGTAACAAGGGACATGCTCATATTTAAAGAGACAGTATGTAATTATAAACATAACAGAAAATAAATACAAATAAAACACATAATAACTTGGGCACAACAAAAATAATAAAACATAGAATACACATAACAAACACAACAGGGTTAACATTTACACCAGCAAAACACTGCATTACCAAAAATGTTTTTTCTTTACTTGTGTGAGTAAACTTAATAACCAATTAAGTTTCTGCACTTTTTTTAAACTCTATTTATTAAGAATTTCAAAAACAAATTACATAGTCACCTTCATTTGTGATGCAAGTTTCCTAGTGTTGTACCAACTTTTTAATGCCTAATTACTACTCCTCCTGCCTTCACCGTTTCCAGCAAAAATATAAAAGTGTGGAAACTTTTTGAACGTCTCTCGTATAAGCACAAGGTTATGCTGTAAGACATCCTGTGCCCACTGCCCACTATATGTGGCCAGGGTTAGTCTCATGGAGCTAAAAGCATAGAGTATATTACACATCTGGAGTCAAAAGTGAATGATTTTGGTTTAAATGTGGGTGAGAACAATTTGAAGGCTCAATCAGTGACTTTTTAAAGCAATCTAAAGTTTCTGGAAGGTGGCGCTCATTATAGGTAGTGATTTAAATAGAAAAGAGCGATGACACTCTTCTCGATGTCATCTGACCAATTGCAAGCCTTTGGTTACAATGGATAAACATATAAATGTGTGTTGTGTATGCAGAGAACACATTACATATTTTAAAAATAAGCACAACCTGTTGCAAGGGATTAGCCATTTTGTTAAATCACATTATACTTCGACATCTGGAGTTATAGTAAAAGAGAGCAATGCTGTATATGTTCACTGCAGGTGATGGTTAAGACAATACTATTGGAGGTAATGTGAGGATGGAAGAATTGCCGGCTACGTTTGTAAAAAAAGAAATCCAGAATGTGCATTCAACCTAAACATTGTGCCATCACCCCTCAGAAAAGGAGGTAAAAAGAACTGCCATTAACGAAGAGTACAGGAAATGTGTATGTCTGTCTGAAACTGTAAATGTGACTAATGACTCTGATACCAGCCTAACCATCCAGCATCCAATTTCTGACTGCTAAACAAATAACTTAAGTAAGGCAAAATTACAACACAACAAAACCAGAATATAATGGAGAATTTTAGCACATATATTGAATGCAATACTAAATTAAACGTTATTCCTAAGACATCCATTTTGAAATGTTATGGATAATGCTACTTCAACACATACAGTAAATTTTGCTAGCTAGCAAGAAGTAGTTTTGGTTGTACCCCAAATATTTACAGAACACAGACTGTAAGAAATTGGAAACAGATTTTTAGAAAGAACCCATGAGCAGAACCTTTTCAGAAGTTGATTTCACCGATACTCACTACCACAATTTTAGTGAGTTGTCTCCAAGAATACACATCTGGCCCCTTGAAACTGGGCTAGGCTTTACACCTCACCACTCACCCTAGTCCCTTCTGTCTCTGATCTTTACATCTCAAAATAATTGTTGGTGCTGACACGTTTTTTGCTGCCATTCACGTTCTGCTCTTATGCACTTTCTTTCTGGTCCTTCTCACTGTGATCAGTGTCACTCGCAATCCAACACCTCATGAAAATGGACCTCAAAATAATGCCGGTGATTTAAACAGCAAATGGTGCAATGAAGCAATGGTGACCTTGTCAGTTTCATGCACCTGATGACAAGCCTGTGGGTATAATGGATAAACCATCTGTTATTGAAAAATACCCCCGTTAAGTGTATAAATTTGTTTTGCATGTGTGGAAAATGCCTTATTGAATGCGTTATTGAAAATTGACAGATGGATGGATAGAACATTTAAGTGCAGCATTAGGTGAAGTCATTGTTTCAACTGAAGTTTGTGCAACAGAATTCTTTTTTAAATGTGCATGTGTTGCTAACTTCCAAAGTTAGGATGAGCACATAATGGATAACAGCATCCTTCATATTGCCTCCAGACATTAAAGCATGATTGTAATGGATTTTTTGTTCCCTCTAACCACAAGACAGAATCCAAGTTCTCTGAAATGCTGCTGCCCAGCTGCCTTCCCTCCTTTACACACTGCCAAATTTCAAAGCACTTTGTGATGTTTATGCACATTTGGGCAATCTTTGGCTTTGTCAAAAAACATCAGGCAACCTCAGGAGATCAAGGCTTGGCTAAAAAATGCATCATCTGTAACGTTTTTGTCACGTCAAAGGGCAGCATGTACAGATTTGGAGTTCAAAGAGAACTGTTTGAATAATGTACAATGAACCTGTCTCTGTGTCATTCTGGAAATGAGTGTGCGGGTCAATGTCACTGATGTGTCTATTTGCTATCTGATGGAAACCAATATTATTTCATAGCCACCATCGTTTGGATTTTCCAACATTAACAAATTAGAAATTCTCTGGTGAGATAAAGAACATGAACCAGACAGGCTTTGTACTGGAAAGTCAAAAGGCCCAAAAGAGAAAGAAAGCAAGAGACTCACAGTCAACTCCCACAGCTCCAATAACAGTCTGCTTTCACCCAGAAAGCCATCTGACATTTGCATCCTTGTCAGTCTGACCTATCGGGCAGGAAAAGGCAGAGTTTTATTTGATTTTGGATTTGATTGGCTTTACCCAGTCAGTCAGACTGTAGAGGCCGATGGTGGAGATTAAACTTGTTTCTAAACCAAAGGTCACTGAAGTTTGTCTCTCCTGGAGGTGTGAGTGATGTCATTATCAGATACTATCACCTCTCAGCACCGTGCTTACAGGCTCACTGTGATTTAATGTTAAGCCCACTAGCAACTTACTAAGCAGCTTAGTGGCCATTTGTTTCCTTGAGTCAGTGACAGTTAAGGATAAGCAAAATGAGCAAAGGCAACAGAGTCTTTGTTTGCAATGGCACTTAACCCTGAAAGGATCTGCTGGCAAAAAGTGAAGAAATCATCGCCAGTCTCTATATTTCAAGATTCAGTGCCTGACTTATCCAAATAGCTCTTGATGTATGTACTCTACCAAAAAGAACCTTCAGCTGTGACTCCATGGCTAAAATTTTGCTCTGCTCATTTTTGCAGAGGATGATAGATTAGCGAATTCTTCACCGCTAAAAACATCAACTACGTAGACACTTTGAGACGCACGGACAGATATCAGCTTAATGCACAAAGAGGCTCACGTGGAAAACAGGATGTTCAATAAAGCCAACTAAGTAAACAGCATCCTAAAATGGCAAGTGTAAAAAAGAGAAGGTTCTGAAGTGCAGGGCTCTGGTAGCAGTGAAATCATAGCATGACAGGAGACTTAGTATTATTTTTGCACAGCCTTTTTCTCTTTAAAACTGTTGGTTTGGCAATGTGTGATTTTTGGAAGTGAGAACTGAGAACAAAGAGAACTGAAAAGGCTACACTGTATTAATCAAGGCACGACAAACAATGTATGTTATGAACAGGCCAGCAATTGACAAAGGTTCAAATAAGAAATGACATGAAGCTGCAAAGCCATAACCCCTTTAAATTGATCTCCATGGCACTGGTAGAGGTAAATATAAAACAAGAATAAAATAAAACAAAAATAATCACTATAAAATTAAAGTTTTTCAAAAGTATTAGTGGTGTGCAGGCTCACCAGTGCTGTCTTACCACAATCTGAGAAGAAGAAAAAAAAAAACTAAAAAACACCCAACTCTGACCGAGTAGAAAACCTTTATTATTGGCAAGTGGAGAACATCCACAAAAATACCAGGAACTAACACATTTTTATGACAGTGCCTAAGCCTTTTCCATACCACATTTAAAATTTAAATAGGAAGAAAGAAAAAAAAAAATTAGAACTTTCCCTCACATTCAAATTCTGTCACTCATCCCACTCCACTTCAGCTTGCGGTTATCACTGCTGTGTCACTGTTTTATTCACCTAGATTTAAATTACTGTCAAAACCTATATTCTTGCCACATCCCAAAAACATACATGTTAGGTTTGTCAGTGATGCTGGAATGGCTCTAAAGGGGCAAGTGTGGCAAGTGTGTGCTTGAGCGTGCCCTGAAATTGTGTGGCATTCAGTCTAGGGTTTGTTACTGTCTGGTGCCTGATACCAACAGACTAATTATAGAATAAGATTATTCAGGAAATAGCTTGATGATATTTTTATATATCTACTGTGACAAGTTGATGGCCTGGAAAGGAGATGTATGAGATAGTAGAGACGTCACGCAAGCTCGCAAAAGCAAATGGGCCTGACAAGATCCAAATCATCAAAGAGGTGCCCACAGTGTGGGAAAGCCACCACTAGGTAGATTCGTGCATTGCAGAATCACATGTTTTCTTCTTCATGTTTTCCCAATTCTGTGTGGGGTCGATGTGTTTGATCAACCTTCTCCATACAGCTTGGCCCTGCACCTTCTCCTCAGTCAAACCCTTTTCCTTCAGATTTTCTTTTAATTTATCCATTATATGAGAATGAAAAGACAGTGACAAAGAATTGGGGTACCAGCCTGGTCACCTCGTATAATTGGTTATGAAAAACCAAAGAGAACATGCAGTAATGGCAGTGATGTTTTTATAGATGTGAGTTCACCACAAAACTAACAAAGATCATGGACTTTCAGGTTTTGAGTCCTACTGGCAGGAAGAGGCTGGTCCAGGAGGATGGACACCAGAAGTGATGTCAGAGGTGTTACAGCTCTCAATTATCTAGTCTGCAGAGGGAGGAAGAGAAAAGGCATTAGGACACAGTGCCAACCGCTGGAGCGGTAGGAGAATTATAGTCACTAAAGCTCTTCAGCTGTCCCCTAAGTGCACATGCATGACACCAGCCACCTTCGCTTGCTCTTCTCCTGTACTTCCATTCCTATTATTGCCCATGTATTCATTGTCTCTCCTCATTACATGCCCATACCACTTCAATCTCTCTCCCACTTCTGTTTATAATTGTCCATTATTTCTGTTTCTTTGTTGATATTAAATGTTACAAAAACATAATCACAAAAAAATATATTGCCATAAGCCACCTGCAGGATCAGATGTCCTTCCAATAGTTCAGGTCCAACTTTGGGGCCAAGGGTTGTAATGACAGACAATAAAGAGAGAAGATGGGTGGAAGAAAGGTAAATTTTATTCCATACAACTCCTTTAAAATTATTTCACAGTTCAGGGTGCAAAATGTTTTTCAGTAAAAAATTAACACATACAAAAAGCAATAATATTCTTTCAATAAAAAAGGAAAAAATAAATTTAAAAAATCTCATGCTCTTCCCCAGATTTCAGCTCAGTCCTTTGGTATACAGCTGCCTTAAAAATAAAAAAATCTGAAATATGCTGCTCCACAATATATTTTCAGTAGCAAAAACTGGCTAAAGGGGGCTTCAATACATTCAAATTATGCAGCCAGCACACAACTCATGAGCTCTTCTATGCCAGATTCACCTACCTCTCTTTCTTTCTTTCTTTCTTTCTCTCGCAAGAGTGGTGAGTGGGCAGAGCCCTGTGAGAAAGTGAGAGTGAGAGCGGGAGAGTTTGAAGATTTGTGATTTTACTGTTTGACAGAATTTATATTCTGTTTATCTTTTTATTGGATTGGTTTATTCTGAGGAAGGCCAGAATGGCCTCATCAGGATGGGTCCATTTTCAGAAAGATGATTTTGAAAAACTCACCCGACAGCATGGAGTGAAGCTAATGCCAGAAGCGACCTGTTCTCTGGAAGAATGTGTATTGGCTGTAGGAAATGTAATAGGCTGTGACAATGTTCATTCAGCCTCAAGAATGAGCAGTGCAGTGGCTGTGTTTGTTGCTACAACAGATTTTGTTCATAGATTGGTAGAAAATGGAATTGTTATAAGGGACACTTTAACTCCCGTAATGCCTCTTACAACTCCAGCATAAAAAGATTACCCTGTCTAATGTACCTCCTTGTCTATCTAACGAGACCCTTGAAAGAGAGCTATCTCACTATGGACAGTTAATCTCGCAGATTAAACGTATACCTTTAGGGTGTAAAGCACCCCAGTTGAAACATGTGATGTCTTTTCGGAGGCAAGTTTGAATGATTTTAAAAAATACAGAGGATGAGTTAAATGTAGCGTTGAGGTTCCGAGTGGAAGGTTACGAATATGTTATCTTTGTCACCTCAGAACCGATGAAATTCTTTAAATGTGGCAAAGCTAGTCATGTAGCTAGAGACTGCAAAGATGTTGTTAAGGCTGCAGAATCAGGCAAACAACTGACCCCAGATGTGACCCCTGACTGCTCTGGGGATCAGATAGATATGTCAGAGAAGGCATCTGCATTTAATAACACAGCAGGAAGTAGTGGCGGGATCGCTGTTGCTCAGAACAAACACGCTGCTAGTGATCAGACTGCATTGGTCCAATTGATCAGCGATTCGCTTAATGCCAATCCCAAACTGAATAGGGATAATGGAAATCAGGACCCCCCTGTATCAGAGTCAGGAAATACTGCTAATGAGTCGGGTGTCTTGGAGGTATCGGACTCTGCTAAAGAATCGGTGGTCCCAAGCATATGGAGTGATATGGACATGAAGTGTTTCGACTCTGACAGTAATTTCAAAACTCTAAAGGCTGTTAAAAGACACTGTGGGGCAGATGAGCAAGTTGCTTTTAAAAAAAGAAGTTTTGAAGAGACTGCAGCTGCGGTTGACACGGAAACGTCCTCGGTTTCAGATTGCGGGGAGGACGGGTATTTAACTGATTCCTCTGTTGTGTCAGAAAGTAGTCAGAACACCACAGAAGGATATGGATTCTACAGAATTAGGTAATTTTTGATTGAAACAAAAAGGAAAAGAGTGGATGTACAGAACTTTTTTCCGTTAAATTATTTATTTCCTCCATTAAACAGTTAATGAAGCAAAGATCGGGCACTGAGGTTTTTTCGGACAAGGAGGGGTGCAGGCTTAGAAGTATTTTAAGAAAGTTACGTACCTCTGCTAATTTAGCAACTTGTTAATAATGGCTCAAAATTCTGCACTTTTTATATTACTTAATGGTATTATAGCATTTTTTTTGGTTCCATTATCAATTTTACCAATGTGCGATTTTAAAATTGGGAGTCTTAATGTTGCCGGTTGTAAGAGCCCTCTTTAAGATAGCGAAAGTATCCAACTTCCTGAGAGGGAAGCATTTGAGAGTGGCTTACCTGAAGGAGACGCACAGAGAAAATGCTCTACAAATCGAGTGGCAGAAATTCTGAGGAGGAGATGTTTTTTTTAGTCACGGGTCAACACGGAGCTCTGCTGTTGCCATTGGTATATCCAAACAAGTGTGTCCGACATCAGTGTCTGCCTACGAAGTGATAAGAGGGCAGATGCTTAAAGTAAAGGTTGACTTGGAAAATAGCCGTTTTTTTTATTAACACTTATGCTCCAACAATTGGCAGAGAAAGAGTCCGTTTTTTTAAATGTCTTGAGTGTACTTTATCAGAGTGTGACCCGGATGAATGTGTGTTTCTAGGGGGCAATTTTAACTGCACCCTTAATGATGCACTGGACAGAAATCATGCAGAGCCCCACCCACAATCTGCCAGAGAGCTGAAAGTGCTCATTGAGCGATATGACTTAAAGGATGTGTGGAAGGCTCTGAATGGGGGTGACAGGCAGTACACGTGGGCACGGGTGCAAGGTGGCACTCTTTCACTTGCAAGGCTTGATCGGTTTTATACTTTTAACCATCATCTTAACCGTTTTAATTCATGTGTCATTGTGCCTTTCTGATCATGCAATAGTTACCTGCAATGTTCTTATGTCATCTTTAAAATCAAAAAGCTCTCATTGGCATTTTAGTGAGCTTTTATGTCAGAACTCCAATTTAAAAATTTTTTTTAGGTACTTTTGGACACAGTGGCATGAAAGGATATATCAGTTCTCTTCTCTGGGTCAGTGGTGGGATGTTGGTAAAGTGCAGATTCGCCATTTCTGTCAGCAGTATACTCTGAATGTCACACGGAGTTTGAATGATTCTATGAAAGCACTGGAGGAAGAGATAACAGCACTCCAGCAGGACTTTGACTCCTCTCAGTGAGAACCTGAACATGTTGAAAGTGAGAAAGGCTACCCTCGCACAACTAACTGATTATAAAGTCCAAGGTGATTTGGTTAGAGTGCATTTTCAAGCAGAGTGATTGTGAGTGTGATGCTCCAACCAAGTACTTTTTTGGGCTGGAAAGCAGAATGATTCATTGCTTGCGTGTCCCCTCTGGAAGTGAGATGAGAAGCTTTTCTCAAATTAGGGCATTTGCCGTTGATTTCTATTCTGAACTTTTCTCATCTGAGCTGATGGAACAGGACACTGCTTGTTCGGGTTTTACTAATGGGCTGCCGCAGGTGTCAGAGGAGGAGTTCCCGGCTTTACAGGGAGGGTTTACCCTTGGAGAACTCTCACGGGCAATGGCAAGTTTAAACACCAGGAAAGCTCCAGGTATTGATAAACTTACTGTTGAATTCTACAGTCTGTTTTGGGAGTTCATCGGACCAGACCTACTTCCAGTTCTTCAAGAGTTCTTAGATAAAGGTTTCCTCCCCTTGAGCTGTAGAAGAGCTGTTGTTGCCCTCGTTCCAAAAAAAGGTGATCTCTGTAATATTAAGAACTGGAGGCCAGTAGCCTTGCTTTGTACTGACTATTAATTTTTTTCTAAAGTGTTGGCTACGAGAATGAAGGAGGTGTTGGGGCATGTCATTCACTCTGATCAGAGTTACTGTGTACCAAATAGGTCCATATATGACAACATCTTTTTTATTAGAGATACATGTGAAATCTGCAAACTGTTTGGATTACACGGTGGTCTAATTTCCTTGGACCAGGAGAACGCTTTTGATTGGGTGGAGCACCAATACCTTTAGCAAGTACTAATCTTCCATCACCATTGGAGTGACTTCACTCAAACTAAACACCACAAAACACAACCTCAGTTAACAAAGAAAAAGAAAACACTAACAGAATTTAACTGTTTTACAACTAACTGACCCCAAACTCTAGTAAGACAAACTAAATATTTTAAAATGAACTAGAAATTGAATCATCAAACCTCCTATGAAGATTTTCCCTCGCTCGGACGTGGGTCACCAGGGGCCCCCTCTGGAGCCAGGCCTGGAGGTGGGGCTCGATGGCGAGTGCCTGGTGGCCAGGCCTGCACCCATGGGGCTCAGCCGGGCACAACCCGAAGAGGCAACGTAGGTCCCCCTTCCCATGGGCTCACCACCTATGAGAGGGGCCAAGGAGGTCGGGTGCAGTGTGAGTTGGGTGGTGGCTGAAGGCAGGGACCTTGGCAGTCCGATCTTCAGCTACAGAAGCTGGCTTTTGGGACGTGGAATGTCATCTCGCAGAAGGGGAAAGAGCCTGAGCTAGTGCGCAAAGTCGAGAGATTCTGGCTAGACATATTTGGGCTCACCTCGATGCACAGCTTGGACTCTGGAACCAATCTCCTTAAAAGGGGCAGGACTCTCTACCTCTCTAAAGTTGCCTCCAGTGAGAGGCGCCTTATTGCCCCCCGACTTTGAGCCTGTTCATTGGGGTTTACCCTGGTGGACGAGAGGGTAACCTCCATCCGCCTTCGGGTGGGGGGACAGGTCCTAACTGTTGTTTGTGCGTATGCACCAAACAGCAGTCTGGAGTACCCACCCTTTTTGGAGTCCCTGTAGGGGGTGCTACAGGGCATACCTTCTGGGGACTCCCTCATTCTGCTGGGAGACTTCAATGCTCACGTGGGCAATGACAGTGAGACCTGGAAGGGCGTGATTGGGAAGAATGGCCCCCCCGATCTGAACCTGAGTGGTGTTTTGTTATTGGACTTCTGTGCTCGTCACGGATTGTCCATAACGAACACCATGCTCAAGCATAGGGGTATTCATATGTGCACGTGGCACCAGGACACCCTAGGCCTCAGTTCAATGACCGACTTTATGGTCATGTTGTTGGACTTGCGGCCACATGTCTTGGACACTCGGGTGAAGAGAGGGGCGGAGCTGTCAAGTGATCACCACCTGGTGGTGAGTTGGCTTCGATGGTGGGGGAGGATGCCAGTCGGGCCTGGTAGGTCCAAACATATTGTTAGGGTCTGCTGGGAACATCTGGCAGAGTCCTCTGTCAGAAGTAGCTTCAACTCCCACCGCCAGCAGAACTTCGACCACGTCCCGAGGGAGGTGGGAGACATTGAGTCCGAATGGGCCATGTTCCGTGCCTCTATTGTTGAGGCGGCCGACCGGAGCTGTGGCTGTAAGGTGGTCGGTGCCTGTCGTGGCAGCAATCCTTGAACCCATTGGTGGACACCGGCGGTGAGGGATGCCGTCAAGCTGAAGAAGGAGTGCTACAGGACCCTTTTGTCCTGTGGAACTCTGGAGGCAGCTAATAGGTACCGGAGGGGCCAAGCGGAATGCGGCTTTGGTGGTTGCTGAGGCAAAAACTCGGCCCAAGTGGAGGAGTTCAAGTATCTCGAGGTCTTGTTCACGAGTGAGGTAAGAATGGAGCGTGAGATCGACAGGCGGATCGGTGCGGCGTCCGCAGTGATGCGGGCTCTGCATCAGTCTGTCGTGGTGAAAAAGAAGCTGAGCCGTAAGGCAAAGTTCTCAATTTACCAGTCGATCTATGTTCCTACCCTCACCTATGGTCATGAGCTATGGGTAGTGACCGAAAGAACAAGATTGTGAATACAAGCGGCTGAAATGAGTTTTCTCTGCAGGGTGTCTAGGCTTTCCCTTAAAGATAAGGTGAAAAGCTCAGTCATCCGGGAGGGGCTCAGAGTAGAGCCGCTGCTCCTCCGCATCAAGAGGAGTCAGATAAGGTGGCTCGGGCATCTGATCAGGATGCCTCCTGGATGCCTCCCTGGTGAGGTGTTCCGGGCACGTCCAACCCGGGAGGAGGCCCCCGGGGAAGACTCAAGACACGCTGGAGGGATTATGACTCCCGGCTGGCCTGGGAATGCCTCGGGATTCCCCCAGAAGAGCTAGATGAAGAGGCCGAGGAGAGGGAAGTCTGGGCATCTCTGCTCAAGCTGCTGCCCCTGCGACCTGATCTTGGATAAGCAGAAGAGGATGAATGGATGGATGGATAAAAATTTAATTAACCAATAACAATCTCCCCTGTGCCTGTATTTCTGGGCTCCCACCTGTCTGGACTTGTGTTTGGCCAGGGTGCAGCCTTTACATTACATGCTGGTCTCATTTTGCCCACAGGTGAGGCACATGCTTGACAATGACGATGGAAAAAGGAAAATCATAAAAAATACTTAACACTGCACTTCCTTCTATATACTTTTAAAACTGTGTGTCACAGTCGTTATCACCCGACACGCACTAACACACTCACAGCTCCTTACCTACTTGCCACTCTGTCCATTCATGGTAGCAACCTGTTGAGGCCGTCATACATATCAGTTTGATTATTTCACAGGTTGTGAAAGGGGTGTTGGTGTCGTGAGCAGAAATATTTATTATATTTAAGTAGAGTAGAAACAAAAACTCCCTGTTTCACATCAACTACAATATATTGTTTGTAGACTATATCTCATATCGCTTATTACTGCACTAAACAGTATATCAAAACAGTATGCTAAATAGAAGGTGGTACAACACTCACTACAGAATTTGTGCTTGTCATTAAATTTATTACACAGTCAAGTGGTAATCCATCACATGTTCACAAGCAATAAATACTGCTCTGTAGAAACAGGACTTTATGGGTAACCTGCAGCATACCTTTTAGTTACTAACTGCTTGGTAAGTTAAACAAAGCCATTGTTAAAGTGTTGTTACATGACGTAAGTGACTCATGGAGATGTACTTATAGGCAACCTGTATTTTAATATTTTACTGAGGTTTGAAGTGACCAAGAAGTAGTTATTCGGAAGTACTAATTCAAACAAAAGATTGTGGGACAAGGGTATTGTTATTATTTCCTGCCAAAACAAAGTCCAAAAAGGGAAGCAGCCTCAAATCCACACTAAAAGCTACAGAAAAGGCCTGACCTGCCCTTAACTCATC
Source organism: Polypterus bichir lapradei (assembly GCA_026402145.1). NCBI lineage: Eukaryota > Metazoa > Chordata > Cladistia > Polypteriformes > Polypteridae > Polypterus > Polypterus bichir. The sequence continues at coordinate 106,671,757 of JANRMT010062813.1, read as the reverse complement.
TCAGAGTGCTGGATTTTGTTTCACCCCAGGCAGCCTAAACCCTTCCCAAATGGCAGGTTTCGGTCTGGGCCAGAATGGTAAAAGGCTTTTAAAGCCACAAACATACAAAATGAACAGTGGAAATAGTGTTAAAATCTTTGATCCAAGGATAATGCAAAGGTCCTTTAATATTTATTATAAAGATTCAAAACAGGTTTGAAAAGGTAAAGCAGGAACAAATGGCAAAATAGGTTTTGTCTTTAAAGCAAACAAATCCAAAATGCTACAAAAAAAACAGTAGCCAAAAGAGAAAGAAGGAGAAGCCAAGCAAGCCACATAAATAAAAATATCAACACTGAAAAATCCAGACTGATGCTTATCTTTTTACACAACTGAGGCAGCCCACCCTATCTGTATTGAGAGGTGGTCCCACCTCTCTGGGCTCCATATATAGGAGGCAGGGTAGACAAAGAGAACTAAAACAATTAAATATATTATAATGCAACATTTTAAAAATAATCAATAAGCCATACCTTATTAATCAAATAAAATACATACATAGAAAACCCCAATGAACTAATCAATAATTCATTACATTTATATAGTGCTTTTCTATCTGTTCAAAGTACTTTTCATAGATAATGCAGAACAAGTTCAAACGCCACTGGTTGATGTGTTGGCAGCCATTGTTGCATCAGTATTTTCACCACACATTAATCAACAAACAAACCAACATGGGCCCAGTGTAGGCCCTATTTGGGGAAGAATATTGTCCCTGTGTGGGCATCCAACAATAGCCCAATTGGAATTTGCACATCCATGCACATTGGCCCCAAAACACTGACCCAGTGTGGGCAAACAGACAGGGAGCACAGATTTGGTCATGAGCCTATACTCATGTCTATACTTAACTAGTCCATCCATCCATTTTCTAGACCCAGTAATCCAGGGTGTTGGGGCTCCTGGAGCCCATTCAAGCAAGCAGTGAGCACAGGCAGGAACCTCTCTTGGATAGGACACCAGCCTGTCACAGGGTGAACACACACACGGGCCAATTTAGCACCAACAGGCCATCTAACCTGAGTGATTTTGGACTGTGTGAGGAAACCAACATGGACACGGGGAAAACAAGCAGCGTCCTCTCTTCTCGCACTGTTTTTGACACTTCGAGTGCCCCGTCGGCTACTGGTAGAGTGGAAATCTTTGCGAATGAGTGTAATCGGCGTCATCGAAGCAAGACTCTCTTTGTAAATTCTGTTTCTCGACTACTTACTGTCCCTTAAGGTGAGTTCGGATCACTAAAACCCCGCAACATTCAAGGTTGCTTTTGTGATGAATTCTTTTAACAACATGTAGGGTTACATCTAAGAAGATGTACCGACCTCTTCATGTAAAGTATTGGACTTGGGAATTGTTTGGACTTTCTGCCCGTTAAGCACGGAAGGGCAGCATCCACATTTCTCAGAATAATTTTTCTCTTAAATCACAGGCACATAGTGCAACGTTGTCAGGCAGAAATTTGGCGGATCACATACAAAATGTAATTTCTATACCACAGCGGTTGTGTAGCGCCTTTCACAAGGGATCTGCTACTGAGAGATGATCCAAATACATTTAAGCTGCTGTTAGTGCTACTTACCTGTTGTGCTATAGCGCCTTTAAAATGTACTTTACCCGAAAGCACTCCAGTACTGCTCAATGTATCTTTACTTCCTACATGTTAATGTTTTACTGTTTAATAATTTATATACTACATTTTATTTTTTTCCCTTGCACTCAGTGAGCGAAGCCACTGGGTAATCAGCTAGTATTATATATAATTGTGAGAATTTACAGTATAAGTTATTAATTAATATGTAAAAGAATAAAAATAGACAACACTAATGTGACTTTAAAATATTTATTCTGACAAAACAAAAAATCGCTTTGCATTTATTGATATTAGTCCAGCTTTTTCTGAGTGCAGCCTAGAACATGAAAACATTACCAATAATATATAAAAAAAATTGTGCCATTTTAGCTAATATAACAACAATAGTTTTTGAAGCCACTCAAATTGTTATTTATACTTCGGCAATCAAAATCTAAACCCACCAAAAATACTAATTCATTGCATTATTTACTCTGTGACAACATTAAAGAGTCAGAAGCTATGGTATAGTGACTACATTGGCCAATGTTACCAAAACATCACTAGACCAATGAAGGACTTACTGAACTCTACTGTCAGGAATTCACCCAATACTTTATTAAGAGAACCCTTGAAGCAGCCCCCATATTAGGCCAGTATTTAACTGGGTTTTTCCTACCCATACTGCCCATGGTCTTTCCATAGGAAGCCACTATGCGCATGTTTGCTGGGTAGCTATTAGTTGGTGAAGGAGTTAGAGAATGATCAGGCCTTGGTGGGCAATATAGCCAGGACATCAGGAAATACCCAAATCCATATTAAAGATGCCAAGGGAGCTTTTATGATCACAGAGAGTCATTACCTCAGTTTTATCTCTCATCCGAAGGACAGTCCCAATTTTTACAGCACAATGTCCCCATCATTGCAATGTGACATTGGGATCCACACACAGACCTTAGGGCAGGCACCTCCTGATAGCCTCACCAGCACCTCTTCCAACAGCAATACAAGCTTTTCCTAGATGGCCCCCAATCTAAGTACTGGCTGGGCCAAAACATGTTTAACTTTAGGGGGATTAGATATTCTAAAGTGAAGTGGAGATGGTATGACTGCTGACAATTAATAACATATTATGAAAAATTCTGTTTAAAAATGGCAAAAAGATTAAATAAAAAATAAACTTGATTCTTACTGAGAATGATAGGCAATGTTAAAGACACCAAGGGCTTTTGGGTATTTATGTCTGCACTGGAGCTCCAGGTTGTACAGGGCATTCAGGACGCTCAAGGAAGATTCCTGAACTGGATGTAGTTGTTGAAATTTCATTAGAGATTGCCCAGGGAGGAGATATACAGTAGTGCCACCTCAAGCACTTTGTCCAATTAACTATGAAGTTGGGAAGTGTGCTGGATCAAATGCTGTATTTGTGGAAGGAGAGAAGAAAGGTGAGAGTTAATAGAAAGAATTAAGCTGAAAATGGTAGCTGTTCTGGTGAGTATAATGGTCATGGCATCACTGCAGATGGCACAAGCAACACTTTTCAGCGACAGCATCGGCCACTTGCCTGGACATTCTTGTGTATTTGTGTATTTCGAGCCCAAAAAGGAACAGGTTTCACAGCCAGTTGACTTTTATCTATTGGATATTATGCTTTTACAAGAAGTGTCATTTTTCTCTTTTCCTGAAAATGAGATGGAGCTTTTGAATTCCTCTTTTTTGCCACAAATCATTTGGTGGGTGCATCAAATGGGCAAAAGTGCATTACATGCAGAGGCTCAGCAAATGTTTAATACTAGCTATCAGTTTTTTATTGCATTCCAACACATGCATTACATTGCATGCCAATACTATGATTGTTTGCCAGACAACAATATTGTTAACCACTGAGATAACGAAAAGCACAGTCTTATCAATACACTAGTTTTAAAGTCAAAATGTAGATTGAACAAAAGGACTGAGTTAAAAACAGGAAAAAATTTAACTGATGTTGCTAGGTGAAAATGTTGCAATGTTACAAAATCGCTGCTAAAACATGATGTTCTAGATGCCAGCATAATCTGTTTTTCAGAAGCTTGCAAGAGAAGTATTCTGCTTTCTGAAAGTAAAAAAAAAGTCATTCATATTTTGGGGCGGGCGGTTGTTTCTTGTTGATTTTTGGTACATCCACATGCACTGTACTTATGATTAAAATAAATTCAGAGGTCAGAGTGACTCATCTTTCATCTCTCAAGATAGCAACTGAGAAAGTAAAATTAGAATATAAAAGGGGCTGAACATGGAGGGGACAGTTGATGATGCAACTAAGAGAATCCTTTGGCCACTTTATGTGGATCACTAGCCTTTCCTGTCAAATCCAAGTGAAATTCGGACTTGCTTGTATGCCACAGTCCTTTAAAGGTCAAAAGTGTTAATGGTGACTGACAAGCTCTTCATTCTAGGGTGACATTCGACTTAAGGTTGATGTAAGCAGTTTTGATGGGTCAAAAAATGGCACAGAGAGCTGTCAACCTTTTCAAAGCGTATTAGTGGAGTTATTCTAGTCAGCCTTATTGTGACCTCAGCCACCTCAGAGTGTGAAGACAGCCAATGAGATGCTGTCATGATCTTGTTTGGGTGTAATGGAACAGAGCCTGTGCCAACTTTCACAAGATTTTTTTTTGTACTTTATCTGCTTAGGATGCCCAATGCTCTGCTTCTATCAGTTCTCATGTTTGCATTGTTTCACATTTTTTACACTCTAGCTCTCAGAGGTGATTAAGAGTGTGATCACACCTTGTATTAGACCCTTTCTAACAGCTTCCATTGGAATAGGCACTAAACCTGTTAGAAATTAAAGTTAACATGAAAGTTCTCTTTTTGAACTTTTGTTGAGCTTGGGTAAGCAAAGCACTTGATGGAGGCAGGAGAAGGAAATAAATATCAGAATGCTCATAAAAATGATAAAACTAACTTATCTGATTGTCCATAACTGAAGAACAGTTCCACTTACCAAAGCAAACCAGCCTAAAATAGCACTTCTGGATTCAAAATGCTCCTGTTCCACGTAATTCCTGGCTCCTTCCTTCAAATCTTTGCCTGATTTAATTGTAAAGTGCCAGTTGTTTAGTTACAATATTCTTGCCCTAAGTTCACATTGTATTCTGCTAAGAGTTGAAAAATGGCAGACCAAGAAGAAAAATTAAAAATGGCTCAGAAGATAAAACGAATATTGTCAAAACCAGGAGAACAAGCCCAAGAAACATCTAAACACAGGCAGATATCAAAGTTGAGAAACATTTGTATATTCGTGGCCGACACATCTGAAACCTGAAACACTACAAATAGCACCAGGAGTAGTCAAGCACGGACAGTGAACGCATTGAGTACCGGCTTAAAATTCATTACTCCAATAATGTCACTCAACGTGACCTCTGGCTCCTGTTATCTAGCAACTCACAGTCACTCCCTTATACTGTTCTGTAACAGAAACTTGATGGCTTCACAGTATAATAAAAATAAACAATAATTAATTTACATTATGCTAGGATGCAAATCTAAAACAAAAGTAAGTGAATAATTGAAATCTATATAATCCAACATATGGAAAATGGTTAATGAAACATATGACAAAAATTTACTGATGGTGGGAAAATATCTCCAACCTCAAATTTACATGACATTAACAGCAACACCCATTCACAGCTAAATGCAGCCAGTTCATTTGCATATACTGCACTGTAATTTCCTTAAACCTGTTATTTAGGAGCTTGTCACACTACGGAGGGAAGAAGAGACTCATAGCATACCCTTCATATCACTTCTTAGAGAACTTCCATCTTACCCTACCTGCTATTGTTACACTTGGGCATGAAGGACCAGCACCCAGATGCCATTAACAGTGATCTTATTTTCAAAATAAATTATTAAGAAGACTCCTGACAGATTTCAGTTTTCAAGGTGCTAACGTTTACTAATAGAATGAGAACGTATGGTTTGTTAATTCACATTTCGGCCAGAATTTGGAGTTGGCCACGCAATTCTGCTTGAAAAGCTATAACTGTGACTTAGTCTCTTTACATAGAAGTAATGTTCATTAAACTTCTCAGACATTTTAAGGCAATTCCTGTCTCTTTAATTTCAGTAAATCCAACCAGCGGATGAGATGATGCACTTTAAACCAAAGGACAGCAGGTTTTGTACTTACCTGCTCACTGTATATCCCTGAGCAAATCATTTACACTTTGTGTGTTATATTTAATTAAAATTAAAATTGTAAATAGTGTAATCTTAGTAGGCAATGAACTCAACACTTTAAAGTGCAGTGGATGGAATGTAGATCTTGTAAGTTATCTTGTGCCCTAGACCAAGCTTATCAGTGAGCCAACCAACTGTTCAACAGCTAAACCATGTGGCTCAGTCACCCAACCACACACAAAACTTCCCCCCCCCCCAACTTTGATCTGTGTCCAAGACGAATGAATAATTCGCCTTAATGGTAGCAGGGGCCCTGCTCGTAAGGGCACACAAGCACAACTATAGACTGCTCTGAGTGGCTACCCAGTTTCTAGAAGCAAACAGAACAAGACTCCAGTAAAAACTTTAGTGCACATTTGTCATCTGTCTCTCCTGTCCCTCTGTGCTACCTACAGGTTGTCCGTCCTCTCATTTTCTGAACTTTATCTGTTTTGTTACAAATTTCTTAGTAAACAATGAAGTGCATGTGTTTAAGATTGTGATTTCCACGAAAGGCTTTTAAAAGGAAGTGTTTGATTACAATTAGATTAGCCCATGCCCCAATAAAGTCCGTGATAGAAAACAGGAAGCACTTCCTCACAAGCAACACCTAGAATAAAAAATCAGTCAGAAGTGAAATGCATTGTCTGTTGTCTTTCAAAATAAATAGTATCAAAGGCTAATGTCATTCCAAGGCCATTGAGTTACTGTACGGGGAAAGACAAAAACCAACAAGGTAGGGAGGTGGCAGGCCATGAACACATAACTCTCCGAAATCAAAAAAGCAGTCAGTGGGCACGCTCCAGTCTGAGCAGACTATGGGAGAACAGCCTCAAGCAGTTGGCCTATCTAAACTAACACCATGGGATAGTTGCTATGAGTGGTTTCAAGAAGTAAACCCACAAATGAAAGGATTTATAGTGCTCTTGCAATTTCCCCAAATGCTGTGGACCAGTGGGCACAACCAGAGATGGTGATGTATTGCTGCCAATAACATGCCAGCAACGTAGCACTTGTCAATGTTGCCTGATCTCTCAAGAGAAAATTAGGTCATGGTGGCGAGCACGTCAATCTGATATTATTTGGGTTTCTGTTGGTACAGGACATTCGTTTTCAACTAATCAGCTTTAAAATGAGTCTCTGACATCATAAAGCAAGGACTGTATACATGAAGACACTTGGTTTAAAAAAATCTGCTTTGGAATTTAAATGATGGCTGATTTTTTTTTCTCTAACTTCAGAGGATCTTGCACATGATTTCTTGAATGACAAATGAAGGGTTTTTTTCCTTCAAATACTTCATTTTGCATGGCTTTTATGTTTCTACTTCTTTATGATGTCAAAGAATAATTTAAACCTAATTGGCTGAAAGTAAAAAAACTACCCTTTGAACAATAAAAGCGGTGCAGTTCCAATATGGAGAGCTTTCAAGAGTTTATTAATAATTGTGCCCACCTAGATGAGCAGTATCCTACCGTTTTCAAAAATAAGAAACAGGAATCCTGGAGGATGCCTGAGAGACTCAGCCTTTTAAGTGTTATTGAGGGTCCATAAGCTCTAGATTAATGTCCCTTTAGTCAAAGATGGCTGTCTTGACTCTGATGGAGAATCCAGGTATTGATAACTCTGCTAGAATTTCATTCCCACTGTCATCCTGCACTGTAGCATCAGGCTACTATCCGTAATTTGCTTTGTCATAGAAACAAGGCAACGCTGTTTTCAGTGTATGATGATCCGAATAAACTCAAGTACATTGTTTTACCTCCTACCTTCCTTTCCTCTCTTGATGTCTGCATGTTTTATTTTTATAACTGACTCTTCTCTACCTGACAGTCTGACGTTAGCTCTGCTGTGCTGCCTAGCAATTCTTGACATTTTTATAGAAGTCTGGCAGCATGGTGGTGCAGTGCTTAGTGAGGCTGCCACACAATTTAGGCAGCTTTGACTTGAATCTTTGATACTGTGTGTGTGTGTGTGTGTGTGTGTATGCGCATGTTTGTGTGTTACTCCGGTGCCTCCAGTTTTGTAACCGCATGCTAGAGATGTGCAGGTAATGGATAAATGGAGCCACTGTATTGATGTGAATGAGTGTAAAGAAGCATCTAAGTGGGCCCTGCTGTCCAGGGTTAGTCAGTGTCTTGTAACCAGTGCTGCCCACAAAAGGCACCCCCAGCTCCATTCTGGAATAAGCAAATTAGAAAATGGATGAATGAACAGTTGCAGTCCCACATGTCTTGTGATTTATCTTTTCTTTTTGAGTTATCTTGTGCTTTTTCATCTTTTAATTATTCTTTTAGACTCATATTTTATTCTTCTATGATAGACACCAACAAGGATTTATTGAAGTGCTTTCCTGATGTGGAGGTTTCAGATTCATTTATCCTTGGCTGCATTCACTCACTCATATATTACACATCAGAAGCTTGCAGGCCTCACAAATCAGCACCCATGGAGACTTAGCCAATCATGCAAAGAAAGGTGATGAAATCTTGTCATTTTTTTATGTGTTGTTGTCTGTCTGTGTGGTGTCTTTTTGTTTGGATTTTGTTAAATAGGTAGCTCTGAATGGCACTACAGTAATTTAAACCAATCATTAATTCATTCGTTTGTAACCTGCTTACATTGTGGCGAACATCCATGAGTACTGGGCATAACAAACCCTGGATTTTTTTTCCAGTCTATCTTAGGATACACTCCTGCACATTCACACAAACTCTCACACAGGGATAATTTAGAGTTTCCAATAAATTCAGTATGCGTGACTTTGGAATCTGAAAAAAAAAAATCCATAGAAAAACACAAGCAGACACAGTGAGAATGTATGCCTGGAAAATTGAGACAGCATAGCCAGATGCTGCAGCATTGAGTGGACTACAGATTTGAGTTGTTGATGCAATGAGTGGTGTAGAGGTTAAGGCTTTGGACTGCAAAGCCTCAGGTTGTGGGTTCAAATCCTGCTACTGACACCGTGTGTGACCCCAAGCATGTCACTTGACCTGCCTGAGATCCAAAAAAAAAGTAACCAATTGTATCATAAACATAGCAAGTCACCTTAGATAAAGGTGTCAGTAAATGTAATACTATTCTTTGAGTAGGATCGTTTCTCATAATGTTGAGTCCTATTTTGCTGTCACTATATTTTTATTTATTTTATTCTTCTTAAATCACATTATTCAGTCCATGGTGAGAGATAAAATTGTCATATAATCCCATGGCATACATCTGTGTATTCCATTTCAGTCTTCCTGAGACCAAGACTCTATACTAGCAGCGTCAGGTGCAAGAATGGAACCAATCCAAGATGGGGCACCAGTCCACTATAATATCCATTCACTCACACCAGCGTTTCTCAACCTTTAAGTATTTGCAACCCGAGTTTTCATAACAGTTTTAATAGCGCCCCCCTAACATTTTTTTGAAATGTAGATGCAAATTTTATTAAACAGTAGAGTCTCGCTTATCCGATATAAACGGGCCGGCAGAATGTCAGATAAGCGAAAATGTTGGATAATGGCAGGTGTTAAGAAAAAGCCTATTAAATGTCAAACTATGTTATAATTTTACAGATTATGAACCTAATAATCATGTTTTACAACAAAACAACAGAATAAATTAACAAAAAATAAACTTACAGTTACAGAATTGTGTGAAGTTAAATACAGTATGTACTGTACTTAAAAAGTTCAGTCCTGTGATGATTTAAAGACATTTTTGATCATAGTTTGCTTTCCTGACGAGTGCCGTTTCTTCGCTGTCAAGTCTCGCCATCTTTGCAGCATCATTATGTCGATTCCTGCAGCTTCTTATTGTTGCTCAATGTAATTAATTGCAGTTTCTACAGCCTTAACTCCGTCACTCATATAGTCAACATCAGTACGAGCGTATACTGTTTACTACAGCATTGTGACACTGTGTGTGTGTGTGTTTGTGCTGTGAGGTGTGAGTCCCCATCTTGCACCCGAAAACACGAAGCTGAGTCTCAGTACTTTAGCAACACCAGCTTTATTAAGCTTGAAACAGCAACAGCATAGTTATTTATTGTAGCGGGATCTGCCATTCTCCTATACACAGACACAGCAGTCAGGCAGGGTCAGGGGAAAGTAATACTGTGCCCTGTGCATTTATAATGTTCCTTGTTCCTTGTATCACCCATCGACGGCAGGCGCTTATAGCATGTCCGCGATCTGTTCGGATTCGCTTTTATGGTGAACTGCTACAGCGCTGGAAGACTGCAATTGCTTTGGGACACTCTTCCGTGTGTCGTCCCATTGGGTGGAAACTCAAAAGAGTTTAGAAACTCACTCACACCAGCCATGATTCTTTTCAAAGGTAAAGTGCAGGTTAATTTACTTTATGTATTTTTACTTTATATTTTGTATTAATCATTTTTATATGAATAGTTTAGGGTTGTGGAATGAATTATCTGAGTTTCCATTATTTCTTATGGGGAAGTTCACATTGATATACGAGTGGTTTGGACTGCGAGCACGTTTCCGGAACGAATTATGCTCGCAAACCGAGGTTCCACTGTAATTAGCTGCGGTAGAGTCGGGAGCAACAAAAAATAGACTACGCTCACGCTCGCAACATACAGTTCTTGTTGCCGATTGACGTTTTTTTTTTTTTTTTTTTTTTTGCGGTGGGACGTTGGATAATACGGAATGTTGGATAAGCGAAGGTAGGATAAGCAAGACTCTACTGTACCTATTTAACTTTTATCGACATTAATCTAACTCTATATTTTGTGGTCTATGGCCGGCTTGTCATCACGGCCAATACCCCCAGGCCGCCAGATGGAGCTTTCACTGCAGCATGGAGGTGCCCCGGATGCCAGCAGGGAATCATGGACTATGGAGTTTTCCCTTACAAACCTGCTGGATACCCTAGGGGCCAATAGAGGATGCTCCAGGGAGGCATAGAGAGTCATTTGTGCCCTATAACCCAGAAGTGCGTCATAGGCAGAGCGACAACAGAAGTGACGTGCTTCCGGGATGAAGAAAGGGACTTTTTATCTGACCCGGAAGTGATAAGGATCACACAAACTGGAGATTGGAACACTTCCGGGTCAGGGACTTTAAAAGGAATGTGATAGCTCCCAGACGGCAAGCTGAGCTGGGTGGAAGGAGGGCAACACGTCTGGGAGTGGTGGATTGTTTATTGTGATTGTTTTGAGTATATTAATGAGTATTGTGGAGGAGAGGGTGCTTTGTGCACTATGCTGTGCTAATAAAGTCAGCATTTGGACTTTTATCTGGTGTCTGGCGTATTGGACAGGGGTTCAAGGGAGAGATAGCACCCCCTAGCTGTCACAATTTATTGTTCTAGTATCAGAATGTAGTTTAAGTTCATTTGTTTTTGTTTCAACAGATGTTTTTTTCATATTTTTGATTCTTGTTTTCTTTTTTTCACATCTTTGCGTACCCCTTTTTGTTACTTCGCGCCCCCCTAGGGGGGCCTGCTCCCAAGGCTGAGAACCACTAACTCACACACATCCACACTCATTCTTATTAGGGTGATTCAGAGATGCAAATCTATTTGACATGCATGTCTGAGGGATGTGGTGAGAAAGCAATTATGGCTCCAGACAGTGGGGATATGTTCCATGATGGTCCTTGCAGTGGAATTTTTGTAAATAATCTTGTCTGTTTCATTGTGTCACACCATTGTGTCACTAATAAGCTGAAGACATCCAAGTAAGAATATCATCGTATTCCCACTAGGAAGTTCTCACATTTTATTATTACACAACTTTGAATCACAGTGGAGTTAATTTGTTTTGTTTTTTTGATCCTGATATACAGAAAAAGACTTGTCAGTGAGCTTAAGGGCATGTTATAGGGTTTTGATTCTGCCTAGAAGGTTTACAGGGAAGGATTTTGATGTGACACCCCATGCAATGCAATTTCCCCTTCTCCTAGAGTGGAGGAGGTCTTGCCATCACTTCCTGTTTCTCAACTCCAACTCCTCCCTTTCCGCCTTCTCCACTGTAAATACCACCAACAACACAACGTCTTTTGTGACTTGAGCGGAGCTCTCTGAGATAGAAATCTAAAACGTAGCCTAATGAGGCACCACACCACTAGTGACTGCATTTTTTTTCTATTTTTTGTTTCTCATTCAACACTGGACATTAAACAAGGTTATCTGTGGTACCCCACAGATCTTTATTTTATCTTTATCTGGATATCTGTGCTGTATTTTTACAATAAACATAGTAAGAATGTGTCAACTGCACACTGACAGTGATTGAAATGGGATTTAAGTCTATTGTTACAGAGCTGTGAAGCTGCAGCTCTAACCACTGTGCCACATTCTGTCATTATAGTTAGCCTGAAAATATGTGATTCTCAATGGCCTTTACAGAAATGCAGCTGTGGATTTGCTAAAAATGCTCATGACATGGGAACTTACTTCCTGGGTGAGAATGTGCCGCCTAGAACTGAATGTCTTGTTGATTGCTTGTTCTTTATTTCTTTTTGTTGTGCTGGCAGACTTGAGTTGTTAATAATCTCACAGTGAATGCCTCTGCTGTTTGTTCAGGGTTCACATATTGCTTGGCCTTATTGAATCACAGAAAGAGAGAGAGAGTGAAAATCCTTCTTAATGTACCAACTTACAAGAAGCAAGTTCAAATTAAGTGATTTAGAGGTGAAGTTAAGGCGATATACTCTCAGAGGATGTTTGTACAGTTTTACTTGTCTGGCCTGGATGGCCTTTAAGAAGAAGTCATCCTATTGCAGTAAGCTCATATTTTGAACAGCTTGGCATTTATTGTTGCATAAAGTTGTGATGTGGCTGGATGTGGGTGGTGCTGGCATGGTGGATAACCCATTGCCTCATTATTTCATGTACCAATGCTTGACTGGACACACTATTTGTGTGAAGTTCCACATGCACATCAGCTTTCTTCAACAACTTAAGACATGAAAATGTCTGGTTAGCTGGCATCTCTGCATTGGCCCTTGTGAGCCACTAAAGGAGAAATCAGTTGACTGTTAATATACTGACATGCTTGCTGGAGGGAAGAACTGCAGCTCATCAGCAGAATGCACTGCAGTAATGGGTGGTCGTGTTTCCTCTGCTGACACAATTAAAATGTTTATCTGCTGGAAGACCAAGTAAAGAAAGGGCTTAGATTCTGTACAAATTCAAAGTATTTCAAAGTTAGCTTGTTTTATTAAAATATTAGATTCAAAATCTGGCACAATACACTGTGTGTAAAGTTACAATTTCTAATTATGAAATAGGTGTTCATATTATCAGGTTCCTTGCCTAGGGCTGTTTTGAAGGTTAAACCTACAAGGAATATTATCAGGAAAAATGATGATTACTTATTCAAATATTTAATATTTAAATATGATAATGGCTCTAGTACATGACAGGCCACACGAACACCCAAGAACAATGCAGTGAACATTGAGCCAGTCTACTTCATGTACTAAGTGGACTTTCTCAGAAACATCACACTATGAAAAGAAACAAAGCAGAAAGCATCACTGCACTTAGAGAGCTTCTATAAACCACAAAGATACTTGAAGGAAGAAGTGTTCTCATTGCGTGCTAGAGGTTAGCAGTGCCAAAGTTAAAAGCAATTAAAAAAAGTAAAAAAAGTTGGTTCACCTACTTAATTTGATGATTTACAGCAAGTCTTTCTTGTCCCAGCTCTGTTAGAAATTTCCTTTATTGAAGAACAATGACTTTCTCTAGAATTTGTCTTGCAGTATGCATGTATCCCTTCCTTTCACCATGCCTTTAATACTTTAGCCTTGCGTTTGATTATATTTCTCTTTTCAAGGATAATTGTATTATAGATAGTTTGTGAAACATTTTGAGGTGATATAATTACTATTAATGTGCCAGCCTCCAACTATGTAGATGTTTGCACTTTAGATGTCCTCACTTAAGTTCATTCTAAATTACTTTGCTACTCAGAGAATGAGCACCTCTGGCATGACACTGAGAGATGGAGATACCATCTCTTTACTTTTATTTAAGCTAACTGAAATCATACATGTAATCCTCCATCCATGCACATTTTTTCTAATGTGTTTTTTAATACGAAATGGGGGACACCACAAAGGAAATCAACATTGGAAAGTCTACTCGTCCATGACAGGTTCCACTTTTGTTTACATGTACACTGTCTCAGGGAAACACAATTGCACAAACTGAACGCTGGTCCTCAAGAAATTGTCAGAACAGAATATGACTGCCTGTTTCTCTCTTATAAAAATTGGGACACAGTAAGTATTTATGTGAATGAATATGTATTGTAGTGATAAGTGAGTGATTCATAATTATGTATTTTACAAACACCTCTATCCAAAATGTCTTAAAAATCAATGCACGGTATATAAAGCAAAAAACAAACTATAGATAATACACTTTGTTAAAGAATATTAAATCTCCTGTAACAGTTAGTCTCAAGGCTAGCAGTGTCTATAAATGATAATCTGGGGCCTCATGTATAAACAGTGCGTACGCACAAAAATGTTGTGTAAGAACGTTTCAACGTTTAAATCGTGATGTATAAAACCTAAACTTGGCATAAAGCCACACACATCTCCACGGTACTTCATACCCTGTCATAAGCAGTTTTACAGACTGGCAGCACCCAACATCAAAGCAGTGCTACTGTTCCTGTGTGGTTACCTTTTCTTTTTTAGATTCACATCCCTGACGCTGCTTTATAAATACACTGAAATTAACCACATATTGTTTATTGTTTATTTAATGCATCTGATTGTAATTAACCTGTAATAATATAATGGTCCACAGAATGGTCAAACTATTCCAAATACCATAGCTGCTTTAGTGCTATTACTCTCACTGCCCCTTCTTCTTCTTCTTCTTTCAGCTGCTCCCGTTTAGGGTTGCCACATCGGATCATCTTTTTCCATATTACTCTCACTGCACCACTCGGAGCAGCTGATTGGAAAGAGAATTATCGGGATACAGCATCAAGCACACGCTGCCTCAGTCATGCTGTCTATTGAACTGCTCTCATACGGCAAACGCTTCAGAGCCCTTCCTCGCGGTTCAGGAACAGTTTCATCCCAAGAACTCTAAACACACTCAATCAGTCCATCAATTGCTCCTTGTAGACCTTTTTGTACTTATAAGTACAATTACCTCACTGTAAACTTGCACTACAGTTATAATATTGCACAACCTAAGCCATTTTATAAAGCGCGTATTTACATATGATGACAATATTATTTTTAAGATGAAATGCAGCAAAATATGTTTATTATATTATACAGATAAAACTTTGACTTCATTTAAATAATCTATATTGTTAATAATTAAACATGTGAGGACACATTGCCGCAGCGCTAGCAAGCTGCTGGAGCTCTGTTCATGGGTTGTTCCTGCCTCCCGCTGTATTCTTGCTGGTCCTTACGCGACACTGGAAGGATAGATGGATAGAATAATTAAACACGTACTACGAAGATATTGTCCTTAAAAGTTTTTAAAAATCGGCATTCTAAACTTACAGATGGCTTAACATCTATTACAGAGCTGATTGTGTGGCAATTGGGTATTTAGAGAAAGAAAAGTAAGGACAGGAGAGAGAGAGAGAGACACACACACAGACACACACACACACACGCACAGAGAGGTCGGGAAGCATAAGGCCGAGAAGGCAGTTAAAGAATGCACCAGGCTTGTTTTTAAAGAGACATTGTTTTAACCTCGTTGTATGAATGAAGACTAATGAAGACTTTTTTCTATTTGATTTTAACCTCCACTTCACTTCTGTTTACAGTGATCGGTTCGTAGTGTGCATTGTTGCAATGTTACTTTTCTTGGTGGTTTATTAAATTACGGATTTTTCAAAAGTTCATTTTTTTCCCTGTGCTTAAAACTCATTAAAAAAAAGTGTTTACAGCGAGTGGTTCGTAAGGCTATAGCGCAAACTCTTGCAGTGTTAGTTTTCTCTGTTGTTCAAGGTTTTTTCAGTTTTATTCAATGTTTTTACATTTAGTTTACTATTACGCTGTGCATTCTATAGTGTAATTAACTATATTTGTGCTTAAAAATCTTTTAAAAAAGTATATTTACGTACAGTTCGTACGGTATGGAACGGATTAATTGTATTTACATACAATCCTATGGGGGAAATTACTTCGGTTCACGACCAAATCGGGTTACGACCAGAGTTTTGGAACGAATTATGGTTGTGAATCGAGGTTCCACTGTAAATTAAACAATTTTAAGATGAAGTTTATGATGTTCTACTTTAAAGGCAAAATAAACTCAGTGATTAAAGTGGAAATTTCGAGATTAAATTTGACATTTTGTGCTTTTTTCCAAATGTGTGCCTTTTTTTTTTTCTATGTACCCTAATAAGCTTTCATATGACATTCAGGCGGTGGGCTACGACTCGCCTTTTGACGGCAACTTTGATATCTGACAACTTCTTTTCATTTCGGGCACTGTGCGACGTTGTGAACTTAATCTTTCGAGTTTCTCCAACACTTTATGTCACTCGAACAACTTCCTTTTGTTGTTTATACCACTGTTTAAACCAACAAATAGTATGTTTTTCCTTGCCTCCACTTGGTATTCGCTGAAATTCTATTTTCCCCCATGCTTTTGCCATTGCCTTTTCATATAACACTGAGCTTAAGGGCTATTTATAGTGATTTGCATATTCAAAGAGGTGTAATTCTGTGAGAAGTTGGGGTGGGGCAGCAGGCGCATGCACATGCATTAATTTTCACGCTGACCGGGATTTATGTAGCGGAAGAATGTGGAAGCTGGCATTCACACAGATTTATGCATCTGGATTTTTTTGTGCGTAAGTACATTTATGCTTTTGTGCTTACATCATGTTATAGTTATGCATGAGGCCCCTGGTCATGCTGTAATAACACAAAATGGTTAAAACAGAGGTGAATAAGCCTCAAGCTAAAATGAGGAAGCCTGATGAAGACCTGATGAGGAATTCACTGGTCAGTCTCAAAAACAAGCCTCACCCCAGGCAGCCAGATCCCAAACTCAAGAGGCAGGGTTTCAGGCCTTCAGGGGCCCAAAATGGGGCGCTGGCTTTAAAAGTTTCAAAAATACTTTTAAATATCCCAGAAACACAAAAATGTTTAAGGGAGAGGGAAGCTGTAAAAAAAAAAAAAAAAACTCTGGCTCGCATAGGTCTAAAATAAAACAGTGTTTTTTGCATTAAAAGAATTTAATAAAGAAATAAGGAAAGAACAAAAGCAGCAAAACAAGGCCAAAATGAGAAAATCCTTAAAAGGCAATCCAAAGCAAGCAAGGCCAAATTCACTATTTGGCACTTAGGATCCAAAACAGAAACAATACATGTTATGAACTAGAGAGCTCCAAAGCATACATTCCAAAAATTACTCATAATGTCCACTAGTGGAGGAATCATCAAACCCAGGCTAGTCAGAAAAAGGGCAATGAAGAATCTTTCTAAATAAAAACAGTTATCATTAAAAAAAAAGGCTATATTTAACAAGAATCTCTGAAGAGCACAAAAAACATCTAACGGCAATGCCTTCAAAATAGGCAACCTAACTAGCAAATCACAGTCCCAATTTGAAATCTCAGAGGTAGATTAAAAAAACAGAGCAAAAGGATAAAATAAGCAAAGAAAATCAGAAATTATTACGATAACAAAATAATAAAATAAACAAAAAACGCTGACAGAAAGGTACGAAGCGTTTTAAGGTGGGATGGATCTACGAGTTTTTTTGTAGGCTCTGGTAATTCTAGTGTTAAAAAAAAATCTTCCCTGCACTAGCATTTTACACTGGAATTAATGGGGCAGGAAGCACCACTAGAAAACAAAAAGCCTTAAAACTTACCAAATATATCCATTTTCCAAGCCAGGACAGGAGTATTGATCTGCATCTTGTGATTATACACATTTTAAAATAGTTTATACATGTAATTTTTGAACATAAAAACACCAATTTTATGAGATTAAGCCATTTTAAAAGACAACTAGCTGTGCGTGAAACATCAGCAATTGTAATCTTCAATTAGTGTTTTCTTCTCAAATGACAAAATCACAATAAACTGTTTGTGCCCCATGGTTGGTTTTGTTTTGATATACATGCGTATTTTTTTGACAACTCAATGAAAAAAATGTAACCTTACCTTGAGATAAATAGTACCAGGAATATGCAATAAAATAATTATTTTCAGATCCGTTTTGTTGTCACAAACATGTGTCGGAAACATGGAAGACATGTTTTCTTTTATTGAAACTCAAAGACAACGTATTCGGTAAGTATTTTCTGGTGGTGCTTCCTGCCTCACTACCTCCATTGTAAAGTGTCAGTGCGGGAAAGCTATTTTTTAAATTTTATAGAAAATGCTGGACTTTGGTTCGCAATTTTACATGGCAAATACATCTATACTATGTTTGTGAAGAAATAACTTCAAATTGAAAAATACTGAACTTATCATTTAAGGAACATCATGCACTTTAAAAAGCTCTGTCACACACATGTGCATGGGAAACAGCTAAAGGGCCTTATCTATACTAATAAAAGGCAAAGCCCTCACTCACTGACTCACTCACTCATCACTAATTCTCCAACTTCCCGTGTAGGTAGAAGGCTGAAATTTGGCAGGCTTATTCCTTACAGCTCACTTACAAAAGTTAAGCAGGTTTCGAAATTCTACGCGTAATGGTCATAACTGGAAGCTGTTTTTCTCCATTTACTGTAATGGAGATGAGCTCGAAAGCTGTGGGGGCGGAGTTTCGTGTGACATCATCACGCCTGCCACGTAATCACGCAGTACGTAGAAAACCAGGAAGAGCTCCAAAAAGCGCTGAAGAAAACATGCATTATATAATTGAAAAGGCAGCGAAACAATAAGAAGCGAGCAAGTGACATATACAACCATATTCATGAGTGCTGCTACTACGGAAACAAAGCACGATGTAAACCTAAACTTTAAATTAAGTTCATAGACAGGCTGCCGCTGGCGTTTGTAATTAATGCCTGCCCATATAAGGCCGTCCGTCAGCGGCAATCCAATAGAAACACTGCTGCTAAAAATTCACGGGTGAAGGACTGTGCTTATGCAGAGGAAGATGAGATGGTCAGGGTGGTGTTTGGCACAAACTCAGCGAAACTGCGAGAGAAAGTTTTAAGTGCCGGGACTTCGGTAGCATTAGATACAGCCATGGACATAGCACGACATGGCAGCAGCACAGCTGGGAAACTTCGATGCATGTACACCGAGCAGCTCACGTGAACTGACGCAGTGCACAGACAAAAAGCAACAGTTCCAAAGAGTGCTGAACAAAAACCGAATTACACAATTGAAAAGGCAGCAAAAAATATGAAGCATCTGATACATACAAGCATATTCATAAGTGCAGCTACTGTGGAAACAAAGCACACGGTGGAAAAAGTCAATGTCCCGCTAAAGGAAGACAGTGTAAAAAAAAACCCGTGCATGCAGTGTGTCACATCTCAGATAAAGAGGAAGACAAGCTGTTTATTGATGCAGTAAGAAACGAATTGATGAATGAAACCTGTTATCTTTACAACGATTGACAAACACGGAATGTAACTTGAACACAACACATCCTACAAATACGAACCTGATTGAAAGAAATAATGATAATCAAATCCTTGATGACAGCAACACTCA
>JANRMT010062813.1:106610221-106642298 GCA_026402145.1 Polypterus bichir lapradei | reverse complement strand
CCGCCATATTAAACTTTTAACGGAAACCGA
The DNA here is from genome assembly GCA_026402145.1 of Polypterus bichir lapradei. NCBI lineage: Eukaryota > Metazoa > Chordata > Cladistia > Polypteriformes > Polypteridae > Polypterus > Polypterus bichir. The sequence continues at coordinate 106,642,268 of JANRMT010062813.1, read as the reverse complement.
TGTACGTACTTATTTCGTTGGTATGACACCACTGTTGGCCGCCATATTGAACTTTCCAACGTCACTAATTCTCAAACTTCCCGTGCAGGAAGAAGGTGGAAATTTGGCAGGCTCATTCCTTACAGCTTACTTACAAAAGTTTAGCAGGTTTCATTTAGAAATTCTACGCGTAACGGTCATAACGGTCAACAACGTCCGCCATGTTGAACTGTCTTATTTACGGCCCCATCTTCACGAAATTTGGTAGGTGGCTTCCCTGAGCTAACCGAAACCAATGTACGTACTTATTTCGGTGGTATGATGCCACTGTCGGCCGCCATATTGAACTTTTCAACAGTCTTTGTTACTTATGGGCCCATCTTCAAGAAATTTGGTACATGGGTTCCCAACACTAACTAAATCCTACTTACGTACATATATACGTCCATAGCCTGCAGCTCAGTCACTGTGTGAGGTGGCGTTGGGTCCTCCATCCCAACGCCTCCCACGTTGTTGGCTGCCTGCCTATATAAGACCGTCCGTCGCTCCGGTCTCTACATTCCCTTCATTGCTTCGCCACGGGATTCACGTCTCCCTACTGATAACTACAACCTTTTTGTTTAATCCACGGCTTCTCTGCTGTTTTATTGTTTGTTTATTACAATTATAGTTATTGTATAGGTATTTTAGACTTACTTTACATTGCTCAGGTACCCATTTCCTTTATCATTCCAACCCCCATTACCATGTCTATCGAGGTGATCACTATCGATAAAAGAACTGTCACTTACTGAGTGGTTTCCATACCCGGAGATGGCACCTACCTTTTCCATTGTCTTTGTTACATATTGCATGGCCATATCAGGCTCACTCTTGATATCTGGAGGAACATTGTGTCTTATGTATTGAATGACTGGGACAGGTTCAAGGTGTGGACTGATGACGGTACAGGAGATAATTATACTACACAGGAGCACTATAAGAGTGAAATGCTTAAGCCCTTCACCTATGGTTCTGCATGTGAGTTGATGGCTGCCGCTGAATTGTTCGGTTGTCGCTTTCAAGTGTACCGAAATGGCCAAATATTTTACACCTTTCAACAACCGCCAATGCCTCTTAAACATCTTAGATTCACAGGTGACGATTTCAGTAGTGGACACTTTGATGTTTATGAGTGTTTAAACTCTCAAAAGGTGGATGTGATTTTATCGATGAAACCGGTTGTGTGCTTACAATGCTTGACAGATGCCGAATGTCACTTCAACACAACAAATCCTGCAAATACTATCGTAATTAAAACAAACCATGAAACTCAAACCGATTATGACAGCAGCAATCCAAGCTGTGAGATTTGAGACAAGATTACTGTTCACATGGCCAACTGTAAGTTACATGCTCAAGAGTAAGCTCAGCACACAGCTTGGTCATATTACAACCGGAGGGCCGAACTGACAACATGGTATACAAAGAGATCCTTAACAAATAATTATTGGCATATTTTCCCTCAGTTTAAAAAGGTTAAATTTTCTTCTTAATAAAAATTTTAAGGCAGTACTTCGCCGCTGCGAAGCGCGGGTATTTTGCTAGTATATATATATATATGTGACAGCAACATACATGAGAGTTACATGAGAGAAGTAGAATTCAAAAATGTGTTAAAAAACAAGAATTGGAGCACTAAACACTAGCAATAATAAGGCCCAAGGGGTGTGGGGGGGGTCAAAAATGGATGCTCTTTCAAAGACACCGTGTATGTAATAAAAGAGCAATGTGACCATCCAAGGAAACCTTCTTATCTTCTCTACCCTAATATCATGTGACTGCTACATAATTAGTGCTGCACAGCAACAGACACAGAACGGCAAAACAACACGCTGGGGCCGGAGACTCATGACATACAGTATGTTTCAAATATTTTTTATGTAATTCATTTAGGACAATCCACATCTCATACTTATGGGGCATCTTTGGAATGCTTCAAGATTTGCTCTGAACTATGAAAACTCTTATTATATGAGACTCATTGACATCTCAGTTATAGCACACCTGGATTCCTTGATGCTTTTCTTGTATGAATATTTTTCCCTTTCATCTTAGGGACCTTGATGGCTTTGACTTTGCTGCTAGACCCCTGTTGGGAAGGGATGTTTGGGGTGTGGTGCTGTGTGTGGGTTACATTTCTTTTTCCTTTTCAACAGCCTGTTTTGTGTGGTGTTGCTTTTATCATTCAATAAAAAAATGAATCATATAAAAAGAGTTGTGAGTGAAAGGCAATTGTTGCGTATGGGCCTTTGCCAGAGACCTAAATCCTTTTGGCTGACACCAGCTGAGAGAGGAGTTCTCGTGTTAAAGAAGCTGACATGTGATGCAATGGAATGGCCAATTCTTTGAACAAATTTGTTGGAAATTATGAAGAAATAGTAAAATGCCTAGATTCACTTTCCATTTTCAGTTTTATTATAACTTTGGATTGGAAAATCAAGGTAATGAACTATATTTTTCAAAGGCAACCAGGGGATGGTTTTTAGATATCAAGGGATCATCACACTCCTTAGCCTTCATGGATGGGACAATGTTTCTAACCAGTTGTCAAAGTTCCATCCTGCCATTTAACCGTAGGACAACTTCTTTGTCCGTGCATGGTATTTGAGAGTTCATAAAATTGAACTAGGCCATGTTTTCTTACATATGTATTTTAGATCTTGTTTCTTCCACAAACTCAGAGCTGTCTTCAGGACCTATTGCAGCTCATTCATTAGATAGTGTCTTTCATAATTATTACTGTTAACAGAAGATGTGCCAAGTAATGAAAAAAAAAATTACAGTCAAGCTTTGTAGAATACGTAACAGGAGACAGCCTTCAACCCAGAATAAGGTCAAGAAGGCTAAAGATATAAAAACTGGTGTGTTTAGTAAATAAAATGAACAGCGAAACGATAAACAAAGAGAAAGACAAAGTGCCAAAGTAAATAGGTGATAAATAAAAACCTTGCAGTCTTTCTGGGCTAAACTACACAAGCCTTGCCAATTTGTTCACCTCTCAGTTACCAACAAATGTTCATTTTGTCATCCCCAGTCTCCTGATCTCTCTCTGACTTTCTTTCACAGCATCTCCAGCAAGTATGCTCACGCGTCTACTCATTCATCATGTGTCCTTAGATGGCTTTCAACTCCGTACTGAGATTACCTTCAGCCAAGTCTAAGAATATTTTCTGAGGTCAGGTATGTTCTACTTTGTCTAAAGGGATACTAGGCTTGCATTTCGTCTGGCTGTCTTTGGCCTCCTATTACCATTAAACCATCACAAGCTTTAAAAGGCCATTTTGCCCAGGTATCCTTAATGCTTCCCATTCTTGTAAAGGAACACCTATGACACTTACACAAAATCACCTTGCCTCCTGCCATACTTCCATTATATCAGTGCCTCCTTCAAGCAGGTAACATTTCCCCATCCTGCTGCCACCTGACCACCAGGAGTTTGTCTAACTTCTTCCCAGTTCTCCCTAGTTGCTCTCTCAAAATAGATTTGGAAATCTGTAACACCAACTGAATCACCTACCCCCTAGCACCATGTAGTGTTTCAGCCCAGACCATAGCCCTCTCTCCACTGCAGTGGTGTTCCTATTTTTCACCTGGCATCAGCAAGCTAAATGACAGTTGGAGCCCAACAGCCAACTATGGCCCCAAAACAGGTATATGGCTTGATACCTCCATAAAGCTTGAAACCTTGTTTTTAAAAATATCATTTAATCATAAGACACCTAGGGAATACTGAATTTTTCCCTGCAGTTAAGCCATTTTATCATTACAATGCTTCATTTTTCCCTCAGGTTTTTGTTTATGTAGTGTACATATTTATTCATTTAGTTGTTTTCTTATTTGAACTAATGACCCTGGCTGGCCCTCTGCTCCTACACTATCCTTCATCAACACCTCTCTAGTTCAAATCAACCTTTTCCAAAAGTACAGAACCAACTGCTTTAAAAGACTACCCATGTCCTACAAAATCCTGAACTCCTCTGTTTCATAAGGTGAAGTATCAAAAGGTAATTCTGACAAAAATCTTTCAGCATTCTGATTCTCTTTTAATCAAGACTTTGGAAATGTCACCGCCTAGATGGGCAGACATGTTACAGCAATTCCCTTTATGTTATACTGCAATATATGGATATGATGACCAATCTAAAAATATTTAGGAGCTCTTCAGAGCTACTTTGCAGTCATCTCAAAATAAACCATGAGAGGCACAATAAACACTGGCCTTGGTCAGAAGCATCGTCTGACGTAGGATGATCACACTAACACAACACTTCAGTGCACAAGTGCTGTCAGCTATAATATAGGTCATGTTTGCAAGGCTTATTATGTGTTCTGTTAATCCTGTAATCATTTGTTCCCTTCAGAGTACATCCAAAAAAAATATTAGCAAGTGTGTTGTGGCATAATACAAATGTTTGGAACTGGAGCCCAGGACATCAGTCTGGCATTAAGTAAGGGAGGTCAAGGTCCATTCTCAAAGCTAGTCAAAACAAACATGCCTGGTATGAAAACATATAAATAAAACCTTAGAGTGCAAATGTTATGGCCTTGGGCTTTCAATGCCATGCCTGAGCTAAAGAAAGCCTCAGTGAAGTGGAGTAAAGTGCTCTGCCAGCATGAGACCTATATTAGTGCTGCAGAGAATTCCTGCCTGTTTTTCTGATAATCAGAAGGTTTAACTAATTAACTACATTAAATGTGTATTATTATTATTATTATTATTATTATTATTATTATTATTATTATTATTGGAATAAAGAAAGAAAGGAGGGGCCCAATAATTGCTTATGGGTACAGTTATATAACAGAATGACAGCTGAGGAAATGTTTGCGTCAGCTGAGGAAATTCAATCCCCCTCAAGCAATATTAGTCTAATTCCACGCAGCCATCATCAAGTCCATCCTGACCTCATCTGTAACTGTCTGGTTTGGTGCTGCCTCTGTTCAGGCTAAAGTTCATGTGCAAAGCCTCATCAAAGCCTGTAAAAGGATCATAGTCTGCAATTTACCGCACATTGAAGTCCTATATGAGTTCAGGGTAAGAAAGAGGGCTGCAAAGATCCGACTCACCCAGGGTGGCACCCGTTCCAAAGACTTAACTCTGGTAAATGTCTCCTTGCAGTGAAAGCTAAAACAATTCATCACCTAAACAATTTTTAACCCATGCATTTATTCTGACTAATAACCCAGCCACAGGGGATGTACAAACCAGTGTGTTTCTTTGTGCCGGTCCCAAGCCCAGATAAATAGGGAGGGTTACGTCAGGAAAGGCATCCGGTGTAAAATTTTGCCAAATCAATATGCGGACAGCAATACAAATTTCCATACCGGATCAGTCGAGCCCTGGGTTAACAACGACTGCCACCAGTACTGTTAGCCAACAGGGAGCTGGAGGAAATTGTGCTACAGTTTGCTGAAGAAGAACAGGGGGGAGACATGTCCAGAGGCAGTAGGAGAGGAGGAAGGTAAAGAGAGTGGAACTGAGGGTAGGAACTTTGAATGTTAGCATTATGACTCAGTGGAATGGTGAGGATTCCGGGAGTAGAGTCGGCAAAGGTGGATGAGTTTAAATACTTGGGATCAACAGTACAGAGTAATGGGGAGTGTGGAAGGGAGGTGAAAAAGAGAGTGCAGGCAGGATGGAATGGATGGAGAAGAGTGGCAGGAGTAATTTGTGACAGACGGGTATCAGTAAGAGTGAAAGGGAAGGTCTACAGGACAGTTGTGAGACCAGCTACAGTATGTTATATGGGTTGGAGATGGTGGCACTGACCAGAAAGCAGGAGAAAGAGCTGGAGGTAGCAGAGTTAAAGATGCTAAGATTTGCACTGGGTGTGACGAGGATGGATAGGATTAGAAATGAGTACATTAGGGGGTCAGCTCAAGTTGGACGGTTGGGAGGCAAAGTGAGTATTTTGGGAAAAGGATGTTAAGGAACTGAGTTGGGCTGGAGCCCTGCCCGTGGTTTGTTTCCTGCCTTTTGCCCTGTTATGGCTGGGATTGGCTCCAGCAGACCCCCATGACCCTGTAGTTAGGATATAGCGGGTTGGATAATGGATGGATGGATGTTAAGGATAAAGCTGCCAGGTAAGAGGAAAAAAGGAAGGCACATGATAGGCATAACAGAACAAGATACAGAGGACAGAAAGATATGGAAGAAGATGATCTGCTGTGGAAACCCCTAACAGGAGCAGCCAAAAGAAGAAAAAGATTTTTTTTTTTTAATAATCAATGTATACCTGTCCAGTACTGCCTGGACATTTTAATCCTACTCTCTCTTTATTTTCTTTTGTATTGCTCTTGTATGCTTCATCATATTTTACCTTCTTATATTTTTCTTTTGTATTTTTTGTTGTCCTTGTATATTGCAATAATACTATCAAAACAAATTCCTAGTACGCAGCAGTGTACCTGACCAATAAAGTGAATTCTGATTCTTACAGATCTTACTGGCCAGAAACCTGAACTGCAGTCTCCTCCTTCGATATCAACATAATGTGAAGGGGTACAATTCCCATTAGAAAAAGTTTAAATAAAGGAGAGCAAGCTCTTAGACAACAGATACCGTGTATATAACATCAGCTTACATCTCCGTCAGTCTTGTTCAAATGAAATTAAAGCAGGATCTATGGAAGATGATTCTTCAAATTTAACTACAGCACCACAACATTTAGACCAAAGACCCATGCTTGAAGGGTCAGTACTCAATGTATTCTGGCACTCAACATTTCACAGGGAAATGTTCTTCTGTCAAATGTTATTTTATCAAGGTGCGCCATGGGGACCATTCTTCCACTCCAGATTTTTAATCAAATGGTAGCATATCACCAAAAAGAAAGTATCACCTGTAATTTGGTGCCATTTGAAGCACTGCTACAATCACTGCACATCTAGCATAAAAACTAAAAACATTAAATATCATTGTCTCATAAGGCATTTTTGTGAATCCCATTACTTCCACCAAGCATAATGAATTTTGTCCATACTCATTTCAAGTGGTATGTATTGCTATTGGTTTCTTTGTTTAACTTTTTCGCATTTCCTTGAAATGTCTGGCCCATTTTATACATCTTTTATCAGGTGTTTATACCTAAGGAATTCATTTTTTACTTTTATTTTGTGATCTTCCCAAGAAAGTTATTTATTTTTACCATTATGCTATAACGTCATTTTGTTTTTCTTGTGAATGTCACCTTATTCTGACCACAGCATTGATTGCCATGAGTCCTACAATTTTCTGTGGTTTCGTAATGTGAAATGTAATTGACACAACCATGTAAATATTTTTATGTCGGTAATATTGTATAAATTGAATGGATGAACCTTGTTAAACTGTTTTTCTGGCTACAGACTTATTTTTCTGAACTCTTGACTATGATTCTTGTTTTGTTCTTGTTCTGCAAAAAGAGTGTCTTGTTTCTTGGTTTTCAATCATAGCACATCCCTAGTTAAAGCTTTCTCTTGGTACTTTACCAACAAAAAAACAACTGGCTTTTGGACAGAGCAGCATCTAGAGCATATTTACAGAAAAATGGCTAAAGGTGGGAATTCTTCTTGGATCGGATTGGCATTATGTACAGAAATGAAACAGATAAATGTAAAATTTTTGGATGTTACTTCTCTTCTAAAAAACATTGTATAAATATTGTGGTAAACTGACCTCGTGATAATAGTGATAAATATCCACCAGTTCTCTATGTAGTGACCTGAGTTAAATGCGGCACCCTGAAACGCCAGTGAGACTTGACCAAAGTATGTGACCTCTTGCTTGGCCACCACACCTAGAAGGTTAAAGGTTCTTTTCACTAGCAATGTCAGAACTAATGAATGGTACCTGAGTGTGCATAACATCTTGGTGTAAGAGAGCATATCTTGAGTCCTTAACCAACCTTTGGTTTATGCCACCTCAGTGACTCATACATGATGCTTACACTTCTTTTTGTGGGTAAAGTTGGCACCACAAAATTTTCCTACAGAATATAAATTAGAAAGTCTGAAATGCTGGCTCACATAAAACTGCATGCAAATTAACGATGGCTTCCCACCCAGAGTGGCTGCTTGACTTGCACCCATTGCTTCTGGGATTGGTTTTGGTCCCTCATGACCTTATATGGACAAGAGCAAGTTAAGGAACGAGATTAAGGGGCAGAGATATCTCAGCAATATTTGTTGCATGAATTTTCACATGTGCACATTCTCAAGCACAAGAAAAACTCCTCGCGCTCAAAGTTAACTGGTGCCTGACCCAGAAGGCATGACTAGAACTCAGGAGGTGGGTTTTCAGTCAAAATGGTATTCCCCAAAAAGAAAAGAGAGTGTAAGCATCAGTGGCCCAACCTCCATTTCACTAATAAAATGCCATAACTTCATTTTTACAACCCTGTTTAATAAGATGCCTCACGCTGCTGATCAGCCTAATAAAGGAAGTAAATTTAAACTTTGTGTGTGATGTAGAGCCCGTTTTACTTGGCTTCTGGGGTATACAAGAGCTTGAGGAATTAATGCTATGAGCATCTAATGAAAACGCCGATCATTTGCACATTTCAGCTACTTGATTGATAACCTTTGAAAATCATCCTGAAGTGTTATTCTGCTCCTGTTAATAACACACATTTGACAGCACAGATATTTCTGACCTGCTATCATAAAGATCTATAATTTGCTGCACTGCTCTGAACTTAGTCTTGCTTCCTGTAACTATGCTCTATTGAAAACCATAGCAACATTATCTTATTGTAAGAAGGTCAAAAATCCTCTTTTATTTTCACATCATTTGGCATTTGAGGCTAGAAACGAGGCACAATAGAAATTAAACTGCATGTGCAACAAGGACTAAGGGAGCATAGCTGTATGCAATGCATTGTGTTCATGAGTGAAGCTAACCTGAGGGATTAAGAACTAGAGTTAGTGCCATCATTACTGTTGAATGCTTTTCACTGAACCTAACTGTGAGACGCCTGCAGTCTACCTGGTTACAGTGCTCACCCTTCACAAATCTTTTATGACCACTAAGGGACACTAGGCAAATCAAGAGACGAACCTGCTTAAATCCTTCCAAACTCAGACATGTTGAATATGCATACTTTTCTTCAGATTTCAATCATTTTCTTAATTTCAGATTTTTTTTTTTTTTTTTTTCCTGATAAAATGAAAATCAATAACAGTAACTGTTTTTTTCGGCTACACACAAAGTAAGGGAGAAGTATGGGAGAAAAAAGTAATGAGGTAAGGTGGACAGGAGAAACTGCCTCATGGAGTAACTCCCAACTATAGCTCTTTACTAACTGAACAGCATGAAGCCAGTTGTGGATAGTTCAGCCAAACGAGTTGTTGATCCGGGATGCAGGAAGTTCAAGAAGGGCAAGATTGTAAAATGAAGACTTCCAGATTGCTGGAGAGATGCCAACTGTTATTTTATTTTTATTTTTCTTTATCTCTTATTATGTTACTTTCTATTAAACCTTTAAAAGAAAGCAGAGTGGAGTGCTCTAAAAAACAAAATGTGACAAAGTGTTCAAAGTTCATGAAACATTAATATAGTAGAAAAAATTAATTTTACTCACATAATAATAATAATAATGTGTGCTGCATTGCCTGCTTTTGTAGTGTTTGTATGCAAACAGCTCTTTCATTGCTCCCATTCTCTCTAAATCATGCTCAGATCACAACACCAGGAAGGCCAGTCCTGTTTTTAATCTTGGCAAGTCAGGCTGGATCCCTGGGACATCAAGGAAACCTCCTGGGCATTTCTGCACTGACAAGCGTCTATCTCTCCCTAAGTGAAAAGCAGAACCTGCATGGAGGCATCCAGAATTTTCATTTTCACCTGCTTGTCTTTGCACAAAGAGGCAGAGCGAATTCAGGCACCGTCTTATCACTGAGATTCTAAAAGGATTTGTTGCCATACCTTTAGCACATATCACCTTTAGCTTTGCGGAGTCACCTCCTTGAAATGGACCTCTTATATGATTTTGCCCATGGAAGCTCAGGCAGTAACACTGTTCAAACTGAGACTAAAATCCTCTCTGTTCTCTAATATTCTTTAAACTGATCTTAGCTTGTCATGAATGTTGCATTTTGGATATATTATCTTGTTGATTTTACTGTCTCTAATTAGAATTATACACAAATAGTCAGCTGCTTTCTGGCAGAGCAAGCAGAGTGGATTCCTTCTTTGCAGTCAAGTCCATGAAGAGGGTATGAAAACTGATGGATAAATGAACAGAGTAAAAGTAAGCTGTGTGGTCTGGTGGTTAGAGAAAAAGACTTTAAACCACTATGTTACAAGTTCAGTCTGTGTTTCCAGTTCAGTGTGTGGCCACCAGAAACTCACGTCTCCTGCCTGTGCCGCCAAAGCAAAAAGTATAAGTGAAAAATAATATCCTACACTTGTAATCATACAGGCAGTGTGGCACAGTGGTTAAGGCTTTGAGCTTCAAACCCTGACGTTGAGGGTTCAAACTCTGCCACTGACACTGTGTGACCCTGAACAAGTCACTTTACCTGCCTGTGCTCCAGCTGGAAAAATAATTGTATGTTAAATGTTTCCATTTGCTTTGGATAAAGGCATCAGCCAAATAAATAAAGGTACTCAGATAAGTGCCTCGAGAACAATACAAAGTTACAGTTGTGCTTGAAAGTTTATGAACCCTTTAGAATTTTCTATAATTCTGCATAAATATGACCTAAAACATCATCAGATTTTCACTCAAGTCCTAAAAGTAGATAAAGAGAAACCAGTTAAACAAATGAGACAAACATATACTTGGTCATTTATTTATTGAGGAAAATGATTGAATATTACATATTTCTGAGTGGCAAAAGTATGTGAACCTCTAGGATTAGTTTGAAGGTGAAATTCGAGTCAGGTGTTTTCAATCAATGGGATGACAATCAGGTGTGAGTGGGCACCCTGCATTATTTAAAGAACAGGGATCTATCAAAGTCTGCTCTTCACAACACGTTTGTGGAAGTGTATCATGGCACGAACAAAGGAGATTTCTGAGGACCTCAGAAAAAGAGTTGTTGATGCTCATGAGGCTGGAAAAGGTTACAAAACCATCTCTAAAGAGTTTGGAGTCCACCAATCCACAGTCAGACAGATTGTGTACACATGGAGGAAATTCAAGACCATTGTTACCCTCCCCAGGAGTGGTCGACCAACAAAGATCACTCCAAGAGCAAGACGTGTAATAGTCAGCAAGGTCACAAAGGACCCCAGGGTAACTTCTAAGCAACTGAAGGCCTGTCTCACTTTGGCTAATGTTCATGTTCATGAGTCCACCATCAGGAGAACACTGAACAACAATGGTGTGCATAGCAGGGTTGTAAGGAGAAAGCCACTGCTCTCCAAAAAAAAAACTGCTGCTCGTCTGCAGTTTGCTAAAGATCACGTGGACAAACCAGAAGGCTATTGGAAGAATGTTCTGTGGACGGATGAGACCAAAATAGAACTTTTTGGTTTACATGAAAAGCATTATGTTTGGAGAAAGGAAAACACTGCATTCCAGCATAAGAACCTTATCCCATCTGTGAAACATGGTGGTGGTAGTATCATGGTTTGGGCCTGTTTTGCTTCATCTGGGCCAGGACGGCTTGCCTTCATTGATGGAACAATGAATCTATACTAATAAAAGGCAAAGCCCTCACTGACTGACTCACTCACTCACTCACTGACTGACTCACTCACTCATCACTAATTCTCCAACTTCACGTGTAGGTAGAAGGCTGAAATTTGGCAGGCTTATTCCTTACAGCTTACTTACAAAAGTTAAGCAGGTTTCATTTCGAAATTCTACACGTAACGGTCATAACGGTCGATAACAGTCGACAACGTCTGCCATGTTAAACTTTCTTATTTATGGCCCCATCTTCACGAAATTTGGTAGGCGGCTTCCCTGCGCTAACCGAAACCGATGTACATACTTATTTCGATGGTATGACGCCACTGTCGGCCGACATATTGAACTTTCCAACATCACTAATTCTCCAACTTCCTGTGTAGGTAGAAGGCTGACCCCATCTTCACGAAATTTGGTAGGTGGCTTCCCTGCGCTAACCAAAACCGATGTACGTACTTATTTCGTTGGTATGACGCCACTGTCGACTGCCATATTGAACTTTCCAATGTCACTAATTCTCCAACTTCCCATGAAGGTAGAAGGCTGAAATTTGGCAGGCTCATTCCTTACAGCTTACTTACAAAAGTTTAGCAGGTTTCATTTCGAAATTCTACGCGTAACGGTCATAACAGTCAACAATGTCCGCCATGTTGAACTTTCTTATTTATGGCTCCATCTTCACAAAATTTGGTAGGCGGCTTCCCCGCGCTAACCGAAACCGATGTACGTACTTATTTCGGTGGTATGATGCCACTGTCGGCCGCCATATTGAACTTTCCAATGTCACTAATTCTCCAACTTCCCGTGTAGGTAGAAGGCTGAAATTTGGCAGGCTCATTCCTTACAGCTTACTTACAAAAGTTAAGCAGGTTTCATTTTGATATTCTACGCGTAACGGTCATAACGGTCGACAACGTCCGGCATGTTAAACTTTCTTATTTATGGCCCCATCTTCACGAAATTTGGTAGGCGGCTTCCCTGCGCTAACCGAAACCGATGTACGTACTTATTTCGGTGGTATGACGCCACTTTCGGCCGCCCTATTGAACTTTCCAACGGTCTTTGTTACTTATGGGTCCATCTTCAAGAAATTTGGTACACGGGTTCCCAAAGCTAACTGAATCCTACTTACGTAAATATATACATCCATAGCCTGCAGCTCGGTCGCCGTTTGAGGCGGCGTTGGGTCCCCCATCCCCACGCCTCCCACATTGTTGGCTGCCTGCCTAAATAAGGCTGTCCGTCGCTCCGGTCTCTTCATTCCCTTCCTTGCTTCGCCGCGGTATTCACGTCTCCCTGCTGATAACTGCAGCCTTTTTCTTTAATCCACGGCTTCTCCACTGTTTTATTGTTCGTTTATTACAATTATAGTTATTGTATAGGTATTTTAGACTTAGTTTACATTGTTCAGGTACCCATTTCCTTTATCGTTCCAACCGTACTCCCATTAACATGTCTATCGATGGTGATCACCATCGATCAAAGAACTGTCACTTACCAAGTGGTTTCCATGCCCGGAGATGGCACCTGCCGTTTCCATTCTCTGTGTTACATATTGCACGGCCATATCAGGCTCACTCTTGATATCCGGAGGAACATTGTGTCTTATGTATTGAATGACTGGGACAGGTTCAAGGTGTGGACTGATGACGGTACAGGAGATATTTATACTACACAGGAGCACTATAAGAGTGAAATGCTTAAGCCCTTCACCTATGGTTCTGCATGTGAGTTGATGGCTGCCGCTGAATTGTTCGGTTGTCGCTTTCAAGTGTACCGAAATGGCCACATATTTTACACCTTTCGACAACCGCCAATGTCTCTTAAACATCTTAGATTCACAGGTGACGATTTGTGTTGTGGACTCTTTGTTTATGAATATTTAAACTCTCAAAAGCTGGATGCGAAGTTATCGATGAAACCCTTTGTATGCTTACAACGCTTGACAGATGCCGAATGTCACTTCAACACAAGTTCTGCAAATACTAACGTAATTGAAACAAACCATGAAACTCAAACCGATTATGACAGCAGCAATCCAAGCTGTGAGATCTCAGGCAAGATTGCTTTTCACATGGCCAACAAACTTGGTCATATTACAACCGAAGGGCCGAAATGACAACGTGGCATACAAGGAGATCCTTAACAAATAATTATTGGTATATTTTCCCTCAGTTTAAAAAGGTTTACTTTTCTTCTTAATAAAAATTTTAAGCCAGTACTTCGCCGCTGCGAAGCGTGGGTATTTTGCTAGTTCTGAATAAAATCAGAGAATTCTAAAGGAAAATGTCAGGACATCTGTCCATGAACTGAATCTCAAGAGAAGGTGGGTCATGCAGCAAGACAACGACCCTAAGCACACAAGTCATTCTACCAAAGAATGGTTAAAGAAGAATAAAGCTAATGTTTTGGAATGGCCAAGTCAAAGTCCTGACCTTCATCCAATCGAAATGTTGTGGAAGGAGCTGAAGCGAGCAGTTAATATGAGGAAACCCACCAACATCCTAGAGTTGAAGCTGTTCTGTACAGAGGAATGGGCTAAAATTCCTCCATGCCGGTGTGCAGGAATGATCAAAAGTTACCAGAAACGTTTAGTTGCAGTTATTGCTGCAAAGGGGGGGTCACACCAGATACTGAAAGCAAAGCTTCACATACTTTTGCCAGTCAAATATGTAATATTCAATAATTTTTCTTAACAAATAAAAGATCAAGTATAATATTTTTGTCTCATTTGTTTAACTGGTTTCTCTTTATTTCCTTTTAGGACTTGAGTGAAAATCTGATGATGTTTTAGGTCATATTTATGCAAAAATATGGCTTAATTTCTAGAGTCCATCCATCAGTTTCAATATTTCAATTAATTAACTTCAAGCACATCCTTGGGACGTAGAAGGTGAGTCCTGTAGGGGGCATAGCAGAGCCCCAAATCCCAGACACAATTGCAGCACAACAGTCCTAAATTGAAATAAACGTATTATTTATTTAACAAATTACTTTCTAATATGACTCCTCTTTACAATCAGCACAATTCAATTCATAATTTTTTTCTTATTCTAATTCCACTCTTCCATCTCTTCCAGGCAAGCATTGTCCAACTCCTCCCGTCTCCAACTCTCTGTGTGAGGTGAGATGGCTCCCTTTTTTGCTGGACTTAGGAGCACTTCTGGTGCCAAAACTTTGGACACAGACAATAAGCAGAAGCCACCCAGAGTAGGGATACCTACTCATTGGCGATCCAACAAAGGAAGGTTACCATTTAGCACATTGGGGAAATATACAGCCCTGACAGAAGGTCTCCTACATTGTTCTGCTAATATGGATCTTCAGGCCAGGCAAGGGTCCATCTATCCCATTTGGGAAACTAGTCCATCTCTGCCTCTAATTACAAAGGAAACCCCAGAGTACACAGAGAGAAAAAAAAAAAACAAGAAGACATGGAAAGAGTTTACAAACCCAACAAAGGCAGAGGCCAGGCCAGAATTCAAGCCCAGTCTCCTGTACCTTTGAAGCAGACATGCTGGTGTCTCCATGGTGCTCTGCTAATTTTGCTACTTAAACTTCAATATAACACATACTGTATGCTGTAGCCATATAGCTATACTAGAAAATTTTCAAAATAACATGAGATCACTTGAAAGTACAAATCCACAGAGCAAGTACAGAACTCCAGGGGGCCACCACCCCATCCTTGATTAAACTCCAAATGCCAAATGAAAGTCAAAACAATTTTTTTTATTTTCTAGTTAAATTCATTTCCTAGGAAAACAAGGTCTCCATAGAATGTATTTGGCCAGGATGTAACTAAGCTTGAATTCTGGAAGCGTGTGCATTTAAAAGTTTAAAACAATTATGATACAGTTACAGAGAAGAAGACCATCCTGATCAAGACTACAACCAATCCATTGTTTTAAAAAGAATATTGCTAGAAGTTTTCAGTTACTCAGAACTTAAAAAACTGGAGTCAAGGAAATGCTGACAACTTCTAAATATAAACTTTTAAAAAAGATCCTACAGCTTTCATTCTCATTAGGGTTAATGTTAGGGTTAGGTTAGTAAGTCAATAAGTTATTGTCATTTGTGGTAGCCGGCCCAGACACAGACAGGCGGACACATCAATGTCACCCAACACACATTTATTCATACTTCGCTATATACAACAAGTGCCACACAACCCCAAAGTCCCCAAAAGTCCAGGCCACCAGTCCAATGCCTTACACTCTTCAGGCCACCTCCTTGCTTCCTCCCAGACGTCATCCTACTTCCACCCGACTCAAGTCACTGAATGAAGGGAGGTGACCCCTTTTATAATCACCCGGATGTGCTCCAGGTGCTTCCCGGCAATCTTCCACCAGCACTACCCCAGTGTGGTGGAAGTGCCGGCTGCAACCCCGGAAGCACTCTGGGTGTCCCTGCTCCTCTTCCCCCCAGCACTTCCGGGTGTGGCGAAAGTGCTGAGGTCCAGGGCTCCACAGGCATTGGGGTGCCCCCTGGCGGTGACCACGGCCCCTACACATGGTCTGGGGAAGGCGTGAGCCGTCTTCCGGTCCTCCTGGGCATCCCGGCCAGGTCGGCCCCCCCCAGCCTCTTCGACACATTATATAGTGCACAAGACTTGTAAAAAAGCACATTAATATAATTCAGATTATTACAATAAAACCATTATCTACAGCACCAACGTAACTGTAGTCAACTGTCCTTTTCACATCCAAACTGTTATGAAATCTTAGAGTGCCAAGCACAAAGTTCTTAAAGCTTTCAAAAATGCCCACTAGAGGATGATATTACTGTCAAACCCCAGCAAGTAATAAGGGCAAACAGAGGATTAAAAGATTGATTTTTAACAAAATGCTCCTTAATAGAGTGAACTCCCAGTAAAAGCAATCCAAGGCAAGCAAAGTCCCAAAAGAGTAATCCAATGGTAAAGTCAAAAAACAGAGTAAAATGGTTAAAATTGCAAATGCCACAAAAGCAGAAAAATAATGACAATGAAACACTCATCAACTCCCAAGTGCACTCAAATGAGTCGCAAGGGACTGTGGGTTGTCTCTGCTTTTATAGGGCTGAAGGCAGTCCCTTGTGGTGATTGGCAGGTGGCCACAATTCTTGAGGAACCACCAACAAACACAATTCACATAACAAAGGCATGAAGATAGATACTTCAAACATAAAGAATAATGCAAACCATAAACAAAAGTCACCTTAAACTGCAGTCAAAGGAGTAACCCTGGCTGAAATATAATACAAACGATGATTTCATATTAAGCATGATTAAAATTCTGGCTATGCAGTAGATCCATTTTTGAAAGGCAAATGCGAAAGGGGGCTATACTGACAAAGAGGAAACATACTGACAAAACATGAAGGATTTAATGGTGTCTGGTAATGTGGCTACATAAGATATGATCTGATTTTACATTTGATTTTTATTTCACGTTGTTGGAAGACTCAAAGACACAGTATGACATGATTGTTCTTTTTTTCTTTGTAGTAAGGAACACACCAGAGGCACCAAAAGGTCTGGGGATGGCCACCCCATATACTGAAAAAATCAGCAAAATAAAGAAAACATGTCTTTACAATTTGAAGTTCAAAATGGAACTGAGCTAACAATGTAGGTTTTTCCCTATATTTATTGCAGGATGAGGAAGAGGTGTAATCAGGAAGGCTGGAAAAGGAAGTGACATCTGTAGAAGGTGGGTGCCAGAAGTGACATGATAAGTGAGTGGATTGGAGGTGGTGCTACTAGGAGGTACAATTTTCACTTGGTCTGCAGAGGAACAAAAGTGGAAAGGATTAGATGACAATGCCAACCCCTGGTCCGGCTGGGAAATTACACTCTTTGAGCCCGTAAACCATCTCCCATGCGTACGTGTGTGATATCTTATTTGTGAAAAATGTTAACTTCATATCACTTGTTCACATTGTTGTCATTGTCCCTTCAAAAAATCAACTAGTAGTATGTCTTAAAAACAAAAGCCTGATCTGCTCTCACCACAATTTTGTAGCAAAGAAACAGGCCTCATCTCCTCAAGCATCCTGGTCCCAAACCCATAAGTTAGGCTTATTACCAATACAGGCCAAAAATAGGCTAAATGCTTTAAAATTGCAAGATATCCAAAAAGGAGGAGATGAAAACTGTTAAACTTCTTGTCTGAGACAAAACAAAGTTTCTTCATATTTAAAAATGTATTAAAGGAAATTCAACAGGAATGTACAAAACACAATGGCAGGAGGAAAAATAAAGGCAAACAATGCCAGTAACACAAATCGAAAGCAGTACCTTAATTTGTGAACAGAAGTCAAATGCAAAGAATCCAATAAGAAAAGGAAAGCAGAAAACAAGAAACTATCACAATGCCCTTAAGTACCACTGCAGTGTCTAATGGCCCTACCCCCCTAGGCTTCAACAAAATAGAGAGGAGAAAATATGAAAAAGAAACACATATATACAAAAGAGCAAAAAAATAAACAATACAATATTAAATAAATAAAACATCGAAAGAACAAATCCAAAGTAGAATTCATAACACAATATAGAAACAATATTTAATAAAATATAACAAAAAGATTAAATAAACAAAATGCATAATTGAGCCAGTGTTGTGGTCCTGCCTGAAACATAATGCACACTTACTAGGTCAAAACGTACACACAGATTCTATGTAACCCAGCAGCCATTACATTACAATTAAATTATGTTTTATGTTTTTTCCACAGCAATAAGTAGACTCTGACCTCAAGTACACACTTCCACTGTCCCGTTGATGCGTTAAGCAGCTTTGGAAGAATGTTCAGGAGCTTTGTTTGTTTGCAGGGGGTAAACAGCCCTTGAAAATGTCTCAAAACATGTACAGAGTCAAAATGTTAAAAAGTCAATTAAATGGACAAGGGCTTTCCAGATTTTGTTTTCTCTAATGCAGTTCCTCACTCCCTGCCAGAGTATTAAAATGGTACCTGGCCATATTCTTCACTTTTTATGCACTATCTGAGCACATTTCTTCTTTTGCCTGTTAGTGGATATTAGGAGCCTGTCCCATCCCACTTGCATGAAGCCAGGCCATTGATTTTCAGACTCTACTTATTCAATTCATTTTTTTCATACTTTTTATTCTTGTAATGTGCTTTTTACTGAAATTGGGCTCTGAACATTTGAACAGATTTACAAATATTATGTGATACCACCATTATAATGGCAGATGACACTGGTCTGATGGGTGGTGTTCCTTTTCCCAGACGGGATCATGAAATGGGTAGACTGTGGAAGACAGCTTTCCAAGACTGCTTACTACTTCAATACACTAGATGTCAGCATTCCCGGATGCACACACCTACACGGAATACTGGTAACTAAAGTCCTGTTGGTTAGCCCTGCTGCATTCCAAGAGTGCCACCAGGGGGAGCTGCAGGGGAGTGCTAGCCCTGCTTTGAGGGTCTTCCACCTTCCCAGAGGTGGTTCCTTCATAGAGTGTCCTGGCACCAGAAGTACTCCTGGGTCCTGGATAAAAGAGGCCACATCTTACTCAGACAATTGGAGTCAGGAGGATGAAAATGACAACACTTGCCTGGGGGAATTAACAGAAGACTGCGAGAAAGAAAAGAAAAGAGAAATGTGTTTTGCAGAAGGCATGTGGAGTTATTATTATAAATCAAAGGTTTTTAAATCAATAACTGGTTATTGTGTAGTTGTATTGAGAGTTTAGGGTCCTGAGATACCCCCCTACAGGTCACACTATATAAATTGTGGAATATAATTTGTCTACACAGGCAAACATATCAAGGTGACTAAACAATAATACAGAGTATTAGCATGTTATACAAAAATTTTAGCATGTCTTTGATTTCCTTAAAACCAAAGATAATATCGGAAAGCCATGTCAACTAAACATATAGGTAGTTAATAAGGGAAAAGCAAACTTCAGGCAATAGCATCTCTGGATAAACAACACACCAAGGCTTGTCCTATTCAGGGTCAAAGGCAGCATCAGGAACATGGCAGGAATAAATCCTGGACACTATACAAGCTAAACCCAGAACTCATTCACTTAAGGCCATCACTCTTCCTAACATACAGTATATGCCTTTGAGATCCACTCATGCATTATCAAATCCAATTGATCCAATTCAGGGCGTGGAGGCCAATGACTACCAAGGCAGTATGTGGAATAAAACAAGAACTGAGCCTGGATGAGGCATCAGCCCACAACAGGGTTTAATCATTAGGCGTGATCAGTTTAGAGACATGTACTGTTTATGTGCTTTCAGTTGATAAAAGAAAAAAACTGAGATTCCATAGAAAAGCCACAAAGACATGGAAAGATCCACCAGGAAAGGATTTGGGCTAGAAATTGAGCACAGATCTCTGGAGCTATGAGGCAGAAAGCAGCGTTAACTACGGCGTCACCATGTCACCCTCCTATTTTGCAGTTCTGCTCCATTAATGCAATAACTCTTATCTCTCCACCATCATCCATATGGAAGGGAGATGTGAATTTCTTTCTTGTCCAGTGTGTCTGCTTCAGCCCTGACAACCTTTTCTAAAGTTTCATCACAGTTCAACATCCGTGCTATATCAGAGGGTTGTTTATATTTAATGAACACAGAGAGAAAAAAGAACATATTTTTATTTTTGATTATCTTAATATTAGTTTTTCTGCAGTTGTTTGCTTTGATTTATATTTTATTGCTGTAACCTAGCAATATCCCATTTTTGTGCCTCTCTTCATTATTACTCATATTGGCATCTTAGAAGAAAGATGTACTGACCTTGGTTTCCGTTTTTACCTCATGCACTTACTCTTAATTTAAAATATCAAAACATTTTAATAATAATGTACTAGATTATGTTTAAAGGACAATTTAAACATGTCTTTGGCCATTAGTTCCTCATTCATTATTTGCCATGGTCATGAATAAACAAGGCACACGAGCATTCACCACCTGTTAGAGAGCCCTTGCTTAACCCAAGGGTGCCTCCAAGCTGTAGTCTCAGCTGTTCACCCATCCAATAATAAATTCAGTCCAGGGTCATGGGGACTTCAGACTTCATTAGATGCAAGGCAAGAGCTCACAATGAATGGAGTGTTCATCCATCACTCACACAGGAGTGGGCCACCAATCAGCCTAACACATACATCTGGGGGGTATGGGAGGAAAACCAGTGTGACCAGAGAAATACCAAATCAGATACGGGCAGAATGTGGTAACTCTACACTGGCCAAATTCAAAACTAGTCTTGTGGAGCTCTGAGGTGGCAGTGCTAACCACTGTGCTACCATATTGTACATGCTAAGAATAGCAGCTTCTCCAAAGACCCAATGCAAATCAGCCGCTTTATATAAAGAAGCAGTGAAGCTAGGCAGCGCATTCTGCAATCTAAAACCAGACAATTTAATAGGCGTGCACTTCTCCTTTAGCAAGTGCTTGTACAATTTGTAGTCTTGCATTGTAGAATTAAACTGACAAAAATTCCCCCAAATAAATCTGGGTATTCTAACAATTATTGGATTTTAGGCTTTTGTTTGTTTTTTTCGAACTGTACTTCTTATCAGATGTCACGTTAATAATGGCTTTTGTATCTGAACCCACAATAATCGACAAGCACACGCCCCTGAGCTCGTGGAAAGGGAGAGTGTGTGTGTGGTTAAGGTGAATTAGCATTCTGCAAAGTGCACATGTGTGCAAAACAGGCAAGTCATGTAGAGGAAGCACTAGGTGCTTTGAAGCACCTTTCCGCAATGGGGACTTTGCTTATGGAACAGAATAAATAATAAGAGGAATTTATTTGCTGTACTTGGTTGTCCTCGATCTAAATTTCACATAGCAGTCCTTTTTGTGAAAAGAAAAGCCTGCAGACTTAGATTTGAGGAGGATGTGTACTAGAGGGGCTACAAGGGATGGGGACACACTGTCTTCATGGAGCTTCTGAGTGGACCTGGCCACCAGGCTGCAGTGTTTGTGGCCTACTAAGTCATGTAATGGATAGGTATTGTTAAAAAAGGACTTTATGAGCACCACAGAGGTTGTGCCATTCATCAATCAGAACCTAAAAAGATTTTTTCATAACTTTTATTTTCTCATACAACACTTTTCTTTAGGGGAGCATCATTATTAATAGTTCTTTTTGTGTTAAGTAGCCTGAATGTGTGGAAGAAAGGGGTGTGTAAAAAGACTGAATTTGGGTATTTAAGTTTTCTTTTCTCATATGCTAAAATCTCTTTTAGAAGCAATTAAACTAAACATATTATATACTAGTCTTGTTTTTTAAATTGCATTTTTCCTTTTTTGTTTTTGTTTTCCACTTTTCAGTTCTTTAGTTCCACAGGCGTGTGGATGACGTGTATGCCAAACAGTTCTGGGTTAATACAGGATCATGAGAGATGTAGTCTGATTGTCTGGGTTTGTATTTTAGGTTTTGTGTTTGTTGATGTGAATTAAGATTGTATCTAAAATTGTATGATATTTGTATATGTGCATATTTTTATCTATTAAAATTAATTTAATTTAGTTTTTTTTTTTAAATTTTAGATGTTCAGGGTCAAAACTTACTGGAGGAGACTATTTAATCCCTGTGTTTTGTCCATGCTGAAGAGACTGTAGCGTAGAACAGAAAATATGCTTTTTCTTTCAACGATTAGAAACCACTGGAAAATGAGGTCTTAGCTTTCCAGAATGGTTAGACATTTATTTATAGGCTTAAGACTTTTTTTCCCCTTGGTTTACAGTTGAATATACAAATAAACATTGTTAAAGCCATCCTCTTTGGTCTAGTGTCACCCTCTGTTGCTGCCCTCCTAACATCACACTTAGATGTCAAAAGCGGACATAACTTAAACATCTGAAATGGACAAGGCCTTAGAAAAACTGATATGGACTGGAAGGCCTCTTTGAACTTTTACTATTTTCATGTACGTACTGAAATATTGCAACACCAGCAACCATTCATGAAATCATCGCACATCACACACAGTTAATTTCCTTTACAAGTTGGAAAGAACCAGATTTTGGAGATAGACATCTGTTATAACCTGTAATTGTTCCAAAGTAGAATCGTCCAACCATGTACTGTACCTGCTTACTCCAGTTTTAGAGCAGCGGGAAGCATTACTTATAGAGCAGAAGCCAACCTTGAATGGGTCACTAGTCTACCAGAGAACACGCTCGCTCACACTGAACAAATTTTGAGACACCATTTATGTTAACCTGCACAGAAAAGCCCACGCAGAAATAGGGAGAATGAGACACTTCTCATTCAAATTAAATCAATGGGGAAAACATTCCCAGAATTCTGTTCTTGTGAAAGGGACAGAAAAGTTCCAAAATGGATCTAATAAATCCAGAATATAATCTTGCTTCATGATTATGAGAAATGTTTGCTTTTTGGAGTGCTTCAGTCCAAATTGACCTTTGATGTTGGTAATTATTTTGCTACCATCCCCTTTTAGAATTTTACCACTAAGACAAGATGAACCACTGGCTGCATTTCAGTGCCTTGGAATGATAGCTGAACTTATGACCCATCTCACAGTATTTCATGCAGCAGCTGGAAAAAAAAAAGAAATAAAATTCCAGGAAACATCCAAACTGTTGCAACTGATTATGAGAAAGTATTTTTCTACTGGGCTTATACACTATTTCAAAGTTCAGAATTCTTGACATGCTCATTACCACTTTGTGTTTTAGGCATCTAAATTTCTGTTTCCTTTATTTCACTTTAATTAGTAATGAAATCTTTTGCTTTTCCTCTGTCAGTTCAGCTTTTCCTTGCTCAGATTTCCCATCTTTCACACCAACTTCACCCTACTAGCCACATATACATCCTCATACAATTTTCTCTTCATTCTTTATTTGGGTATCTTACCCTTTAATTTAGTGCAGCATCTCCGCGAGAGTCAGGGCAGAGTAGTAATGCCATTTCAATTATTTAAAAGATTTTTTAAAATGGCAAGACCTACAGTAAATATTGAAAATCTATTGATTGTCAAAGTCCACATTATTCAACTCAAAACCTGGAGGGGAGGGGGTCACAATCCATTCTGGAAGCATTGGGCTCAAAGCAAGAGTGAATCCACATTCTTTTAGGATGGGGATGGGGAATTTAAAGCAACCAGAGAAATCCCCCACAGAAAGTGGAGAAAATGATCCATATTTGAACCCTGATGTCCAAGTCTATGATGTCACCACCAACAAATACAATGAAAATAACAATAACTGGATTCAGGAAGCAAGGTATTAGGCAAACATTGGAGTTGAGGATGCAATTATCCATCTCCTCCACAAGGCTTATTCTCACCTGGACAAAGCTATTAGTACAGTGAGGATTATGTTTCTACCTTCAATACCATCCAGCCATCTCTGTTAAGGAGCAAACTCAAAGATATGCAGGTGGATGAGCTGATGGTGTCCTGGATAATGGACTATCTGTTGGACAGGCTTCATACTGAAGGACTGTGTCTCTAATGTGAGCAACACTGGAGCACCACCAGGAACTTTCCTGTCTCCTTTTCTCATCACTTTGCACCCCTCTGACTATAAATATAACACTAGGTCATGTCATTTACAGAAATTCTCAGATGATTCTGCACTTATGGCTTCAGAAACAAGTATTGATAAGGGGCATGGGACAGAATATAGGAGTCAGGTGGAGAAGTTTGTTTTCTTGGTGCAGAAAGCAAAACAAAGGAACTGGTTATTGACTTTCTCTGCAAAGAGCCTCTATGTCTGGTGTGGCATATGGCCGGCCATTCATCCCGGCCAATACCCCCACGCCGCCAGATGGAGCCCTTCCGGCAACATGGAGGTGCCCCGAATTCCAGCAGGGCATCATGGACATTGGAGTTTTCCTTCACAGCCCTGCTGGATACCATGGGGGCCACCAGGGGACGCTGCAGGAAGTCTCAGAGACTTTTTGCCTTATAACCCAGAAGTGCGTTCTGGTCACAGGAATAAGAGAAATGACATACGTCCGGAATGAAGAAAAGGAGTTTTAACACTGACCCGGAAGTGTTATAAAGTCACATGGACTGAGGGACAGAAACACTTCTGGGTCAAGAAGTATAAAAGGACAATGGGAAACCCAAGCAGATTGAGCTGAGTTGGGAGGAAGGGTGGCAACGCGTCTTTGAGTAGGAGGATTGATTATTGGTTATTGTATTGGTTATTGTTTGAGTATAGTGGAGTGGAGAGGTGCTTTGTGCATTTTATTATTGTAATAAAAGAAAATATTGGACTTTTATCTGGTGTCTGGCATCTGATCTGAGGGTTCAAGGGAACAACAGCACCCCCTATTTGTCACAGTAGCGTAGTCGGCAGGATCCTCTGGCCATTGGTTTGGCAGAAGACCTGAATACAAATTAATGTGGACAGAGAACCCCAAGAGGACAGCGTTAGGACACACAGAAAAAATCACCACAACCCCAGTTTTCCAAGTCCGTTATGGGGAAGAAAAAGGTAAAGCAGAGCAACAGCGCCAGCGGAGGATCCAAGCTCATTATGGCCGACGCTCGGGATGAGCTACGGAGCGCCACACGAGTCGCAAGGGGCCTCCGGAGAAGGAGGATGGCCACAAGGTACGTGCCGGGGATTTAATTCAAAATCTATTTAAAATAACTCATTTTGTCCGGTGCACGTACCTCGGAGAAGATCACCTGGAGGCTCTGCGGGAGGCAGGAGAATACCCCGAAGACGATGGTACGCTCCTGTTTGAGCCTACGAGCAAAACAAAGGACTTCCACAAGTCGGGTGTTGGCGAGGAACACGTGACCCAACACAGTGAATTGTGGGAAGGAGAAGGTCTGCATCCCGCTGCTTTCGATTTTGTCCTCAAGGAGATGGACTTGGACTTTCCGAAGGGGAAGGGGGAAGTGAGCAAAGCGCTGCTCACCCCACAAAAAGGTAAGGAGGGCCGGGAAGTGGCTGATTGATCCGCCAACAAATTAATACAGGCGGATCGCAGTCAGCCAAAGATGGCGGCCCAGTCCTCTAAAGAGAACTCCAAATCCCAGGTAACCTTGCGAAGCCCGTCAGAGCATGTGCCAGCAGTGGGCGTGCTCATTGGCTCCTGGCCGGGAGGTAGGGCTAATGATGGCTTGAGCCTGCCTGCGGCAGATTTAAGTAATATTTTGGATGTGCGGGAACTAGAGAAATTGCTCGAGCCCGTATGTAGTTTCTTACAGGTTGTGCAGACAATCCAGAAGATTGTTGCGAACTTGGGAGCAGCAGCTGAAGCGCCTATTAAGAGGCTTGATGAGTACCTGCGGCGATTTTCTCGGGAGCCGTCTGTATTAATTAATGCGGTGGTACAGGTAAGCGAGACCTTACCTGTCGCAAGGGGTCCCTCTGTACCACACATAATAGAGGGACGAAGAGCAACACAGGCCCGTGGTTAATCCATAGCGGGTGCCAAGTAGCTGCGAGCCCTACAAGGGAGTCCCACTGACCAAGTAGGCGGAGGAAGCATCGATCAAACCGGAGCAGCCAAAAAGTGCTGTCTCCCGGAGCAATGCGGTGCTGAAGACGCCGCCACCGGTCAGTTCCAAATCGAAGGGGGTGCATACAGTAAAAGGGGTCTCTCTTTCCCATAGAGAGACCCAAACTGTGGATAAGCCCCAGATTAAAAAGGAGATCCCAAAAATAAAACAGTGGTCTCCTGATAAAATAGAAAAGGGAGATGAGACCTCAAGGGCAGCGGTGGAACTGTCCTCAGCGGGAAAATGGCGGAGCCAGCATTTCCCGAAAGTTTTCAGTTCTGCAGAGGGATAGTAGCAGGAGTACGGAGGCAGTGCTATGTATGCCGAAGGCCGGGCCACATTTGGCGATATTGTCCTTGGAGAACAGGGGACCAGATGTCTCATTGGATTAATATTCCCTCTAGGTTCTCCAGGGAATGCGAGGCAAGGATTAGCCAAGGTCTGACCAGAAACTCCTCCCGGAGGAAGACATCCCTCGCGGGGCTGGCTGCTCCGAATCATGATTCTTCGCTGGGGGGGGGGGGAGTAGTACTGTGGCATATGGCCGGCTGTTCATCAGAGCCAATACCCCCACGCTGCCAGATGGAGCCCTCCCAGCAACATGGAGGTGCCCCGATTTCCAGCAGGGCATCGTGGACATTGGAGTTTTCCTTCACAGCCCTGCTGGATACCATGGGGGCCGCCAGGGGACGCTGCAGGGAGTCTCAGAGACTTTTTGCCTTATAACCCGGAAGTGCACCCTGGTTACTGTTCAAGAAGTGGATGTAGAGGTGGTCCACACCTACAAGTACATGGGGGTCCACATTAATGACAGGTCAGAATGGTCTTGTAACACAGAGGAACTACATAAGAAAGGGCAGAGCAGGCTCTATTTTCTTATTTTTCCTTTAATGTGGGAAGTGACATCCTTCACATCTTCTACAACTCTGTGATCAGCAGAGCAATTTTCTGTACTGTGGTGTGCTGGGCTGGTAACATCACTTCAGGAGATGTCCACCGAATCAACAAGCTAATTAAAAGGGCAATGTCAGTTATGGGACGCTCTCTGCATTTCCTTGTGAAGAGCAGCAAAGGAGAGAATTAAAACAAAACTTAGTGCCATTATGAACAATGCTATACATCTTCTCCATGACACACTAACACTGAGGACTTTCAGCCAATGAATCATTCAGCAGAAGTGTGCCAAGAAACGCTACTGGGGCTCTTTTATACCAACAGCAATACATCTGCATAAAGTCTCACTGTGACTGTGACAGCTAAATCAGAAGCTTTCCTTCTCTGTAGATTTTCTACGTTTTTAGTCATTCTGATGTCTGTTCAGAATGTCTATCTATCTATCTAGCTATCTATCTATCTGTTTTGTTTAAAGAGCTTCTGTAAAAAGACAAATAAATAATGTTCTATCTAAGATGGTGTAGTGTTTAAAGGTGTTGCCTCACAGCTCTCAATTCCTGGCCTAGTAATAGTCATCTTTGTGGAGACTGCATGTTCTTCCTGTGAAAACCAAAAGCAATGCAGTTGGTGACTGTTGTTTTCTGTCAGTGTTAATTCCATAATGTGTAATTCTATAATGGATTAAATAAATTTTGCAAACTGATGTATATTTTTGATTAATACATACAATTAAAATGGACAACAATAATAAATGAACCACTAAATAAATATTACTTTCATGAAGCTGTGGTGGATGGGTTAGTTTTAAAGAATGCAAAAATCATCATTGGGCGGATTAATTTTTTACACAACTGTTTCTATTCAGTTGTTCTGGCACCTGATGACACAGAGACATTTCTGTGGAAGGGATTTGCTTGCACTTTTCACTCATTGCCCTTTAAAGATCCACCCTTTGCCTTTAGGCCAGTAGTCAATTTACAGACTTCTTTTCTCTAAAAATAAAAAAATGCTCCTCTGCCATTCCTTAACACTGCAATGTATAAATTACTCAGCACATATGATTTCTGGGTTGAATTAATTGGCTGTTAATATTACTGTTTATAGCATTTCTAAACATCTACTTGGGAATAGGAATGCTTAGAAATAAACTATAGTTGCATATTTTTAAATGACTCTGGATTTGTGAGCGTTAGATGTGTTTTGCATTATATTACATATATTAAATGATATGTTCACGGACTGGCTATTAAAGTTTCAGCCCTTCTTTTATTTTACACCTCTGTTTGACACCATATACACTGGATGAGTCTTCTCTCTGAGCTCAATGACACAGAAGAGACAGGTGTGGCCTGCATTGTTCTCCACTGTGCATTGTTTCAACTGATTATTTGCACATTGTGGCAGAGGCAATATTGGTTATTCAGGGGTCTTGTAGATGTTGCTTGATTAAGGAAAGGAATTGCACTTTTAAAGAAGAGTTTGGTTAGCTAGCTCAAACTTCCTGAGATCTTCTAATCACAAACTGATTTTACAGCATAGCTATACCATATTTAGAACAAAATGAAAAATGTTAATTTCTGACAAACACTGCAGTTCATCTAATGAGCTTGCTAGTGATGTAAATGATGCACTAGCAAAAATGGAAACTGTAACACCTTGAAGCCATCATTTGATTTCCATTATGTTTTGCATAATTGGTGACACAGATATACAAAGAAAATGCTTGCACATGCAAGACTCATGGAGGCTTTTTTCTCCCAGTTTTATTGCAGCAAAGTCAGTATGTAGCTGAATGATACACTCGAATACAATACTGAGTTAATGAGAGACTGGATACTTCAATACAGGGTGTCCCTGCCTCCATTCCTCTTTGATGTTTCTCAATAATAGGTGTGGCTGGAATTACGGTAGGTGACTTACATCACCAATCCCAGTTTTTATTTGATTTAACTCAGGTCAGGGCCACTCTGCAGTTGCGATATGTCAAAGGGATTCCCTAGGGATAGCAGTAGTATGTGACCAAGCATTATTATGATGGAAAACACCATTTTATGGCACCTGTGAAGATGACAACAACAGAGTTGATCAGCCTGTGGATAAACTGCTAAGCAGACATAGTGTCCTCTATGATAACCATTTGGAATTTGTTGTCATGTACTGTATCTGCCCAAACCAGGACCCTGGACACTGTTAACTTACTATATTTCTTTCAACAATGGTCTCTGAATGGGCCTTTTCTCCAGGCTATTAGAATCAGGTCTGTACCTCAGTTCTGATTCTATTAGATTTGTTTATGTTGTTTCCAGTTTCAGGTTACTTGCAAATTCTTCCTCTTCTTCTTTCGTTCTCTTCCATGAGTTCGTTGCTGACAACAAGGTCCTAAAATGTCTCCGTTCCAATATTTCTGTGGCCAGATCCACTGCCTGTCTAAAAGTAAGGCTGCATGTTTATGAGGTCCTCCCTAATGTTATCCCTCCAACATCTCCATTGTCTTCCTCTTGTTCTTTTCCCTGTAATCTGGCAGTGCATAAGACTTAGTGGCAACCATCTTCTGTTCATTCTGACATGTCCAAACCACAGGAATTTTGAAATTCCGAATATGATCATTTAATGTTTCTACCTGCTGCAGGGTTATCATTCCATATTCTGTGTAGCCTGTTTACCTGCAGGATTTTTCATAGCCAGTTCATTTTTACAATTTCTATCCTACATTCATCTTCTTTCCTCGGGCACTAGCATTCAGAGTCGTATATCATAGTTGGAATTGCAATTACAATTACATCTGGAATTAACATTACTTGTTAATTATGGTTTGTTTCATTTGGAGTAGAAAGGGATGGGGCTTTACAAAGTTTCAAGGTTCTCAGATGCTGTTCCTGGCAGTTCTGTAGTAACCTGAGGAAAATAAAAGACTTTTGTCTACTAGGGCTTGCTGTGGTGATATTAGTTGCCTTGTTGCTCTA
The DNA here is from genome assembly GCA_026402145.1 of Polypterus bichir lapradei. NCBI lineage: Eukaryota > Metazoa > Chordata > Cladistia > Polypteriformes > Polypteridae > Polypterus > Polypterus bichir. Next base: position 106,612,307 of record JANRMT010062813.1, on the reverse strand, counting down.
TTCCTTTTCTAAGTTTGGCCTTTCTGAAACTTTTTATTTTGTTTTATGTTTATTGTCAAGCTCTGGGCAAAAGCAAAAGCCTGATCATGACACACAACTCTAGAGTCCAGTGTTGAAGTTCTAGCCTGGTCACTGCCTACATGATGTCTGCACATTCTTACTTTGTCTGTGCGAGTTTTGTTTTCCTTTTTGCCAAATAAAAGATGTCTCAATTGAGTTACATGGTAACTATTTTTGTATGAGTGTGAACTAGCAACACTTCAAGACTTTGTTTATGATACTACAAGAAACCTCTGTGAACCTGAACTGGATAAAAGTGGATTTCATAATGCATGGCTATCAACAAGGGCCTCCACAGTGCAAAGTAATTTATTTATGAAAATAAGTGATGTATTGTAGCAAGAAAGCAGCTTTCTGTTTCTTATGGGTCAGAGATGAAAGCATTATATGTTGGATATCGTGAAGAATTTGATTTAACAGTTTTAAAAAAAGCTACAAACCCCTGAAAGAATATCTTCAGCTTCTGACAAATATTTTCACAAGTTCATCATCTGCCGGCATAGGAATGAGTATCCATTACTCAAAAAATCATGTTATGCCCATGAGCATCTTTCACACCACAAAACTGCAAACACTGTAGGAATAATTGAGTAAATAACTGTGAGAAAGGATGCATGAAGAAGACAATTTTAACTTGGCTGGATGTCAGAACACCAATAGCTTGCTCATTCATAAGCTTGTGTTTGTATCCAATAAGAACATTTTTAAAAAAGATAATTTCTTTGGTAATAATTTTTTATTTAATTCAAGCAGCAAAGGTGGAAAACAAACCACAAGTAAGAGTCACGATTGTTTACGTTGTTGTTTAGGAGGTAAGAAGAGAATCATGGTCGAGAGAGTGCTTAAGTCATCAGCAGCAGAAGCAACATTTAATGGCCATTTTCAAGATTTATCTAGGTTAATTGGTTGCCCCAACCTAAATATTTTACCTCAAGTTAATGTGGTCCTCAACATCCTATGGGGTAAGACCCATTCATTTCATATCATCTCACACCACCTCTAACAATGTCTTCTTTGGCTTCCCTGTTTGCCTCATCCCTCTACCTCCATCTCAGAACACGTCTTCATTCAGTCTGTCTTTTGCTCCACCTTAGTCTGTTTCTCCTTAGCGTACCTAACACATCTTTCCAGCTTTGCTTCATGTTTCAGTTCTATCATTCAGGTTCCACTTCCATACACAATACTACTCCCCATACAAACTTCATTAACTTTTCCCTTCAAGGCTAGAGAGGCTCCTTTACAAATGAAAACGGTGGATATCTGGTGAAATTTTCTCAATGCACCTCTTACCCCTTGCTATCACTATTTTATCTGAACATCCATCTGCACTCAACATGTCACTTGAGTAGCAGAGCTTACCCATTTTCTTCAGAACAACTCCTTTGCTAGTATCTACATTTACACATCTTACTACATCCGCACCCTGCACTTGTTTTGCACACTTTCTACAACACAAAGATCACACATGCCATCTGCAGAGTACCCTTCACACTACTACAACTTTTATGCATCCACTTCCGACAGCCCATATATTGGATTGAGTTTCTTCTAATACTTCTGCCACACACAGTCATGCACCCTCCTCTTCCAAGCCTGCTGACATTTAATCTCCCACCGTTACCTTGGACTCTCCTTCATTTACAATATCACAAAGCCTTTCACTTCCAAAGTAGTTTGGCTTTTCCATTTTTTATACTCCTTTAGAATAAAGTCGTTTGTCCCATTTGCATGTATATTTCAAGTTTCAAGTTTATTATTTATTGTCACACGTGCATAGTATAAATAAATTCTTACTTTCATATCTCTTCAGAATAATTGGCAATAATACAATGCCAACAAAGTATATACAATTAAATACAATATATGTCATTTTACAACCTTCTTAATCCATGCCTGGGGAGCTGGAGCCTGTAACAGCTAGTATAGGGCACAATGCAGCAACAAACCCAGGCACCAGTGCATGGCAGAGTGAAGTCATTCACACACACACACACACACACACACACACACACACACACACACACAC
>JANRMT010062813.1:106561174-106610211 GCA_026402145.1 Polypterus bichir lapradei | reverse complement strand
ACACACACACACACACACACACACACACACACACACACACACACACAATAAGGCCAATTTAGTGCCTCCAATTCACAAAATCAGCATAGCTTTAGACAGTGGGAAAAAAACGGAGCACCTGGAGAAATCACCCACATTCTTGGGGAGAACCATTCAAACTCCATGCAGGGTGGACACAGGATGTGAGCCCTGGCCTTCTTACTGTGGGGCAGTAGCATATTCATTGCACCACCATGACACCCTTAACACAAAATATACAATATATTGTAGGGGCTGGGTGAGGGTGAAAAATGAAAAGATGTTTACAAACTTTATAGAATGCATCAGCATGAACAGTGTTTGGCAACTAGGATGAATAACCTCCCAGTATAAAATTAAGGTTAAGGTTACTGCTAAGGTGCTGTGTTGTAGTACTGACATGTCAACAGACATTTAAAAACAAAATACATAAATAAACAAGTTTTCTTGTAACTAAACAATTGATGAATAACGCCACTATCCTGTTTGGTTCTGTCACCTTGTAAGGTATCAGTTACTGTGGTGCTATTCACCTAATTCTGATTGTCTCCAGGCTGTGTCTGTTAGCATACCATAGAATGTTACAAACAACTGTGAATGCCATGCTCAAAATATTCATGTATTGTAAGTGTAGAAGGGGTAAAAAGATTACAATTTTCAGAATAACTCTAAAATACAAATAGGATTACTAATTAGTCTTAACTTTGAAATGTTGTTAATAGCACTATCTACAATAAAGACTTGATTGCTTCTTCAATTGGCCCCTTGTGGCTTTAAACTGGATTAAATGGATTCAAGGGATTGATGAATGTTTGACTGAGTAAATGATAGCACAGGAGGAGTGAGGATTAAAACATAACATGCTGGTGATTGGCATTTATGATGAACGTCTTTTTAAACACAAAGAAGAAATGCACAAAGAGAAAAATTAAAATGGCAAATAAATAGACTAAAACAATAAAACCCACTGGCATGTTCTTACCAGGGTTCCATTTCTGGTCTCACTGTTCTTTATTTTCATTTCTTTATGTTGGTATTTATTGTTAACTAGCAAAATACCCGCGCTTCGCAGCGGCGAAGTACTGCCTTAAAATTTTTTATTAGGAAGACAATTTAATTTTTTTAAACTGAGGGAAAATATGCCAATAATTATTTGTTAAGGATCTGTTTGTATACCATGTTGTCAGTTCGGCTCTCCGGTTGTAACATGACCAAGCTGTAGCTGTGCGCTGAGCTTACTCTTGAGCATGTAACTTACAGTTGGCCATCTGAACAGTAATCTTGTCTCAAATCTCACAGCTTGGATTGCTGCTGTCATAATCGGTTTGAGTTTCATGGTTTGTTTCAATTACGACAGTATTTGCAGGATTTGTTGTGTTGAAGTGACATTCGGCATCTGTCAAGCGTTGTAAGCACACAACTGGTTTCATCGATAAAATCACATCCAGCTTTTGAGAGTTTAAACATTCATAAACATCAAAGTGTCCACTACTGAAATCGTCACCTGTGAATCTAAGATGTTTAAGAGGCATTGGCGGTTGTCGAAAGGTGTAAAATATTTGGCCATTTCAGTACACTTGAAAGCGACAACCGAACAATTTAGCGGCAGCCATCCACTCACATGCAGAACCATAGGTGAAGGGCTTAAGTATTTCACTCTTATAGTGCTACTGTGTAGTATAATTATCTCCTGTACCGTCATCAGTCCACACCTTGAACCTGTCCCAGTCATTCAATACATAAGACACAATGTTCTTCCGGATATCAAGAGTGAGCCTGATATGGCCGTGCAATATGTAACAAAGAGAATGGAAAAGGTAGGTGCCATCTCCGGGCATGAAAACCACTCAGTAAGTGACAGTTCTTTGATCGATAGTGATCACCTCGATAGACATGGTAATGGGGGATGGAATGATAAAGGAAATGGGTACCTGAGCAATGTAAAGTAAGTCTAAAATACCTATACAATAACTATAATTGTAATAAACAAACAATAAAACAGCGGAGAAGCCGTGGATTAAACAAAAAGGCTGTAGTTATCAGTAGGGAGACGTGAATCCTGTGACGAAGCAAGGAAGGGAATGTAGAGACCGGAGCGACGGACGGTCTTATATAGGCAGGCAGCCAACAACGTGGGTGGCGTTGGGATGGGGGACCCAACGCCACCTCACACGGTGACCGAGCTGCAGGCTATGGACATATATATGTACGTAAGTAGGATTCAGTTAGCGTTGGGAACCCGTGTACCAAATTTCTTGAAGATGGGCCCATAAGTAATAAAGACTGTTGAAAAGTTCAATATGGCGGCCGACAGTGGCATCATACCACCGAAATAAGTACGTACATTGGTTTTGGTTAGTGCAGGGAAGCCGCCTATAAAATTTCGAGAAGATTGGGCCATAAATAAGAAAGTTCAACATGGCGGACGTTGTTGAAAGTTATGATCATTACGCGTAGAATTTCGAAATGAAACCTGCTTAACTTTTGTAAGTAAGCTGTAAGGAATGAGCCTGCCGAATTTCAGCCTTCTACCTACACGGGAAGTTGGAGAATTAGTGACGTTGGAAAGTTCAATATGGCGGCTGACAGTGGCGTCATACCACCGAAATAAGTACGAGCATTGGTTTCGGTTAGCTCAGGGAAGCCGCCTACCAAATTTCGTGAAGATGGGGCCGTAAATAAGAAAGTTCAACATGGCGGACGTTGTTGACCGTTATGACCGTTACGCTTAGAATTTCGAAATGAAACCTGCTAAACTTTTGTAAGTAAGCTGTAAGGAATGGGCCTGCCAAATTTCAGCCTTCTACCTACACGGGAAGTTGGAGAATTTGTGACGTTTGGAAAATTCAATATGGTGGCCGACAGTGGCGTCATACCACCGAAATAAGTATATACATCGGTTTTGGTTAGCGCAGGGAAGCCACCTACCAAATTTAGTGAGGACGGGGTCAGCCTTCTACCTACACGGGAAGTTGGAAAATTGGTGACGTTGGAAAGTTCAATATGGCGGCCGACAGTGGCGTCATACCATCGAAATAAGTACATACATCGGTTTCAGTTAGTGCAGGGAAGCCGCCTACCAAATTTTGTGAAGATGGGGCCATAAATAAAAAAAGTTCAACATGGCGGACGTTGTCGACCGTTATCGACCGTTATGACCGTTACGTGTAGAATTTCGAAATGAAACCTGCTTAACTTTTGTAAGTAAGCTGTAAGGAATAAGCCTGCCAAATTTCAGCCTTCTACCTGCACGAGAAGTTGGAGAATTAGTGATGAGTGAGTGAGTGAGTGAGTGAGTGAGTGAGTGAGTCAGTGAGTGAGTCAGTCAGTCAGTGAGGGCTTTGCCTTTTATTAGTATAGATTATTTTATGATGCTTTTCTATGTAAATGCTTTAGTTACTTCTTTGGTTTCAAAAATTTCTTTTTCATCAACTTCTTTAGCATTATGTTTATCCCCCCAAAAAATGACATAAATTTTTTTTTTCTATAAGAAATCATGTTATCATGAGTAACATAAACATGTAGATACCAAGATATAACTTAAAGAACATAAATACAGTAGGAAAGGTATGTCTGCAGTATCCACTGCTGCACTGATGCACATTTAGTGCAGGTCCTTTGTGTGATATGTTTTGAAGAGCTCAGCCCAACTGGGACATTTTAACCTTTCATTGGGACATTTTAACCTTTCATGCACAAGCAACAGAAAAAAATATTATAAAAAAGTGCATAGATCCACACAATGGACACGACCCTTGCACAAAGCTTAGTGATATCCCCATTTCCACTCACATAAACATTGACAGTTGTCTGTATTGTGAACATTACTTAGGGGGTTAAAATCTCTGTTGCTCTTCTACTTGGATTTACACCACACTCCTTCTTGCACCACGGTTAACCTTTATGCAACTAAATTCACCAGACATACCACAACAGTTCAGTCATACAGTGCCATATGCATCAGTTTCACTGTCTGTGTCAATATCTGATGACCAGTTCACTTGGTCATCACTATTGCTTGATTCAACTAATGGTTCAGTTTCAGTTTGTTCTTTACAACTTCTTGTTTACACGTTTTGTGTGTTTTGATTGAAGGCTCTGCCACACTCATGAATATTATTCAGGCTTAACACTGTACATCAGACCATAATAGGATATCCAGAGAGACATCTGGGGTCAGCTATTTTCACATAGAATTATGAACCTAAAAGATGTTCAGGGTAAATGCCAAGGATGGGTAAGAATGTCCTAATTCTGTATCTGTTAAGTAATCCTTAGGTCTATATAGTGTCACACACATGCGCATAGGAGGCAGCTAAAGGGCTTGAGTAAGGACAGTTCCAAGACATACCGGAACCAGTGGCAGAGTGCACTGACTCTTTTTCTCCCTTGCCTGCAGATTATTCACAAGAGATTCCACCTGGTTCCCTTGACGTCACTTCCGGGACCGAGCCAATGGAAGGAGACCTTGCCGGCTCCGGCCCCTGTGATGTCACGTCCGGGCTCGCACCAATGACAGAAGACTTCCATGAGCCCGACCCCTTTGACTTCACTTCCTGTCTTCCCCTTTAAAAGCCTCCACCTTTTCCCTGTTCCCTCAGTTCTGTATTGGACTCAGTTTTGAGCACAGCAGTGCTATCATTTAAAAAGACGATTTGCAGCCAGGATACCACATTATACAGGTGGCTGCCCCAAACCTTGCCTTGTCTCATTGTGAGTTTTATTACAGTAGCCATTTTTACACAAGGTGTCCTGGTGGTGGGACATAGCCATGTTTCAAAGTTGTTTATATACCCACCAGTGTATTCGTTCAAATAAATCATAGGTTTCCATGTTGTCTTCTCTCTTTCATTAGTTTAATATGTGATTTGGTCACATATATGCCAAGGCGTGCATATCACTCGTCATGGCTGAGTGATTCTGCTTTTATCAAAGATCACACCTACGATGAGCCACATACATGGGTAGATTCATTACCATCGGATAGCTGAGTTTGACACCATTCCAAAAATATATAGTTGGCTATGATTGGTCACTCGTACTACATGTCACAGCCATGAGCAAAAGAACTTATGCAACAGCTCATCCTTACATACAAGCTTCTATATGAGAGCATGCAGATTGTATCATTGATGTGCAATAACACTTGAGGTCTTTTCTAGGAAAATGACTTCTTCAAAAAAGAAAACACAGTTGAGGAATTCAAACACAAATGGAAAATGACTTGGTAAGGGGGTATTCTAGCAATGTTGAAGCAATTACTTGGATGAAATGAGTGTGATTAGAATTGGTGGCAGTGGCAGTGGGGTGATGGTTTATACCATGAACTAGTCTAATGTGCTTGCCATGCAATAACGCCCACCTGGGACCCAAAGGTGGATAAGAAACACTTGTCTAGGTGCATGTGTGGTGTGTGTGACTAGCTCTTAGGGGCCCTGTCCAGGACAGTTTCAAGCAACATGCACATGGCTGCCAACAAAGGCATTTTTTCCCAGTGACCTAGCACTGGAAGAAGCTGATGTGGAAATGTATACTGTGGAATATGACCCGGACACTAACAGGCAGACATGTTCAATTCACCCACAACACGTTTATTATACATTATTTACAATTATAAGTGCACCACAACCCCCAAAGTCCCCAAAAGTCCAGACCAATAACCAAATGCCTCACTCTTCCTCCAGAACTCCCCAGTGTGGCGGAAGTGCCGGCTGCGCACCCGGAAGCACTCCAGGTGTCCCTGGTCCTCTCCCCCCCAGCACTTCCGGGTGTGGCGGAAGTGCTGAGGTCCAGGACTCCAAAGGCACTGAGGCACCCCCTGGTGGTGACCATGGGCCCCTACAGGGCCGAGCTTCAAAGCTCTGTACCCGTGGTCCCCAAAGCCACCAGGGTGGTCACCCCCACATGGTCTGGAGGAGGCGCAAGCCCTCCTCCGGTCCTTCTGAGCGTTCCGGCTGGGTAGCAGCCCCAGCCACTCGCCACAATACATTATATGTACATAGTTTATGCATAATGGGAAATGCAAAAAAAAACAATAACAGAAAAATAAATGAATAAAAATGCACTAAACTGCTGTAAGGCACTTGCAACAAAAGGCAGGAGAAGATAGGGGAATTGTTCCAAAAAAACCTTCAACCTATTGTACCTATTTTGCTGTGTCTAGTGGTAAACAGAAATTGTTTCAAGGACTGGTGTGAAAAATAATTTTGGAAGTAAAGGTTTGGATGAGTACATAATTATACATTGTAAAAGATAGGGTGCATCAGCTGGGTAAGAATCCCTGGTCCATCCTAGCGTTACCAGGATTCTTACCTGCCAGGAGGCCAGTGCAATGGAAGAACAGGGGGAGACAACATCTATGGAGTACTTTCCCCAATCATGTTAGATGGTAGCATCCCTGGGTTTGGATACCCAGCAAGATGCCCACATGGCATGCTGGGAATTGGAGTCCTAGACTACAATCCTGTAGGTTTCTGAGAGTGCCACCATTGGGTACTGTAGAGATTTATAATCTCTATTTTTTGGAAATCTGTCTGAACCAGAAGCGCTTCCTTCAGACCAAGACCCAGAACCAGAAGTACTCCCAAGCCCAAAATAAAAGGAATCACTGCACCTCACCCAGGCAAGTTGTAGTCAGGAGTGAAGGATGGACGAAGCTCAACTGGAAGGAATGGAGGAGGAAAGAGAGACAGAGAGAAAAAAGAAGAGGGGCTGATTCTTTTGTGTAAAGAATATAAATAGGACTTGTGTTGTTGTGGTTGTGTCTGGGGTTTGGAGTGCTGCAATACCACTTACAATACCTCCTACCCCTTATATAGTTTCAGATTGTTTAGTTGTTGCTTCAGAGTGATACACTGTGTGCGTGTGTGTTTACATTTGGTTTTCTAAAAAATATATACAGTATATAACTGCTACTGCATTACTTGTTTTCAAAGATTGCTTAAGTGCATGAGACTAAACGTTTCCAAAAAGGGACACAATCTTTTCAAAATGGGGATGCCTCTTTTTATTACCTAACCAAAATAACAGCCATTTATTTTTGGGTATGTAATTTAGGTACAATAATGCCACAATTCCTTAGTGCAAAAGGGGTTAATAACCCACCCTGCCTAAGTCAGGCACTAAGGCATTAAGTTCACCCCCGATTTGTTTGGCTTTCCTTTGTGTTCCCTCTGCTCAGGTTTGCATCTTTGTGCAGTTTTCCATTTGCTTTGAGGGTTTTGGTTTTGAATTATGGACTTGTTTTCTTAAATGATTTTACTTGTTTTACTTTACACATTAAGTTTTGTTTCATCTTTTTGATAAATTTGTAGCGGTCAGACGACGCTAAGATTCACACCGTCGAGCGTGACAGTGATTTATTTATTTTATACGAGGATTACCAGGGACAACCCCAGCCTTGGCACGACACACACACACACACACACACTACAGAGACAAAGAAGAAAACACGCTGGGAACTTAAACGATAAAAAGTATAATGAAATTAAATTAACTAAATGAAAACAATAATACCACCCCTGATCCCTTCGGCGATATTACATTTAACAAGTCAACACGACAAACATGCAGTAAAGTCCATGTATGAAATAATCAGCGGTGAAGTTATGTCCAGTGATTTGAATGATGCGAGGGAAATGGAAAAACACAGTCCTACCGGTAGTTGCTGAAGTAGGTTGACAGATGAATGGTTCAGGAGCGCTCCTTCTTCCGTGAAAGCCAATGAATCCTGACAACGTCCTCAGTAACAGTACACAGGTAGACAAATGATATCCAGACCCCAACAAACAATACAATCCAGGACACGATGATATATGGCAGACAACGACAGGCAGTTCAACAGTTAAATACCAACACAAAACGACCACTTTTTCTCTCTTCGACCCCTGCCCTCCTTTTAAACCCCTCTGGCCACCTTTGACCCCAACAGCCCCTGCAGGGACTGCTGGGAGATGCAGTTTTTAACTAATGGTAGCACCACTACAAATTGAGTTTTTGTTTTGAAAATATTTTTGGGCTTTCTTTGTTTGGGACATTTCTTTTGCTGAATAAGTTGAAGTTAAAACTTTTTTTTCTTTGTGCCAGGAGTTTTAAAGGTTCCTCTCCTGATATAGAGATCCCTATGGAGCCTTCACGTAGCATTCAGGCCTTTTATGAATTTGTTAGGCCTATTCATAACAAACACAGCCACTCTGGGCCTGTTCTGCTACAAGACATGTAGTATATTTTAGTGTAGTCATTCACTCACTCAAAATGGTCAAATAGTGTGAGGCCTTCAAAATGGTGAGGAAAGCAAGCTGGAATCTCCACCAGTCTGACCAGAGGGGATGCATACAAAAGCAGCCTAAAATTAAACAAGGCTACACCAGGTCCAAAATGTGCTTCACTAATATATCACAAATACCCAATTAGAAAATACACTCACCTAAAGGATTATTAGGAACACCTGTTCAATTTCTCATTAATGCAATTATCTAATCAACCAATCACATGGCAGTTGCTTCAATGCATTTAGGGGTGTGGTCCTGGTCAAGACAATCTCCTGAACTCCAAACTGAATGTCAGAATGGGAAAGAAAGGTGATTTAAGCAATTTTGAGCGTGCCATGGTTGTTGGTGCCAGATGGGCCGGTCTGAGTATTTCACAATCTGCTCAGTTACTGGGATTTTCACGCACAACCATTTCTAGGGTTTACAAAGAATGGTGTGAAAAGGGAAAAACATCCAGTATGTGGCAGTCCTGTGGGCGAAAATGCCTTGTTGATGCTAGAGGTCAGAGAAGAATGGGCCGACTGATTCAAGCTGATAGAAGAGCAACTTTGACTGAAATAACCACTCGTTACAACCGAGGTATGCAGCAAAGCATTTGTGAAGCCACAACACGCACAACCTTGAGGTGGATGGGCTACAACAGCAGAAGACCCCACCGGGTACCACTCATCTCCACTACAAATAGGAAAAAGAGGCTACAATTTGCACGAGCTCACCAAAATTGGACAGTTGAAGACTGGAAAAATGTTGCCTGGTCTGATGAGTCTCGATTTCTGTTGAGACATTCAAATTGTAGAGTCAGAATTTGGCGTAAACAGAATGAGAACATGGATCCATCATGCCTTGTTACCACTGTGCAGGCTGGTGGTGGTGGTGTAATGGTGTGGGGGATGTTTTCTTGGCACACTTTAGACCACTTAGTGCCAATTGGGCATCGTTTAAATGCCTCGGGCTACCTGAGCATTGTTTCTGACCATGTCCATCCCTTCATGACCACCATGTACCCATCCTCTGATGGCTACTTCCAGCAGGATAATGCACCATGTCACAAAGCTCGAATCATTTCAAATTGGTTTCTTGAACATGACAATGAGTTCACTGTACTAAAATGGCCCCCACAGTCACCAGATCTCAACCCAATAGAGCATCTTTGGGATGTGGTGGAATGGGAGCTTCATGCCCTGGATGTGCATCCCACAAATCTCCATCAACTGCAAGATGCTATCCTATCAATATGGGCCAACATTTCTAAAGAATGCTTTCAGCACCTTGTTGAATCAATGCCACGTAGAATTAAGGCAGTTCTGAAGGTGAAAGGGGGTAGCTCTGCTACTGACGCAAAAGAGACTTTATAAATATTTTTAAAATGTTCTTTAGAACAAAGAAACCTCAAAGAGAAGAAAGACACAAAAGCAGTTGCCTAAAATGTAATCTAGTAACAAAGAGTCCCAAAACACAATCCAAGATACAGCAAGAATGTCAAAAATCCAGTAATTCAATAATAACAACAAGCAAAACACAAACAAACTCACTAACACCAAAAACATACAATGCACTGCCTTTAACTGGCTGTCTCCTCAGCCTTTGTAGGACTGGGAGTTGCATCTAGAGGGATTAGAACAGGTGGGCCCACCCCTTGGGGAACCACCTACAAAACACAAGAAGCTTGGTAGAATAAGCTCTCACATATAGAAACTAAAAAATGATATAAAGAATAAACAAATTATATTAACATAAATTCATAGTTAAAGAATAAAAAACAAAAAAGACATAAAAATAGAATTAAAGCATAAACCTGAGATGTGGTCAGAAAAGAAAAATGTCAAAACTGGGTGATCAAACTTTTAAACAGCAAATAAAATCAAAAGGCAACACATCAATAAAGGATCAAATGCAAAGAGAAAGTTTGGAGCCAGGTCAAAAAAAAATCCAAAAACTATATCGGGGTCAATATCTGGGTGGCATACCCATCATAACTTGCCACATTAACCCCTAGAGGTTTGAAATCGACACGGGCACAGCAGCAAGTGAGAGACAACAACCAGGGTTTACAATGTCCAAAAGAGCATAGTGCATGTTTATTAAAACCAAAAGCATAATAATAAAGTATAGTGCAGGAAATAAATTAATTATTAAATAATCCATAAAGAAGAGGCAGTGAGATTTTAGAGTTTAAAAATAATCAATAAATACTTTTAAAATCGCATTTGGAATGCTTCAAGGCACCAGGTTAATCTCTTTGGCAAGATAAGCACAGCTCTTCCTCTTTCTCTCCAGCTCACCTTGGTGGGTCCGCTTGCCTCCAGCTGCAGTCACCATCAACTGGCTCTCATCCTGCCTGCCCTCTTAGGCTTCAGTCGAGACACACCTAGCCGGCCCACTGTCATTCAATATGCTGTATAATGCTACATGGATCTCAGGAGGTCCATCCAAGTCCCCGCTCTTACTCGAAAGTGCAGCCGGGACACCCCTCGGACACCATTGTCTTTAATCCCTAAAAGGAGCCAGACCGCTCTGCCTCCTCTCTTCATCTGCTCTTTCTTGCACCCTGGTTCTTGCCTTGCTTCTCCAGCTTCTTTTTTCCCTTCATACCATTCCCAACCTTACCACACAGCTTTTTTCTCTTCTTTTAAATTTGACCCACCACAAACCTCACCTCGTGACAGTAACACATGGCCTGCTTGAAAAATAAGCTAACTGCACCAGAGAAACAAGACACTGTGTATCCACCGAGGGATATCATATAAAAAAGGCATCGTATTTTTATAAGGTCACCTCTGTTATGTCATCATTGCAATTACATGATTACTTAATATGTCCCAGAAGTGGCATATAAATAAGACAATAAGTAAAATACATTTTTTGCAGTAAAGTGTCACATGTAGGGGGAGCCCTGGAGCCTCAAACCCACAGACACAATTGCCCTGACACAGTCCCAGTTTCAAATGACCCTTTAATTTCTTTAAAATGCCTTATACTGGTTTCTTTCATCAACAAAACCCACAATGCAGCTCTTCTCTTCTTTTCCACTTCTTCCAAGTGAGTTTTAACCGGCTCTACTACCTACTCTGACTTACTTGGGGGAGACGAAGCAGTTAATTTTCAACTTGAACCTAGAAGTACTACCCGTGCAACATGATTTCCACCTAGAAGCACTTCCGGGTCAGGCAGAACCATTCTAAGAGAGGGTCGTGTCCTACAGGCAATTCCCCCTGGCAGCACTGAAGTACCCCAATGGGGTCATTTATCAGGACTACCAGCATGTGTACAAATGGGAGTTCCACCAGAGGGATAGTGTTGTCCAGCGTACTGGGGTGAACACATAGTCCCAGGAGGCAACCTCCATCTGCCCTTCCAGCTAGGAAAGGGAGCACAACTCATCATGGTTGGGGCCCCCAATTATTAATTTGGTCTGTCCCTTCTTAGAACTGCCCATTCAGGTAAGGAAGATGCCATCCCAGCCTAAATACCAATCCATCCCTTGTCTTCCTTCACAAAGCTCAAAGTAAAAGGTAAATCACAATAATGGAATCATTGGGTTAGAAATGATTAAAAACATGAACTTATACATATAGCAAATGCTTAATGCAACATAACCTTCTTCTAAAGGTGTGAACTCCGGGCACAACCATCAAGCTTGGAGCCTTTTGTGGAAATAAGCCTAAAGATGTAGGGCATGTACTGTACATCTTGTGCAGGCATCCACAAGCAATCCTTGGGAATGTAGTTCCACCAACGAACCCTCCTTTCTAGAAACAAGTACCTTGTGAATTTAATACTTCTGATGAACTTTCCAATCTCATTTGGAGGTAGTGGAGCTGAAACCCTAGAAAAGCAGCTGACGTGAACTGGCTTATGGTGGGATATGTGAAACAGAGAGCAAAATCTGAAGTGTGTTGGCTTGATCTGCAGTATTTATGTGGCCTCTTTCACCTTCAATAAAGTGTTTTCTTTACAGCATTCCATCTAATGTATCATAAGTTTAAGTAGCTATACACACAAGGATTTCTCACAGTCTTAAAGAACAGTTATCAAACAAGATAAATTTGGGTCAGCAGTGATAAGTAAACCTTGGAAGAAGTCCAGTGTACGCCTGTGTTAACTGAATAACTGAAACAATGACACACCATTTACAGTATTGCTATTTTTTCATTTGGAGGGGTCTATCCCAAAACATACTGTAATAAACCAGAAGTGAATGTACCTGCAGCGTTTGTGATTACTATAGTGGGCAGATGCATTGTGGGTATGGGCTTCTAGCTGGGAGCCACTTCAGGTTCTCGTTTACTCCAGAATTCAAATCATGCTAGGGTTTTTGGTTTCCTTTTTTTCTAGTTGCTGTACATCTGTATGTTGTATGTGCTTGCTCAGATATTTAATTTAAGGATTAAAAGAATGTGAACAGTGCCGTACTCAAATAAACTGCTGTTGAATCACATAGGCTTAATCATTTAACTTTGTGAACTGTTCAGCTATCGGCAAGGCTTTGGTGTCTTTGAGACTTATCCTAGCTGATCAGGCATGAGCTTCTTCTCAATATGCATTATTCTAAAAACACAAACACAAAATGAAGCATATTAGAACATCTCAAAGTAACAGCACAGAAAAGTGAGCTCTGCATTTATTGGAGGAAGTACAGTCAATGTTTGAAGCTGCAAAGTGCCTGCATGAACTGTGATGGTAAGACTAAACTGGAAAACGGAGGCCCAAAATAGTTCCCCTGTGGTGAATGCAGCTCAGGGAGGTCTGGTCCACCGCATGTGGCAGGTAACGTTTACCAAGCAGGAAGTGGTTCAAGGGAATAGCGTCACTTATGCTGCTATGACACAGAAACGGATATCCGACACTGGAAATGTCTGCTATATATAATGTATGCATCTTTAACACTGTTGCTAACACTGTGGAGAATTTTCTTTCATCAAATGTTGCAATGTTTCCTTAATTTCATTACAGCATACAGGCAACATATGGGGTTTGCCTGTGGCTTAAGATCTTGTAGGCAGTTATCATTTGCAATTGATATGGTGATAACACTTTTAGAGAGAGGAGGGGGAACTACTGTGAGGTCTAAAAATCAGTGAAACATTTTGTTGAATGTGCACTCAAAATAGAAAATAAGCTGAGAAATGGTGTGTTCACTGTGGGTCTCCCATCAAAGAACTGAGAAAAGAAAAAAGAGGATGGTCCTTAGAAGAAGAAGAAGTTAGCTTTCTCCTTGTTCCTCTTTCCATTTATTCTGAAGAAAACCTGTAATCAAAACATACTTTTCTAAGTTTTTTTTCTTTAACAGCAAAATCTATAGATAGACACGTGAAATATATCAGTTTGGTAAAATTTCAACAGTGTGTCCACAGTCAAGATCAGAACTTGTAATTCTTTTTTCTGTCATCATAACCTGCTTCTCAATGTATCCCCTTCTACATTTGATACTTCTCAGTGACTTGATAGAACAGCAATCCCATTTTCAAAGCCCCTGATACCCCTGGTACCTGACATACAGTATCTGCAAGCCACTAACTGATGCTGCTAGACAATTGAGAGCCATTAATCCTGTAATGGCTTGCTGTGGTCAAAGCTGGATTAAAGAGGGTGGGAGCCCCTAGGCTAGAGACATTTTTGGGGCCCTACCTACCCAAAACACTATGAGATCATCCATCCACCCATTTTCCAACCCGCTGATCAACTACAAAGAATTAGAGACATACAGAGTAAAGTAAATGGCGACTACTGAATCTGATTTAAAATGAAAGGTAAAAATCTGAAGAACAGAAAAATGGGCTTACTGTACTCTCTGAAAATAAGAGAGACAAAGTATGTAATAACGAAAGTATGTAAAAACAAAGTATGTAATTACAAAGCTTATATCTTAGCCATCTCTGCCCAGATAACAAATAACCATCCCAAACCAAAGTTTGAAAAGTCAACTACAGAACCTTACTGCAAATGCATGCCAAACCAGGAATAAGAAATACTGCATAGGCCATTCTGTACATTAACACAGACATGTGTGCGCTTTTCAAAATTGTGCTTTTCTGGATTTCGTTGCAGGAAAGTCCTTGATCAGATAACAAAAATCCAGATTTACTAGCCACGTCACATTTTCAAAAGTGAAATGGTTTAGTCTTTCCAGTCCCGTTGTGGATCTGAGCCTGTTCTTCATTAGCTTGAGCTTGAAGAAAAATCACTGAGCACTTACATGTGTGACATGCAATGTCAGCTGAACCTTGAAAGCAACATTTACATTTGGATAGTTTTTTTTTTCATTTTTCTAAGACACTGTAAAAAACTTGGGGTGGATAAAATTATTTAGAGCGTATGAATTCTCTGAACTGGACAAAGCAAACTGTATGGAATAATAACCACAAACAAAATACTAAATACAAAAAATGTCCACCAAATAGCAATAAGCATCACTGTCACATGCATGCACTTGGGGAACAGCTTAAGGGTTAGATAATAGTGATGCTACCTCAGGCTAGCACCTGAGGGTGCTAAGTAGTAACCGTATCTCTCCTTCTTTCCCTTCTGCAGAAAGAGTGATTGACATACCGACTCCTATGACATCACTTCCAGAACCTGTTCTACCTGTGACCGCCATCTTGAGGCAGACTATGCACCTAACATGCATTTTATTTGTGCCTTTTGCGCCAACCTTTAATATATATATAGTCATGGACACCAAGCATGGACTAGGATGGTTCAAGGTTCCTTACCCAGGAGGGAGGTGAGTTTAAAGGAATGACAGGGAGAGACCACTCACATGGATTATTTGCCCCCCTGATAAAACAGGTAGCTAGGAACTAGCAGTCCCAGTACATATCCCTGTTGGGTATAATGCCGCAAAAACAACTATGAGCCGATTGAGATGGCGCTATAAGTGTCTATCATCGTTGGGTGATGCAAGAAACATTATAAATGCAGGAACAGTATAACTTGGCCACTGACCTAGCCCTGACCCTGCCCATTTGCTGAGTCTGTGTATAGCGGAGTGGTAGATCCGACTGCAATAAATAACCCTGCTGTTCTGGTTTTTTCTAAAGTGCTGAGGCTCAGCCTCCTTTATGGGGTGCAAGACAATGACTTACACGTCTATATATTATCACAAAAGCAGACCACAGACATAAAAAGGTTTGGGTTAGCCACCCATATATTTTGCCTTGGCTGCAAATAGGTCCATGGTGCCGGAACCAGAAGTGACGTCATCACTGACGCCGAGACCTAGCGAGATTGCCTGTGGATGGTCTGCTGAAGATTGAGAAAGAGAGTTAGTGCAGCTCGCCACCCCCTGGTCTGGCATGGTAGTACTATTCTTAAGGCCTTTCAGATGTCTCCAAATCACACGTGTGTGACAACATATATATTTATAGTATAAATATATTATGTTAAAAAATCCGTAGCATACAGGAAAATATTTGTTGATGGCCACCGTATACTGAAAAAACAGAAATTAAAGAAAGCACGTCTTTTTATGGTGGAGTTCAAAACTAAACATACTAACAGGATTAGTCTGGGCTATAAATATGGTGGATCAGAGGAAGAGGTGGAGTCAGAGAGACTGGAACAGGACCTGATGTGGCAGGTAGATGGTGTCTGGGTATCAGAAGTGATGTTATCAAAAGGTTCCTGGAAGATACACCATTACTGGGTGGACCGGTGGTGATGTCACTGAGAGGCACGGTCTTTGGCTAGTCTGCAGAGGGACAAGAGGAGAAAGGATTAGATGACAGTGCCAACCAACCCCTGGTCTGGCAGAGAAATAACACTATTTGAGCCTCTCAGCCCCAAACAAGAAGATGAATCAGGTTTCCAAGAAAGATTAACTTTCATACTGAACAGGCAGGAATAGACACAAGAGTTTATTCAGCAGGAGTTTTTATCTTTGGCACACAAGCACACAGGTAGTAACAGGTAACAGGTGCTCTAGCTCCACCCATCATCTTAAAACAACACAAAGTTTTCTTTGTCGAGCAGGTCCACTGGCTCGGAAGCAGCAGCTGGGGAAGATGCAGTCTCAGGGAAAGAGAGCAGAAAAGTGAACAATTGGGCTGGTTGAGGTTCAGTCTTTTGGATGTTCTAAACAACATGCGAGAAGCATGTTATGCAGTAAGAGAGAAACGCTATAGGTGATCCAGGTTAATTGTGTGATTGTTTCGTATTGAAATACTGTTTTGGAGGGGGTTTTCGAAGGACAGCTGTGTTTCTTTGCCATTGGTTTACTGTTTAACAGAGAGTCAGCTCACAGCTAAGAGAGCATCAGCAGGCAGCATCCGAGGTTACACAGTAGAAAAACAGAGCGAAGGAGCCGCCAAGCCGTCTTTGTGCAACCGCTGTTGCTGTCAAGGGTGGCCAGTCGTCCGTGACACTGGTCACAATATATACGATATGTATATACACCCACAAAACTACACAAAAACAAATTCAAAATAACAAAACACGAGTCCTTTATCTCTTTCTGTGCTCTCCGCACTCCTAGACTTCTATTAACAGCCTGTGAAGCAATAAGGATCAAATTAAATCAAATCAAATCAGGATCAGTGCCATTGTTATTGTAATAAGAATCAGTCTTTAGACATCATAAATGTTTGGGGCAGCCACCCCTATATTATTTCCCAGCTACAAAAGTTTTTGAAATATTTGAACAGAGATGTTCACAAGACTGAGTCCAAAACAGAACTGATTATTTGGAGATAAGATGGCGGTTTTAAGGGCTGGGGAAGGAAATGATGTCATCTAGTCCAGAACTGGAAGTGACGTCATCAGAGGTACCGGAGCCGGAAGTGACATCATCAACAACAACAACAACATTTATTTATATAGCACATTTTCATACAAAAAGTAGCTCAAAGTGCTTTACATAATGAAGAATAGAAAAATAAAAGACACAGTAAGAAAATAAAATAAGTCAATATTAATTAACATAGAATAGGAGTAAGGTCCAATGGCCAGGGTGGACAGAAAAAACAAAAAAAAAACAAAAAAAACAGACGGCTGGAGAAAAAAATAAAATCTGCAGGGATTCCAGACCATTAAACTGCCCAGTCCCCTCTGGGCATTCTACCTAACATAAATGAAACAGTCCTCTTTGGATTTAGGGTTCTCACGGAAGGACTTGATGATGATGGTCACGTAGACTTCTGGCTTTTAATCCATCCATCATTGCTGGAGCATCATGATGCTTTGAGTAGATGGTGGTGGCTGCGCCACCACCACAAAGAAACCGGAAAAAGAAACAGAAGAGAGAGTAGGGGTCAGTACGGATTTTAGAGCCACCATGAATAGTTATTATGATGAATTGAACATATAGATATCAGGATTAAGTTAAAGTGAAGTTATGAAAAGGCCATGTTAAAGTAATGTGTTTTCAGCAGTGTTTTAAAGTGCTCTACTGTATTAGCCTGGCGAATTCCTATTGGCAGGCTATTCCAGATTTTAGGTGCATAGCAGCAGAAGGCCGCATCACCACTTCTTTTAAGTTTTGTTCTTGGAATTCTAAGGAGATACTCACTTGATGATCTAAGGTTACGATTTGGAATATAAGGTGTCAGACATTCCGATATATAAGATGGGGCGAGATTATTTAAGGCTTTATAAACCATAAGCAGAATTTTAAAGTCAATCCTGAATGACACAGGTAACCAGTGTAGTGACATTAAAACTGGAGAAATGTGTTCGGATTTTCTTTTCCTAGTTAGGATACTAGCTGCTGCATTCTGCACTAGTTGCAAACGATTTATGTCTTTTTTGGGTAGTCCTGAGAGGAGTGCATTACAGTAATCTAGTTGACTGAAAACAAACGCGTGAACTAATTTCTCAGCATCTTTCAGTGATATCAGAGACGCTGGAGCCAGAAGTTACATCATCAGAGGTGCTGGAGCCAGAAGTGATGTCATCAGAGGTGCCGGAACCTGGAAAGATTTCCCAGGATTGGTCTGCAAGAAACTGAGAGAGACAGCCAGCACACTCTGCCACCCCCTGATCTGGTGTAGTATTACAGTTCTCCAGGCCTTTTAGCTGTCTCCTAAATGCACGTGTGTGACATACTGTATGATTAGCAGACTTTGTTTAATTTTTTAAACTCTCCTGAACAAATTTTCAAAAACCATTTGGGCTGTCAGAAAGAACATCACAATTCGAAATAATTTGAATCTACATGGCAAGGCAAACATTGACATTCAAATGTAAAAGAACGGTTCTTTATTTTACCTCACACTAATCTCAGCATCGTGTTACTCGAGATGCGCTATGCTGCAATACTTGTGTATTTTGCATGCATTTGGCACATTGCTCTCCCATTTGGTGTTTTTATCATTTTTAGGTGTGTTCACATATAATGCGTGAAACACCTGCTAAGACAGTCCATGTCTATATGTCAGTCCATCTGTCTGTCCACATGAAATAACTGTTGTTTAAATGCTGCACACTTATTTTTCAAGGAAATTTTTATCACTGATCGTGCCGCACACATTTTTGAAATTTCAAAATCTCTAATTGAAAAGCATTGGTGAATCTGCAAACTTGTCTATCTTAAGTTAGCGTTTCCCATGGACTAGCACTGGTCTGTAGAAATTTTGTGCCCGTTGTCAAAAAGGCAGGAATGGCAAGTTCAACATATTAATGTTGTTATTGCCTGCTGCCGGTACACGAACACTTGGCTATGAGCTGTCACCAGTCTGCAGACCTCCTCTATTTAGTAAACCCTAAAGTAACCTGCTCTTCTATCTATTTTTAATTTATTGAGCTGTTCTAAATCCTCACACGAGACCCTCACTCTTTAATCAAAAAGGTAATCAATCAAGCTGCTCAAAACTCCACGGATAACCTTCCAGTGCAGGAAGAGATTGTCTAATTAAAAACAGTCCTCTTGTCAAAAAGGTTGAAAACCATTGTACATTAAATGATCTTCATAACTGTAAAATTATAAAATACAAGCAAGAAAAACTAAACATTATCTAGATATGATTGAGGTACCCTGTGGTGTGACCATTTCATTGACAGTATAATTTATTAGGTTGACCACATGTCCCAGGGACGCCTGACGCCAGGCTATGCATCCCGATAAATAAATGAAGAATAACAAAATGTCCCAGTTTTAACAGGCTTCCCATCTAATAAACTTTTTCAGTGCTGCAAACATTGCTTCACCAACTAAACATTGTGACAATATATTTGAAACAGCATGCACAAAGAGGGAACCCCACTTGATAAGCAGTTTGTGTAATATTTACAAAGAAACACAAAGAATATCAAGAAAGAGACAGAAACAGAATACTGTACTGGCATTTATTAGTTTCCACTTCAAGCACTTTGTGCAATCCTATGTATTCATTTGTGAAAGTGTTTTCTTTTTCCCATGCACTGATTTCTCCCTGATGATGATGTGATACAGCAGGTATTATGAGGATGGGCTACTCAAGTGTCCTGGTTTGGAACTTTGAAAATCTGGCCACCCAATAATTTACCAACAGAGTTTCACATTCACCTGATATCTGTAATGGTCACTCATTGTAATAAAAGTTTGCCTTTCACTTCTGTTATTCCCTAACATTTCTTACAACATAAATAACTTTGCACATCCCATTTTTTAAATTACTATCACCAGACATGCACAAGCACATAAAGAATTAATTATAAAAGTTTGTATTTATTTATTCAGTTATTTACATTATGCTAAATGGAAAATTGTTACTGCATATCCATATGGGGTGTGTGTTTGTGTGTGTGTTTATGTGCATGTATTCAGCCTTTTGTCCAGCCCCGGTGGGATAGCCTCTGGCCCCCAAACCCCTGAAATTCATCAAGAAGATTTGAGAACTTACTTACCTACTGAACTCAGTCCATTGAGGGCTACAATGCCTGCACAGCCATGTGTACATTTTCTAAATTGTTAGTTTGTACTGTAATTATAAAACAGACAGATTTTTCTATTGCGCTGCTCTGCTTTTTGGTTAGAAGGTGTACTAACACCAGATTTGAAACATGTCTCCAGTGCTCTAAAAACACATTTTACCCTGATCCAGATCAATCTCACTCTACAGCTTGACATCACTGTTTTGCTGTTGTTTTGTATTAAATCCATTAAGCATTCACCATATCAAACCAAAAGCTGGCTTTGTTTCTCACTGAACATATTGGGAAATAACTTTCATATTTCCAATTTTCCTTTTATTATTATAATAGTTTTAAAATCAACACTTTAAAGAACATTTTCAGTTTTAAGAAAGCTACCTTAGCCAACACGGTCCTTTAGGCGGCTGCTGGGTTGACGCATACATAAATCCTACAACAAAAGCAAAATGAAAATAAATATTCAGGTTACATGTGTTATATTTTGCTGCACCCACAAAGGGGGAAAAGAGTCCCATTTAGTTTAATACTGTATGTTATTCTTTTTTTTTTTTGTAATTTTTTTTTGGAATTTTTGCTATGTATTCTTTTAATTAACAATAGAGAGGTACGGACGTTGTTATGCTTGGGCGAATAGGGAAGGGAGGGCAATGTCAGCTTGTAGTGACACTCAGGGGTCGAATGATAAGAGCACTATTGGAAACTGGGGCCTCAGTGTCCATAGTTACGCCCTGATACCCTCCCTCCCGACTGCCCAGTCCGAGGAACCACTGCTCAATTTGTCAAAGCTGCAGGCGAGTCTGTCTTTATGAGGTACATACCGTGGGTATCCTGCAAATCGGAGGACTGGGGTGGACTCAACTGATTTGGGTGGCTGACATTCAGGACTTGTGTATCCTAGTAATGGACTTTTTGTGCCATACCAAGACTCGACTAGATTTTGCCCAGAGAATGCTGATAATCCAAGGCAGCTCTCCTGTTTGTTTGGGAGTGAGTAAAACGAGGTCACCCTGAACTGTGAAATTTGAGTTGTTTCCCAAGCCTGAACCAATTGGGGAGCCCTGCCATGAGAATCTGCAGCAGATGATTCGACAAGGACTACATTTAGACCAACAACAGGTACTACAGGATTTACTGTGGCAGTATCAGAAACTCATCTGGTCCAGCACAACATCGACATTGGTGATGCATGGCCAATCAAGCAACAACTACAGTGCCTCCCAATAGCATGTCGAGGAGGAGCAGCCACTCTTATTAAAGAAATGGCCGAGGCAAATATTATTAAGCCCTCAGAGCCTCAATGGTGCTCACCAGTGGTCCTGGTTAGAAAGAAGACCGGAGGTTGGCGCTTCTGTGTTGATTACTGGAAGCTGAACCAGGTGACCAAGAAGGTCTCGTACCCACTCCCATGGATGGATTAGGCCCTTAATCTTCTGACAGGGTCTAACTGGTTCTCCATCTTGGACATTAAGAATGGGTATTAGCAAGCAGAACTTCCCCCAGAGGCCCGGAAGGAAACAGCCTTTTCAAATGGGGAAGAATTGTGGCAATTTAAAGTACTACCCTTTGGGTTGTGTAATGCCCTGGCCACATTCGAAAGACTAATGGACCGGACCATGACTGGACTTCCCCGTACCCACGGTCTTGTCTATTTGTATAATGTATTGGCTCATGGGTCCTCCTCTGAGGCAGCACTGGAAGCGCTCAGGGATGTTTCGGAGTGACTATGCACAGCTGGGCTAAATTTACATCTGGGGAAGTGTCACCTTTATAACGGGAAAGTACTTACCTGGGGCATTGGGTGAGTGGTCAGGGCATGGCCATGGAAGCATCACAGGTTCAAGCCTATCGGGATTGGCTGGCTCCAGTTAATGTGAGGCAGGTTAGGGCATTTATGGGCCTGGCCTCATACTGTAGATGATTTGTTCCCAAATTTGTCATGATCGCTTGCCCCCTTCATAAGCACACTCAAAAATGAAGAGTCTTCCAGTGGTGGGACGAAGAGCAACAGGCTTTTGAATTACTGAAGGTTTAGCTCTGTGCCTCCCCTGTACTGTCCTCACCAGTCGCATCAAGGGGTTTCATTTTGGACACTGACACCATCAATGTGGGTTTGGGGGCAGTTCTAGCCCAGGAGCACCTCAGTAAAGAATCCAGTGAGAATTCTTAGCAATAGTAGAAACCATCCGCCACTTTAGGCATTTTGTGAGTGGGGCCCCATTCATTCTAAGATTCAATCACGCCGTCCTTTAATGGTTGCTATCCTTCAAGGAACCCGAAGGCAACTGGCTTGGTGGCTGGAATGGTTGCAAAATTTCACCTTTACTATTCACGATCAGCAGGGGACTGCAACATTGATGAAACACTGACACCCTCTCTCAGCGCCTCTGCCTCCAGTCTGAATGCAGGTATTGCACGCAGCAAGAATTAAGAGAAGCGGAAAATGATAAGGAGCACACCTGCAGAGTTGTCTCCCTGAATGATGATGAGGCCAAATGGCAATTGTGGCAGAGACAGGATCTGGAAGTACAGTAAGTCCGCGGGTGGATGAAAGCGAGGTACAGACCAACCTGGGAGTAAGGTGGCTCCCTTAGGGGATACTTTTAAAGGCCTGGGAGGTCTGCAGCAGGGTTTCTGCTGGAGGAAGTGTTGACGGGACACCTAGGAGGACCACTGCCACCAATATGACATATGTGCTGACAAGAAAGGGCCTGCTGGACAATCTACTGCCCTGTTGCAACAATACAGATGTAGGCATGCCCATTGAGAGGGTGGAAGGGTGGGAATTAATGTTGTGGTCCCCTCCCCTAAACCCAAACAGGGCAACAAGTTAATTTGGGTTTTGGTCGACTATTTTACAAAGTGGCCCAAAGCTTACCCCCTCCCTGATCAGGAAGTTGATACATTAACAGATGCTTTAATTGGGGGTATGTGCAGTTGCTTCGGCATGCCAGAAGAGCTTCACTTCAATCAGGGATGAAATTTCAAGAAAAATATGTTTCAGCTGGTTTGTGAACACTTCCATATTGAAAAGACCTGCACTACACCCTGCATCCCCAGAGTGATGGGTTGGCAAAGTGGTTTATTAGGAAACTTACTAGCCAACTGGCCATGGCCTCCAGCCATCACCAGAAGTACTGGGACCAAAAGCTGCCTTTGATCATCTTAGCATGCTGAAAGACAGTTCAATAAGCAGGGATTTTTTTCTGGATGGTTCGAGGAAGAGGGCTGGGGGATAGGAAGGTGTGAAATCAGTGGTTTTGTTGTTTTTTTTTTATTCACTAACGGTGTCTCTCAGGGCCGCAACAATGAGAGATTCATAGACAACTGTAAATAGTTCAAGTTTAAAGTTATTCGTTTTTGTTTTTACAATAGCGTATTTTTTTTTTTTTTTTTGACTGTTCCAGTAAACTGTTCTACTATCTCTTCTTCGTCCTTCTGTGTTTCTCCCTTTTCGAATTTGACACGTTGAGATCGCTACAGTATGAAAGGAGACTACCTGAGCTGTGACAGTTGTCACAAAGCTTTAAAGTACAATTGGCAGGAACGGGTCAGTAGGTCTGAGCAAGTGAGGATGCTAGTGGGCACTGGATTAATAAAACAAAAAAAACAGTCTGGTGCACAGGTTTAAATCCTACTGTGTGTGCGATGCTGCTTGGGTTGGATTACACACATATGAAAATGGATCAGACATGCTTAAGGTTCAAATTGCTGGAAGCAGACTTCCAAGAAGGCTACATATATGAACGCTGTAAGCATTTACAGAATGTTAAGATCAGTGTTACAGAAATCACTCTGTGTTGCAAGTGAAAACTAGAAGAATTTGTTTATATTTACCTTAGGAAATATTTCTCTTCAAATGTGATTAAGAAACAGACTTGAGACAAAAAATACATAGCAAAGCACGTACACTGTCCCTGAGCATCACATCTTTCCAACTACAGCTACTGTATTTGGGTGCTTCTATGGATATGGGAATAGGATTAATGGGCTACGCTCAGTTACTGTACATCTACAAGCAAACACACCATCATAAAAGTGAAATTCCTTGAAGCAGGGGGTTCATTTATCAGTAGAATTGATTCCCAGGTTTACAGCAAGAACAACAGGATGTCTCAGATGGTGTTTTGGAGCCTGCACAATGCACGCATCTCTATTAATTTGTGGATAGGTTTGTGGCCAGAGTTGGGATGGAATAAAGGACATAATTAAAGGTAAGATGGAAGGTCTTCAGTACTAATTTAAAGAGTAAAATGAAAGGTCCTGAAAGGTGAACCATTGTAGCAGTATGAGGTCAGATGTATTGTGGAGGAGGTTTTCTATAAGGACCTGTCTGTTTTTCTCTTCTTCTCAATTCTGACCAATCTCCTTGTCCCTGCTACTGAGATGCACCTCCATAGCATGAAGCTGTCACCACCATGCCTCAACATGAGGATGGGTATTATGTTTTTGATGAACAGTGTCTGGTCTTCACCAGATATACTGTAGTTCTGCCGAAAGATTTCAATTGTTGTCTCATCAGACCAGAGAATATTTTCTTCTGGCTCTCTGTGTCAGTTAAATGCCATTTGGAAAACTCCAAGTGGAAGTTAGTTACTCTACCAATAAACACCTGATTGATGAAGCGCTGCAGAAACTGTCATCCTCTTGACATTCTGAGGTTCACCAATCTCAGCAGAGGACTCTAAAGCTCTTTTAGAGAGACTAATGGGTTCTTGGTATCCTCCGTAACTAAGGTCCTTCTTGCCTGGTTACTCAAATTGACTATACTTCTTCCATTTCATGATTATTGAGCCCACAGTACTCCTTTATGCACACAGTGCTTTAGAAATTAGTTTATCCCCCTGCCCTGACATATGCCTCACCACAGATTGATTGTCTACTCTACAGAGAGTTCCTTGGACTTCATGGATTAGTTTTTGACCTGACATACAGCGTAAATTGTGTGCACAAAGTGAAAGGGTCTGAAGTCTTTCAGAATCCATTGTAAAATATTAAAATATTTTTTCATTGCAAATAGCCAACAGCTAAAATGGCATCAGGTTGACAAGTTAGCTGATATCTTCCCTGTTACTTGCAGATAACGGATAACTGGAAGCTTTTTAAAAGGGAAATAATTAAGAATTCTGAATCTTAACACTGTGCCAAAATCAATTAAAAAGAAGAATTAATAAAAAAAAAAAACCTTGGTATTAAATGGGCTAAAAGCAATACACATAGTTTTGAATTTCTTAGCAAAGTTACCATTTTTGAGATGTTTGAAACATGGCTAAGGTAAAATGTCTAAAATCAAATTCGCACTTAGAGGATCTGTACAAAGCGTTTTCAAAACCTGTCAGGATATAATCAATAACATTTTAGAATAAGCATTTAAATTGAGGAAGTAGGTTCTCTCCCCTCTTTTACTCAAATTTATCTTTATTCATTTATTAATTTATCTACTCATTTGTCTTTACTAGCATAAAGATGTTCACTGCTGGCCTAGCTCTCTTTCTCAGGGGTGGGGGTTGATTTGTTTAGAACTTTTTTTTTTGTAAAAATTTAGTTATTTGTATGGAATGTTATTTGATTTTAATAAAATCAATAAAATTAAAAAAATAAAACAGAATAAAATAAAAAAGAAGGAACTGAGAAAACATGGTGACTATCCTGGATCAGGATTCTCATCTCCCTTTATACTATACTATATGTAGATGTAGGAACAGTTGAGGAAAAAAAGACTACATTTAGACTGTCTTTGCTAAAATGCAGAATAATTTTATATTCAAAATTGGAAACAGAAGTATGAATAATACATTAGATGAATAAAGAAGTAAAAAACATTTGCAAAGAAGAGTAAAGGTTTACCATGAGTTTTTATTAATACATGAGTTCAAGTTACAAGGGAAATCAGAAATGTCAAATGATACTAGTGAAATAATGACTAACAATATAAAATAATGAAGTCAAACTGGAAGGCTTCTTTCAGTATTTTAAAAGAATTATAAGAGAGACTCCAGCCATCTCCCTCAAAACTGACACAAACTCATAAACTTAGGTACTAATTGTCATAAGTCTTTATGCATAGTTAAGGAAGATTATTTGTGCTGAAATTAAATGCAATCCGACGTGTCAACTACACTGAAATGTAAGGCATATTGAACGAAAAATATAGAAAGATTATAAAGAGTTGGGACACCTTAAAGGTGAACCCTGTATATTTGATGGCAAGAATAAGAAAATCGGCAAAACAGCAAGACATGTGTTTTCAGATGGGAGTCAAGGAGTACATTGGCTCAAGGTGGAGGTGGAACTCCTTAAGAGGAAGCCAGAGCTGAGGAGCCTGGCTCAGGGGACATTGATCTGGAAGTGATGTCATTGGTCAGATCTATTAAGGAGAGCAGAGGAGAAGCATTAGGCAACAGCGCCAACCCTTGACTCAGGGTGGAATTACTAGTTGACAAGCCCTCAAGTTGTCTCCCAATTGTATTTAATTTTGGCATGGTCAAAACATACGAACTAAATGACTGATTGCAATCAATTTTCGTACGTCAGTTATGAAATGTGATGCACAAGCACGTTGCATTTTAATTCATGTTCATAGAGCACATATCATAAGTAAAAACAAAGCTGACATATTCCATTTCTCTTAGAGGCAGCTCCGTGTCTATTACATTTCGATTCAAGACCACGCTTTAATCATGTCAAAACTAAATGTAATCAAATAACAAATCAGCATGAATAAGGTGGGGCAAAGGGCGCCAACAGCTGTGCAAAGAGGCCTTCCATTTCTAAACACTTCTGTATTCTGGTGGTGAGCATATTTTTCATAAATGTGGAGTGTTTATCTAAAATGGGAAAAAGTATGCTTTAAGTTTTGTTGCAAAAGTTTACTTTTATGTTAAGATGTCTAAAGTTGTGATGTTTTTATAAATGTTAAATTAAGCATTGCAGTTAAATTTTCTTTTGTGGGTTGCTAGCCATTTTAACTAAATACTGAATATAGTGAAACATTTGTTAGTGACACCAAGCTTAGTTACTTTGTAGCTTTTTATTCATACTCTCTCTGTGATAAACAGATACCATATACAGTAGTTTTTCCCTTCTTTCAACATGCAAGAGAATTAAATCGTTGTTTACATCTCCTGTTCAATGAGATGGCAGAGCCCTTGCCTTATCCACACCCTGTTCATCTTCTCTCTAAGAAATTTCAATTTCAATTTCAATTCTTTATTGCCATGTGTACAAGTACAAGTACCATGCACAATGAAATGCTTGCTTGCATGTGTCCCTGCAGACAGTGAACATAGACAAAAAAATAAAAAACCCACACACAATAAATAACTGAATATAAATAAGTAAGTAAATAAAACCAGAATCACAGGAATAAATAGTGACAGTGTGGCAGAAGTATATGTGGAGGTAGCAGTGGAGGTGACACAAGGTTACTGATTGTTCATGAGTCTGATTGCAGTTGGCTAGAAACTGTTCCTGAACCTGGAGGTACGTGTCCAAATGGACTTTAGTCGCTTTCCAGATGGGAGGAGGGTGAAAAGTGACAGTGCAGGGTGGCTGGGGTCCCGCCTGATACGGTTCACTTTCCTGAGACAGTGTGTAGCGTTAATGTCATGGATCGCAGGGAGCTGTGTGCCCGTGATCTTCTGTGCTGTATTCACCACACGCTGCAGAGTTCTGCAGTCGTGAACTGAGCAGTTGCTGTACCAGGATGTGATGAATCCTGTCAAGATGGACTCCACAGTACACCTGTAGAATCTGCACAGGGTTGTGGGGGACATCCGGGCCTTTCTCAGTCTCCTGAGGAAGTAGAGGCGTTGTTGAGCTTTCTTGACTACTGCCGCAGTGTGACTTGACCATTTAAGGTCATCAGTGAGGGTGACTCCGAGGAACCTAAAGCTGCTGACCTGTTCCACAGCCTCTCCTCCGATGTAGATGGGGCTGTGCTCTTTTGCATGTTTGAGGAAATTCACAATCATCTCCTTAGTTTTGCTAATGTTGAGGGTGAGGTTGTTGTCCTGACACCATTCTGACAGGAGTCTGAGCTCCTCCCCGTAGGCTGTCTCATCATCCTCGCTGATCAGATATATTACAGTGGTATCGTCAACAAACATGAGGATGGTGTTAGAGCTGTACTTAGCTATGCAGTCATGGGTGTAGAGAAAATGAAGCAGGGGCCTCAGCATGCTGCCCTGCGAGGTGCCAGTGTTGATGTTGATGTTGGAGGAGGTTTTTCCACCAATATGCACTTGCTGAGAGTTCTACCAGTAAGGAAGTCCAGCACCCAGTTGCACAGTGTAGAGCTAAGCCCCAGATCCAGGAGTTTAGCGATGAGCTGGGATGGAATGACAGTGTTAAATGCAGAGCTGCAGTCCACAAACAGCAGCCTGGTATAACAGTTCTTGTTCTCCAGATGAGACAGGGTGGTATGAAGTGTTATGGAGATGGCATCCTCAGTGGACCTATTGCAACGGTAAGCAGAACATACTCTCAGATTGGTCATTTGATTACATTTAGTTTAAGCACGTTTAAAGCGTGGTCTCGATTCAAAATGCAGTACACACGGAGCTGGCGCTAAATGATATGCAAAAACTTTGCTTTGCTTTTAGTTATGACACATGGTCAATGGACATGAATTTAATGCAATGTGCTTTTGTTATGCATTTCAAACTGACATGAAAATTGCATGCCATAGTGAAAAGCAGTCAATCGTTTGGTGGGTTTGTTTTAAAATAAAACTGTGCCAAAATTAAATAGCTCACTTGCATATGTATTGCATTGCATTGTAGTTAACATGATGGATTGTATTTAAATCTGCCACGAATAATCTTCCATACATACTGTAGTGCTGTGTCATTTTTGTACATTGATGTACCATTTATTGTGTTTTTCTTACGCTTAAATTAATAAGTTTATGACATTGTATTGATTTAATATAACTTACTGCTGGCTGACCTGTTTTGTGCAATTATCTTCATGGTCACAGTCATCTTGTTTGCTTAGCCTCAGAGTAACATGTGACATCATGACGGTGAGGGCATTTAAGATAACAGCGCATACAGCATTAGAGTTCCTGGACTGAAATCAAACATAAAGATTGAGAATTGTAGTTTAATTTAGGAAAAATATTTAGTTATGGCTGCAGTGGGCTGGCGCCCTGCCCGGGGTTTGTTTCCTGCCTTGCGCCCTATGTTGGCTGGGATTGGCTCCAGCAGACCCCCGTGACCCTGTAGTTAGGATATAGTGGGTTGGATAATGGATGGATGGATTTAGTTATGGTCAAGACTTTGACTTTCACTTTTCAACTTCGACTTTCACTTGGGTAATTCTCAATGTTAGACTTATACTGTACATGTCAAACCACTCCATGGTAAAGTACAATTTGCCTAGCCCCTCAATCCCTCCTATTTCCCTGTCCTATTCTCTAATAACTACCTGTTTCTCATTGTGACTAGCATACTAGCTACTTCCACAGTCTTCTAATATGAAAAGATAACCTAACACCAAACAAGGTAATAAATTAGAGAAACAAAGTCAACCATATTGCTTCTACTCTTGATAACTGATTCCACTTCTCTCTTTTTTTGTCTCCACAACCAAGCTATCCTTCCTACATTCCAAAGAGCTACCACCCTCTTAATAAAATAAGTAGTGAAATAAATGAACCCACAGTCCTATAATAAAATGCTACAATGGCTAGATATAAACAGCTGTAAACTCTGTGCCCGTGGTTTACAAACGTAAGAACTTACACTTGATTATGAATTTTGGACACATATGTATAGTGTCATGGAGAATTATCAATAGATGTGCTTGTAGGGACTGTGCTTAAATTACACTAAATGTTTTTGCCCATCAGTAAAATTCCCACTAGGTTGCCACTACCTCATTTTTTTGAATTTTCAGAATATTTCTGGACAATTTTTTTTAGATTAAGAACAAGTTCAATTTTCTGGCATATAAGTCTGTGAGTATTTCTATGATAGATTCACAAACATTAGCATTTTATATATACTGTGACTGGATGCAGGGATGACAGGTCACAAAGAGGATGAATATTGTTGTGAATCCAACTAGGGTGTCCTGTTTAATAAGGGAAAGTGAAACAACAAACTTTGCCTCTTGGCTTCAACAAGCAACCCACTTGGGCAAATAAACAACAAAAGTAAATTGTCTCTTTGCTGTGGGGATCAGGGTCAGTTACTGGAGTTCTGTCTAGCGGTTTGCTCAGTTTGCAAATGACACCTCCTTACAGGCAGCCAGGCTTGTTATATCACAGGGACCGGAAAAAGGCGGGGCTAAGTGCCCTCACTAGCTACTTTCTCAGTGCTGTGGGGAGAGAAGGAGAAGAGAATGTTAGTGACAGCCCCCCCCCCTTCTCGCCCCTGTGGGTTGTCACATACCTCAGTCAAGCCATGAGGAGATCCTCGGATGTGTGTGTGTGACAATATACTGTAGATTAAAAGCAAACTAGTTCTCATTCCTTGTTACACTCTCTCTGTCTCTATTGCTTGTATAGCTGTCAAGAAAAACTAACAACTAACACCTTTAAGATAAGTAAAAAAAGAATTCAGAAGGAAATAACTTGCATTAAGAGCAGCAAAAAAAACTGAAATACACACCTAGGAAACTACCAAATATATTTAATCCTTATTTTTGTAAAGATGGCACTGATGATGATGAGTTCAGTAACATGCCCGTAGCTGAAGGTCATACTAAAAATGGAATGCTTGTAAAGATGAACTACAAATATTCAAGCAGTTATTTTTAAATTAATTAACAGGACTGGACTAATTATATCTTTGAGTCCTCAAAGAAGTTAATCATCATATAAAAATATGCATTTTGTGTTATCAAAATGCTCATTTTCAAACTGACTAAAAGATCTTACTGAGTTGCTCTGCTGTTAATATAGAACTACATGTTAAAAAAAAAGAACAGCAACTTCTTGCCAGGCAAGGGATAATCCAGCCAAGTCTAACTTGAATTAAAGTCTTTTATTATTGGTGTTATTTGTTTGATTATAAAAAGCACATTAAAAGAATATAGCCGGTCACATCAGATTATACACTGATATTAGAACTAACACAATGATATTTTTTAACCTTCTCTATTTCAAAATACAGTGGCTTGCAAAAGTATTTGGCCCCCTTGAACTTTTCCACATTTTGTCACATTACAGCCACAAACATGAATCAATTTTATTGGAATTCCACGCGAAAGACCAATACAAAGTGGTGTACACGTGAGAAGTGGAACGAAAATCATACATGATTCCAAACATTTTTTACAAATAAATAACTGAAAAGTGGGTTGTGTGTAATTATTCAGCCCCCTGAGTCAATACTTTGTAGAACCACCTTTTGCTGCAATTACAGCTGCCAGTCTTTTAGGGTATGTCTCTACCAGCTTTGCACATCTAGAGACTGAAATCCTTGCCCATTCTTCTTTGCAAAACAGCTCCAGCTCAGTCAGATTAGATAGACAGCGTTTGTGAACAGCAGTTTTCAGATCTTACCACAGATTCTCGATTGGATTTAAATCTGGACTTTGACTGGGCCATTCTAACACATGGATATGTTTTGTTTTAAACCATTCCATTGTTGCCCTGGCTTTATATTTAGGGTCGTTGTCCTGCTGGAAGGTGAACCTCCGCCCCAGTCTCAAATCGTTTGCAGACTCCAAGAGGTTTTCTTCCAAGATTGCCCTGTATTTGGCTCCATCCATCTTCCCATCAAATCTGACAAGCTTCCCTGTCCCTGCTGAAGAGAAGCACCCCCAGAGCATGATGCTGCCACCACCATATTTGACAGTGGGGATGGTGTGTTCAGAGTGATGTGCAGTGTTAGTTTTCCGCCACACATAGCGTTTTGCATTTTGGCCAAAAAGTTCCATTTTGGTCTCATCTGACCAGAGCACCTTCTTCCACATGTTTGCTGTGTCCCCCACATGGCTTGTGGCAAACTGCAAACGGGACTTCTTATGGTTTTCTGTTAACAATGGCTTTCTTCTTGCCACTCTTCCATAAAGGCCAACTTTGTGCAGTGCACGACTAATAGTTGTCCTATGGACAGATTCCCCCACCTGAGCTGTAGATCTCTGCAGCTCGTCCAGAGTCATCATGGGCCTCTTGGCTGCATTTCTGATCAGCGCTCTCCTTGTTCGGCCTGTGAGTTTAGGTGGACGGCCTTGTCTTGGTAGGTTTACAGTTGTGGCATACTCCTTCCATTTCTGAATGATCGCTTGAACAGTGCTCCGTGGGATGTTCAAGGCTTTGGAAATCTTTTTGTAACCTAAGCCTGCTTTAAATTTCTCAATAACTTTATCCCTGACCTAGTCTGGTGTGTTCTTTGGACTTCATGGTGTTGTTGCTCCCAATATTCTCTTAGACAACCTCTGAGGCCGTCACAGAGCAGCTGTATTTGTACTGACATTAGATTACACACAGGTGCACTCTATTTAGTCATTAGCACTCATCAGGCAATGTCTATGGGCAACTGACTGCACTCAGACCAAAGGGGACTGAATAATTACACACACCCCACTTTGCAGTTATTTATTTGTAAAAAATGTTTGGAATCATGCGTGATTTTCGTTCCACTTCTCAAGTGTACACCACTTTGTATTGGTCTTTTGCGTGGAATTCCAATAAAATTGATTCATGTTTGTGGATGTAATGTGACAAAATGTGAAAAAGTTCAAGGGGGCCGAATACTTTTGCAAGCCACTGTATATAAGGCAAAAAATGTGTTAACATTTTGAAATACCCAAAATAATATATGAAAAAATGTTTCTCAATGCTTGATTTAGAAACATTATAACAGCCACAGGAAGGTGCTTATTGACTTTATAAGATATGTAAGGTGAGGTTTGATTTTGAATGGGTGTTAGTGGGCAGCAGGATAATAGATTAACTTTTTAAACACATATTCTATTGAAAAATAAGTATTTATAAACAGTGGGAGCATCAAGAAAAGTTATGTTAAAACTTAAGCTAGGCCAATCAAAAGTAATCACACACTCCATTATGCCACAGCGATGTAACATGTCTTTGGACTGTGTAGGACAGAAATGTCCCATC
Source organism: Polypterus bichir lapradei (assembly GCA_026402145.1). Taxonomy (NCBI): domain Eukaryota; kingdom Metazoa; phylum Chordata; class Cladistia; order Polypteriformes; family Polypteridae; genus Polypterus; species Polypterus bichir. Next base: position 106,577,004 of record JANRMT010062813.1, on the reverse strand, counting down.
CTAGTTCTGGAATGCTGCAGTGGCAACAGATCAGTTCCTTAATTGATGTTAATCTCTGTTGATAACAGAACATCTTGTTTATTCATACTTTTTGCATCACTTCCCTGTCCCTGCAATTTCTGAAACTAACAATAGTGCAACTTTTACTTCTTTTTGAAATTCAAAAACATTTTTATTGATATTATAGCGTTTAGTTCACATGAATCAGTTTTTACTATTATTTTGCTTCTGTTCAATTAATTTATGCAAAAAATTTTTTTCATTGTTTCTTAACCTACAGGCAAATATCATGAACCAAAAATAATAAAAACAGCTAAGCAACTTATTGGTATTCCCATTTGTGCATTTATTCATGATTAATTAGTTTTTCCACTAACAAATGCAGAAAAAGAAGCAGAATAACAACAGGAATAATGGGTTGGACACCGTTGGTATAGAGACATACCATGCAAGCACAGTCTATTGTTAGTAACACACACATACACACATAAACACACAGGCTTCAAAACAGGCATCAAAGGACCGCACTGTTGAAAAGTAAATCAACTTTAACCACCAAGGCCAAAGGGAAGTCATTCAATGCCCACTTGCAACTTTTACTTTAATACTACTGACATACAGGTTTGCAAAATAGCCCCTAAATTTAATTCTGCATGCCATTTCACAATTGCAAAACGTAAAACTCACTAAAATGTGTGCTTGTTTTTCTATTTTTTTGGAGTTTTAGATTTGTTAGGGGTGAAAATCAAGGCATATTCCACTCTAAGGGTAATTCCAGTGCTGAAACCACTGTCACACACGTGTGCATGGGAGGCAGCTGAAGGGCTTAGAGAGGACTGATTATACATCTGCCCAGGGGGGGGGCGGGGTACGCTGACGCTCTTTTATTGAGTTCTCTACAGGTCTTTCCCGGGAAATCCCACCAGGAGCCAACACCTCGAAGAGGGACACATCCCTTCCGGTTCCGGCACCGAGGACGATGTCACTTCCGGTTCCGGCACAGAGGGTGACATCACTTACGCCCTCTGTCCTCTGGCAGGCATATTTGTTTTGGACTCTGTTAAGTAAACTTGACTGTGATGAATCGGATACTTTTGCAGCCAGGAAACCGGATTAAACGGGTGGCTGCCCCAAACCTTGCCATGCCTCATGTCTCTTCTTCTTACACCACTTACCCTCCTTCAGCCCCTTTCCAAAGTTACTTCCACTGCCTCTTACATGGCTCCTTCTATTTGGAGCCACATACTCGTATCTGCCTCACATACTGCCTGCACATTCACACCGTCAGTTTCACTTTACACCAGTAATGCCAGGTCAGCTGTAACAACATCTGCACTTACTTTCCCCAACTCCATAAGCTGAATCAAGCCAGGATCCTTCCAGAATCTCATTGGTGACCATGCACCCAGGTCAATGGATTATAAGAGAGAAGAGGAGTACCCAAAGTTTGTGCAGATATGGGGTCTTTATACATTCTGCAAAAGAATAAATTTTCTATGCTTTTGCGCATGGAGAAAAAGGTTGCAAATTGTTATAGCCTGTCTGAAAACAGCTAACAACAATTTGTGGAGAAAGGATTGGAAAATAAAAAAGAGCTTTTTTTTTTGAGGCACAGAAAAATCAAATTAAAAAAATCAGGCAAAGGAGTCAAAACCAAAAACGAACTATACCATACCCGTAGCCTAGATGAACTGGTGGTCAGAAGGTGAAGATGTCCAATCTAGTCTAAAGAAGAAAATTAGAACCCCAAATATCAAGCCAACCAAAGTGACAGAACCTAAACATTAATCAAAAATTGTAATCAAAAATTGCAACAGAGGGGTTTGCAGCAAACAACCCCTAACTGTGAAAAAACACCCCCTTAATGTGATTTTGCAGAACTTTTAAAATTTGTTTAAAACTTGGAAGATGACGGTCCCGTATCTACAGTATATGTCACAATATATAGGTGCTAAGTGATGACATCACAAAGAGATAAACATGAGGATCGTGTGACTGCTGTGTTGCACTATTGTTATAGAAATAACCCACAGCCACTTGGAAAATACACAAACTAGCAGCAAAATCCAAAAGTAAACAATGCACAAAATGTTGTCCTGAATGTCATAAAAACCTAAAAAAAAATACTTTTTTTCATAACAAAAGGATAAAACAGGTGTGAAATGGGGCGACACAATGGTGCAGTGGTAGCGCTGTTGTCTCACAGTAAGAAGACCAGGACTTCTCCCTTCATCAAGTTTACATGTTCTCCCCATGTCTGCATGGGTTTCATCCCAGTGCTCCAGTTTCCTCCCACTGTCCAATGACATGCTGGTTAGATGAACTACCAATGCTAAATTAGCGCTCGTGTATGTTTGGTGTGTGTGTGTGTGTGTGTGTGTGTGTGTGCATGAGTGGGTGTGCGTGTGTGTATGTGTTCACCCTGCAATGGACTGGCACCCTGTCCAGGGTTTGTTCCTGCCTTGCACCCTATGTAGGCTGGCATAGGCTCCAGCATCCACTGCAAGCCTGCAAGGTGTGGATTGAATAGGTTAGAAAATTACATGACATGTGTGAAACCCATACTAAACAACCCAGCTGTGTAAAAGTCATAACAATAACCACCTGCAAACAAAGACTTGGGAAACATTGCAAGTCAAAAATCAATCAGACATGAAAAAACAAACCAACCTTTAGAGAGCCCTATCCAAAGAAAACCCAACCGACACAAAGTGATTTAGTAGTAAAGTATCCCAAAACTAGCATGAAGTGCACACGGTGGCGCTGACTAAAATACTCACTCATCACGCAATCCGCAGTCATGTGGTAACAATTACCATGTCTACATGTGCACAGAATAACTATGGTCATAAGAGAACACTGCAAACCAGAAGCACAAAACAGGAACCAAATAAGATCACCAAAATAAAAATAAAATTAAATGGCTTAAGAAAAACAAATACATTGTTTATGAAAAGATGTCTACATCCCATGCAGGTGTAAAACATACTAATATTCATGGCACAGATAAAATGAAAGAATATTTGCTAATGGAGGCAATTGTGTAACATTTATTTTGTGTATATTTTAGCAAAGCCAAACTCTACATTTCTCTACAAATTAAATTTCATACGAATCATTTCTTTCACAATTTGTGGATATCAGTGCCAAGTCAGTCACATTAAAATGTTCTATAAAGAAAGAGGTTTTAAAGTTTGTTTTTTTTTTCATAAAACCCAAAAAGGCATGAGCAGTAATAAAAAAATTTAAAAAAAACACAGCTCAACAGTGCAAAGAAGAAACAATCCAAAAAAGGCAGCAGGTTTTCAAAATAGAAAAACAGCAGAAAAAAGGTGTACAAACTAGGTTTTCAAATTTTTCAAAATATATTATTTCAATATACAAAGTTTCTTTCATCCAATTGCTTATAAAGTTTCAGAAAAAGCTTATTGTGACTAGAAAGAGGGGAGTAAAAGTAATTGTATCCTCTCTTGAACATTCAAAGAAAACAAACCAACTCCTAGCTGTTGTCATGCATGCGTGTCTACGGACCACTCTTTGGGCATATCTGAGGTTTGTAATACCACTTTAGGTCAAAAGAGGGTGCTGATGCTAACCTTCTCCTCTCTTTTTCCCTCTGCAGCACAAAAAAAGATTCCCAGTGAGCCTTCCAGTCCCCCAGTCTATAAATCCTACTGCTATTGGAAGGAAGTGTTCAGTCTTCTGCCAAACCTATCACAGAACAGAGTTCCTTCCTAGCAGTCTTTTCATTGCTTAGCCAGGCAGCAATCTTATTTGAAGGGTTCTTTCTGTTCGCACACATAGCAAGCATAATTTTTAGTTGAGTTTTCCTATATATTTTTGGTTGGAATTAAACAGGGATGACCAGGTTGTCGCTCCAACATTTTCCAGTGGTAATGTGCAGTTCTTTTCTCGAGCACATTGTATACGCTGATCACTTTTCTTATTAAATTCCAGAATCTTAGTCTAACTATGTGATGCCCACCAGAATATTCGCCAACATTCCCTAGTTAACCAATAGCGGGTAATTTGTACACACCATACCAAATGGGGGAGATCCTCAATAGCATTATACATTACATAACAATCTTAACAAAAAGAAGAATAAAAAAATATTCTTTATTTAGAGTAAGTTTTTCCTCCTTGTTCAACTCAGGAAACACACATTTAAATAATACTAAGAAAAACTTCTAAACTACCCCTCCCTCATCACATAAGGTTAAAACAAGCCAAATAAATCCCAAAGAATCTATTCGTCTGATCTGGCTCTTTTTCTTGGCAAGGTCTTTTTCAGGATGGCAGCTGCAGCTCAAATCGGTCTTCCCCAGTATTCACGTCACTTCAAAAAGGTAAGTAGGTATGTATCTTTTTCATAATCCTTTAACCACCCAGGATTGACTGCTTGTTTTTTCATCTTATTAAATAAAAGTTTCACACACAGAATGCCTAAAAAATACCAGGTTAATTCTTTGAAAGATGATATTTATTGTCATAAAACCCTCAAAACATTAGCACTTAATGTGACTCTTAATGCTGATTTATATTCCTAAAACTAACATTTGTCAAGACACTGTAAGGCAGCAGATCATTAGAATAAGCGTCCCTGGTACTACAGGAACTATAGTAATGTTTGTGTTTTGGATCTTCTAAGTGTCCCAGGAAACCTTGATTTGGGAGATACGAGTGGCGTTCATAAAGTCCTGACTCTTCCTTAAGTTTTCCTGGTGTTCACATTGATTTTCCTGAAGAGCACCATTATTCCTAAGTTTAAAAAAATCTTCCTCATATGAAGCCATGAAGCTATATTTTTCCACATTTTCTGACTGCTGGGTGCCATGGCTGCTGACAGAATTGAAGAAGCCTCAGGTTTATTTATGTTGAGTCTTTCTTACAAGCTTTCAACACAGTCAGTTCCCAAAATCAGAATTTTTGGTGACATTTTTAGATCCTAAAACCAAAAAATCAGTCAACAATGTGGCTCCCCAAGGGCTTCAAGACCCCAGTCAAGATCAGGTACTGCAAATCACCTGGCAAAACAATATTTGCCATGTTTTTCCCTCAGAAATCCCTTGTCACTTCAGTGCCACTGAAGCATGGGGTCACAGTGACAGCCAAGGCATATTCAGAAGTCTGCTTACCTGATTTTTTCTGCAGAATGAAGCAAGGTCACCCCCGCTTGCCCCTTTCCATGTCCTTCTTTAATCATGACAACATGCCAGTTCACACTGCCAAGCTGACCATGACTACATTTCAGCAGTCTGGTGTTGTGTTGGTAGAGCCATCTCTCTATTCCCCTGACTTTGCACCCTGCAATTTTTGGTTGTTTCCAAAAATCAAAGAACCCCTTCGTGGGAAGGTTTTCAAAACTCATGATGAGCACATTGATGATGTAAATGGGGAGTTGGACAAATTGACTGAGGAGAATTTTATTTCATGCTTTCACCTGTGGATTAGGCAACCTAAAAAATGCATTGATCTTGATGGGACTACATTGAAAAGTTGTGAATAGTGTTGATCAGAAAAATTAGCCAAAGCATTTTTTGCAGTACATATACTGTGTTGATCTGTGACCATGTTCGTTAAATATTTTCCTGGCAATTCACTGTGAGAATGGTTTTAAAAAATATTTTTTTTTCCCAGCAAACCATGATGCTTTGCGAGGCTAGTGAGACAACATAGAGCTGTAGAAGCCATGCCTACAACTTTCACCCATGTTTATTGTAAAATCGTTGCCAATTTGCTTCATGCATGCATGCTGTCAGCACTCTAGTTTCATATCCAGCCGTGTGCTTAAAAAAAATCAAGTTTAGTTTTTTCATTTGAGGGGTACGTTAGCTGATCATAATGAGTACTGCAACTGAATGTATAGCACTGATCCCAGCATGCATAATTAGCCATTCGCCCAGCTATGATCTCAAAACAAGCCTTAAAAGAGCCTTCCCTTTGTCAGATATCAGAGGAGACCCTGTAGAATAATAATAATGAAATATTTAATATCATTTACAGGACATTTATTTTTTCTTGATGGAAGAAAAAAATGTGAAGCTTTTGCATAGGTACATAGGAAACAAAAAAGACACTCCAACCACGCCTGGAGCTACGACTTCAAACAATGGACAAAGCCACTCCCAAAGTGCTGCTGCATCTCACAGCCAATTTGGGCCCCAAAATTGGAACTATGTGAGCACAATGATCTATATTTTATTCACCTTTTGCTAGTCTGTGGCCATTTGTTGTGTTTTGTTTTTGGTATGTCTCTTGTTTTTTGAGATAAGGTGGCGCAGAGGTTAACAGCGAGCCTCACAGTGCAGATCCCATCCCATCCCATCTCTAAAGGTTAAGCATTCTTGGCAGATACTTCTCTAGTGCTCAGGGACAATTAAAAGAGAATTGCACCATTATAATCCACTCAGAACTAGTTCAGTTCCTCCTTCTTCATTGATTCCAATGTATTTTGTGGAGTTCGGGGAAGTTCTTGAACATTTCCGTGATTTCACCAAACTCACAGCACAGGGTTCACTCATCACTAGCTGTGAATAAATGACCATTTTTTTCCTTGTCAGGGTCAGGACTTTCTGAATACTTGTATTAAACTTATGATAAGCAAACAACTAAGCAGCAAGCAGAGGGTGATGACTGCTTTTTGTTATTATCTTATGCAAATATATTTTACAAAACTAAGCCCAAATAACAAAAGAATTTTATATACTGTACTGTATGCCCCATCTTTCATCTCCTCCACTTTATTGCCAGAATATTTGTGCAAATGCTTGAATTTTGACATTCAGCAGAATCTTGCTTTTAAAACCTGTCTCTTAGATAGTATAATATACACTGTTTCTAGTTAAAGCTAAATACCGTTATATGTGTTGTGGCCAACTGCCCCATCCCGATACAGACACACACAGAGGCACAACTTCAAAGCACACAGGACTTTTATTTTCTTCTTTTTCTTGTGGGAAACGCCTTCCTTGTTCCCCACAAGTAAGACACAGTCCCCAAGCACAGCACAACACACAATTGTTTTCTTCTTTACTTTTTTTCTCTTTTACTTTCTTCCTTCTCCACTCCTCCAGGAAAGCTTCATCTCCCTCCTTCCGACTCCGGCTCCCCGAGTAGTGTCTGCTGGCTCCTTTTATAAGGCTCCCGTAAGTGCCCCGGGTGCTTGTTGACCCATTTCCGGCAGCACTTCCAGGTGTGGCGGAAGAGCTGCTCTCCAGGGTTCAGCAACAGCTGCAGCCCCCTTGGTGGCACCCACCTATCCCAACAGGGCTGTATCCAACTCAGCCTCCATGAAGCCCTGCGGGAGTCCAAGGCACTGCTGCAACCCAGTGGGGCTGCCACCAACGTGAGGTAATGATCTGGATACGCTCCCTCCCCCTGTCCTTCCAGCGTGGAGGTGACCCAGCCAGGTAAGGGCCCCGGCTATCCACCACAGTGTTTGTAAATGCAATCTAAATGTAAGTGTTGTGGTGTATGGCCAGCCATTTATCCCAGCCAATACCCCCAAGCCGCCAGGTGGAGCCCTCCCTGCAGTATGGAGGTTCCCCGAAGACCAGCAGGGCATCATGGACATTGCAGTTTTTATACACAGCCCTGTTGGATGCCATGGGTGCCACTAGGAGACGCTGCAGGGAGAAACGATGGTTATTTGCCTTACGCTTTGGAAGTACGTCCGAGTCACATGGACAAGGGGAATGACGTGCTTCTGGGGTGAAGAAAAGGACGTTTGACCCGGAAGTGATAGAAGATCACATGGACTGAGGATTGGAACACTTCTGGGTCAGGGACTTTAAAAGGATTGTGGGAGCTCCCAGACAGCGAGCTGATCTGGGTGGTAGGAGGGCAACGCGTCTGGGAGTGGATTATTGTGATTATTGAGTATTACTGTGTATTTGAATGAGTATTGTGGAGGAGAGGGTGCTTTGTGCACTGTTGTGGAGTAATAAAGTCAACTATTGGACTTTTACCTGGTGTCTGGAGTCGTGGACAAGGGTTCAAGGGAGCGATACTGCCCCCTATCTGTCACAGTGTAAAATATGTAAAATCAGCAAAATGAAATTATCTGCTTGTATACTGTTATTACATTGTAAATCACAGTAACATATTAATTATTTACTTGCTACCCAATACAACATGTAAATAACACCCCTCTCAAGACTTAGCTGGCACAAAAAATAATGTTGTAGTTTTTCATCTTATTAGTTAATTGTGACAGGGAGAACCAAACAGCATGTGGTGTTAGCCCTAACTTTAAGCCTCAAGAGTCCTCTTCACATCTTCACAAGAGCAGACCCTCACAATAACTTGTCCCAGGGAACAGGTGAACACCATCCACAAAAATGATGGGGTGAAATAAAAAACAAAACATGATTGAAATGAGGCAGCACGGTGGTGCAGTAAGAGTGCTGCTGCCTCACAGTATGGAGACCTGGGTTTGCTTCCGGGTCCTCCCTGCGTGGAGTTTGCATGTTCTCCCCGTGTCTGCGTGGGTTTCCTCCGGGTGCTCCAGTTTCCTCCCATAGTCCAAAGACATGCAGGTTAGGTGCATTGGCGATCCTAAATTGTCCCTAGTGTGTGCTTGGTGTGTGTGTGTGTGTGCCCTGCGGTGGGCTGGCACCCTGCCCGGGATTTGTTCCTGTCTTGCTCCCTGTGTTGGCTCAGATTGGCTCCAGCAGACCCCCGTGAACCTTTAGTTAGGGTTGGATAATGACTGACTGACTGAATGACTGATTGAAATGTCACCCCGTCCAGGGTTTGTTCCTGCCTTGAGCCCTATGCTAGCTGGGATAGGCTCCAGCACCCCCGCGACCCCTGTTCAAGACTGAGCAGGTTAGAAAATGACTGACAAATATAAATATCAGCAAGGAACATCACAAAGACCTACACACAAACAGTTTCAAAAAATACAGGTAAAATGCTAAAAGCTCAGCAGCTGCAGATGCATCTCTTTTAAACACTGATAGCTGCAATGTCACACTTTAGCATAAGTGTGTTAAGCACAGAGGAGTGCATGTTAACAGATCATGCACACGGGCCAGGCACTGTGAGCAATGCCAATAGTCACTGAGGTGATGCTATGCAAGTACAGTATAAAGGAGTCCATAGGCTGGCACCAGCAACAAACAGTGAATAACAAAAATGAACAAGTAAATCATCTGGCAAACCTGATGCTTACTATGAAACTTTACAACACCAACCACTGCCCAAACACTGGGAGACTACAAATCTACTTTGTAACTCTAGATTTTTATTTTAGGGGTGTGCTCGTATTTCTGGAGCTCACAGTAAATGGAGTAACATATTTAAAGTTTAGTGAAAATGCTTTGGAACTAATGTAATTGTCTCAGTTGCTTTCACGAAAATGAATATTAATCATCAAAGTAGTCTGCGTGGAATTTTCATTTCTTAGAATAAATGTTAAGAAAAAAATACCTCTTTTCTCAAGGGCTTTCAAATGCTTGCCTTGGAGTTCTTATTTCATTAAACTTTTGAGCGCTCTCTTCAATCGCTTCAATCACAAAATCAGTCTGTGCCACGAGACTCATAAACATCTAAAAAAGACATTTATTTGTTCTTAAGCTGCTCTTTGAATGCTCCTGTTTTCATGACCACGCATTCAGCAAGTGTGGCACTTTCACCAAAATGTTCAATGAGCTACAATAAAGATAAAGGTTTTCAGCATTTACACATTTTCATACCTGTATGTTCTTTCAGGCGGAGTGGTCACTCTGAGGCTAGGGATCTACTCCAGAAATCAGAAGGTTGCCAGTTTGAATCCCATAAATGCCAGGAGTGATTCCACTCTGTTGGGCCCTTGAGCAATGCCCTTAACCTGCAATCGCTCCATCCTGCAAGCAGGTCGCCAACTTGAAGGGATTATTGGGGTTATTGGCAGGATTGGCACTTGGCTGCACTTGGGTCCTAATTTGGGATCCTAAGGTGGTTCATCATGTGGTGGGAGCAGCAATGTGCTGTATCAGTGCATGCTCCCAACCTTTCTCACTCTCTTTCTCTGTTCTTTCAATGAACTCCAATAACACTAGATGTCCCAGCGCAGTCCCCTTTTAAGTGCCTCTATTTGTTTTTATTAATGTTTATCCTCACCCTGCATTTTAGATATGACTCATTTCTCAGTGCCCTTGCATCATTCACATTTTTGCACACAGTACTGTGAAGACACATTGGTACACTGTGTGTACCATTCAGATGCATTGGAATTGTGAAGCTTGTGTCCATGTCACTGTGCTTGTGAAAAATCCAGCTTTCACACAGAAGACGACTAGACCATCCTTAGCAGTTAAAAAAGCTATCAGTGACACTGTGCTAACTTTGCTAAATGGTTTATATATAAAATTTTACAGCTTGTGGTTAGTGATTTGCTTCTGGTGACATGGTCTGCTTCCTTTTTTACAGGTCATTGTTGCTCTGACAGCTTATTTTTCATACATTAATAATCTACACCATAATATTGGATTGGCTGTGTGGGCTCATATGTACAAGTGTATTAACATGGGTGAAAGATATGAGTATGTACATTAATATCAGCATAACAGAACAGAATGTGAAGATATGAAAAATATGCAATTATGCATATAAATCCTTTAAAGTCAACCAAATGAGCACCACCATTCCCACCCCATCTAAGCAGGTATCAAAGCCACACCCCTATGTCTGGGTGGTCCAAACCCAAAAATAGTCATCAGGTTTATCAAAGTATCCATGTTATATCACATCCAGGGTTTCTCCCCTGGCTGGAGATTAAAGTTATGTTGTATGTCTTTTATATTTATATTGATTAAATGTATCATCTGCGGTGGGTTGGCACCCTGCCCAGGATTGGTTCCTGCCTTGTGCCCTGTGTTGGCTGGGATTGGCTCCAGCAGACCCCCGTGACCCTGTGTTTGGATTCAGCGGGTTGGAAAATGGATGGATGGATATATCATTTTTTGTTTTTGTTTTTTGTCTATAGATGTAAGCTACTTCTGTTATGTTCAAAGTGTTGGTAACTGTTTAGTACTGCAAAAAGGCATCAGTTACTCGTTTAATATTATGTAACAAGGCAGTAACAAATACTTTTTTGGTCCCAATAACACTTATAAAGCATCAATTAAGTGCTTGTTCACCTTTGCATTATGGCCTTGATAAAATTTTATTTTGGAATGGTCTAAGGTGGCTTAACTGATACATGTTTCTCTTGATATTGCATATTTAAGTATAAGACCTGTGAAACCTTTATATTTACAATTAATTTTACCAGCATTGTAATATACCACAAAGGTGAAGAACCAATTAAGTGATGCTTTGTAAATGAAATTAGGGCCAAAAGAAGCCTTTGTTAGGGTCATATTTAGTGATGAGCGAGCACCAAAGTGTTCAGGTGTTCGGGTGTTCGGTCTGAACACATCACGATGTTTGTGTGCTCTACCGAGCACCCGAGTATAATGTAAGTCAATGGGAGAGAACCAGGCTCCCCATCCTCTGAAGAGGGGAGGGTGCCTGGTCCATTGGAAAAGGTCAGAAAGCGACAGAAACACCACCCAAATGGACCTGGAACAGCATGGGGACGATGTCTGGATGCATCTTGGACTCCCAAGTCGCTGCTGGAAACCAGTTTGTCCGAGTTGTACGCCACTTTTACAGATTGACAAAAACACACCCAAAACCCCCCCAAAAAATCAATTTTACAGGAAAAATGACGCTCTAAAACATTATATGCCAGTGCCTGCAGGTGAGCTGACGCTCTAAAACATGACATGTTCTGGCCAGCCAATCACTGTAATGCCAGCACCTGACATGGCGACTGGCATTACAGTGAGGGCAGTACTTACCTGCCCCTTGATTGGCTGTCTCCAACCCGTGAAACGTGCGGGGCGGAGACTCGAGCATGGCGCACAAGCACATGTGGTGCTCATTCGAGTAGCGCCATGCTCCGAGCATAGCGATGCTCGAGCCGAACACATGTTCGGCCGAGCATGCTCGATCATCACTAGTCATATTGCATAACAATATATGAGTAATAGAGGTATTTTAGGAGTACCCAAACTAAAGTGTTACACCAAGAGGTGGGGCCACATGCCAATTACTGCCAGGTAAGGCCTTTCAACCAATAAAACAAGAGGGTTACCCAGAGTTCCTGTCGGTTCATTTCAGGGGTTTGATGAGTGTTAATTGTTTTTTTGCTGTGCTCTACAATTTGGATTAATTGGATTTTTGACCATTTTGTTCTTTATAGATGGAATGGTGGCTCTGAAGTTAGAGAACCTTCTGCTTGCCAGTTTGAATCCCTTAAATGCCAGAAGGGATTCCACTCTGTTGGGCCCTTGAGCTAGGTCCAAAATCTATAATTGCTCCGTCCAGGGTATGACATTAACCTGCATCCAGCTGTACAAGCAAGTCCTCCAACTTGCAGAGAATCGTTGGGGGTTGATGACAGGATTGGCACTTTAGCCACTGCAAAAAACCTCACACTGTTCCATTCCATTAAAATTAGTGTGGTACTGAGGTGTTACTTGTTTCATGGCTGTGCTTGGGTCCTAATTTGGGATCCTGCGGTGGTGGGTGTGGCAACCTGCTGAATCAGCGCATCCTCCCAACCTCTTTGACTTTACCTCTGGATTGTATTTTGTGACTTGTTCGCCTTGGATTGCCCTGGCGGGCAACTCCTTCTTCTCTTGTGTGCTCTATGGAGATTCATGTACTTTCAGAGCATTTTTGTGATATTACATCTTTTATTTTATTAAGATTGTATCTAGCAGGGGTTTTGATGGGATTTCCCCCTCTAATAGGAATCTTTGGAAGTGTTCTTGAAACTCTAGTGTGTTGTGACTCTTATTTATAACAAATCATAGGATAATAATCTGAACCACAGACAAATTATTGGAAGCTAGACATGACAAGAACAGTGGTACTTGTGAATCATCAGTGTGGGTTTAGACAAGCACATGATATCATTTATCTTAATTTCTGGAAAGTTTTTGACAGAAACAAATTTTGAATGTATTACTGTATTATTGAATTATAGTTTTAAAATTTGGAATGTAATAAACAATTTACACCCATCAAAATATTTTTCAAACACGAGATTGTTAAAAGAACATCAGACATTTTCAGACAACAATAGGCCATTCAGCCCAACGTGGCCATATTGATCTGCATGAGATTCTGAAGTGAGACACAGTGCTGTACTCTATTGCCCTGTGGCATATTACATTCAATGTGTTTACAAATTCTCTGTAAGAGGTTACATTTTTTAATACTTACAAAAAACTGATCCTTCACTATCTTTTGTCTGTGTGTCCTTGATCCAATTAAGAACTCATTTTAAAGCAATGCTGCAATCAACCTCTTCTGATGCATTTTAAAATTATTAAACACTTTCTCTTAGCTCATACCCCGTAGTATTATAGGAATTGTTGTCTGTCTTTGGTGTCAGTTTCCACATTGTGTTTCACTAATTACACATAAAGGAGTGCTATTGTAAGATTGAAAATGAAAGCAAGTTTTTTTTTTTCCTTCTAAGCATATGGTAAACTTGTGAATAAAAATTGTGCTTATGATAAACTATTGTGGTCTTCTCAGAAAAGGACAGGAAGGTGGTAAAGTAGTCAGTACTGCTGCCTTACAGCTCTAACAAATTAGGTTTGAATCCTGAGCCAGTCATCGACTCTGTGGGGACTTTCACCTCTGCTTTTTCATCCTACACAAATGAACAGAGATTAAGTTATGGGGGATTTCAAACTGATTCAGTGTTGTCACATATGTGACTGCACCCCATGATGGAACAGCACCCTGTCCAGTCTTGGTTCCTACCTTGCTTCCAATGCGACCAAGACAAGGTTCAGAATTCACTTTAGTTCAGATAATACATGTATGCGTATTTCCTCAAGATGTATTCTCCCATTTAAGGTTGCTTGGAAATTTTGAGTTCTGTTGTCATTGTTAAGTATTAGAATGTTCTGTTTTTATGTGCTACAGTCACCACTACAGTAAAGCTGTCTGTTTTGTATGATATGGAGTGCCAAGAGCACTGTTCAGCAGCTCTGTGATGATATGAGTTGCATTGATTAACTCCACACATTAATTCCAACCTTTCCTTTTGCTTGCTGTTTTCTCAACCCCTCCTCTCTGCGTCAGTTGCTATGTAATAGTAGAGGTAGAGGAAATTAAAGTGGGAGCTTTGATGGTGGCATTGGGCACCTTTGTGTCTTGGCACATTTTGAACTCTTTGTTTTCTTGTGTTTCAGTGTTTTAGATTCTAGTGGTCTGACCTGTTTCTACCTATTTTAGAAACTTTTTCCAGAGTTTTTTGCCTAATCTATTTATGAATTATCTGCCTGTTTACACAACTGTTGTTTGGATCTTGGACTTGCTAATAAATCTCCTTGTTTAATTTATTTAAAAAGACCATTTTGAAGGCATCTATGTAGTCTTGATCTGCATGGCAACTAAAGTTTGCCCTTTCAGTTGCATTTTACAAGATGGCATACTGCACTGAAGTTCTGAAGCTCAGGTTTTCTTGTGGACATTGGCCAGGGTACTTCTAACAATCCCATACTGGGGCTAGTTTACCTATACTTTTGAGGCAAACCATTGTATAAGGGGTTAATTACGTCTTCTTCTCTTTACACTTGATTCTCACCCCTAGTCAGAGTTACATTTCCTATTATCCTTTATGCTATGTCTATTATTTCTAACTTAACATGTTTCACCCATCACCACATTCCTCCATTTTTCTTTCTCTTACATTGCTCTTTTTTAAGTTTCCACCATGGGCTTTCCAAGATGGTCACACAGTACAGTTCAGCTCTCTACTTTGCTATGCTTTCGAGTCCTCTCCTGCAGTTTCCTTTCTCTCCCTCTTCCTCTTCACAACATCATTCTGTTTTCTTACTTTTATTCTCACATCTCTTTTCCTAGTTTTCTCCATTACCTTTCTTTTCACCCTACCCATCTATCTTCTCTCCTTTTGTCTCATATCCCTTTACAACCAATTCACGTCTTTCCTCTAATCTCTCCAAATCCAGCTCTTGTCTGCTTAAGTCTCACCCCTCTCTCTTTCTCTCTCTGTACCCCTTGGTGTTTTTCTTCTTTTCTAATCACATTTCCCTTCTTAATGTTTTTTTTTCTACTTTTCATTGTGAGAAACCATTTTTATGCACTGCACACATCAAATCAGAACAAAAATGGAATCCAGAACCAAAAGAGAAGTTGAGAGATCAAAATTTATTAACCAGCATCAGCTTTTTTAAATCAAGGAGATGAAAATCATTAAAATTGTTATGTCAGTTCAGTCTTTCAGATGTTTCAGAAATATAAATAGAGTATGCTTTTGAGGCTAGCAGTGTGAAACAAACAGCTTCCAGGAAATGAATGCTCCTTCATGACTTTGATTGTTTTTCTTGTTCTAGCCTTGCTTTCACACACATTCTAACAAGGCATGCATATTCTATGCCCAGCATGAGATACCTCTGCTTTACAAAAAAAGAAATCTACTTTCTTACCAGTTTCCCTTAAAATTATATCACTAAATCAAAACCAGAGTAACGTAAAAAAAAAAAAAAAAAAAAAAAACATTAAAGGTAATTTCCCTTTGTAATTTCTTTCACAAAGTATTGGGGCTTTAAATGTCAATTATCAAACACAATCTATGTGGTTTTTTCAAGAACATAAAATCAGGCTTTCCTTGCATTCACAAAAAAAAACACCTATTTATGTGCTTATGTGCTTACTGCTATTTGACAGATAAAAAAAGGACATAGCAATGTGACAATTCAATTACACAGATAGATAGATAGATAGATAGATAGATAGATAGATAGATAGATAGA